>CM046853.1:64161023-64807643 GCA_025617745.1 Heliocidaris erythrogramma
ATATTTAATTTTTGGTGATGCTGCCCTCATTGTTCCGTCCTTTATAGGGTCAAAGGTCATTTTTCCATTTCTTGCACTCTTCTGCATTTCTTGACGGATTTCATTCAAATTTTGCATGAAGGAGTCTCTTGGTGTAATCTAAAAAGTTATAGTTTTTGGTGATGCTGCCACCAGTGTTCCATCTTTTATAGGGTCAAAGGTCATACTTCAGGGCATGGCATGAGTGCACTCTGCAGGCCACATTTCTTGATGGATTTCTTTCAAATTTTGTATGGAGATGTGTCTTAGTGAAACCTACACATCTAAATTGTTTGCTGATGCTACCCCCACTGTACCACTTTCTATACAGTCAAATGTCATATTCAGGTTGTTGTTAGGGTCAAATGTCATATTTTCGTTGCATGCATTCTGGAGGACACATTTGTTAACTCATTTCTTTCAGATTTTGTATGTACACTCTCCACCCAGGTGTAAATGGGTACCTGATATGCTTGAGCGCTAGTTACTTTGGCAGCTCGGCTATAACCAGGGTAATATGTCTAAGCGCCATGAGCGTCACTGTATGACGGATATGAGCGCTATTAAGCCTGAGTCGAATCAATTGGTTAGCCGGTGTTCGATCGAAGACATCGAATCCCGAATACGTTTTGGCAAATTCGGTGCATCGATTTGTAGTCCGCCAGATTTTTGACTACCGTAGCCACCATGAAAAAATCAAATAAAAAAAGAAACTCCGTAACGTACAGCATATATACTAGCAGAGAACGTGAAGGCGACTTCAAAGTTCAAACTGTTGGCTAACTTTCGCTAATTCGCTCGCGCAGGACGTCGCGCTTTACCTGTGCTTTCTCTATGGAAAAATCGTTTTGTCGTTACGAACTGAAGTTTACGATAATTTTCTTGCACTCTCTCTGCATTGTCAATTTGACAATTGTATAATTGAACATGATAAATACGGGCATGAGTACGAGTGTTCCTACTTAATTCGCAATAACTAATATCACACCCTCATCAAATTGGCAATTACCTCTGAATGATCTCTCAAGCTGAATGAAGTCGAGTCTATATTGAGCGACGAAAAGTTTATTTCGTATTGTTTTTTTTTTTTGGCATCGAACAAACGTGTTCCATTCAGCTCTCCAAAGACAAAGTAAGATTATTAATTCTTTGAATTTGAATCATTGTCCGGTGTGTCGACAATGAGCATCGCTTCGTGCGACATTAGTGATATTTTGGCTAGCTATACGGACTAGAAACTTAAGATTTTGGCTCGTCCGCTGTGATTTTTACTAGCCATTGGCTAGCGGGCTATCGTTAATTTCGAGCAGCGAGAGCCCATACATATGCCCGCGATGCCAGCGGACCGGTGCATGGTGCATGCACTGCGTGCAACTGTGTGCAACTCTGTTTTCACCGCCCATCATTTATCGATGCACCGGTATTCGATCGAATCAAAGCCGTCGAATCCCGGTTTATGAAATATTCGATATGACTCAAGCTTAAGCGCTATATAAGTGGCCGTTGTTGTTGTTGTTAGGTCCATTATAGATTACACCTCTACAGTTTTTCGTGTTGCTGCCTCTAGTGTTCCGTCTTTCATAGGATCAAAGGTCATATTTTAGTGGATGGCTTATGTGCGCTCTGAGGTCATATTTCTTCCGAAGTTTCTATAAAAATGCATTATACTCTAATCTGCACAAATCGTTTTGGTAATGCTGCTCCTAGTGTTGACAATATTCCGGGCCACTGGGGGCAATTTCTACACCATCCTTTTGTTTGAGGGAGGGGATGGGGGAGGGTCTTTGTCCCTCCTTCAAATCGCTGCCAGTGCCGGGGGATACATTTCGCATTGCGCGGCACCAGCAATGCACATTTCTAGTTATTCTTTCTATTATGTATTTCATTGTTCTTCTTACTGTCCTCTTTTTTTCATGTTTCTTTATGTACATATCTTTGTTTTCCTTCTCTCTTTTTGTCATAATATATCCTTACGTATTTCTTTGATTTTCTTTCTATTTTATCGTTTTCCTTATGTATTTCTTTGCTTCTTATGTATTTTGTTTTTCCTTCTCTTTTTTTCTCCTTGCTTTCCTCTTTTCTTTGTTTCTTTATGTATTTCTTTTTTTTTCTGTCCTCTTCTCTTTATATTTCCATATGTATTTCATTTCTTCCTATTTTTTTATCTTTAGAAAAATATATGGCTTGCATATATATGTACATTCATTATTAATGCACTAGATACAGCTTTCCAATTTATATCACTTAAGATGAAAAATATTTCTACTACAGTGAGAAGTATTTAACAAATATTCCCTTATAAATATATTAAGGAAGAAAGGATGAAGGAAAAGCAATGTTTTTAAACTTTTGTACCAAGCAAATTAGTTCAGAAGATGATGTATGGGAGAAAAGTTCAGTATGCTATAGCCCCCTCTTGTGTTGGAATCTACATGTTCCTGACCAGTTTGGTAGCCCTTGTTCAAGTGCACTAGTGTGTAGCAAGACTCACACTGACTAACACGTGAGCTATGCTGTGTTTTTATTTTGAAAGGTGATGTGTAAAGATGGTTTTTATTGTTCTACACATTTGAATAGAATTATCCATGTGGTCATATCACCTAACCATTAGTCATGCGGAACAGCAAATAGAGGTGAAACTACATAATTGTGGTATCCAAAAATATGTCAGTGAATGATGGAAAGATAAATATGCAATAGTTCAAGTCTTGGGTGATGGTCGGAACAAGGTTTTTATGATAACTGATGTCAAACTATCTCTCACCAGGACATCCTTTATCCATTTTCTGTGAAAAGTGTGAAATTTAGTTAAATAAATAAGTAAATAAATAGGAAGTAAAACAGTTGCTTTTCAATGAATTACAATAACAACTGGTTACATGTAGATTAAGGAGAGGGAGAAAGATACACCTTGTGTGCATTTAATCCTCCTGCTATTCAAGACCATATGTGACCTAGGTCAAGCCATTGTTATGTTAGGCCACAAATACCCTCTACTCTAGTGTTCAGTGCAAGGTAGTAGGATATATATTTATACTATAGCTGGACCATCCACTAACCAAAGAAGTACTACAAAAGGCTTTTTGGAATGCAGCTACCCAAGCATATCCAAGCAGGCCTATTGAAGCGCTACCTCCACCAACACACATCACGCAGTCAATACGCCTACTGCCACTCATTCCGCAGAATGTCCATAGACGAAGGCAGTAGCTGTCCTTAATGAATGGAGACAGCATGATGCAGTGGGACTAAGCTTGTAAATAGCGTGGAAATCTTGCCATCGACTTGGGAACATCTATTTAGTGGAATACATTTGATTACTTCACGAGTAGGGACTCCCAGAAATTGATAGTGGATTTGTGAGCGCTGATAACGTGGTGCCAGCAGCGTGAGTTCCGTCAATGCCACCTTGCGTCGCACGTTTGTGGAGCTCTGTACCCGATTCTCAATCTGTTTTCATGCCGGTATCACAGTGGGAATTATGCTTTTGCATTGCCATGCTTCAGCGCACATTTGCACAACTCACGCACCAGCCTTTCTGCTTTCTAACACGTAAGTTCTGTTGTGTACTAAACTCCTGTCATCCTTGCATGGCAGTACTAATCATCATCTACCTTTGCATGTAAAATGGTATCCTTCACTCAGGCTTTGGTATCATGTGTCATTGCACTATTCCCTTGAGGACTTTTCTTGTCACCACTGCGCACCATTACTATTCCTCACATACATCATCACATCGGGGAAATGCTGCATAGATTTCCCTACTTACATCAAAAGCATTATGTATTTTTATAATATCCACAAACAAAACATCACATGTCGATCCACATCATTGTTAGTATTGGTATCAACATTTCCAAAATATGTCATAAATAAATATACATTTCATCTAGTATGAATGCCAACTCATTGTGAATTTGTTGTTATGACCTCACTTGTAAACTGATGTTGTTTATTAATATCGCTTATCCTTGAAATGTGAGAAATTCAGTGCTGATTTTCATCATAAAATTGGATGAATGAATCATAAAGGTATTCATATTAGGAATTTAGTCAGGCTTAACAACTGCTTTGTGGTTGGAAATTTTTATAGTCTTTAGAGGAACAGAGGAGTGGAGCTTAAACAAGGAAATTCAGGAAATTATAAATTGCAGAATTTAGATGAAGAAAAAAATATTCATCCACTATTGCATTTTACAGGGGAAATAATATATATATATATTATAATTATTGTTTATCACTGCTGGACTCTGGAATATAACATTCATGAATAATTTCTTATATATTCAGTGCACCTTTTCTTTTTAAAATGTACCTACTTCTTCTTGGTTTTCTTCCTCCATTTGCTGGAGAACTGCAATCTTTTACTTGCAGCAGGTATACAAACATACATCAAACTATTAGTGACGGTGTGCAGCCGCTTGATCTACAATTCTTTGCCTTAAATAATGTACGTCAAGAAGGATTTGCAGGCCAGGGTAACTGGGTGAAAGTCGGAATTGATTCGAAATATTTAAAATAATACCAAGAAGGATGAGTCTAGTATGTGCTAGATGGATGTGAGCATCTGAGATCCTTGTTAGAGCTGTTCAGGCTTCCTTTGGAAAGTGCTCCTTATAAACTCCCGTCATGCGGAACCCAACTCTGAATTTGGTTCCATGTTTTGTGCGAGCGTATACGGGTGTTTGGATTAGTTACTCGCAAGTCGCTGTCATGTTATGTAGAGAGTATTTAAACTTGCAATATCTCTTTATGGAATTGAACATTTGAAGCTCATACTTTGACTATTGTATGGCAACATGGAACCCTTGACATAGAGAGCAAAATATTTTTTAGTGTTTGGTACACTTAAATGTTACGTATAGAATACATACATTGGAATCATAGCTATGAAACCTGTCATAATGTTGATCACGAAACATAAAGATAACCAGTGGATTGTATGACATGGATACTTCACTCAATTTGGTTTTCAATTGAGTCTTTGATTTCCTTATACCCGTATTTACAAGATTAATACTGTCACACAGCGACAAGGCCTGTAGTACTTGAAAACGTATCTATGTCTGATGTTTGGAAATCTGATATTATAGATTCAGCACCAACCTTATGCAATGTGTATTCTTCCCATAGTATCGCTTTATGAGGCATGTTTGTCAGGCTTTCTGCTTGTTCATACACAAACCTCAGATGCATTTAATACTGCAGAGTGGAAATGAACAAGGAGTCGTCTTAATGCATTTTATTATTAAGAGTTCTCTCCAGACTTCTGTCACGTACAAGCTGGGCGGCTCTAAAAGGGGTCCTCTTGAAAATCCTAGTCTCACACTTGAAGGCTGCTTTACATTTTCACAATTGAATTTGATTTTAAAAAAATTAAATGATATTTCACGTTCTATTCTCAACATTAGAGTGGTTATTCTAAAATGTATTACTCAGGCATGTTTAAAACTATGAGTGTTACTGTTCCAAGGTAGGGGTGTAAGAATTCCTTGATTTTTATTAGGAGAAATATATAAAGAGATGAAGCCCCACCCCTGACTTTGAAGGAAAGAGGGGTTGTAAGAGTTTACTTTTGCACAGGATAAGATAATTTCAAAAGATTTTTTTGTTGTCACTTACTAGGGGAAAAAAGGATGGATGATGTTATTTGTATCTAGTACCTTGCACCTTTGGCATAGACTAGGGTGCCGTCTTCACTTCCTTTTCACATTTTCACAAAATTGATTTCTTTGCCCCATTTAGTACTCTTTGGATTTTGTTCTTAGTATTTTGCTTCATGTATAAATATGACACCGGCCTGGCCCTTCCAAGCCATTGAGAAAATCAATTCTTTTTTTCCTGCGGGCTTACATGTAGGTTGGCATTAAAAGCCATCTTTACCGTCAACAAAATTGCATTAGGTCCACATTTGCAAACCCATCTGTAAGCGTTGAAGACGTTTACCCCGTGATGGGGCCCATGGCACTCTTGAAATATTCGCAGATCTTTGGAGTGTGCTTGTTGTACGGTGCATGCTATGTCGTAAATAGATGCTTTTCACCGTGCATCATGGCTGTGTTGAAAAAGACCTTTTCTGTCACAGTCGTTTAGTGCGATCAATCCTTTGTGCAAAATGAATGGGAAATTGAAGATTCCTTTGAAAGATCTTTTGAATACATAAGACTTTGCATTTCAGTGATTATGAAATTGAGATATCTAATAGATTCAACAATGAGTTATTGTTCTGTCTTTGAGGATTGAGAATATTTGTTAGGGTCGAGACGGAAATGGTACTCGCTTCTTCTCTCTACCTAGCTGACACTGACAGAATTACTTATTCTAGGCATTGCATTGATGAACTCTTATGATTGCAATAACAAGAATGAAAGCTGGATGTTTTTGTGAACATAATGAGTGAGCCAAGAGCCAAACTCTAAAATTACACCCTCGTTGTAATAAGGGCTCTCCAAGTTTGTTGTGAGCGATTACAGACGTCATCCCGTGCAAGCGGGAATTGCCAAGTGCCGATAGGAATTGATGAATTTTAAGAACATTGATCAAGCAGCTGCAGAGCCTGGAAAGCATAGTGATCTTGTTCCTTTTGAACCCCTGTATAAATATTTTTCCATGAAAAAGATACCATTTTTATTGATTTTATAGATTATACACTGCCCATATTTCATTTAAAGGGAGTCGGTTGTTGGTTCAAGAATAATTAGATTCCCTACAAGTTGTTTGATTGATCTGGTGATAATAACAGACTGATATCTAGAGAAACGTAAATCAGGAGAATGATATCACTGTTGCATTAGCTGAGGGTCAGAATACAGAGTGCACAATGTAGATGGCCCATGCATAGTCACTGTGGATTCCCTTTAATCAATCTATGTCTATGGCTGGGTTGTTGACTTATTCTCGGTAAAGATTATTAATTTCTTTGTATTATTAAACACACTTGTTCTCTGCTTGACATTAACAGTGGGGAGTTGATATGCAAACAAATCTCACCTTTATATCTTGGGCCACTTTGGGCCAAAATACAGAGTGCAAGAGGGAGGTACGTGTAGTAGAAGACCCAGTTAATATGGAGACCCAGTTAATATGGATTCCCTTTAAATCAGCCTCCAATCATAACTCGTTTGTTAACTTATTATCAGCGAAGATTGCTTATATCCATATGGATTGCTACGTATCATCAAACACACTTTCGCTTTGCTTGACACTGATTGCAAAGAATTAAATTTGCAATTGAACCTGAACTAATTTGTCCACTGGCCTGGGGCTGCACCAAAGTGATCTGTTGACATTACATTTAGCGGAGTTTATTCATCAGGTTTGGAGTTAATCAAGCCCTCTCTTACCCCTCCCGGCCCAATAAACAATCTGTGTCTCGGACCACTGCCCCAAGCACTTCCCTTTGTCTGGACTGTCAATATGTCAGTCGTCTCATTATCACAGGAGATACTGAGAGTGAAACTGGTGTTACATGTACTTTCCTGGTGTAACCGATCTTCCGTGGCAAGATATTGAAGTGGAAATGCAAAGAAGAGAATCAGAAGTATCTTTGAAATTGTGAAAGATCAAATGTTCTGATGAACAGGAGCAGTAATTGTGGCATGTGAAAATCGTAAAGCAGTAAGTTTATAGGGGCAAGAGATATCACGGGCACAACAATGGCTAATGGCATAGCTTATCAAAATGTGTGGATGTGTGAGACCCCCCCCCCCCCAATTAAATGTTAGATAAAGTCAATTAGGGATTTGAACCTGGATTGTGTTGGTTGCTGGTAGACTTAATAGCTGACCATTAGACCAAAATCACTCCTTTGAAGAGAAAGAAAAAAAAAAAATACAAGAGGATGTCTCTAGATTATCTCTGTTTTTGTTTCAATTGAGAGAAGGGAAAAACTCATTCGTGTCTGAAAACCAGACAGACAAACATTTCAAATTGTTCACACATGATATGGTATAAACCCCCTTTAAGAAAAACTGTCATGGCAAAATAAAACCATGTTATGTGTTAATGAATGGAAAGTTGGGGTGAAAAATAAGTAGCTGCTGGCAGCAAAGGCCCATTAGCATACTCACTTACATGTATCTGTGTGTTGTAAGATATAGAAATGGGAAGCGCACTATGCTCATAATAGTCTGATGTCATTTAATTTTGCTGCAACATTTCTTTTATAAACGGTTTACCACTCCATGTGTGAATGAGGACTTAATCACTGCCATAGGATGGATCTCATTCCGTCTCTCTCCCCAGTGGCTTAGCATATTGGATTGGATTGATGATGAACAGCTTATGAATTTGCACATTCACATCCAAGAACTGTTGTTCATACAAATATGGATGTCGTGCAAAATGGCATTGAATGCATATTTGGATCTGATCACATTTCTGGAAGAATCTGGCTGAAATGTAGCCTTGCAGGGATGAACAACTCTCCTTTTGTAGGAATATGGTATTTCATTACTGTCACACGTATAGGCCTGACTATCTTCATAAAAGTTCAGACGTATACTTTACAGGGAAAGAACAAAAGGTATCCTGTTTAAGTTTTCAATCCAGTCAAAGGGCAAAGGAAAAATAGAGTATAATTTTACCACTTTAATACCTTTAAAGGGGAATACATTTACTAGAACAGCCCCCCCCCCCCAAAAAAAAAAAAGAGAGAGAGAGAAAGAAAGAAAATGATAATAATAATCATTATTATTAATAGAAAAATAATAAATGAAATAAAATTTAAAAATAATTTTAAAAAGTTAATAGTTAGATTCAGTGAAAATGAAAATGATAATTCTTATAGTTTGAGACCATGCAGTGTTATTCTAAGAAAATAATTTGTTAGTGTTTTATAGCTACAAAGTGTTGGTCATATAGCACATTCTACATTATACACATTTTCCAATATATCGAAACAGTCGTTCCTTATCCAATCAAACTCATACATAGACACCCTGATAAGCTGACAGTATCATAACTGTGTCTCCATGAGCTCCATCGCGAATAGCTGTCTATTGTCATCCTGACCTATTTTCTCTGACGAGCAGGATGCTCAGACCTTGATAATTCTAGGGATCCCAAACTGGCAACAGTCACTCATACCTCAATGCCTCTGCTGTTTAAAGGTACTATTTAATACTTCGACATGGCTATGAAAAACTATTTAAAGATCAAATTTAACATTTTGACATTCCCCACAAAATAATTGAATGTATATTAGTTTGCCTTAAAATGTAAGACAATTGTCCCTGAAGGTATGAAGGAAAATGATTGGTGTAATTAAGGTAAAAACTGCCTGTTCATTTTCTGCAAAAATAATAAAATTTGTACCACATTGGGAATAACTATAGATTAGATTTTCCGAAGTTACAGAACCTTCAAAATCTTAACAAAATCCCTTATATTCTCTTCTGAATAACATTAGATATCGCCTGTTTATGGGCATATGGGACTACACAAACATGTGGCCAAATGTCTTTGCCCATACATGGAGTATGTCCAGTTGTATTCAAAATCTGAGAGCTTTTAAAGAGCATTCTTCTCATTGTTTGAGAAGAACACTGTGCCGTGCATAAAAGCTATGAATAAAAAGCTCTTTTTTGAGGCTTTGGGAGTTCAGATATAGGTCATTGTGTGTAAAGAGCAAAGCATGATAATAGTGCATATTGTCAGTCTCGTGTAAAGAAGAATTGAACTGGGGAGCGTTTCATCAAGCGTTTTGTCAGTGATTTTTACTGACAAATTTGCTCTCAGGCAATCGTATGCAAGGATTTCAGTAGCTTATAACAGTTGTCAGTAAAAATCACTGACAAAATGCTTGATGAAACACTCCCTGGGCTGCATTTAGGGGTGCTTTTTGAAGAGGATTTTTAAAGCAGAATAAAGAATGACTTCAACAGTATGAAGCATTCAGCAGGTAGCAGATATGAAAAGTGAATGCTGTAATACAGCATCAATACCATCAGGTGTTTTTGTGGTTTTAAGTAGGCTACATGTTGTTAATCATTGTTAATCCTGAAATAATTGATGACAAGATCCTGAATAATCTGTATTAATTATACAAGGCAAGTCTTTGCCATTCCGATGACATTGGCACCCAATTAATGGCAACCTCCGCTCCTTATGGCTTCATCTGTGGATTGTTTTTGTCTCGCTTAAAAATAATCCAAACTGCTAATTCTGCTCACGAACGCCTCCTCCGTCAGACGTAAAAATGAATCGTGAGTTCTAATTCGGCAGCGTTATGATTTGTTTAGGGGACGGAACATTCCAAAGGTTATTTGTAATTAGCCCTGAACAATCAAAACTAGATAGACAAGGGTTAGGGAGAGATATGCCTTAGATTGGGCGATACTGTTCAGGAATTAGTCACCTAGCTTGCTGTTCCTCCCAAAACGCTGCGTTCATTCCGGCTCAAGCATCCGTGAACTTCTCATGAAGTTGTCACCAAGGTCTGAATGTGTTTTTATGTTGCGCCCATCAATATTGGATCTACCTGCAGCAGGGAACAGCAGGAGAAGTTCCACATCGTTGCCTGTAGAGTGCCATTGTTTTTGAAGGGGCTAATATCTCGCTTTAGAGTTCTTGTGAAGAAGACCTTGGTACTTGGTACTTGCTTTACAATGTGACTGTTTACCAGAGTAAGGGTGCTGCAGAGAAATGGCAACATGGAGATATGTGTGGAGACTGTGTATGAATATGAGATTATCATAGAAGAGACAAGACAACACCAGGAGAAAAATGAAAGAAAGAAGCTCTCAAGGTATTTGAATAGTTTTGACCTTGGTAGTACCTAGGCAGGAACATCATGTATGAAAGTCTGTAGCAAGTCTAATTTGTGGTACTAAAGGGGTTAACTTTTTTGGTGTTGGTAAAGTGCAGTAATCTTTTTCTTGATTGGGCATTGCATTGTTCTCATAAAAATGCCCCCTTTATACATTTTGGGAAGTGGCAACTGTTCTGTGGTATTGACTCAACCATATTTACACTGGGGATATTAAGCATACACTGTACATGTATGGGGATATTAAGCATACACTGTACATGTATGGGGATATTAAGCATACACTGTACATGTATGGGGATATTAAGCATACACTGTACATGTATGAGTAAAGCATTCTTAACCCTCTGCATGTGTCATTTCAAAACACAAGTATCTATGGCCATGTACATCTTTAAATTACATGTAATAATGTTACAGGGAATAAAAAGGAGAGACCCAATGGTTACAGTGCTTCAGCCCCCCCTTCAAGGAATAGGTGAAAATATGCAAAGACTTAAAATTGATCATAATAAGGATTTTATAGAGTCCAGCCAAAGTAGTAATGCCAGTTACAGCCTCTACCAGTGTCTCTTCTGCCTTTGAACTTTGATGAATTGCAAGTCCAAGACTTTAATGTGTACACATACAGAATATGCAAGTTGTACACGAGTTCATTTTGCAGCATTGGTCAGAAACCTGTACATTTGAGATGCAGTTGGCTGATCGTTGTACCTTATCTTGTGATAATGTGTGGGAAGAACACAGGAGGTTCGGAATTTAAACTTTGCACAGTATTCTTTTCTCCCGCGTTTCGTTCCTGCCTGTCTTGCAGTTATCTGCATTGTGACATCACTTATTGGCAAGTCTGAGGAACAAGAGTGTAGAATCAATAATAAACAGAAGTCTGAGGAACAAGAATGGAGAATCAATAATAAACAGAAAGTACATTTACAATATAAGGGTAGACTTTGTTTATCTCTGTTCTCTTAACACAGTGGTTACACCTTTCTTCGTAGAAGATGATTAGTATTTCAGTTTATGTGGAAGTATACATGCCAAGTTTATAAGGATACTCAACCGCAGATTGCGGACGTTTTTATGCCATGGAAGGGCACTGTGATCGTTACCTGATCATGCCGTTGCCCCGCCGGCGCAAACTTCGGACAGGCTGTTCGCCGCGCAACATGCACGCCCCGCTCGAGCTCGAGCTCTCGTGCGAGATTCGTTCGGCTTCGTGCAGTCTGAAATGTAATCCCAAAAGTCCGACGGACGTGTTCGACACACAAACTTTGTGTACGAGTGAATGGGGTTTAAGCAATCCTGACTTTCCCCACGGCCGCCTGGTGGTGTATCCCTGTAAGATAGATATACGAATATTGGATCAAATCAGTTTTATTCATCTAAAGAATTGATGCAATGCTATCCCTTTTAAATAGTGTAGATTTATGTATGCTACAAATAACTCAGTTTGGCCGAGTTCTAGTGTTTACATGTAATTAATGGTCATTTTTAAGATGGATAGTTGAAGCCTTCTCTGTCAAGTTGAAGTTTAAAGTTCAGTAAGCCTCTTAAGTATCGTTTTGTGACTTTATGGGACCACACACACCTGTAAACCTGAACCTTGGTAGTTAAGCACCTTGACATACACTTGACTGTAAGAAAAGTTTGGGGAGGGCAGCTTGTCTGGAGAATTCTTCCTCATAAATGTACATTAGCATATGTTTATTTCCATGGGGATATTGGCTTTAGCTGCAACACATGTGATATCATTCTAACCATCTTGGTACTGAATACTGATATGTTTTCATGTTTATTTCTATCTTTGATTATTGTTACACTGATTACACTGCTTTCAGTCGTTCTATAATGACGAAAATCACTTTTGGGGTTACTGTGTGAACATAATGAAGGAATAAAAGGAAAAAACAACGTCAAATAAACAAAAGAATGCAGAAGGTGATGTACATGTAGATTGTGCCCAAATGATTATTGATTTAATATATTTCACCTATAATTCGCTAGTACTCCATGCAGGAACACACTTTCAGCTGTGGGTAGGATCTGGTTACTTTGTCAACTAAAATAAAAGAAACCCGGCAATGTTATTTTTGTTCACCATGCAAATACTATAATAAAGAGGGTACAATTATTAGTGACAGCACCCTGTGTAGAGGTCATAGCCTCTTTATGATTTAAGAAAATGCTGAAAAAGAAACACAATCTAAATTCTTTTGGTTGTGTTTTATTAGCTCACCTGAGCCTAAGGCTCGAGTGAGCTATTGCGATGGAAATTTGTCCGTCGTCCGTCGTGCGTCGTCCGTCGTCCGTCGTCCGTTAACTTTTTACATTTTCATCTTCTTCTCCAAAACCCATGATCGGAATTCAACCAAACTTGGTAGGAATCATCCTTAGGGGTAGGGGACCCAAACTTGCTAAAATGGTACATGTGGCCCCAGGGGGGCCCAGGGGGAGGGCCCCCAATTGTAAAAGCTATGTAAATTTCAAACATCTTCTTCTCCAGAACCAGGCATAGCTCAGACTTGGTATTGTGTATGGAGATACCTCTATAGATGAAAAATGAATGTTGTTCATGAAATTTCTCTGAGTGGCCCTATAGGGGCCCTGTGGGGGTAACATACTGGAGGGGGGGGGGGGGGCGCTGCCAGGCAAAATGTACATTCTGATCTTCTTCTCCAAAACACATAATCGGAATTCAACCAAACTTGGTAGGAATCATCCTTAGGGGTAGGGGACCCAAAGTTGCTAAAATGGTACATGTGGCCCCCAGGGGGGCCCAGGGGGAGGGCCCCGGGGAGGGCCCCCAATTGTAAAAGCTATGTAAATTTCAAACATCTTCTTCTCCAGAACCAGGTATAGCTCAGACTTGGTATTGTGTATGGAGATACCTCTATAGATGAAGAATGAATGTTGTTCATGAAATTTCTCTGAGTGGCCCTATAGGGGCCCTGTGGGGTAACATACTGGAGGGGGGGGGGGCGCTGCCAGGCAAAATGTACATTCTGATCTTCTTCTCCAAAACACATGATCGGAATTCAACCAAACTTGGTAGGAATCATCCTTAGGGTTAGGGGATTCAAAGTTGCTAAAATGGTACATGTGGCCTCCAGGGGGGCCCAGGGGGAGGGCCCCCAAGTGTAAAAGCTATGTAAATTTCAAACATCATCTTCTCCAGAACCAGGAATAGCTCAAAATGAAAGTTGTTCATGAATTTTTTCTGGGTGGCCCTATAGGGGGTCTGTGGGGGTAACATACTGGAGGGGGGGGGGGGGGGGCGGTGGGGCAAGTTGTCCGCCATCCATAAACTTTTTACATTTTCAGCTTCTTCTCCAAAACACATGATTGGAATTTAACCGAACTTGGTAGGAAGCTCAAACTTTGGTATTGTGTATAGAGATACCTCTATAGATGAAGAATGAAAGTTGTTCATGAAATTTTTCTGGGTGGCTTTATAGGGGCCCCTGCACCAGATGTGAATTGATCCACCTCAGGTGAGCGTCGTGCCCCCTGGGGCTTTTGTTTGTTGAGTGGGTAGAGGAAGAGAAACACTTGACAAAGACTCATTATTTGAATCACACATCATTGAACAAAGTATTAGGATAGTCTAATCTTTAAACTCTATTCAGTTGTTGGCCTGTGTCCCATTTTCAAGCAAGCTTTTGTAATGTAAGATTGCATGTAAACAATCTTTTTTGATTCATATTCTATTTTTATTTTATGAAAAGAAGTCTTGATAGAGACCACAGCCTGTCTGCTATGCTGTGCAGCTTGTCAACATTGGATGGCAGAGAAATATGTACTAGTCTGTGTATGCAGACTTCAATAGAAACAATTTTCATTGTAATTATAAATCAATGGTTTGAGAATTGATAAGCTATAATTCTTACCTATAAAGTGGGAATTAAAAGATATGTATCATAACTGGAGTTGTGAATAATTTGTAGCTTACTGAATATATAAACGAAAGTAAGGTCCACATAAAAAAGAAGAATTCAGTACGATGTATTTCTATGAAGTAAAGAACATCAAGATTTAAAATTCAACTACTGGTGTGAGTTTATTAAACTGTTATACATACGTATGGTTTCAACAACTTACATGGAGATATCAGTTGATTTATCCTATCAAACAAATCACAAGCACATATGCTCAGCAATTACAATCAAATTTGATACTCTCGATGTGCAATAAAAAAACCTACTTTCACCCGTAAACTAATTTCCTTGTTTCATTTCCTTCTCTGGTAACTGGTATATTGTGCTTACAAACTCTCTTATGGCTCTCCAAAGCTAAACTAATCATCCTTCCATTTTAGATTCCATTTGCACTACTCAAACTTATCTCTTCATCATTAGATCATCTTGCATACTGGAGCATATTAATCATGGGTGATGGTTTATCAGTCTATTCCTCTAAGGATTTTGCGGAGATATGTGACCAATTCTTTAAGAACTTGTAGGAAATTAAGATGATGCATTTGAAACAAAGAAATGAATCCTTCCTATGTAATAGTTATGATTTTTGATAGTGAATAAAGTGATGTTTGTGTTTACAAGATAAAAAGCAATTCAAATTGATAGTGACATGGCTTGATTTGAATTGTAATAGTAAAATGAGTGTAGATTATATAATGCAAGGAATTCATGTTAAGCAAATGCTTAAAGTTAGAAGTATGACGATACTGATGCTTAAAATATTTTGCTTATTGCTGTTGATAATGATAACATTTTGTATATTGATTACAAAACACTAGGACATATTGTTATAGATATGAAAATCTATGCCATTGTTAAGGATAGGGAAGTCTCTGGTGAGTAACTTTTTTTCAGTTTCTCAAAGAATTGGTCACAAACATTTCTGCTTTTCTGACTCTAGTGTTGCTAAACCGGTGAAACTCTGCTACAGTTTCCCTCGCTCATGATTGCAAAACATCAGCGGTGCATTGGACTGGAGTCTCTACAATTAGAGGAAGAGGAGCATAAGAGGGATGACAAGAAGATGGAGAAATGACACACATCTCTTATGATAATAGGGTCATCCCCTAATAGATTAGTTACATTGGGAACATCAAACTGCATCTCATAGATCCTTGCTTTCCATCATGAGGGTGTGCCTAATCAGTCCGCCTTCATAATGGGGTAACTCCCAGCTCTCATCTTGGTGAACTGACCTCTTATTCTTGACCCCGATCTCAAGTGGGGTCGGGCAGCCTACCTGACAGCTCTGTAGGGAAAGAGTAGATCCCCTCAGTTCTGTGGAAAACCATCGACTGCCCTGCATTTCACTGCAACGTAGGGTACAGATGCTACAGGGTCGCAGGGGCGTGCATGTAGAACTTTACTCTATCTCTTGTGTTGGGGGTACATTACACAGACCTGCCTTTTACCCCTCACAGGAGTTAAACGCTACATGAGCCTGACATGTGAGTTTGGAATCGGGCCAACTTTCAGTGAGCTATGTTATACCCCATCGCAGCGGTGTCAATGTTGATAGAGCGAGAGAGAACATAGTTATGTTTATGGTTAGCTGCGGTGCAGACATTTCATAGTACATGTCGACTCCCTGAAGATCAGGTGGGTGACGAGGCTTCAAGACTCTGCTCCAACCGTTGAAGCAGTAAAAGCCACTTGGAAGATTTTTGAACATAAATATAAGCAAGGAGTAGCAGAGAGGGAAGAATCTGCTTGAATGGAAGAAGAGCTGCGTTTGGATGACCGACAGCAACGGGCTCCAGAAGCTGGCTGCAGCCGCTGCGGCCAGACTGTCTATAATCGACAGGGAGCGACTCCGACGGACATTTAGCAAAAAGAAATTCTCTGGGGTGAAGGCCAGGATTTCAAAGTCTAGGATGAGAGTAAAGAAGCTTGCCTCCTTCAACCCAGACCTGGATATCAGGTCGAAGCTCTCACAGCTTGCCCAAAAGATCCGGAGAGGGCCAGGGGACGGGATAGATGGCTGCTACCCCCATTCCTTGGGCTCAGACTCTGATAGCATGGTGGACAGTATGTCAGGGAGCCCCTCCCAATCTCAACAGGACTCTGACTATGAATTTGTTTATATTCGCCAGGACAAAACAAAACGGTATGTATCAACCTTGTACAAGCTTTTTCCCTTTTTCTCTCTTAAAACTGCAGTGAACACGAAAGCCATTGTCTGTACGTTGTATTTGTTTAACACCTGATTATTATATTGTGTTGTACTTCAAGACGTTTGTTGAATAAATAGACTTTGTCAATATATTTCTATAAATTCTTTGTAGATATTGGCTTTATCCACATCACCCAGACAAGCATCTCCTGTAAATCTGTTTTTCTCTGTAAACCTTTTGTGATCTGTGTTTCATCATCAGAACAAAATTATATGCATCACATCAGTTTTTAGCTATATTTTGAAGACTCAATCAAATGATCAGCTTTTATTTCCATAACATTTTCTTTTTCGAAAGTAAAATACCATGGAAACCAGGAAATGCAAGGATTATGTTACAATTTGCAGACAGATAGATTGAAGTAGTTATTTTATCTATTACCACAATATTAACATAAACATTGTCTCTCAATGTTCAGCATATCCTGTTTAAATAGTTTCAAGTGTATCTAAACCCTTGAGAAGATGTATCAAACTAGTTTGAAATGAAATGAACTAGTTTGCTTCTACATGTAATTAATATTTGCTAATTTGATTTCAGAAATCTAGAGAATACTTGAAAGATTCTCATGACTCTATCTTACATAGAAGCCAAAGATTTGTTATACTACTATGGTTGGCTCCTTTTGGTAGGGTCCTTTGAGAGAGAGAGAGAGAAGAAAAAAAATAAATAAAATAGGGTACTATGTACATATCTCATGATTGTTACATTATCTTTAGTAGGTCATTTTCTGATAGTCCACCATTGCGCAGCTCCACCATACAGAAGCAGTTAAGCCTTGTTTAATATTTGTCCATCAGATCTCAGCGAAATGTTACAAAATAAATGAAGTTATACTGCTCTTAATACTTTTAGTAGATGTACGTCATACATGTAGTTGTACAATGTTAAGGTCAGATTAAATTTTGTGATGTGTTTGTTGTCCAAAGAACTTAACTTTCATTTGCAAATCCTTCCATTAGGTGTTCGTGAGATGTTACAGTTAAAAAGGTCAAAGTGAAAAATTATACTTGTTATTTACATATTTAATTTCATAGCCTATAGTATATACATTTACCTGTACTATGTCAAGGTTAGATTAAATCTTTGATATGTTTGTTTGTTGTCTAAAGAACTTTACTCCCATTGGTCATTATCCTACCTTTTGTTTATACCTAAGATGCAGACAATGCTTGCCTTGGAGTTTTAATGACCTGAGATCTCATGAACTTTCCATGTTTGTTGGTGTTACCTGTAAGCTTTCAACTCTTTCCTGTCAGCACCAAATGACCTTTGACTCTAAACAACATCAATCAGCACCTCAATAGCCGATTTTAAAGAAGAACTTGGGCTGTGTTCATACAACTTTATGAATCCAGAATGAGGAAAATATAACATTGATTATAATCGCCATTTTTGCAACACACTTTCATTGATTGTATGGTGTTCATAAGACTTTTTCAGATCAGAATTAGGCTGTATGAATTCACTTGCTATTTGATGGTCTGTAGCGCAGACTTTAATTGTGTGCTGTTTATACCGCATAACCAACAACTTAACCAGTTTTATAATGTTACTTGTAAATATCTGACAAAAATAGTTAATTCGGGGCCTATATGCAGGTGTTGGTCTACTAGCAAAATAGTTGAAACCCTGCATTGTATATTATGATTGACATAGGGCTGGTGTTTACTGACTAACCATGCTTTTTGATGTCATAAAACATGTTTTAGATCTCAGTTACGTTTCTGTAAGTTTGAAAGCGTGATTTTGGCAAACACATGTACATTACATATACATGTAGGTTCTATAAAAATACACCATTTTCTGTTTACGAGATTGACAATTTGAAACATGTTTGAATCTATGACCTTCTAAAAACTTATGAACGCAACTGTGTTTATACTAGAAATGTTTCAAGCCATAATGCTTGACTTTGAAATTTTGTAATAGGAACGCATTCTTACAGCAGTTTTCGTGTGCTGTTTGTTTGGTTGAGGCTCTGCTGCTTATATTGTGGGTGCAAGTTCAGAAACGTGACAGCTTTGTTTTTATCTGGAGTACATCAATTTAAACTAAATGGGACTACAGGAGCAGACATCTTTTTTATCTGGAGTACAATCATTCAGTGTATGTGGGACTGAAGAAACAACATCATTGTTTGTAGAGAAAGCCTTGAAATATTCGTGTAGCATCTTGTGTGACAGGCGGGCGACATATATTCCAAGGTCATCTTTTTGTGTAAATGAAGATGGAAGCAAATCGTTTTGATCTTCCAACCAGCTGCTTGGCACATGCACATTCATGGCAGACTAAATATTTTGTTCTCTCATCCTTCTACATGTAAATCAACATTTAATATATCAAGGGCCAGAATGGCATTAGCTCTCTGTTAAAGGGTATGAGTTAACATCCTTCTTCCACTCAGAAAGCAGTTTTGAAGTGTGATTGATTCCTTAGAAGAAAGATATAAAATTCTTTGAAATGCCTTTAAGAAATTGTCAATCAACTTAGGAAAAAAAATGGGAAAAGAATAATACATTGAAAATTAATTGTTTAAAGCTATGCACACTGGTTTTTGTTCCTTCAAAGAATGTCGTAGAGTTACTTTGAAAGTATCCTGTTCGCTGCAGGAAGAAATTGCCTTGGTTTATTTCCGTATTTGGCAGGGATAGGATTGCAACGATGTGAAGTGATGGTTGAATACCACATACATTATGTCAGAACTTAGAAGGAAACCCTATCTTGAGATTGTATAGGATTCTCTTGTTAGGACAGATGAAGAACCTGCTGAGAGAAAAGGAGATATTTACAGAATGTTTCATCTGTATGTCGTTAATGATCTCGAGAATTAGTTAGTTAGGATCCAAAAAGTTTTTTTATACTGTTCTCAATAAATTGTAACATTTGACCTTTGTATGTAGGCCTACCTATCTAAAATATGAATATCAGATATTTTCTCTCTCTCTCTCTTCTATCTATTTGCAATTCATGAAAGATTCTTGCAGCAACAATGGCCTTTAACGATTTGCAACAGTTTCATTTTTTGAAGAAGAAAAAATCGATTGGTTTTGCCATAGTCATCTACAACTCTAGTAAACAAAAGATTGTTTCTCTCAAAGTGGATAAGTAAGCACATGAGAGGTTGATATAAAGTGATCTAGATTTCATGTTTCAGAGGTTGATAAAAAGTGATCTAGATTTTATGTTTCCATCCCAGATCATGTTTCCTTTCGTTTATTGTATCCCTTGGCAAATCCTCACACAGTGGTTGTCAAGTAAATGCCTTTTAAAAAAATACATGTTATGAAAGAAGAACATGGTCATACTACATTTCCTTACTACAATTGCTCTCTCTTGATGAATACATGTGGCCTTCAAAGGAAACACATCTTTGAAATTGTATTATTGGTCTAGTTATGTTGCATGCCTGTATTCTAAGAATGTGGGCAGGATATCTGAAGTGGACTTCCTTTGGTTGAGGGTTCACTGGAGAGGGTAAAAAAAATGGAATTTGTGAAGGTCACTCTCCTATCTCTGTGGAATATGGAATATCGGAATAATATATCAATGACAGGTGGATGGGAGAAGTTTGGTGATAAAGGAGATCATCAAAGTGGAAAAGTCCATGGTTACAAGGTTATCTCCTGTCATTTTTACAATGAGAGACTTAGTTTCTCATAATGTTCAGGATGATTTCTGTCTGTGAACCCTTTGAATCTCTCTGAATCTCTTTGAATCACCAGGTTTCTGTAAAAATATAAAGATATTAAAAATCCATCATGAAGCCTATAAGAAGAGTCAGATATTGAGTTATTATGTTTGCCATTGTATTGAACATTAAATATTGTTCTGAGGGAACAAACTTTGTAATGCACTTACCTGTTTCTGTTCCAAGAACATAAAATGAACTATTCTTTGTCCAACTTTCAATTAATTAAAATTCTTCACTTAAATCCTGGGTGGGATTTTCTGCTTGAAAAGTTGTGTGTAGGTTGCTATGATGTAATCATATTATAGGCATTTGCATGCTGGTTAATGGGAGTAGTAGAAAAATCATTGTTGACTTCTTCTTTTGTTGTGGTTGGAAAATAAAGTTCATTGACTCATTCACAGCTATTTCCTTGTACACAGCTCACAAAATCCTTTTGGGGTTGGAAGTCCTAAAATGAGTTGTCTAAAGTATGTCAATTAAGGACCTACGAAGGGGCATATATATCAGACAATCAACATTTAAATCAAATGTTTGAAAATTTTAATTATTTCCATAAAAAAGGCCTACTCTAAATTTACCTTTGAAAATTCCTTGGGAGGATCAGCTACAGTGTGCAATACAGGGTTTATGGGGTTCAGACTCCAGTCTTACAGTTCAGACCCTGTATTATTTGTAATGACTGACATGGGGTTAATATCCCTACAGCACAAACTACTGCCCCCTCCCCCTACAGTTTTGAAATCCTGTACATGTTTGATTTAACTTTTTCATATTTTTTGTGTTATCGGCACATTTACAATGTGGCATTGCAATGCAAAAAAAAATATTTTTTTTTTTAAATGTACTTCTGAGGTACTCAGAGTACCTTGTAGTCAGAAAGATGGATTTATAGTTTGTCATTTGATCACCGTTCAGGAAAATTGGATGTTATAGACACATATCTAAACTATTGTGCTGTGTAGCCTATTTCATTTTTTATGTCCTGCACAGAAGTGACTGGACAGCTATAAAATTCTCATCCATTGTGGTTTGGCCTAACTTTTATCGTCTTCTCATAAAGAATAATAGCATGTATGGCTACATGCACATTTTTAATGGAAATTTGTCTCCATTGCTTTTGAGGAAGGATCATTTCACTGCTCCCCTGCTTGCCAGCAGTAGTTCAAAGTGGTTTAATGACTTCTTGGATTTTGATAGGAACTGAGTGAAGGACAACTCATCCCTCCTGAGAACCAGGTTCCCCTGTTAGGTCCCTGGATGTGATCCTGTCACAGTCTTTGGCCTTGGCTCCCAACTCATAAACTGCTTTTATTATGTATCTCTTCTGTCATAAGTTGCATTCACACTAAGAGCTCACTGAATAACGTAGTGTGCACCATCTCTACTTCTCTAGAGAGCATTTCAGCTTGTCATCTTGTACAGGCATGTATGTGCTGTACTCTAACACAACACAAGTAATGTTCACATCCTACCAAGTTTCCTCTTATACACCTGGATGGAGAGAAGCAATGTAGATAAAATGCCTTGCTTAAGGACATTCAGTGCTGTGCTAGGGGATCAAATTCATGACCTTTGCATCTCTAGTTTGAGCCACTTGACCGTGACAACTTGCAACAGTTTTTCACAAAATTTGTTATCTTGAAGGAAGCTCCATTATGAGAATACTGCTCAACCATAGCCATTCCCTTTCTGCCCCTTCAATCTATTTCTACCTAGCTTGTGCTACATCTCAAAATCACTTCCCCTCTCTGTCAAAGTAGACAAAAGGGAAGAGGCCCACAGTAATGTTGCCGGTTGCTAGGTTATTTCAAGTTCTGAATTCGAGAAGATTTAGACTCGCTACTAGGTTAAATGTTGGGGAAAGTTTCAGGAGGGGCTAGGTTGATCCAGGTTCTTTTGAATATTCTATCTTCTTCCAGTCTTACTGCGTATTAAATAATAAATTGTTCCACTCCTTGTGAAATCCTAGTGCAGATTTCAACTCTGCAAAGCTTATACATCTTACGTCGGATCCCTTGCAGGAAATCGAATATCAAGTCAATTTGTAGCTTTCTGATGATTGGTCCACGCTTGTCAGACCTACGTGCAACAGTAACATGTCAATAATAACTCTTTGTTATGAGCAAAAACTGTGGAGCACAGAACACAACTTTCAATTTGTTTTGTAATGTATGCTTGATGGTTCACGGTAAGGCAAATAGTTCAGATAGAGGTCGACTCGATTGCTTACATTTTGCTTGGTAGTGGGTTTGGTTGTTATTAATGATTGGGCTGTGTCTAATTGGGATAAAGCTGTCAAGATATCTGCGCTCTCCCAAGGCGATGAAAAAAAGAAAAGTCCTTTTTCAATTTCCTTTCCTCTTGTCATGCTGTTCCACAAGGGAATCAATAGTGCATGACTCCAGAGTGAATTGTATGTTTTATTCATTGTGCATGTTAATGGAGAAAGAACGTGCAGTAAAGTGTAATAATATTGCTCAATTTATTGACAGTTTACATTAGTAATTGGATGATTGAAAGCTCTTTTATTATGGAAAGCAGAGAGAAGAGAAAAATATAAGAGTAAGAGAGGGTAAGAGAAAGATAATACAATGATGTACAATGATGCACAATGATGCACACACACAAGTAGTAAATGTATCAACAGTGTTCTTTGTGATTATCAAGACTTTATCCTGTGCCATCAATGCTTTTGCAGATTGATTCTTAAGTAGGCAGATTATAGGCTCCTATTCATTTTTACATGTATATATCTCATTAAAAAATTCTGCAGTGATGCTCATTAGCTCTCCAGTTTCCATTATATAAATGGAACATCATGATAAAAGGTTCTAGTTGCCACCCATGTTACCAATTTTCACTACAAATGGCTGCTTTCATCACTTTGCACAATCAAATGTCCTTCTTATTGTCCTATATTACTTTACGACTGCCAAGAGTGTTATTGCGCTGCAAAAAATAGCCTCTCTGCAAATAGCACGATGAGAAAGGAAGTGGTATCTAATCTGTTGACAATTTCCTTGCGTATTTGGGACGACATCGATACTGCGAGAGAAAGAGAAAGAGAAAACCCAATCGGATGCTGATGTTCATCCAGGAGTCTCGAAGTACCGAATGACCCAGGTCACCTTAGGGAATGATGGGAGGGGATATGATGTCATGATACATTAGTGCTTGTCCCATCTCCTTCCTTCTGTTCGGAGAAAGTATCTTTTTGATATTTTTGGACAAAAACTAGGGATGAAAACGATTTCACTGGTAAAGATTTATCTGGAATACATTGCTCTTTTCCAAAGGGGATTACATATGTTGTGGTACTCAGAAGTAATCCTTGTCTTCAAGTAGCCTGCTCCGATTTTCTTGAAAATGGCACTGCTTTGCCACAAGCCATTTAACCCTTGATGCTGCACACAAAAGCTTGAATATTGGTAATCATAATCTGATTTTAGAGGTGCATGTTAAAGTCAAGCATCACATTGCATGGGTTAATGGCTGTTTAGACAATGAACTTCATTTTAAGTGTATTGGGATGTTATAAAACTTGTCTTTATTTGCAGAAATGAAGAACACGCCCTCACCAAACTTGGTTATGCAAAGTTTTATGATTGATCATGATGTGGGACGTGTTTAATACCAGATGACGACAAACCCGAGTCCAAACTCCAAAGGACTGACTCAGGAGTATAATTGCTTTCCTTTCACACTCACTGTGCATATAACAGCATATAGCATTATGTTTCTGCATATCTGTTTTCAAATTCCCGTTAAATTATGTGTCCAATATTTTGATATTCAGTGGAAAAATTATTCCTCAAATTTCTAATCATCTGCTGTGGAATGAAATTGGACATGTTTTCTGTAGTTGTTGAGCGCTTCTGGGAGCGGATACGAAATGCTTTGCTCAGGAAATTCTACCCAACAATCAGAAATAGGTAGGTGATTGACAGGATGGGCTGATGTGCTCAGTGTTTGGAAGAGTCTCTTAATTGGTTCTTTTATGGAGGGAAGTGCTGCAGCTGCCATTTTGTTTCAACCTATGTTCGTTGTCTCTTTTTCTGAGAAACCCAGTGCATGTATCGCATTTGATTAGAAGATGTAAGATGAGATTTCGGGAAAGAATGTGATTTTCAAATACTCGATCAATCTTCAATAGAGTATGCAAACAAGTAGGTCTGGTAGCTTCTTGAATGCAACATGAAAAATTGGAACCAATCACTAGATCAGAGACAATGCCCATTGGGAGCTCATTGGGCATTTTCTCTGAATCAGGAAGCCTTCCAAGCATTTAAGCCTTTTTTCTGAGTAGAAGCAGGGCTCTACATTGTTTCCTTCAAAGGCGCCCCAGATTGAAATTTTTTTTATGTGTATTCATGCCATGGGCCCTCAAATTGTGTAACTTTGGGGGCCCAGAGTCAGAATTTGGGGGTGCCTGGCTTACTTTATGCAACTGTTTAACTTTAATCAGGAGTTATATGTTTATAAATCTTGAATGTCCTACCCCTTCTGTAATTTCCCTTAGAATTTGCTTATAGTTTAATCACATACTGTGGCATCGGGTGAAATCCTTGTAGTTTAATTAGTGTAAATGCCAAGTACTCGTTCATCCTTCACAGCACTCGTCTTTTTTTCTTGAAACAATGAATAGAGCACATCTCCTCCTCAGCCTATCGGTTATGTGACATGTGATTACGGTTAGGGAAAGTGATGTAAATATTTACGTCAGCACAGTCTGGATATCCCCAGACCTGTCAATAATCAGTCACTGTCAGGCTAGGTCCTTGCATCGGTGTAAGATGAAAGCCTCTGAAATGAAATACTGTAACTGTTGGTAGATGCTTAATTTTTGCTGATGTTGTCAGAAGACTGAGGTAGTATTTTTAATGCAATTGGTTGCAATTGTAGTACCTCACAACAAAATCCTTTTTTAGCTCACCTGAGCCTAAGGCTCGAGTGAGCTATTGCGATGGAAATTTGTCCGTCGTCCGTCGTGCGTCGTCCGTCGTCCGTTAACTTTTTACATTTTCATCTTCTTCTCCAAAACCCATGATCGAATTCAACCAACTTGGTAGGAATCATCCTTAGGGGTAGGGGACCCAAAGTTGCTAAAATGGTACATGTGGCCCCCAGGGGGCCCAGGGGGAGGGCCCCCAATTGTAAAAGCTATGAAAATTTCAAACATCTTCTTCTCCAGAACCAGGCATAGCTCAGACTTGGTATTGTGTATGGAGATACCTCTATAGATGGAGAATGAATGTTGTTCATGAAATTTCTCTGAGTGGCCCTATAGGGGCCCTGTGGGGGTAACATACTGGAGGGGGGCGCTGCCAGGCAAAATGTACATTCTAATCTTCTTCTCCAAAACACATTATCGGAATTCAACCAAACTTGGTAGGAATCATCCTTAGGGGTAGGGGACCCAAAGTTGCTAAAATGGTACATGTGGCCCCCAGGGGGCCCAGGGGGAAGGCCCCCAATTGTAAAAGCTATGTAAATTTCAAACATCTTCTTCTCCAGAACCAGGCAAAGCTCAGACTTGGTATTGTGTATGGAGATACCTCTATAGATGAAGAATGAATGTTGTTCATGAAATTTCTCTGAGTGGCCCTATAGGGGCCCTGTGGGGGTAACATACTGGAGGGGGGGGGGGCGCTGCCAGGCAAAATGTACATTCTGATCTTCTTCTCCAAAACACATGATCGGAATTCAACCAAACTTGGTAGGAATCATCCTTAGGGGTAGGGGACCCAAAGTTGCTAAAATGGTACATGTGGCCCCCAGGGGGGCCCAGGGGGAGGGCCCCCAATTGTAAAAGCTATGTAAATTTTAAACATCTTCTTCTCCAGAACCAGGCATAGCTCAGACTTGGTATTGTGTATGGAGATACCTCTATAGATGGAGAATGAATGTTGTTCATGAAATTTCTCTGAGTGGCCTATAGGGGCCCTGTGGGGGTAACATACTGGAGGGGGGCGCTGCCAGGCAAAATGTACATTCTAATCTTCTTCTCAAAAACATTATCGGAATTCAACCAAACTTGGTAGGAATCATCCTTAGGGGTAGGGGACCCAAAGTTGCTAAAATGGTACATGTGGCCCCCAGGGGGGCCCAGGGGGGCCAGGGGGAAGGCCCCCAATTGTAAAAGCTATGTAAATTTCAAACAAACATCTTCTCCAGAACCAGGCATAGCTCAGACTTGGTATTGTGTATGGAGATACCTCTATAGATGAAGAAAGAATGAATGTTCATGAAACACTGAGTGGCCCTATAGGGCCCTGTGGGGGTAACATACTGGAAGGGGGGGGGCGCTGCCAGGCGAAATGTACATTCTGATCTTCTCCAAAACACATGATCGGAATTCAACCAAACTTGGTGGGAATCATCCTTAGGGGTAGGGGATCCAAAGTAGACCATGGATTGTGGGGGGGGGGGGGGGAAATTATGTTAATTTCCAACATCATCTCATGTACATTCTCCTAGTTGTTTCAATTTCTAACATACATGTATCTCCTGGTGGTGCTAGAGAGAACATGCACCAGATATGAATTGATCCACATCAGGTGAGCGTCGTGCCCCCTGGGGCTCTTGTTATCTCATATGTGCCTCTGTGTGTATGGAACGCTCTATGCAACACATGTACATGTATATGAGTGACATGTGCGCTTAAAGAATACCGTAGTATTAAAAATTGAAATTTATTGATATTATTTTATCTTCTAATCATAAAAGTTCTCAATGATTATGAAGATGAAACTCTCCAAATGTTTACATTTATCTTGGGCTGAATTTGGTATCACTTGTCACCCCTCCCCTGAAACCATACCTCCCCCAAACCATACCTCCCCCTTCATCTTGGTACATTGTTTGCTCACACCTGTTTGCATGTGCAATAAATACCAGATAAAAAGTAGCGCACAGTTGAACCATGTGATGGACTTAAATATCTAGGCCTATGGGAGCAAATAGATCTTCATTGTAATAGAGATGTATTTTCCTTTTCTTGCAGTACCCATAGCAACAAGCCTCCACCCAAGGTAGCCATAGACTCTGAAGAGGAGGAGGATGAGGAGCAGGAGGAGCAGGAGGGGGAGGAGCAAGGAGCCTATGGATCCGATGAAGATGAACAGGAGGATCCCCAAGATTACTGCAAAGGTTGGTTGTTTTTTTGTCTCACAGGATAGTTTGAAAGAACATCCCCTTTCCCACCTTGTCCTGTGATGCTGATCCGACATTGGATGTACAACACATGCAGCAGCAATCGCTCCTCATCATTTTTTACACTAATCGAATTCTAGACTTCAAACCTGGACCAAAAACTATACCTTAACCTAACCCTAAACCTCAACCTAACCTAACCTCAAACCCAATTACAACCCTAACCCTATAAAATAAAGCCTGGAGTAATTGTTTCACCTCAACATTTGATGTGGTGAGAATCCCTCCGGGCTTTATTTTGTCAAAAGTACAGTGTTCGGAATAGGGTTGGAGTTGGCTTTTAGGTTAGGTTTAGGGTTAGTATTGGGGTCAGGGTTGATGTTAGGAATTCAGCTGTGGTAGGAAATTTACCACGGTGCAGTTGTCGCAGAAGCATGTTCGTGCAACCCCTGTGACATACCTGCCTCAATCTTCCCAACATAAAAAACATCAATCCACCAGTTTCAACAAAAACAAGACTTTCAAAGAACCACACTTGCATTAATGTTCCCAGTAAATTCCTCTGAAAATGTTTGGATGTGGGCCATTCTAAGCAATTGATGTGATGTCTTGTTGGACCGCATCCAAGCAGTAATTGAATGTCTAGAGGCGGACTCGCTTAGCTGGAGAAATTTCGAGAGGGGTTATGGATCACCTGTCCTGTACTTAAAATATGAGATCCATTTTGTAAACTGTCACTACTAGCTTTGGCATAGCTCCACCTATTCTTGGAATCCCATATAATCTTCTTAATAATTTTTGTTATAATGGGAGTTATTAGTTTCCAACAAAGCATAATTTGGAAATTGAAAAAGGTTGCAGAGTTGAAAGCCATATTTTTTATGTCAGGGACCCCTTCTAATATATTGCTTAGTACTTATGTCCTTAGACAAGATGTATTACCCACATTTGCCCCTCTCAACCCAGGTGTATTAGATGGTTACCTGGCATGCTGAGGTGATGGTAATTACAGGGCCTTCAGTAAAAGAGTGTAAATACTGATGAGGCTACCCTCCGTAAAGAATACCATACTATTTTAAGCATTGGCTTAGAGGGTGGAGAGATGGCTTTGGAAATAGGTGACATAGGTTCTTGACCTATCAGTGCACCAGTGACTTTAAGACAATAAGTGGCAGAACCTCCTTTTAATCAATGCTTTCTTAAATTTTAAGTAAAATTAATCATTCGATCAAAGATAGAAACATGGCAGTCTTATAAAGACTTTGATCTGGATCTAAGACCTTAGATTGATATTGAAGGATAACCTGACCAGAAAATGATAGAGCTGACCTGGGAATTAGCACACATATGTTTTTGACCAGGATTTGAACCCATGTTATATGACCCAGGATTGAGGACTTACACTTGATGGACAAGGCATTAACCAAAGTTATATGATCAGGGTTGAATTTATTCCCTCTGAACAAGACTTGAACCCTAGTTATACTACCTATGATTGTGGATTTAACAATTATAGGCCTATCCCATGAATAATGCAGGCTAGTGACCCCAAATATCTAACCTCGGATAGAACTATGCCCCATGAAAATGGCTTTGAACCCAGGTTATGTGACTCCTGGATTGAACTTTTGCCCCCTAAATAGGGTTTGAACCTTGAAGATCTTTGTCCTAGGATTGAACTTGGATGTTACACCCAAGGAACAATAAATGAACTCAAGTTATAAGGCACAGGTGTGAACAAAGCTTCATGAATGTGACTTGATCAGATACATCTTGACTACTTTTACTTTTACTCTTTGGTGAACCGATGATGATGATGATGATGGTTTCGTGAATGTGGTTGGATCAACCACATCTTAAAGAGAAGGTTGAGTTCTGGGAAAAGTGAAAAATACTTTTGTGAGCTTTCTCATTCCTTTTAGGTCAGTTTGGAAGAACATCATAGTAGAAATGTCCCCCCGCCCCCCCCCCCCCCCAAAAAAAAAGTAAAAGGTGAAAAGGATTGCTCTTCAAATGCCCTCTTATTTGAAATATGCATAACATAAAGCTGAAGTGTTCAGGTCATTCATGGGCATTTACCCAATTCTGTGTGAGTGCATGTACATTATACTTTTCAGCGAGATTGGGTATATTTCCTGATGATTCCAAAACCTCACAGCATACACCAATTCTTATGTAGCCTTGATCAACCTTTCCTAATTGCTTTGATACAGTTTCTTTCACAATGTAATCGCATGACCAGAACTCAACTTTTTTAAAAACAAGAACTTTAAGCGCACCTGTTGTGGTGTAAGCCATTTGTAATGTTCCATCTTCTATGTAGATGTAAACATGTCATCTTCCCAACACATGAAGGAAGGTTGGAATTTGGCATGTCTGTGATGATGCCCTGTGAGCATGACTTGAACTCGCGTCATATGACCCGAGGGTAAACATGGCTTCATGAATGTGATGAAATCAGCCACATACAGAGCTCCAAAGTGAAAGCCAACCTGTTCTTCGACGCATTATTTCTCATGTTCTCCCTGTTGTATGATAAAGTGGTAGGAACCTGTCATCTTCAAAACAAACCGAGAAATGAAGGTATTTGACCCGTCTGTGACTTCTAAATTCAACTCAGTTTTGTGACTGCGAAATTCTACTAGAACGTTGTGACATCTCAATTCTACTTAATAATCTTGTTCTTGTGTAAGTACCGGTACATAGAACTGGTCTAGGAAATAATTTTACTCTGTGCATCAGTATGAACAATGTATATCAAAAGCTGTTCAGTTTGACATCTATGCCTCAATAGCCATTCTGAAATTCAATATATTTCAGTGATTACTCTTTCTAAAGTCATTCTAAATGGTTGACCAAACTCATGAATATGAATTTTAGTCTTGAAATTGTCATATATTCTCACAAATTTCCTGTTTCTCATATGTACAGGCCAGATTTGCATGTATGATTTATTTTCATATTCCGCATTTGGTGCAAAATTGATTCTGAAAGAATCTTTACTTCTTTGTCATTACTCACTAACAGAATTTAAGGCTATACTTTAAGTTTCTCCTTTCCTCCTCCCGAAATGAAAGCTAAATGTCAGAGTGATCGGATGATGCAAACTGGAGAGGAGGAAACCCGTTAGTAAACCCAAATTTAAGTTCCCTGTTCATCAGGGGTAGAGTAGTAGGAAGTGTTTCTAGACAGGCTATGGCTATCAGGTTGAGTATCGTTGGATCAGTGCACAGAGACTGGTGAAGTGGACTTGGTAGGCTCTGTGACAGCAGCTCTCCTGTGGGAACCCCAAAATTGTAATTGGAGTATAGTGATAGCTTGAGGTCATGTACATGTATAATGGGACTTGGTAGGAGTTAGGGTTGCTGGTGATTTCTATGGGAGGTCCTCAAGTTTACATCCACACACAGGAACTCATCTGTAAGGGGATTTGTAGCAGTTTGGCGCATAAGAATGCACCCTCTATTGTAAATATTATTTAGATTATTCATTAGCTTTTAGCCTCTATCCTGTCCTGTTATTTTGACCTTTTTATATTGCACACAGAATTATAAACATGTGATGGCTGTTTTTATTCAAGTTTATTCAATAAGATTTAAGCCCTGTTCTCTTTGATTCCATTTCATTAGCTTAATCCTTCTTTTATGTCACTGTATCCTACATCTTAATAGCCAAAGTGTATATAGGCTTAGTTGATCGGATCGAGAATCAAGCTCAAATTTTGATAATAGCGCTTAAATGAAGATATAGAAATACATTTGTTTTGATTTGCAATTAAATATTTTGGTAGGGAAATTGCTAAATTGAAAATAGAGTGAGTTAGGGTTTAGGATAAATCAGATAGGAATAGTGTTAAGGAAGATTTTATACTAGGGATTTGTAGCATAATAATGACAAATTTGGACCATTTAGATACGTGTGAGTTGACTTTCATTTACAAACTGTAGTGTTAAGATTTAGTCCCTTGATTTAAGTAGAGTTTAATGGAACTGCTACAATTCCCCCTTCCCCTTTGGCGTTCATGCTAGATGAGCATGGAACGTAGTACAGTCAAACCTGCTTTAGCGACCACCTGTATAGAAAGACCACCTGTTTATAAAGACCACAATTTTTGTTTCCCTTGAAAAGTGTTTCTCATTGAAATGTGTATTAATAGAACCTGTCCATAAAGACCACTTGCTCATAAAGACCGCTTTTCTTGTCTTCCTTGAGTGGTCTTTATAGACAGGTTTCACTGTAGTAGAAATGGCCAAGAATCATCCTCGGTTGGCACTAATATTATGCATGGGAGTTATAATAGGTAGATGCTTTTGGATGCAGTGATTGGTCATGATTATTATGATCATGTTGGTTTGTCTAAAGAGAGACTAGCCGTAGCCATGGCTGATCCATTGGCATGATCAAATGTACATTTTGACACTCGTAAAGATACCCGCCCTTTCAGATATATATAAGCTTTCTCTGAGTTTATCGCGGTTAGGCATGTGAGTGCAAGGCAGATAATGGACAAATATTTTTGTAAATCTTGCATTTTCTATTTTTGCTTTATGTTCATGTATCATAGAATACTGGTGAGATTCTTGGTTTGATTTTAAAAAAATAGTTTTGAAGAGATATTTGTTGTGGATTATTTGTAGCCCACATAATAGGAAACAATTAAATTTCTTGAGGACTAGGATTGTCTCAAAAGGAGATAAAAGGTATTGTGGAAATACCATTTGTGGTTATACAGCTCAGCATGTATTTAGCATTTTGCTTTAAACCAATTTTGGTTTGATTAGTTGTCATTTTTATGATACTTGTTTCATCTTCTGATTAGATTTATCATTTAGGAGTGATAGAAATAGATTTTGATTTATAGTTGGTTGTCATCATTTGGATAGAGCTTATTTTATCTTATGTTGCGATTTTCTGTGTTGGATTGACAGGAATAAAAGTATTATCTTATTTTATTGGTCTTGTGACTAGCCCCCACCTGAGTTGGAACCTTTGCTAGCGGACCAAAATCTGGTTCCTTCTCGGTTCCCGAATTCACTGCTTTTGCAGTGAAGGACAGGTGTAGGCGGGTTAGAATAGGATAACATTAAAGTAGCGAATTAAAGCATTTTTTTGAAAGTTTTTAGAAGGTTTCACATGTGTTACACTGAAGCTTACATGTATGTCTTTGATGGTTTAAACCTCCATTACAATGTTGAATTTTAAAAAGAAAAATAAATTTTCAAATTAGAAGGTGTTTTGTGTAAAGAAGACCAAAGGTTTTAGACTTATGATGATGATGGCTTCTTCTATAGCGCCGGTATCCGCCTCAATTGGGCGCTCATGGCGCTTGGGGCTAAAATATAGATCTACATGTAGTACTAGAAGTCATTTAATTTTACAAGTATGTTTATAGGAGATGTGTATCCACTTCTTCATGCTAGTGAATAAAATTACTTGATGCATTAACAAGGATTTTGCCTTTTACAATGCAAAATAAAGTTGATGCTTCAATCTTGAAGTGCAAATCTCTGATTTTCCGTACAGTATAAACACACAATATCCCTCACTCCAGAACACACCCATTGTAGGGCAATCCAACCTTTGTAAAAGCTAATCTGTGTGAAAGGAGAAAAATAAAAGAAACATGAAATTAGCAATTTGGTGAATCGATGGTGACATATAATTCATGGTCAACTCTATCATTTGTCTGTAACACCAAACTATCATTAAATACCTGTTTTCTCCTGCAGCACCTTTCTCCTCTGGGCAGTACCAGGTACTCAAAATATATTGTAGATAGCACATTGTAACTTATAGGTCCTCCAAAAAGAAAAAGATCCTTCTGAGCTATACATTTTTTGATGACATTTTAGTCATTTTGTGTGTTGGAGCGAATGGGAAAGTTGACCTCCGCTACATCACAGTGACACTACTTGATAGGGTCAATTCAAAATTCCCATATGTAAAGTGATTACAACTTCTTTCAGCAATCTGCTTTTTCTGCTTTCACACAAATTAAATTATTATTAAGGTTGGATTTCCCTTTAAGTGTTTATATTCCACCCTTCTTTTCTATACTCTTTCCTCTCAATGAAAGAAAAAAATCCTGGTTGATGAATTCTGTTTAGTGCTAGACCATCAAAACATACCAAAAAAGATCTCTCAGTATAAATGCATATTGAGGTGTTTATTGATTGAAAATTGCCATTTTCAGTCTGTTCCTTTTAATGATATCACTTCTAAAGCAAGATTACCCAACCAGAACAAAGTAAGTGGTCTTTATAAACAGGTGTACGTTACATGCAGGTGGTTGCTAAGGTAGATTTTAGTGGAAAATAGAAAATCTGTATGTATGATCCTTGTTGCAGGTCTGTAAAATGTATACAATTTGCCTTCATGTGTACTGGATCTGATGGGGTAAGCTGTGTGTCGCTGTGACGCAATCAAGTTAAATACGATAGGCCGACCTACCGGGGGAGGCATTAGGCTGAGGTATTTTGGAAAATCCCACCGTGAGCAGACGATGCATTATGTAGAGATTGGATGATGGGCAGGAATAGCGGGAGAAACGTCAATTTAGCTGTAAACGTTGCGTGCTCTGAGCAGATAGCCGTGTGGAATTGGGCTGGATTTGTGATTGTTTAGCAGGCACTAGTCCATCCTACTCTCTTCATTAGGAGAGCATTACTCTGGATTGTCTGCATTTTTGGGTTAGCAACGTGGTGTGCAAGTTAATATTCCTGTTGCTATGGCACAGATGTCAAAAGACACATTTGGAAAGTGAAAAATGCATTCATGTTTTACCTGTAAATATAGAGATTATTAGATATTAGACTCATATTAGTTTTTAAAGAAAGGGAGCCTGAATGATATTTTCTCAATCATTTCATTGCCTACTAGATTTTAATGGATCAAATAGGTGTGATCCTTGATTTTCAATCTTGATATTGTTTTTAAGATGTTTCCTGTGAAATAGTTTAGTGTATGAACTTTGGCTTCTTTTTATTGCATCATGCTTGAAGACTGTAGCATAATAATTGTAATATATTTTTTTTAAAACTAACATTAGCTTGTGTCATAAATTTATAGCATTCAGAAGCTTCTTTCCAACCCAACTCCTATCCCCCTTCCATCATAAAACTGCAGACTGCACTGCTTTCATCTTTAATACAGCTCTTATAACCCCAGTCACACAGATAAGACCGATACCAGACTGAACAAAAATGTACATTACCCCAAAAGGCCAATATTTGGTGGGTTTGGAATTGGATCTGGTAATGTGACTGGGGTATTAGTATATTTATTGTGCTGGCTCAGGGTAAAATTAATATTACAGTCAAACCTACTTTAGCGATCACCTGTATAGAAAGACCACCTGTCTATAAAGACCACAATTTTGGTTTCCCTTTAAGAGCATTTCTCATTGAAACATGTGTTAAAGGAACGTGTCCTTAAAGACCACCTGCTCATAAAGACCGCTTTTCTTGTCTCCTTTGAGTGGTTCTTATAGACAGGTTTCACTGTATCATGCTCATTGATATTGTGCACTTCAACCTATGGAGAGTTTTTGTGACCAGGGCTCTTTTTTCATCTTTTATGGATGTTTTGAGAGGGGGTCAAATTACCCCCCCCCCCCAAGCCCCCATATATATTTTTTTCTGAGTCATTGAAATGTTGCAATTTACCTGAAGAACAAACCACCACTGTAGACATCATCTAATTTCAACCACATTTGACATTTGTGAAGTCTTGTCAATATGGTAATCAGCAGACATGAAAAGTTCAGAAACCTTTTGAAAACATTGAATTTTAGAGTTCAAGCGAAGTGCATTACCTCACTGGAACCTTATAGCTAATTTAAGACCCGACCTTCAGCGTCAATCAAGCATGCATAAATCTTGTCTGGGGAAAAATCATAGTCTCATTTGGAAGTTGTAAATCTATTTTTTACTACCACAATGATTACTAAGGAGTACCAACTAAATCCAAAGTCTTTGAACTTAAAAAGTAAGTCGGACAGTTGATTGCTTGTTGAAAGCAAGAAGAATTTCTGTACTAGATAGACGAATGTTACGTACCAGTTCTGGGTACTGTTTATCATTTTTTATGTGCCTTTCTTATGCTTTTGTTGTCTACTAGAACTGGTGTTTATGTATTGTTTTTCTTTCCCCAATCAATTTCAAACTTGATTTTCTACTCGTGCTTTATGGGTGATTTATAGCATTCAGAATCAATATATGATATGCCGAAACACACAAAAAATTCATACTGTTCTTACTAATGAATAGATAAAGGAAAATATTAAGGACATGAGATGGAATAAAATGAGTTAATGATGTTCAGTATTCATTTTTCAATTTACGATCAAGTGAAGATATGTAACTGACAACTTGCAACGTTGTTTGTGTATAGGATGAGATTTTCATGAGTTAAACGAGTAAAACTGAGATGATTAATTTCCTGTTTCTCTTCCATTATTTCTCTTTCTTCTCCATTTGTAGGCGGCTACCACCCAGTGAAGATGTTTGATCTGTTCAATGGGAAGTACCATGTGGTTCGTAAGCTAGGATGGGGGCACTTCTCCACTGTATGGCTGGCATGGGATCTCACGTAAGTTGCTTCTTTTAGCTATTAACCCACTGACAACTGACTGTAAGGTTACGCTCATTCAAATCTTTAAGAAAAACAAGGGGGCCAAACTCTCAGAATACTGCTCTTAAGACTGGTTCACATATGAGGCTTACATGATTATGAAAAGTCGTGGTTTACTGCAGACAGGTTTTTATGATACAGGCCATAAGCATAAAGTGCTGCACATACATCATATAACACACAGATAAGAGAGTTCATGTAGGTTGCTACGTTTTTTCATCTCCACTATTCATTGATGTGAATATTGGAGAAGCCATGACGGTTTCCTGCATTACATGTGAACAAGCCTTCAGTGTTTTGTGCTTTCTATTCATCACGTATAGACAGAATATAAAACCACATATGACTCTGCTTTTCTTACTCACATTGGAATGTCACATCTTCTCTTTATATGCATTACAATTTCCTCACATTTCCTCAAATCCTCTCGAAATGTTGTCGAAGTGCAGTGGATGTGAAAAAGGGACTACCCGCTGTCTTTATTTATGTAGAATGTTAAAGTTCATGAGGCTTGTGTTCTTAAGCTCAAGGCCTAAAAGGTTTCACTTAAATTCTAAAATGTAGCCCTACTACTTGATGGAATGCAAGGAGGTATACTGTGTTCACGTAGTGGCAGAAACATAAAGAAAAGAGAAGAAAAAAAAACACTGTGTACAGTATGTGTCATATTGCAAACAAATGTCAAGAGAGCTTTCCACATTGATATGATTAGCACATGTGGAAATCATACCCCAAATTTTTTTTTTGGAACATTCGTGTATTGATTTTTTCCAGCTTAAGTGACTTTCCACTCTATACAGTGCATATCAGAAAAAACGCAACAAGATTTAATTTCAAATTTGTGAAGATTGTGTTAGCTTAACACCAAAGTGAGTAGTAACAGATTAAAGCCACATATCTCCTCTTTCCAATGATATCTTATTTATTCATACACGGTCATGGATGGCTGAGTAATCATACTTTTTGGACAATGGGACAAAGTAGACCTGGGACCAAGTTTTAGACACTGCAAGAATCATGGTACCTTATTAGAAATTAACTTAATTAATAAAATGGAATAATGAAATTATAATCGCAACTTACCATTGTCTTCTTTAGGATATGGTCCATGGATATGGTCCGTGGTCAAGTTCTAACATTTACAAAATTTTCGACTTCAGCCCTGGACCTATTCTCTCTCTAAACCCTAACACTAAACCTTAAAGGTACTTCATCCCTTTTGCAGACTTACACAAAATTCCATGAAACTTTCCACAGGTTTTGTAGACATCGTGTAGATGCTACCTATGAAATTTCAACGTCACAAGTTCTGTAACTCCTTTGTAAGAAATAAAAATCTTGCTTTTGTTACAGAGGGAGTTATTCAGAAATCAACGCAGGTACATGTACTAGTAATGGTCTAAAAAAATCTTTCAAAAAATTACTTAAAATCAAGTTATATTCCTTTTCACATCTGCACAAGTTTTCCAATTATAATTCTTTTGTAATTTATCGCATACTCACACAACTTCAAAATTTAGGGCTGCAAAAGGGATGAAGTACCTTTTTAACCTAACATAAAATCCAATTTCAACCAGGACCTTAAACCCTGTATCTTTGATGAAATAAAGACCGGAACAAATGTCGCTGGAACAAGTGTTGGATCACTGTCTCTGGTGGGGATATATTTGGAAGTCACCTGGTATAATGTGTACCAGGGACATTGTCATTATTGACCCATTTCACATATGGTAGAAATGATCATGTGAAGAACCACAAAATTTAGATAATATATGTAGAAGGTTCAATCTCAGATAAGCGTGGACTCTTGAAGTGTTTTCTCTGTAAAAATTCTAAATTTTTACCTGAATTAGTGGTGTGGTTTTGGGTTGTTTATTTTTACAAACAAAAACGATTCAAGAATACCTGAATTTCCTAGATTTTTTTCAACATTTATACTAACACAATTCAAAATGGAAGAGAATATACCATTTGATTACATTGTTTTCAAGGAATTATCTGCTCAGTCAACGGTAAAGAGCATGCTTGAAATTGTTTTGTTCCGTTACAGAAAATATAATTGTATTGCACCCAATGCATACCTCTTCAGTTTAATCATAACTCCAATTAAAATTCATTTATGCTTATTGTTAGGTTCTAAGCTTTATTAAAGCTCAAAATTCTGATTTTTTTTTTCTCAGAGTAAAATGCAAATGAACCAAAGGTTATTGACATTGGTAGTCTTTTAATCAGACTGGTTTTGTTATCATTAAGAAAAGTTCTTTACAATATCAAGAATGAAATCAAGGGGAACACATTTTTGAGAGGTTTTCTTTATTTTTTTTTAAATTCCCTTACTCTCTATATAGTTGTACTAAATCAAGATAGACTAAATATCTATCTATACATATATCCTTTTCCTAACTTTGATTAAAAAACAAACAATGTCTGACAAAGGTGACTCTATGATGTCTGGATGTCAAGTCTAGGCAAGGGGTATTCTTGATTTAGCAGCAAGGTGGCTGTGGTCCTATTGACATGCTAGCTGGCAACGTGAACCTGACATGTGAAACGAATACCTCTGTTCAAATATTGTCATCTCATTCCTCCGCCACCATGCCAGTTGTGCACGAACAGAAACGCAGGAACACAGCCGAATAGAGCGGTGCATTGCGTTGCATAGCTTTGGAATTATAGCACCACTCAACAGCACTTATAAATGCAGGAATTAGTGCTTGGCTAAAACAGAGCTTGATGTAGATTGAACTTTATTATGTCAATAGAGCTTGACTCCCATTCTACATGCTCCTTGGCACTCCACAGAGTGGATTTGGCGTTATATAAGTTACATTTATTATTATCATAATTATTCAGTATTTAATTGGAAAAAAATATATGTTGTGTAAACTGAAGATGTGTGCAGTCCTGCTTAATTTGTCTTTTTTGTTTTCTCAGCTCCATGTACATAAGAACTTCCAAATAGCAAGAGGAAAAGAATAGATGAAATGATAAAGAAAAAAGCAAAACTACTCAAGGATATCTCACCCTTATAACAAAAGTAGTTCCCTCCAAATTGTTAAAGATCACATTGCAAGAAAATCACAAATATGGCAATTAATGTATCACTAGAAACTGAGAAGCTTACAGATGGCAATCGTATAAGTTTTATGTCAACTGCGTATCTGATGATTATAAAAACAACATAAATAAAAGCTCTTCTAAGCATCTGGAATATCGAGGAATCGCCAGAAATATAACGATGTTTTGATGTCGTCACACAAGGGATCGATCCTGCTTAAGCAGACGACGTCCTATAATGAATGAACGTAATTGCAATGCAATTATTTATCAAATTATAAAGAGTTTGGTATATTTAACATGACCTTATTTCACACCATTCTAAAAGGGAAAGTGAACTGATTCTAATAACTAAAACCGTTTGATAGTAAATACACAGGGGAAGGGTCAATGATCAATGAAATAAACCCCACTTTCAAATTGAAAAGCCCTCCGAATAATATCACAGATTGTATTCGTTCCCTCTTGAAACGCCGAACATGCCCCGGTGCAAGCAGCTGATAATACAATGGCGTCTTATTTTGTTTACAAGTGACGGATTCTTTATTTTTTTAACGCTGCATTTTTCATCAAAATAATACCATACACGAAGTTAAGAGTGAGGCAACAGACTAACATTAAGACTGACGCTAGTCAAGTAAGAGAAATAAGTGAAGAGGAGATGACAAAACAGGCACTGAAAAATGTGTAAGATGTTATGGGACATCGTCTGCTTAGACAGGACTGGTCCTTCGTGTGTCGTCACACATCTCAGCAGCGTTCAAGGAGCTCTTCAGCTGCTATATCGGGGGCTGTATTTTACCGTTTTATAATTGATAATAATCATTAATTCAAATGTTTCCAAGTGTTGAATTTGGATAACCTTGTATAATTTGTGCCATTTATGCAATAATAAGTATTAAGCCAATATTTATTTTGATGGAATTTTCTTGCAATGTGATCTTTAATATACTTGGGCTTGCTGCATTGCTGGTATGTCAGGCAACGTGAACATTCAAATACAGAGTTTATTTAATTTAGAAATAGCCCTTGATTTTATTTTCTTTTTAGTTGGTTCTTTTAGAAAGTCCAAAGAAGTTTCAGTGAGCTGAACAGTAGCTTCTGCTTTGCTGTTATATTGAAGTTATTATTTCAAGAAAGACATTCATTGTGAAGTATGCTCTGTTTTTGTTTTTCAGACCTTTCATCTTCACTGGTCAGGTTCTCAAAAAGGGAGCTAAACTTTAAGTTTACTTGTAGTTAGTTAACGCCGAAACCACGAGCAAGGGGGGGGGGATCCTCTGTTGCAGTTTCGGACCGTGTGGACAGAATAAACTATAAGTTTTGCAAGCTCGTAGTTAACAATGACCTCGCTGTTCATGTTAAACTTCTGGGTCATACCCTTTGCATGAATTATGAACACAGGATCTGCATGTGTACTGTACACACAATCGGAATCTACTTGTGTTAACGACGACGATCGCTCGGCTTGTAGTTACAGAACAACGAGTATCGTTGTGTCAGGCCCGTGTGAACCCTCGTCGTGCTTAGTGAGTCGTTTGTTAACATAAAGTTTTGAAACCACAAGCCCCGTATGAACGTAGCATTAAAGTATGCAGTGTTTTTGTTTTTGAGACCTTTCATCCACACTGTTATGTCTTGTGTTTTCGCAGGGGAAGGAGATACGTCGCTCTCAAGGTGGTGAAGAGTGCAGAACACTACACAGAGACCGCTCTGGATGAGATCAAACTTCTTAAATGTGTAAGTAGATATGGACAGCCTAATCCGTCAGAGACCACATTCCTGGGGATGTTTTTTCTGTCTCTCTAATTTCTGTAAAACCACTAACCCTCTCACGCTGTTCAGGTCTGCCTTTTTCCATGCAAGGAACTTTCACAAATTGCAAAATTCAGAGTTGTCATTTAACGACTTCAAATATTACTTCTGTAGAGAGATATTGCGAGTTTGAATATTCAATAATGAAATTGTGCTACAAATAAAGGAAAAGAGACCTGTTGAGGAGACCAGTTAAGGCTCTTGCATAAAATTTGTTCCTCACAGAGTTCACTCTTTGTAAACTTCTGAGTGAACCTAAATATATTAAAATCATTTTCTCATTCAGATTCTGAAATTGTTTTCCATTTGATAGTTTCATAATAGTGATTAACGGGAGGAGGGGGGGGGGATGATTTTATGCCGTATATATTTTTTTATGATTGGTCCGGTCTGAACGAGACCCGTGGATCTACACATGCTCCCATTCTTGTTATTATTGCCTGAAGTATTTGGTCACCCATGTGTGGATACAATGGCAAGATAGGAACATGCACGATTCTACCAGTCATTGAACCTATTCATTCGTTCATTCTCGTTCATTCATTCGTGTCACTCCACCAAGTCGAGAACACCAGCGAAGAAAACCATTGTGTTTTAAAGATAACTGGTTTATCAAAATCCTGGCATGTGAGCTCAGTGAACCAGTCTGGCTCCACTTCTGAATATTTTCAATCTACAATGGAGATTTTATTCGTTAGACGTATACCGCCGGTGTTTGTGTGGGTGTTGAAATGTAAAGATAAACGTGTCAATATGTGAGGATGCAGCATGAAAAGTACTGTCTTACAGTCCCAAGTTAATTGTTTTCTTTCACTTTTGTAAGAGACGAGTTCAAGCTATATTGAGAAAGGAATATACTATCGTACCGACAAAGGCATTACTGGAGCTTGTTGAAGGTATAGAAGAATGCAAAGTGAAATATTTTATAGAAAATGCTGTCTGTAATTCCAAGGTCACACTGTTTGCGTTACCTTTCTTTAATAAAACATGCATTATCTTATCAAACAGTGTTTAGAAGTGCCTTAACCCTCATTCAAATCATGTATTACAACTATTTAAAAAATTGTGAGACATGTTCTTAATCTGCTTTTTATTATTCATCTTGGTACAGATCTGTAGTGTATAATACTATTAATTTTCAATGAATTTCAAAGACCAACAAGCATAGATTCTTATCCACAGTTATGAGATACGATTTGTGCATTACACTGAGGGCATATGCTACTGACAGGGTTCAAAGATGTCAAGGGACAAAGAGAAGGAGGTGGAAAATCTAACTTATCTGAAGAAAGGTGTGATGTTATTGACCATACAGGAAATGAGTTTGGCATAGATCTGTAGAATGACATTCAAAATGACATCGTAGGGGGGGGGGGGGGGTGGATGTTTGTCTGAAAGTGGGATGAGACCTTGTTTATATATTACCCTTTAAAAACCCAAAAGCGTATAAATTGAGCTGGTAACCAGACTGTAAATTCTGGAAAGCTGATTTCTGCAAAGTTTAGAAAGGTATGCCATAAGCTAATCAAAAATGAAAATATTGTGTTTTGTATTGAAATAATAATCAAATAATGCCCTCGGTTACTCCTTCCCCCTTCTCAGTTCCTCCTCAGACCTTTACAGTGCTCTTATAAAGCTCCAGTCCAGCATCAGGCTCTGATATAAACAAAGGTTGATTGGATGCCTGTTCCATGGGGATTTCCCTCCAGGCAACATACCATTTAATCATCTCTTAATGTAATTACAATGACAGAGATGATCACTTGCTTCGCTGTGTGCCTCTTATTTCAGGGTTCGGATGGCAAGGGATGGTCGAGAAAAACATGAATGAAGTGGAGAAGACGTAGGAAGTGAAAGGGAAGCGGATGAGGGAGAATGAATGATGAGGGGAAAAGGGAAATTAGAAAAGAGATAGAGGAGAAGGATAAGAGAAGGAAGAGAAGAAGTGAAGAGAAGGAAAAGAAGATGGGGAGGATATGGAGATGGAGAGGGGAAAGGAGAAAGGGGGAAGGGAGGAGGGGGGAGAAGAAAGATGGGAGAAGTTGAGGAGAATATATAAAGAGCAGGCTGGTAAGAGAGAGAGAGGGAGACAGAAAGAGAGAGAGAGGGGGAAAGAGAGAGAGAGAGAGAGAGAAATGGGATGAGAATTGGCTGGTGGACAAGAAGGATGTGAAAGAGAATCTGTATTTAGATGAAGATTTTATTTCTGATAATTGGTTGTGTTTTGGGGGTATTGATGGTATCCTGGACTAGATTTTTAAAAGGCCATTGTGCAGAAAAATATGAAAAATAGATAAATTCATTCTCGGCATTTCTCCCTTCTGCGCTGTCATCTGAGGGCGGATGGCGCCATCAGAGTAGCTCTCCTATGATTAGGGATGCATGCGTTCTGCATCCTCGTGTTGTTTGTGAGTGTCAAGTTACTCCAAGCCTTCCTGGAGGAACCAGCAGTGCAAGAACTTGGCTAAAGGCAGTGTCATCCTCATTATGAATACTGCCAGATGGGACTTGAGGGATTGCCAGTGAGTGACTGGTGTTAAAGCACCTAGTTAGCTATCCAGCTGCTCTGTGTTCACACTAGACAAAGCAGCAGTGCATTTAGTGTCATCCTCATGAATACTGCCAGATGGGACTCAAGGGATCACCAATGAATGACTGGTGTTAAAGTACCTTGTCATATAATCCAGCTGCTCTGTGTTCACACTAGACAGAGCAATAAGCAAGAAACTTATCTAGAGGCAGTGTCATCTTCATTATGAATACTGCCAGATGGGACTGGAGGGATCAACAATGAATGACTGGTGTTAAAGCACATAGTCCGCTTTCTAGCTGCCCTGTGTTCACACCAGACGAAGCAATAATGCAAAGAACTTGGCTGAAGGCAGTGTCATCCTCATGATGAATACTGCCAGATGGGACTTGAGGGATCATCAATGAATGACTGGTGTTAAAGCACATAGTCAACCATTTGGCTTTTCTGTGTTCACACCAGACAAAGCAACGGGGCATCGAGTTTCACCCTCATTATGAATACTGCCAGATGGGACTTAATTGAGGGATCACAGGTGTTAATGCACCTAGTCAACCATCTAGCATTTCTGTGACAGCGATTGTCACCAGAGCATGCGTCGTACAACCTAAATACCTTGTATAATATCAATGGTTGTCTAGTTCGTTATAACTAGAGGGCTAATAAATTTGTTTCTTTTATCTTTTGTTATTGACAGGTACGAGACAGTGATCCATCTGATGTACAGAGAGAGAGAGTGGTCCAGCTCATTGATGACTTCAAGGTGACAGGTGTCAATGGAACACGTATCCTTTCATTTAACCCATTCACTACTAAGCCTGGTAGTACATGTACATGTATTCAAACCCATCAGAATTCCTCGTGTGGAAATGCCATCTATAAGGTACAGGTAGTCTGGTTTTCTTATGACGCCAAGAAATTTCACTCTGAATGTGAATATATCTTTCTCATGGACCAGGCAGAATTTTTTTTGGATAAAAGCCAAAAATACTGGAGCAAAATTGACAAGATTACTGGACAATTACATTGTGTTACTTATGCACGTCTGTGTTGCTGCTCTCAGTGTGTGCAGACATTATTACAAGATTTCACAGTGTTTTGTACACTTGGCTGAATTCAGACTGTAACCTCATGATCATATGCGAAAGGGTGAAGTGTATAAGGGGTTAAGAAATGTGTGAAGAGATGGAGAGGGACAGGGCAGAAAAATATGGAGATAGAAGGGAAGAGAGGAGGAGAGAGGGAGAGGGAGAGAGTGAGTGGATGAGAAAGGAGAGGGGGAGAGGGGCTGAGTTGAAAGAGGGAATAGGAGAACAGGAGGAGAGTTGTGGGAGTGGGAGAGGAGAAAAAGGGGAAAAGGATGGAAAGGAATCTATCCCTGAATGTATCAATTTGATGTGGGCTGATCTATGAGTCATTCACCTTCCATTTGCGATGTGGTTTTCTGTGGATGGAGATGAATAATTTTGCTGGAAACATGCCGTCCTTCAACTGGGGCCCCAGTATACATCGTTTCTCTCGAGGTCATTTCAAACGAGTGCAACACCAGCTCCAATTTATTCAAATTGGAAACATTACCCATTCATAAGTACTTTCAGTCTTAATTGTGAAAGGATCTATTTTGTACAAAATGGGAGTTTCATTTATGAGAGTCAGCTGATGTGTATTGCAGTTTAGAAGCATTTTTTTTTTGAGAGAGAGGTGGGGGGGGCTGGGAATATGCCGATATACTACAGTGTATATGGTAAACAGGGAATGTATTTCATTATGATTTTATTATCTTATCTTCAATGAAGTATGGCAGTTTACTATTAGATTATCACATCTGACTTTTGAGATTTGATCCTTAACTTGAATAAATATATCAGATGTATGCATGGTGTTTGAAGTGCTAGGTAACAACCTTCTAAAACCCATCATCCAGTCTAAGTACATGGGACTACCCATCAAACAGGTCAAAAGCATCATTAGACAGGTATGTACTTGTCATTTTTTCCAATTAAATGTCTACCCTGTATTTAGTTTGGTGTGTAGAACTGGGCAGGGGGGTTCGTATGACATGTCAAGCTGTTTTTTTCCAAGGCACACAAGTTAATTTGCATGTAAATTAAAAACAGTGCACCCATGAAACACAAGTGACGTTATTGTAGAATGGCTATCTTATTAAGTGAAGCAGATGCTGCTACATATACATTAACACTCAGGATTATTGAAAGTATTAAGTTGTCGGAGAGTACATGTAATGAAAGTTTTACAATCAGGTGCTCTTTATAATATGTTACTGTTAATTATTATTCCAAATTGTTCTATCTAAAAGTTTAGTTTGTACAGCTCTTATTTGATTTTCAATGATTTCTGAGGTTTAGATAGAATTCAACTGAATGTTAAGATTAAAGTACCCCCCTCCCCCCAAAAAAAATTAGTTACTTTAGGGTTAGTATATGTATATGGTGCTGACCTGATATTTACTTTGGCAACATTTGTTTTACTGTATACGCCATAAATTTTCGCTAATGGGACTCATCAGACTATTTCACGAGTGGTTAAATTTGCGATCGGGAAATTCTCAGATCTACAAACAGCAATGATGATGTACATTCGCAAAGTTAAGTGGTCAGTTTCTGTCAAGGTGACAACAAAGTCAAATTACTACTTATGTTGGCAATATGTTAACGTGTTGTTAAATTCGCGACCCACCCGCAAAATTGCCGAAATTAAAACCCCCGGTGAAATATATGGCATATACAGTATTTCAAAGATAGAGGGTAAGGATTAGGATTGAAATTTGGTTGTAAGGTAGGTTAAAGGGAGGGTTGAGTTCTCGGAGGGGTGAAAAATAATTTGTGAGCTTACTCATTCATTTTATGTCAGTTTGGAAGAACATCATAGTTAGAAATGTCCCCAGAAAAGGATTTCTCCTTGAATGCCCATATTTTCTAAATATGACAAAAAATAGCTGAAGTGTTTGGGCCTAACTTTCATGCCACATCTGTGTGCAGTCCCATATATGCATTTCTGTGTGCGGTGCATGTGCTTTTGAGCAAGTTTGGGTTGATTTTTTATCATTTTGATGATTCCTAAACCTCACAGTATACACCAATTCTTATTTAGACATGATCAACCTTTCCCAATTGCTTCCAAACAGTTTCTTTCACAATGTAATCGCTTGACCAGAACTCAATTTTATCTCTAATGTTTAGGGTTAGGTGAATAGGTGTAGATGTAGGTATAATGTGTGGTCCTAGGTTGAAGTTTGGAATTCAGTAGGTGAAGGAATCTGACCATGGAGCATTTGTTATAGGCAATAGAAGCTGTTATTACTAATATGAATTGGCTGGTTGTTTTTTTTACAGGTGTTGGAAGGTCTGGATTACTTGCATATGAAGTGTAAGATCATTCACACCGACATTAAACCTGAAAACATCTTACTGTGTGTGAACGAAGACACCATCAGGAGACTGGCCAGTGAGGCGAAGGAATGGATGAAAGGCAAGGCCAAACCCCCAGTATCTTCAGGTCAGTAGAAAATGCACAATCCTCGATGATGATGGTGGTGGTGGTGGTGGTGGTGGTAATGGTAATGATGATGATACATGTGTAGTTGATATTAATATTGATATTGATAATAACTATGAAAGCCATGTAATGAAATATTGATAAGAAATCAACAATGAAAAAATATATGAAATATTTTGCCAAGATGTTGAAAGGTTCATGAGTTTATTGAACAATTATATTAGAATGAATATTTCATGCATAGAAAAATCCCATATTGAATAACAAACAATATTCTTTTCTAAATTCTTTTGCCTAGATATTACATGATTATTATATGTATATATAATAAAGGTATATTTTCGTACTGTAACGGGAGAAAGGGCCAATTGATCCCTAGGTATTTCTTATTATTTTCTTATTATCAATTCCTTCCTTGATATAGAGTTGTTGGTATGAGGAGAAATACACGATAAAATCTATAAAACTTTTAACTCTCACAGTGAGTACAGCCCCAGCAGAGAAGAAACCTCAGGAGAAGATGTCCAAGAACAAGAAGAGGAAAATGAAGAAGAAGCAGAAGAAACAGCTGGCTCTCTTAGAGAAACAGCAACAACAGCTCCAGGAGATTGACCAGGAGAAGATCAGGAGACTGTCGGGTAAGGAAATCAATTTTAAAAGATTTCTGTTGATAAGGTACCTGGTGATCTCTAGTTCCCCTTGTTCATAATATTGTTAATGAAGCTGTAGGTAATGAATTCCAAATCATATTTGAGACCTACTTCAGAAATGCTTCCTTTTACAAAGTATTTTCACCTCTTATTCTTCTACTACTGTACGTTTAAAAAATTGCACCTGTCCGTGATTATGGGTAACTTGCTTTTTATTGATTCATTTCCAAGAAATTGATTTTCAATGTAAAATCAAGCAGTTTTGTAGTAGGCCTATGTTTTCCATCAGCTGCTACATCATCAAAGACGTGCAGTCTTTGCCAATGCACATGTTCTGATCAATCTTAACTTGTAATTTCCTTATAGAAACGACCGAACCCGATGCCGAACAGGACGGGGATGATGATGCCCCGGATGCTCCACAGAACCAAAGCAACAATGGCAACCAGTCACTGAGAGCATCAGAAGACAAGATGGCAGAAGTACTAGAGGAAGCAGAGGAGGAGGAAGGGTCAGTCACAAGGATGAAGTCTAAGTCTCCGGAGAGGACTTCAGAGAAATCCAGTCCTGAAGAGGAGCAACCAGGTAGCAATTGGCAAATTTTGCAGGATGTGATGAAACAAGAAGGGAATACCATATTAAATTGATGGAATAAAGCATCCCGAAAGGACAAAATTTTGAAGTGTTTGATTTGACCATTTTGAACGTGTGTCCACCAACGATTAACTATACAGACATGTGCAGTCAAAGTCTTGCCAGTTACTGGCTGTTGCATATATGAACTGTTTCATGCCATATATACAAATAAAGTAAACACATTCAGTGACACACAAGGACTATCAACCAATAATTTTTAATGGAAATAAACATCTTTTTTGAAAAGATTATGGATAATAACAGAAAATTTTACTTGTGTGAAATGCAAAATTTGTGCACCTTGTCTTTTCTTGTCAAAATACTTTAGAATTTGTGGAGAACAGTAATATGGAATTGTTACCAGATTTATATCTGATGGTCATTAAAAGACTGGCTGACCATTTCAAATCAGTCCTGAAACATTGTTTGGTAATCACTCATGTTAATATAACAGTTAATTGAATCATGATTAATTCATCTTGGTAAATCTCTGCTTTCCCCAGGAGTAGTTGTTGGTGCCAATGCAACTAATGGGAACGAGGCCTCTGGTTGCCATGGTGATGAGGCTGATGATGATGCGGATGTCTTTGAGGATGCCCCCGAGAGGATACCGTCACCAGTCAATGAGAAAGGAGACGGACCTGGTAGGAAGGAGCAGGAGCTTTGTAACGGGTATGCAGAGGAGAATGGAGATGGAGACGGAGACGTGGACCTGCCTCTTAAACCAAAGCTCCCTCCAGACGTCAAGGAGAATGGACTCGATTCGGCCTCCTCTACACCTACCAAAGAAAGTCTCAAAAATGGTAAGCATAAAGCCGTTGCCTCCTATGTCATTGACTTTTGAAATCAAAGGCTCTCTTAAATGAGGGACTCAAGTTCCGGTTCAAGTTTTATTCCAAGAAGAGCGACAGTATAAACATTCATGTATGTATTTGAATAGTGAGGGGAGGAGCCAGCAAAGACAAAGGCCCTCAATGCATATGAATTAATTATTTGCATTGGCACTGACTTGTAACAAATGTATTTGCCAAGTGTTGCCCTTGAACTGTAGTCAACCTCCTTCCATTGCTAAATCTCATATTTTGTCTTTTCTTTGTTTCAAACTATTATATACTTCGTTTATTGCAGACCATTTCAGGCTTTTAGTGTTACAAGTGCTTTATAGGTTCTACACCACCCCTATTATTTTTTTCCAGACCTTTTGATGGAGCTTACATGGTGTCTTTTACTCTAAAATGGTATGTCACTGTTGACCTGACAGAATGTCAGGTTTTCCTCAGAGTAACGGTAGTCTGTATGATTTGCAACTGATTCTGTTTAGTTTTCAAATTAGATACAAATTTGTATAGAATCAACAGATAATTCACCTACTGTCATCCTTTACCTTCATGTAGCTGCGAACATGGAGAAAACAGAAAACAAAGCCAGCGATCCCAATGAAAATACAATTTCTGAGAACTCTTCCCAGAGCAAAGACAAAGAGACTCTGAACAATGGAGCCAAAGAGAATGGAAATCACATGGCTGTGAACAATGAACCATCAGACAATACACAGGAAAACAAGGACATTGAACTCAACTCCAGGCTCAACGGAGGGATGAGTCCGGAAGATGTCCGAACAGAAGATGTCCGAACAGAAGATACCCGAACAGAAGATGCCCGAAAGGAAGATGCCATTGAGGATAACAGGAGAAAGGAGATTGATCGTAAGTGGGAGGAGTTGGAAAAGTTTGAGGTGAAGAACAGTGCGGATGGAGACGGGAAGGAAGAGGAGAGCGGAAGTGCTGCAACCAGCCCAGCAGATAGCAATAAAGGTGAGGAGATGTTGGGGTGGGGTCAAGGACGTGGTGGAGAGACCGGAGCTACTTGCAAGAGAATGTACAATTACAAGAGAAAAGTCATCAATCCCTCAATAGACTAGAGTCCTGATGTATTCAAATTTAGGAATGTTCCTTCCAAGAACCCGGGTGACAAACTATTAGATAACCTCTTGTTATTATAGCATCTATATCGAGGGAATTATCCTTGTATACATTGTTACTTTGTTAGGAAAGCCTTTGGCAAGCTCACAGATGCCAATGCAAAATGATTAATATTTTAGTAAACGGGACAAATTTAATTTGTATTCCTTTGCTATGTAAGTAGGATTGTTATTTGGTGTAGAAGATTTGTAATCTAGTATGCCATGGTGTAAATCCTCACCATAGCACTATTATCATTTTGCAAAATTGTAATCAACAGTGCCACTCCATCCCCAACAGAGCAATGGAGGCCTGATTGGAAACTCTTTTGTAAATGACTTTGATGCTGGTTGGGATGTTTCTGATGCTTGAATAAGGAATGTTTCCCATGGAGTTGGTGTCATTGTTCTTGATATTTTTTTAATGCACTGACTTGGGATAATCTTATTAATTTTACTGGGAAGGGTATTGATCAAATATGAATAAAAGGAAGTAGCACTATACATTGTACAATTACTAATTATTATGATGGTCTTTCTCTAGATGCAGATTGGGTAGAAGGTGCCAACTCACCTGAGAGGAAAGATGAGCTCCCTATCAAGCTGGCTGACCTCGGCAATGCATGCTGGACGGTAAGAATCTACACATACATGGTCCAAATTGAAGAAATATTCCTTTGTGGAATCCTTGGGGGTGAATGAGGGGACCAAAGCAATTTTGCATGTTGATGGTATGGTAACTTTACAGTCATTTTATGGTAATCCCAGGGGTCCTTTGAGGGGTGCTAGTTGTTGGTATGGCAATTATCCTACAAGAGAAGGTGATACAGTAGTGTAGTTGTTGGGGGAGTTCATGTCGACATGCAAACAGTATTACACTAGATGTGTAAGTGTCAAAAAATACCGTCTTGAAAGGGGTTGGGTGGTATCTCAAGGAGGAGTTGCAAAAAAGTCCCAAGTGCTACTCCGATATCAGTTCAAACTTGCCTGACTGGCCATAATTCCTTCGAGCACATGATGCAATTCTACTAAAACCTAGTTCAGAGTCTTGTACAATGTCCCAATTTGAAAACATTTCAGTGGTTTTCTTCCTGGATTATGATAATTAGACTAGTAACACTCACAACCTTGATGCTTTTGTGACTAAATCTATTTACTTATAAAGTATTTTTAAGTCAAGGAGAGTGCAAGGAGAGTTGTCATAATACAGACAATTGACAGACATTATTAGGGTCATAATCATTCAGACAAAGAATGGTAGCCAATCTTATCTCAAGGTTACTAAAAGGCAGATGTTGAATAGACACTTTCATGGCTGACTGACTGCCAACAATGATAGAGGGGATGTTTGGCTATCGGAGCACTTTCCTTGGAGGGCATTCATTCAGTATTCATTTACAGATATATTTTTTTCTCATTTTTTTTTGTGTGTGAGATGACCTTACAGATTTGAAATAAATCATTTGATGTAAATACCTCAACAAGGTGAGAATCAGCCATTGTGTTTACACACCAATGCTCAGATATATGTACATATCTCTATGATGGTGATCGATTACAGTAATGTACATGTACTTTATTGGAAAACTTGTTTAGCTCAAGGCTAATCTGCCACAAGGCACATTGTGGATTTGCAGATAAATCTTAATAATGCTTACAAAACATTGGAATCTTTCCAGGGATATGTTTATTGTTACAAATATTGTTAAGAATGTAAAAGAGAAATTTGCCTCTTAGTTCTTCTTTCCTCTTTTCATCTTTTTTTCACTTGGACAAAAATGGTCAATTATTTACAAATTAAAAAATAAAGAATAGGATATTTCACTTTGTGTGCATTTTTATTCTATTATTTGTACCCCTTTGGATAGATTTTGTCACCTGAAGAAAAAACATTCTTATTGACACTGATTTTTTTTTATCCTCAATAGTACCATCACTTTACCGAGGACATCCAAACCAGGCAGTACAGAGCTCTAGAAGTATTAATAGGAGCAGGCTACGACACAGCGGCAGATATATGGAGTACAGCTTGTATGGTGAGTAGAATTGCTCAAATTTAAACCCAACCCCAAAGTATTAAGTTTTTGTGTAAGATGTTGGACCGAGGTCTAAGTTTTCCTTTTGTTAAACATGGCTTTAAACCGAGTGTCAGGTTTAAATGAACTAATAGAATACCAACCAGATTGTTTTGAAGACCCATGGATCAGTACCATGTTATATTGGTATCAGAAGTTTACTTGAGAGAAATGGAGGCAATGTATTTGCCCTGAATATGCGATGGCCACAAGATCCCAAACACCAAAGTCCCCATATATTTGAATTGTTGTCGTCCATGGCATCACCAACTTAACCATCATCATCGTTGTTGCCATCATCCTCATAATCAAAATTACACCACCACCACAACCACCATCACCATCGGCATCGGCATCGGCATCAGCATCAGCATCCTTCTTATCCTCATCATCATCATCATCATCATCATCTTTCTGTGATGATGGTCATGATGGTGATGACGATGGTTAAGTTGGTGATGCCATTGACGACGACAATTTAAATATAATATGATATCTTCATCATCTGTTATCATTGGCCCATCTTTTTTAATCATGATATATTAGTATAGTAACAAGATTAATCAGAAATAATGCTGATCAAAACGTTTGACATCGGAATAGACGGCAGACTATCAATCAATAAATCTTGCTCAGTGGTAAATGTTATATTTTTTCGTTACCTCTCATTTCTCCAGGCCTTTGAGCTTGCATGCGGAGACTACCTGTTTGAACCTCACTCAGGAGAGAACTACTCAAGAGATGAAGGTGAGATGTCAAGGAATGCTACAAACTTTTTTCATGCCTGATGTTAAACCTCTTGTACTACAAATGCTCCAGTGATAGTTACTCTGGGCCCCGTTTCATAAAACTCGTTATTAATAACAAGTTACAATAATTTTTATAAGCTTCTGAAATCCATGAATCTGATTGGCTGATGCAACTTTGTCATAGAAATGGGGCAGTTGTTATTGATAACAAGTTTTATGAAACAGGACCCTGTAGTTGAAATCTAGCACTAGTCAAATTCCTGTCTTTAACTCCGGAGCCAATACTCTACCTAACCCTAACCATAAATCTAACCTAAAATTTAATCGCAACCCACCCCGACCCTATATTTTGGATGGAATGAAGCCAAAAGCGAATTTTGCAGGAGCAGACATTTAAATCATTTTACCCACAAATTGTAGATATGCTCCCTATCTTTGAATTAGAATGCTAGAATTTAGACAACATGCATGAGTAGGACTTGCAATATTTTAAAGATTTTTTTTAGGAATTTCAAGTTTTTTAGGAACACTCAAGTTGGCAACTTGTCAAATGCAAAATCCTTATTCTTTCATTGCAATTTTGCTTTAATTGATATTCGTTCATATACTTCTATTTTAGATGCATGATATTTATTATGAAAGAATATTTCGGAGAAAGGAAACATTTATGAACTTTGCTTTAAATAAAGTGATGAGAAAAAGTAGATTCATACGCTGATATATTTTAAATGCCCATTTGGTTTGCTTTTCAGATCACATAGCTCACATCATTGAACTAGTTGGGCATATACCCAAACACATTGCTCTCAGTGGGAAATACTCCAGGGAATTCTTCAACAAGAAAGGTTCGTTTATGTGCTTCTTAATTAAAGGGATTCGGTAACTTTGTGGAGGCTTGATTTAATAAATTGTTGAATTTTGATATCTGTCTTGTATAATGATAAATAAATAGCCAGGTATAGAAAGGTTTTCAAATATATAATGTATTAAAGATATCTGTGACTGAATACTCCCATTTACAAAAGCGTATGGCCTTACGCTTTAGTCTAACACTGAGTCAATGGGGGAAAATGAGTCTGGCATTTCCGGTCACTTGCAGATTGTTTACTTTTGTGAAGCGCATTATGATTGTGAAGTGCTTTTTTTCCCCCCTGGGCTTCATTTTTACACCATATTACATACACTGATAGCATGTAAGGCCAGACAGCTCAGATTTTATCAAGCCTCCACAAAGTTACCTAATCACTTTAAACGTTTAACCAGAGTATATGTTACTGTCAGTAATCTTTCTTTTTTAAATGGTGCTTTTTTACTTTGTTTTGCTACTACATAAATTTCTGAAAAATGCTCTTCCAATATCCTCAAACCCACCAAAATTAGTTTTATTTAAGAAAATATTCTGTTTTACCTTTTTTAAGTTGGTCTAGAGTTTTGGTAGTATGGAGATATTTTAAAACATCACAAAATTCAGTGCAGTTTAAGACTACATAAATGATTGGTGCTTAACGACTTTGATAGAAAATCTACTAAAGCGTAGAGAGATAGGAGGATATCATTACAGGACATAATTACGAAATAACCCTGTGTGCATTTCAGTGTAAGGAAATTTCCAGCTATTTTCTTTTTAGTTTGTGAGAATTCAGTTGGTCCAAACAACCCATTTGTTCAAAGGTGACCAGGGGAGCGTTTCATCAGTGATTTTCACCGACAACTGTTATAAGCTACTGAAATCCTTGCATCTGATTGGCAGAGAGCAAATTTGTCAGTAAAAATCACTGACAAGACACTCGATGAAACACCCCCCTGTTCTGACTGCCCTTAAGCCACTTTCCTTCAGAATGCATTTCCATTACCATTTCTCAATAATACTTTTGATCTTGACCATTTCCATCAGGTGAACTGAGGAACATCCAAAAGTTGAAGCCTTGGAGTCTGTACCATGTCCTCACGGAGAAGTACGAGTGGCCTACCGAAGACGCCGAGGAGTTCGCCAGCTTCCTTCACCCAATGCTTGAGTTCGATCCAGCCAAACGTGCCACGGCTAAGGAGAGCCTGTCCCACCCCTGGCTTTACTCATGATGAACGTCTTATCCACCGCCGCCGTTTGTCACGCATTTTCTTGTAGTTGTTGTGTGAAACCGTACAACCTCATCTCGTTATAGGTTTTTTGTTTTTCCTTCCAGTGTTTGAAGTTTGTTTTTTTCTTTGACATTTGTGAAACCAGGAGATGGAAGTTTCTTTTAAAAAGTGGATGACAACCTGAATTTATGTAAACATGCCTTGGGTTTAGCCAAGTGATCATACAGTACATCATGGGTATTCATTACATGAAAACCAGCATATGGGACTGAGACCTTTTAGAGACACAATCTACCACCCTTTTAATGATCCCTGCTCTCAACTTCTCTTATGTCTCCTTTTCCTACAACTGTCATCTATTCTGTCGTTTTTATTTTCTTATTCTAATTTCTTCTTCATCTTCCCTCTTTCATATTTCACTCTGTTAAAGTCTTTGCCCCGATACAGTTCCCTATGTTTTTGTTCTTGTGGTTATTAAGTGTTTTGCTCATTGAGCTAATGGTTTCTGGAGAATTATCTGCAATTCGGATTTGTTCTTTTTTTCACAAGCAATAATCCTATGATTCTTTGACCATGTATCAAAGGTTTAGATTACTTGAATTGCTCTTTTACTAGAACTTCAACGGCTGAATGTAACAGTTATGGTTAAACTTAGCCTTATCCCCCTCCACTAAATTGAATAGTTACCAAGGATCTCCTGAGGTTAATTTATAGACAGAAGGCACCTCAGGAATGTTGAGAAGGTGCCTTTTGGTATAGCCATCATTCTCCAATATACTTGATACTTGATGGGGTAATCCCTTTGGCAACTCACACAGGAAGCTATACTGGGATGGTAGGTGAAGCGAGTAGTTGCGAGGAGTGTCGTGAAGTGCGGAAGTGGTGTTGTAAGCCATATAGGTTGCTTTACTTCTGGATGAAGAAAACTGCTGATAAGTAGGGTAACATTTATCTCTTTTTGAGGAAAGTTCCTCTACTACTAAGAATGTCATGCTATTTTTGCAGCATGTTGTAGAAAACTGCTGCTTTGCCCTTCCTGTATTATTTACCATTTATATTCATCTATTTTGGGTTTTGATCACTTTTTTGTGTGAAGGTATTGAAGCACGGCGTTACAATTGTGTGTTACAGGTGAAGGACTGGAAAAAGAAACTTGGTTGTTATTTCATATTTCTATGTATTTCTGTGTGCTGAGCTTCCACAATGATCCCTGTACTGAAAATATCTGAGTCCAGTCTCCCATATTGTCAGCTGGTTACGATCCTTCCAGATTTTGCCGAGGTGAAAAGTTGGTTGTTTTATCCAGCTTGCCCCTGGCCTACTCGGAGAGTTAAAGCTTCTTTGTCTGAAATCGTCTGTGGTTTGGCGTCTCCAAGCCAAAGAGCATTGGCACATTGTTTCAGGATATGTGTACAGCTTGGTGATATGTGTCAAGTACTCACCTGAAATTAGGCAGAATGAAGCTGTAAATTTCACAATTTCCACTTTCATTAAGCAAAATCAAATCATTTTAGGTAGTACAGATACACTATGCAACTAAATACTATGTTGCAACAAAATTTGAGCCAGTGTTGATTATGATATGATTCAGATCTAAGGCTGACTTTTTGGTTTGAAGACAAAGCATATGATTAGAAAAGAATTTCAAAACAATTTTGGGTAGTTAGTGCAGAAAGAATAATTCCATCTGTGCCAAGGGAGTCTTATATACAAAGTTGTAGATAAAAAGCCAGAAATACTATCGTAGATTGAAATTGAAGGCTTGAAATTCTTTGACGACCCCAGTATTTTCAGCTTGTTTCCGTTGGTCACTGGTAGTCCTACTGAGAGAGATACACATTCATTGATACACATTCATGTCACTGTATTGTGTCACTAGATTTCATATATATGAAAAGTTTAATTTTGATTGAATTTATATAAAAAATGAAATAACTGAAAGAAAATGTAAAACATTTATATGCCTTCTTAACTTGTTGATGAGATGATTAATTATGAGCTATTGCCAATAGATTCTTTGAATGTTGTCATGAGGAAAGTAGAAGAGTGAATGATTGTAAGAATTTTTTTATACTTTGTAAAAAGTTTGACAGAATCCATCCCAAATATTGTAAATAGAATACGTCACTGTGTTACCATGTTTGCGTGCGGCCCCCTTTGCAATAATCTATTCCATACCCTGTTTTTAGTAGACTAAATTTCCACGTATGGAATATTCATGACGTCTAATTATAAGGACAGGCTTTGCAAATGGAACTGGATTCATACTACCCAGTCATATATCTCTTTTAACTTATTGCATTATGTTGCCTTCCGTTTGAAGAATGATCTATATATACTGTTCTGATGTCTTGTGTAAATAATCATTCATGTAGAAAGGAAAAGACATTTTGGTGCCTACAAATATACCTAGAGTTTCATCGCATAGTCGGTATATAGCTGCATGGTTTTATTTCATCATATTACATCATAATACTTCTTTATGACTCTCATGGTACATCTCTGCTTTGAGCTTCCCGCTTGCTTGAGGGGTGGGGGTATTTTGTTGGTGTATATAAGGTTAACCTTTGGCAAGTTTGAAAGCTCTTAAAGGATATTCCCTCAATCCAGTAATATTGTTTAAAATGGCAAAGATTTGGTGCAATACTGCTAGTGAGTGACAAAAATCACAACTTTTCAGGAATTGCCTGAACTCTTTTGACTGTTCAGTTCAAGAGGCTCCCATGCTATTGCATTTAAAAGATAGAAACAACTTCTGATTTTTTAATGATCTACCTGACAGTTTCTTACGGTAATCTGATTTCTACTTTTAAGCTTAAAGACAAGGTTGAGTGCTGGGAAAGGTGAAAAATAATTTGTGAGTGTTCTCATTCTTTTTATGTCAGTTTGGTAGAACATCATGGTAGTAATGTCCCCTGAAAAGGATTGCTCTTCAAATGCTTTCTATTTGAAATAAGACAAGAAAATAATTGAAGTGTTCGGGCCGAACATTCATGCCACATGTGTGTGCAGTCCCATATACCCATTTCTGTGTGCAGTGCATGCGCTTTTCAGTGCGATTGGGTCAATTACTTATCATTTTTATGATTCCCAAACTTCACAGTATACAACGATCCTTGTGTAGACATGATCAACCATTCCCAATGGTTTCTTTCACGATGTAATTGCATGACCAGAACTCAACTTTATCTTTAATTGTCTTAGAAATGAATAAGATCCTGTGATTAGGAAATTAGGGTTTCATGTTCAGATATTCCTTCGTCCTTTGAAAATGCCAGGAATGTTTTTGAATCATCCAACTGGCTTGATGCAGTGGAAAATTTAGCTGGTGAGAAAGCTACATTAATTTGAACCAATGAAAACAGATTGATTCTGCATTTTTAACCCATCGTTCGTCACCTCGGCATATTTTTACCTAAACATGCTAACATCCATGTATATGAGAATAAAGAAGCTTACAGATTACTCGTTATTAGCCCACCTTTTTCAATTTGAACAGAAACAAAAATGCTAATATAAACCCCAAGCTACTCTCACAAAATGTTCATCAAATCAAATTCATTTTTTGTGTGGAGAACCCTATAGATCATATAGATCATTATCTCTTAGATAGATTCCTGTATTTCTATGCATTATGCAAAAAGCGAGAGATATTACAAAGGGAGTTACCCCAAGCACAAGGAGATATTTGAAGCAATTAGTTTTCATGGCACACATGTACAAAGAGAGAGAGAGAGAAGTATAGAGTAATTTTGTTACAATCAAACGTATGTGTACAGTACTGTGTACAGAAAGAAATAATGACATTTTCAGTAGCTATACAGAGAGAAAATTGTTGGATGTCATTGTTAAAAGGAGTATTTTCATGAAGAAAAAAAAGACTTATTGCATTCATGTTATGTTGTATTCGATGAGCGTAAATTCACTTGAATCACGTATGCAGAATATTGTGGGAGATATGCCAACAATATTTTCTTTTTTGTTATGCCTTCTTTTCTAGTATTGAGTGAGTTACACTTATTTATTGCAAGCAGTCGATCTTCTTTGTTTTGCATATTATTTCAATTGATAATAATGAACTAAGGTAGAATGAAAATATCCGTCTAATTCATTGGAATATTTCAATAGTATCCTGTCTGTTGATATGGAATGTATAATGCTCATATAAATAAATTAAATGCCATTTCAAATGTATTTTTACCTTCCTATCAATTATCACATATTGTTCACATATTGTCTTGCATATCGGGTATCGATAATGTTCCTTATTCCACTAAAAAGAAATCAATTATTTTATGTTGTAGCAGTATGCTGTTACTTAATAGTATACATACTTAATGTTTAGCTGTTTGATAAAGTTTTAATCTGTTACATAATCATGCAAGCTTATGTTATTATAATTGTAATTAACAGTTAAGAACCCTAGCTTGATTATCACTTTAAAGTGTATATCTGTATAACAAGAGCACTGGATCCCAAACTTTATTATAACTGCTGATATAACTATTCATTGTTGTTATTAATTAGTCCAGAATCAATTTTATTTAAATCAAATAAATGATACTGGTATCCACTAGAGACTATGAGTACAAATACCATATTTAATAATTGATAAAATCGAAGTATATGATTTTGTTACCTTTTTGTTTTTGTTTATATGCCTCTAAAATTTAGAGATAATCTTTGAATTGTTCTTCAAAGGATGGGTCTATTAAAGTTCTAAGATTGTCCTTTTTTGTAGGAAGCTCATGAATTGTCGAGTGCGACAGTATTAAAACATGTAGTGTTGGAACAACCATTTGAAATTTATGTGTGCTTTCCCTTTACTCTTTAAGTGTCGTCTTAATTTATTTGATTTAAGTTTTGTGACAAGATAAAGCATCTAAATTGTCAGTTGAGTTAATAGAGAGGAGGAAAATATTGAACGAATGCACGAGAGAGAAGAGAAAAGAAAGAGAGAAGTGTAGAGAGAAAAGGAAAGAGACGAGAAATAGGAAGGTACCTGTATACCTATAATATTGAAATATGAAGAAGAAGTCAATGTTGCAAACAAAATATAAAAGCAGTTCAGGTCGAAGACAAAATCATTTTAACAATCAACAGTAATTAATAGATTCCTTTATTCATTTACACAAACTATCTTAGGAAGGAAATAAAAGTGTTCGTAGCTTCTGTTCTATGATAATTACCTTGTCATCACTACATTTTGAAAAGAATTTGTTTTCCTGGAACATTTTTCTCATAACGCAGATTGCTAAATTCAGACATTAAAATTTTTGTCTCAAAGTAGTTTGCAACCATCAATAAGAAATATGAACCATATGAAGAAAACTATCGTTTGAAATATATAGTAGTAAATTCAACTTAATTTCATTAACGTCACTTTAACCCAAAACACTTTTTATGACTGCGCTGTATACGAGTAAGTTCGATTCTGTTTACGCACCCCAGGAAGGGGAATCTTATAATTATATATGTAAAGTGCTTAATCAAGCTTTAACAATAGTTTACTTTCGAAATGAAACTTATGTTCCTAGAGTCTAGAGACTGCTTGCTATCGGTAAGACAAACAAACATGTCAATAAGCTATAAATGTCTTGCAGTTTGGCATGCATCCCGATTGAACTCCACGACCTACAAAACGCCCTCCATCACGTAAATCGCTTTCGAAGATAATTGGGGAGTAATTGACTCACCGCCGTAGGAGTCCTGCTCTAATTACAAACCTTCCATATTTCTAGTCAGATATAACGCTGCCAGCTGTTATGACATCACGTGATTTGATGACGTTGTCACCTGATGCGGTCGTCTGCTCGTACCGAACCTGATACTGGCGGTTTAATCCGTTTACCGCCTTAACTCCACCCCGTAACTCCTGGGAATGCTTGTGCTGTTGCATGATCATGATAAGATTACGCCTTTCCAAAATGTCCTTCCTTGCCAAACATTGGAAATAAGGAATTCAATCTACTACTCTCTGCCCTCGAAAACCGGGTTATGCCAAAATTACTAGAAATATGACGCTACATAGTTGGACATACGTTTACTTAACAAGAAATCAATATAATTATGTTTAAACTAAGGCAGCCTTGGGGTATGATTATAGGCCTACATAAATTTAGTGATAAAACGAGATAATTGGAACAATACATGCCGTAAGCAATGAACTAAAAAAACTACCTTAGGGCAATGTCGGAAAATAAAGTAGAAGATACTTTACTTTTGGCAAATGTCAAGTCCAGTGTTTTATAATTTCACTGTATTATAAGAGATTTCAAAGTTTGAATGTTGAAGATATTGAAATGGGGGGGGGGGGGGACAAATAAGTCTGCATGTGATTGATCAATTATAATTAATTATAATTAATTAATGTATTACATTAACACCAGTGGCGTATCTACGGGGGGCAGAGGGGGCACGTGCCCCGGGCGGCACTTGAAGGGGGCGCAAAAAAAAGAAAAAGAGAAAGAAAAGGGGGAGAAATACAAAAAAATTTGATGGTCTTGAGGGTTATTTGCGCCCCAGTCAAGGACAAAATGCGTAAGAAATGGTGTTTTATAGGGTTTGAAATGCGAAAATTTTCTAAAGCTCGGTCGCTTTGCTCCCTCGCATAATTATGTTCAGGATCTAGCTATTATGCGCCCCAATGGCGTTTTTAAAGTGTTAAAGGGATACGACACTGGGCGGCCGTGGGGAAAGTCAGGATTGCGTAAGCCCCATTCACTCGTACACAAAGTTTGTGCGTCGAACGCGTCCGTTGGACTACTGGGATTACACATCGGACTGCACGAAGCCGACCGAATCTCGCACGAGAGATCGAGCTCAGGCGGAGCGTGCATGTTTGTGCGGCGACCAGTCTATCCGAGGTTTGCGCCCCGAGGGGAAACGGCACGATCAGGTAACGATCACGGTGCCCTCTCACGGCATAAAAACGTCCACAATCTGCGGTTGAGTATCCCTTTAACTATCAATTGCCTCTAGTTGCTTTGCCCCCCTCCCCCCACATAAGGCAGAAGCTTGTTAAATTTTGCGCCCCCAGATGGGATAAAAAGGTGCATATAAATAGCAGTTTCAAAGTATAGAACATTCGAAATAAATCATAAATTTGTCTTGCAATTTCCTTGCTAAATTCCTCAAATACATTTCTTTAGGGTTTTCATTCATTTTGCGCCACCAAATAGGAATGTTAAAAAAAAATTAAAATATATTGCTAGGTCGCTGTATTCCCTCTGATTTTTTTTCCTAAAGGTAAAATATATAAGAAATTTCAATTTGAGGGGTGAAAAGGAAAAAGTATCTGCCTCTCGGTCGCGTTGCTCCCTCGCTTATACAATTATAAAATTAATCTCATTAATCTGAGTTTGGGCATGGGGGCGCAGATTTGATAGTTTGCCCCGGGCGCCAGAATACCTAGATACGCCACTGATTAACACATATATATATAGAAGATATACCTTTTTCTAAATTCTTGCAACGATGCGAACTTAACAGATGACGTCATGAGTGCCACTTTGAATGAACGTTTTTCTATACAACCGTGTACACATGGTCACAATCACAATCACTCTGAACAGCATGTTTATCATAATTCTATCATCACATGATCAATGTATTTGATATTTTCCGTTGACACTATACCTATAAGAACTGAGTGGATCGCTCAGTTCAGCCGTTTTAAACAACATTAATCTTGCTGTGTTTTGTTTTCACCACGTAATATTGTAAGTTTTATCTACTTAAGATGAAAAAAAATCATCACGGCACCTCACAAATGCTTCCACAATAGTCACTTCGAAGCTTTCAAAAGTGACTTTTCTATCACTTTGAAAACAACATGAATCAAAGTTTAGTCCAATATCTCTTTTACAGTCATGTAACAGACAATAATCAAAAGCTCTTTGGAAGCGCATAGAGGCATTGATAAATAATGATAGGCCTATACGCTATACAAGAACCGAGTATTATTATCATGTAACTAACTAATTCCTACAGTAAGAAAATTGCTTTTACTATAAACTACTGTACATGAATGTTTCAAACATATCAAAAGTTGGTCACTAATACTCCTACGTTAATTTTAGTCATGCCAATCAATCATTTCGGTATATGGATCCTGTATTCTCTTCCGTCCTATAGCTTTTCGATGGCTCTGCATCTATATAGAAAACACCTTTTAGTCACTTCTTGTTAACTATACTTTAAGTACAGAATATTGTGTAAATGATATAGATTCCATGATTTACAAAACAGTCTAGTACATAACTTATGGCATTTAAAATAGGGATATGTGGCAAGAATGCTTAATAAGCTCTTTAACACTTCAACGACAATGTGGCAAATAATTATTGGCTTCACTTCTTCACATTAATTTGTTGATAAATAAAGATGCAGCAAACCGGAGTTGAATCTACTCGAATCACTTGACAAAATAAAAAAAATTGAACGGGGAAAAATGGCATCAGTTCTGACGTATTGCTGACGATCATCATAATATAGAATAATATTGCATTCAATCATCGTGTTCTCATTTTGGCGCGAAATGTTTTGCTCCCGTCACATCACATGTTGCCTTGGTAATGCGGATTGGTAGCTGGAGGAGGGGGCTGGCAGACTGGGGGTGCACTGGGTCCACCCGCACCTCCCTCCAAATGGTATCCACCCTTGTCCATTAACGGCGGCGCCTGCACTTGTGCCGGTGGCACTGACGAAATGTAAGGCGGGGGCTGGTCCGCGGGAGGGGCGTGGGCCCCCTGGGGCGGGTACCCCATATGATGAGGGGACGGGTAACCCCCTGCTGCACCTGCCGTTGTGACGACTGGTGGTGCCGTGGATATAGGCGGTGGCGTGTAAGGCTGATGATGGTGCATAGGAGGTGTGGCGGCGTGGGGTGGAAGGTCGTGGTGTGGTGATGGGTGATGGTGCGGTGACTGATGGGGGCTAGGTACCATGGCCACCTGGGGTGAATACTGCTGCCTGGGGTACGAGTTGGGTACTGCTGTGGGTGGTGCTGCTCGAGGGGTTTCACGGACGACTGGCGTGGCACTCACCGCTTCTCTAGGTCCATCTATAGTGATAATGAAAATTGGTGTCAAAATTAGGCCAATACCCCTTTCAAAATTGAATTAGATAATAATAATCTTATAATAATAAGATTTCTATAGCGCTATTATCCATTTTGATTAATGCTCAAGGCGCTTTACAACATGAAGAACATACAAACATAACAAGGGAATGAATAACAAGAAATAATGTCTGTCTTCAAAACGCAAAATTGAACAAGTGGGATTTTAGGTTGCCCTTAGAAAGGAGTTGCAGTTCTTCAGCTACTGTGGAAGTGAATTCCACAGGGATGGTCCGGCATGAGCAATAGCTCCTTCCCCCAAGATTTTTGAGAAGGCGGAATATATATAAAAGACCAAAGTTGGATGATCGTAGGGTTCGTGTGGAAGCATAGAGCAGCATTTCTTACCGTGCCTCTCACATAGGCTTCGAGAATGGATAAAGATAGCATGCAGCTGATGTGATTACATGCTTATGATGATGTCAAACACAGTGACAGTGATGACTGGCGATGGATTCAAGATTGTTATGAATGTACGTATATATACACAAAGGTATGAGTATGACTATTCGGGTCAACAGCAGTACATGCATGTAATGGCACTTCTTATTATACTTTATCCAAACTCCAGAAATTATAATATGCACTGAGCGTTATTGTCCTTTGACCGTGCGAGATGTACGAGCATATAGGCGTACAAAGCGGAGCCGCAGCCTCCCGCCCCTAAGATTTTTAAAGTTCCGATATTCACTTTATTCGAGCAGTTTCAATATATATAATTTCTGTACAAATTTTCTATGAAAAAGTATTTGAAAAACTACAGACTGGGAAGTTGATATTCGACAAAAAGGCATATCAGCCGCCCCCCCCCCCCCCTCGCAAAAATGTGGGCCTAGATTATGTGCATGAGGATATTTCAGTTACTAATTTCTTTGGAATTTGTGCATGCTCTCATAACATCAGTTGCTTCTAACTTCCTCAAAATCAAAATCTTGTCGGAGGTTTGCCCAGCTTTGCACAACATGCAAGACGTCGTTGAAGAAAACATTTTGTTCGACCGGCTAAATAGTAGAGAATATGCATGCATTCAAATATTGACGAAAATGTCTCGTATACTGTATACCTATAGCTCTAAACCTTTTCTCTTTGATTCAACTGTTGATGAAGCTTGGGGAGTACAATCCTCAATGCACCCACAAAATAAAACATGCATTCGTACATAAAACATGCATGACGATGCTGTAACAACATTCCGATGGTTTCTTTCGTTTACTTTCTACTATAACAGGCAGCATTCGTCGTCATTCTCACTTACGTAAATGTCTGATTACTGGAATGTGAGACAAGGGTACAATGCGTCCAAAAAGGCTTGGACCTCGAGCCCTCTCAACACGGTTAGATGCATACGTACTGTAAGCCACAGCCGACTGTCCCGGTCCGTTGGCCCTCATGCTCCGTCGTCGTGTCTGCTTCCGTTTCCAGCAGCAACACGAACAACAACAGCAGCAGATGATGATGGCGATGATGACGGCGATGACGATGGCGATGGATCCGCCGACGAAAGCGCCGATGCTGCATGTAAGGAAACCAAGAAGAGTATATTAATTTGAAAGAAAAATATGCATTAAGATTTGTTACTATACTAACAATTACAAAATAGTCTATGGATAATTTATAGATTATTTAATTTGCTTAATAACTGAATAATAAATTTCTTTTTTTATGAATTTGTTGGAATTCTATATTCCAGTGTGGTTACAAACAAATACGGTGTACTTGTAAGCTTTTTGGAAATATTTGAAAGAAAGAAAAAAAAAACGAGCAAGAGAAAGAATAACCAGACGAATTCGAATTGAGAATTATTTAAAATAAAAAATAGTACACAGGATACAGATGTTTCCTTTTACCCCAAAAAATGTAACGTGTATTAATTTTGTTCAAAAGAATAAGAATAAACATTTTTTAAAGGAAGTATAGGAAACGAAAACTCAACTACGAAACAATAAACATATAAAAATGTGTAAGAAACGGCAATTCGCAGCACGCGGCAAACTATTTTTAAAATAAACCTGATTACGACCATGTGGTTATGCTGACTAGCAATTCTTGAGCAGCTGAAAAAGTAGTTGTCGATGTGAAATTGACAAGTCAATTATTATAAGCACAAGCTTCTGCTTCTCGTTTCTTGCTAAACACATCTCGCGTCTAGCATGTTTATGATGTTCACAGGGGAAAAAACAAGTAGGTTGTAGTAAAGGGATGTTGAGAAAATTATGAGTTAGAGGTACCTAGTGTAGTTTAACATCAGCAACGAAAAACAAACAAACATATAAATAACGTGTACCTATACTTTTTTATTGTAGCATGCACGGGAAGTCATGAATCATATGCGGCGAGAAATTATCATATATCTGAAATAATTATCCTAGTTCCCTCGTTACGAAAAAACTGCTATAGACCTATACATTGGAGGTGGCAAATTATAGCAAATCTTATAGTTTGAGTTTTTAACATCAGTTATAATGATAGAGAGCTTGAATAATATAGATATATTAAGCATATTACCAGACTGATCACAAAAAAGCCAGGGAAGCATTTCACCAAGGGTCTTGTCAGTGATTTTAACTGACAAATTTGCTCTCAGCCAATCAGCTGCAAGGATTTCAGTAGCTTATAACAGTTGTCGGTAAAAATCACTGACAAAACGCTTGATGAAACGCTCCCCAGGTTTTGTCATAACATTGTTCTAAACGACACTAAACTCCGGCGACAATGCTCCGCGGTCCACTACAATAACTGAATTCCTTTTTTCCACCCTGGACCAAACGGTAATATACCTGACCCTGTAACCCTAACCCTAACCAAACCCAAACCCTAAACCTAACATAAACCAAATTGCAACCCTATATAACCCTAGATATTTGACGAAATAAAGCCTGGGGCAATAACATTGTCGCCGGAGCTTGATGTCGGGGTCACGGATAAGTAGCACACAGCTTCTAATGATTGATACAGTACTTTACCATCTAACGTAGATGTAGTCGAAATGAGTATAATATGCGTGAGTAGAAGGAGTGGTTATTCTTATGCGTGGGCGTGTTTGTATTTCAATATGTCTGACGGGGTACATGGGGCCAGCCCTCAAAATTCAATCATGAACTGCTTGAGAGTAGATTAACATCCATGCACGCAATATGCACTTTTACATTGTATGTACGTATGCCAGTGTGCAATCTCCTCCAATATAGACTGTGTGCGGGCATTAACATGGCATACCACCTAACTTCAGCTTGTTATGCATTTCATGACAGATTCCTACAGTGGGGTAGCATGGCTCCAGCGATTGAGGGGGTACTGGTACCATGGCGTGAGGGGCACACCTTATAAGTAGGTAGATGAAATGCGAATTAACAAGACCACCAATGTTAGGGGTAGGATTGGGGATGGGTCCAATCGTCTTATTTTCCCTTCCTATGACCATTTCTTTCTCTTTTACTCTATTTCTCTTTTTCTTTTTTTTTTTTTTTCGAAGGTGGTACGTCTCTCACCGTGTAGCAATGCCACTGGATTCTTGTCCTCAGTTTTGTTATTTTCTTCTTTTTTTCCACTTTCTTGGAAAAAAATGTTTTTAGGCCTGTTAGGAGTGCAACGAATTTTCTAGGATTGCGGTTGCGGCTTTAGTTGCAATTACGTTACAAGGTAACTTTGGAAAGATACAAAGCCCACGAGGCATACCATTTAGCGGAGGGGATTTAGACCATTTTGAAGCCACAGAGTTATACTTCATGATGATACACGAAATGATTTAGTTAATATTTTACTAATTTCAACTTAGAATTCAGAAGGCTGCTTTATAAAAACCTACGATATGAAAATTAAAGATTACTTTCAATATTTTGTCTCCAGATCCAGAAGCTACATTTCCCATGGTTTAACACTCTGTAAATAAAGAGTAGATTGAGATGGTACATCATAGTAACCATGGTGAGGGTCGGGTTCATGATTCTTTTAGGGTAAAGGGCGTAATTCCTAACAATCAATAAAAAATTAAAGGCGGAGGGCGGCACAAGAAAACTTATAGAAAACACAGTTTGGTGTTAAAGGGGGGGGGTAAGTCTTCACCCCATGCAGTCCTCAGCCTACACACTGTCCCGGTGGTATACATGCAAAGATGGTGTGACACGGTGATCGAGCTCCCAGTATAGCAACCGGAGATGAAGTCGTATTCATTGACCGCCTGCAGGGCCTCAGCGTCGGTAAAACTCTCTCTCTCTCTCTCTCTCTCTCTTTCTATCTCTTCTTTCTCTCTCTCTCTCTCTTTCTCTCTTTCTTTCTCATGTTATCCAGCTTTCTCACCCTCTCTCTTTCTCCTTCTCAGTATATTATCGGCTCCATGCACGATGACTTCTTTTCCCCTTCGTATAATATGTCACTCGCAACACTGCCCCAATCATAAAACTCGGCGTAATCCCGAGGTGTGATTTCAGCTGATTGAAAGCTTGTCTTATAGGATAGCATAGGGGCAAGATTGGTTTGCAGGGGTATAATAGTGGATATGAGGGGGCGGGGGCCGGGAGGAAGGTTAATAGCTGTTGATGACGATGATGATGATGACGATGATGAGGAGGAGGAGGAGGAGGAGGAGGAGGAAGATATTGAAGATGACTTAATGATTCATTTTGCTTGACTACTAAGCAAAATCAAGTATACATTACAGATTACCATGATTATGTTGTGTATGAAAAACCATGGAAATAAAGGGCTTAATGTCATATCCAAGGCATTAATTTGGTTACTGAGGATTTACTATCTCTTACAAAGGGCATTGGCGCGTCATGGTAACATTTTGGGGAAGGGCAATCGATGGCGTATCTCTTGGCGAGCGGTCAATAAAAATCCTCGACGTTTTAGTACACATTTTCTATGAAAATATGGTTGCTTGGAAAGAGCTATAAAGAAAACTACGGTTACGTTAATGGGATGGTCTCTCCTATGTTTTACATTTCAGTTATGTTTGTCAATTACTATTATCATGAATTTATAAATGACTAACAATTGCTGATTTGTTCTATTTTTATTGTTGGAATAAATCGAAACTTCATTATATTTATGTGAGCTTCTTCTCGTAATGCATCCAAGAAAATAATGAAGGAATACGTTTTTCTAAGAAGAAAATTATTTTTCCTAAAATGAGCAGTGTTATATACTTAAAATTCGATTTCAAGAAATTCATGAAGTACAAGCTTATTTCACACCGTGATATTACAGAGCAGGTTGATCACTTAAAGCAAAGCTTACTGTTATCAGGATAGTGATCATTATTATAAATAATAGTGATAATATTCAGTCCTTATATAGCACATAATCACATTTTCATAATATAGTTTATATGTTATTTTCCAGTGTTCTTTAAAAGCGCATATAATTTTATATGCGCTTCCATGCAAGGAGCACTGGAAAATAATATTTTATGAGATCTGCATGGGCTTTCATTCGACATCGTAACAATCTATATTGCGGAAAAGATCTTTGAACCTGAGCTTTGATTCCTTTCCATTAAAATGGATTCAGGTTTTCCAAATTCAATGTTGTAATCCAGTGATATATTGTTTGACGATGATGGACAAGGTTGTCTCCTCTTCCAGAGAGCAATATTATTATGTGTATACTCTGTGGCATGACAAGAATTCTTAAAGTTCTACTGATTTTGTGCATGGATTAGTACGTTTGTTCACATTTTCAGTTTACAATTACGGCGTATATTTCCGATGCATTTGCAAAAGTTCACCTATCCTTCCATCATGTAAATGGGTCTTTCAAGTATACTTTTAGAATCTACAGATATATTTTACACATAGTCGTTGAATGTTTGATATTTTGGGGTTGACTTCCTCCTTTAAAATGGAAGCTTACAGCGTGATTATACGATCGGGTGGTTCGTTAAATCTGGAGCGTAGAGAAGATGGTAGCCGGGTCGATTTCATCATTGATTAATCTATATCTCTATATCTGTCTTGGCGTAACTTCCAATATCCTTGCCGGAAAGCATGGGATGGAGTGATCAATGGCTGTAATCTTACGGTTTCATAAACTTTACCCCCATATATATGTATGTAAACACAAGATTATGTAGAGAGCTAGGATTTGTGGGAGAGAGAGAGAGAAAGAGAGAGAGAAATTGTATTAAAAGACATACATATTCTTTGCATAAGATTAAGAAGACTAAAGAGGGGGATTGGGTGAAAATTAATGATTCAAACAAGTCGATGCGTTTTTATCCTCTCTTCATAATAATTTTGTTGCATCCCGTATGGTTACTTGAAAAAAAATTAATTAAGTTAGCAATAAGATGGAAAGTAGGGAATAGTAAGTACTATAGTCCTTCATTTTCGGGCCTGAATTTTTATAAGTCAATTTTGATGCATGGTGTATTAAACAAATAATTAATATAGCTCTCTCTATATAGTTTAATATATTTACTGTTGGAACTAGACATAGAGTATAACGGTGCATTGCAAGAAAGAAAAGAAAGGCTTGGGTATATGGGCAAGACGGCGTGCCGTAGAACCACTGACAATTTATTGTATCGATATTTTTCTGAACCTTCGGGGGGAGCCATGCAGCTCCATCAAATGTTGTGATGGTAGGGGCGATGTATTAAACCCGGTGGGGTGCATCGGGGTCAAGGGGACAAATTATTAATGGCATTTAATTCCAGCTAACAGTCATTGCAAAGGTAGTACACTCATAGGTATGGTTCATCATTCAGCTTCTATAGCTTATCTAGGATGTTATTTTATAAATCGTGCTTAGGCCTTTTTTTCCTTTTTTTTTTTTTTTTACCTGCAACCAACTTTAAAAATGCGACAGGAAATAAATCACAGAACACTTGACAAAAAGATATGCAAACATTTTTATTCAATATTCGATTTATCATCTCGACGCATTGGATTTTATGTCCACTACTCTAGCTCATGTTTTTTCCCCTTTTTTCACGAACCAATCATCTTGATCTGCCGACGGCTTGGCCATGGATTTTGATTGAAACCCGATACCCTTTTCTTTATCTTTTATCCTTTTTTTACATAACAGAGCAGCAAAAATGGAGGGCGAGGTCATTCTGACGCAAGCAAATAAATTCTATCAATTTGTCACGTGATCTCGCTCTTGAAAATCAGATGACCTCTGGGGATATCATGTCTCCCACAATCCATTGCGAGACAAAGGACAAAATATCAGCGCATGACGTCATTTTCAATTATCAATTTGATCACTGCTTCGTTGAAATCTTGGATATGCTACTAGGCCCACTTCTTCAATAATTTTTTATATATCAAGTAAAGAAAAGAAGAAGAAGAATGTAATAACAATACTCTTGTCACAGAAGTAGACTGCGGATAAACTTGAAAATGACAAAGAATAAATTGAGGAAGAAGGAAAAGAAGGAGGAGGAGGAGGAGGAGAAGTAGAAGAAGAAGAAGAAGAATGAGGATGAGAGGAAGAAGAAGGAGGAGAAGAAGGAGAAGGAGAAAAGAGAAGAAGAAGAAGAAGAGGAAGAAGAAGAATGACAAGAAGAAAAAGAAAGAGAAAAAGAAGAAGAAGAAAAAAAGAAGAAGAAGGAGAAAAAGAAGAAGAAGAAGAAGAAGAAGAAGGAGAAGGAGAACAAGAACAAGAATAATAAAATGGAAATAATATTATCATCTTATGAATTATTTTGTAAGAACTATAAATGGAATGAAAGAAGGAAGCAAAAACCGGAAAGCAAAGCTTGTTCTCAACCTAAAATGACTGTAAAATTAATAATCAATAAAATACTGTTTTAACTATTGCGCGGATTCACAAAATAATGAAGAACTCCATGGCGGCGCCCACTGACTGGGTAAACGTGTTGAAGTGAGCATAAAGGCCGTAGGCATGCATGCTAGTCACACATCTGGACAGCTGCTTATCACACTCCGAAGATTAATGTGACTGGCATAGGCTGCATGGTCGGTGTGTGAAGAATAGATGATGCTGTATTCGTGGTGTCCTCATGATGCCTCTCTGATGCACTGGGTCAGTTTAAAACTCTCAATATTATTATAAAAACAGTGAGGATTTAACACTTTTCATATGCTACCCCCGGGGCTACCCCCCCCCCCCCCCCGCTGCCCATGATCATGATGATTTGCAATAGGAACATGAACAAAACAATAGAGAGGTTTACACATATTTACATCGATTCGGAAATGGTCGAAATGAATTAGTAAGTAAACGATAAAAAGGACATGCTAATCTTGCTTCTCTGTGAACTTTTACGTGCTCCTTCAAATTCGATGCCAGTTCTTAATCAGACTCTCAGAAATGCCACCTCGAGATGTTTTTTCTCGACCTATGTGGTACCGTATACATTCAGCGCTTTTAGCACTGATATATTACATCACCAAGGACTTTCTATATATTTTTATTACCAGCATAAGTATGACAAATTTGTGCAAATAATCTGCTACATCAATGTTTTAATCATAGGTTCAACACGAAATACAGATCGGGAGTGAGGGATTTTTTTTCTCCGTCATTCCTTTACAGCAATACTATTTCCTATGTATTGGATGCATCTCACCTCCTCCACTCCCCATATTAGTATCTAGGGGGAAATCATGTAATAAATCCTGTGGTGGGGTTTAGACCGAAATCTTAGCTATGAATATATAATATCTATCAGCCGTATAGCCGTTTCTAGGAATCATTCTCAAATGAAGCTATGATTTTCAGTTCAATTCTATTCAATTCTCATTTATTTCATTTTCAATTAAAAAGTACATTCAAAACAAATACAAAATATGTCATAATCGAAATTAGAAAATGAAATGGGGAACTACATAAATAAAGCACTTGGGCCTTGTACAAGCATAGTTCCCTACAAATATTGCGAAATTTATATAGACAACAAATAGAAATTTAAAAAATAATAATTTTGGGATCCATAATTATGCAACTAACCAATTTTTTTCATTTCGCCTAAAAATCATAATACAGCACTTCAAAACTATATGATAATAGTCAGAGAGGAAATAAGGCATTATACCCTTTTGATGAAGTGACGCACAAAACTAATCAAGGTGGCCCGCGGTGGTGACCCCTCTAAGGCTCTAACATTACCTATCTAACATAACCCCCTCTAATCTGGCACGGTGAAAGGTAGTGAAAAAGATCTGCTAAATAAATTGTGAGGACGAGTGTGCATGTATTGCTCCCGATTTTGAGACATCGAGACGCTGAGCACGTGATATGGGAGGCATCCTCGGTTCGCGCTAGCGAAGGGACGTCTCTGGAACATGGGGTGGAAGGGTGTCGAAAAAGTCCCCCCCCCCCCCCCCCCAAAAAAAAAAAAAAAAAAAAAAAAAAAAGAAAAAGAAAAAAAAAGAAAAGAAAAAAAAAAAAAAAGAAAAGAAAGAAAGAAGACATGTCTCAAACAACCTCCAAAATAAACTTCCTTAATTTGCCGTCAGAAGTATTGAATAACGGGCGGGAGTGGGGTGGAGAGGGTAAATGTTCGTACCCTTGAGGTTTTTTAACACCCCCTCAACCTGGCCAGGCATCTAGATTCCAAAGCCTCCTTTTTGTCGACATTGCTCTCTTGCCACAGCCGCAAAACTCATATAACCGTAAAGGGGTAAAGTAAGCTGTCTATCCCAAACCGCAGAATTCATGATCATTATCATTATTACCGTAATCATGTCGTCATTCAAGTAGTTTTCATGTGACTTCCTGTTTCTCAGATCGAATCTCGCTGTCATCATGTTCATAGCCACGGGATAAATGCTTGGAGAATATTAACCTCCACATTCCTTCAGAAATTTCATTGAAATAGTTACACGAATTGACACATCTTAAAAACCTCTTGTGCATGTTATCGCGTTGATGCGTCTGTCTACAATAATGAGCAGTTTTAGAAATAAATTCTGAAGACATTAAATTTTCTTGGACTAAATTCTAACAAAATATGACTATAGGTTGCAATGTCGATGTAATGTTGCTTATAATTCATAGTTATTTGGTTGACAAACCTATATATTGCCAAACCAAGATAATTCATGTTTAATAATTACCCACGCAGGTATGATAAAGTTAATCATTCAGGATTCATGCATGCATGGGGTGATCTGCTGACAGCCAGAGGGGCGTTAACTCTAAATAAAATTAAATATATACTGAGTTAACGCACTTTTAGCTCTCAACAGACGGGGTACGGATCTTGAATATCTCTATCACGCAAATCTTAAATAGTTTGTTCAAAGTCAACTCTTAAATCTCGGGGGAATGGAGATATAGTGACAATGTAGGCAGTGCAAATTTGTAGAACGACTCAGTCAAAACTTACTTGAAATGTTCTAAGAAGTATCCGGTCGGTTTACTGCAGCAGTATTTATAGGTTGAAGAGCCGCAGCAGTAGACATTGTTGAGAGCCTCTCGTACGACATCGGGACCGGGACAATGAAAACTGGTGTGGTATGTCCCGCCTTCATCCACATAAGCTTCACAGAACTCACCCGCTGGCAAAGGCAAACAAAAAATGATAATGATGATAATGAATAGAATAAAAATAAATCAAAGTTTAAAAAATTAGATGTATTTTACTAATATGTATAAGAACAAGAGAGAAAAGGAATTAATATTTTTTGCCCACTTTTCAAATTCTACCCCAAAAATTGGATAAAATTTCGCTCGTCAGAGATTTTATGGAATTGTGCCCCCCCCCCCCTGCAAAGTCATGCATGCACTCCCGAAATGTAGTACAGTATGCAATTGCATACAGAAGCCTACAAGACAATAAAACATTTTTTTTCCAAATCACGTACTATTTTCAAAGAAAAAGTATTACCGGTATTTGTCAAGGTTATTATCCTTTGTATATGAGTGTGCCGAAATACATTAAACAAATTGAATATGCTGAGCTCTGTATGAAGTCGATATTAAGTCGATACGATATTTCAATGTAAATAATATCATGTATATTTTCGTTACGAATATCTTCATTTACAAAATATTCCTTTTGGAACAGGGCAGCCTCCCTCATGATTAATTTATTTAGTCTGGGGTTTACCCAAGGAGGTACTAAGCAAGCCTATTACCTTCTTTGGTTTACCCTACCTGTCATAATGATTAAGAACTCCTTTCAATGATTTCAATCATGTTCTTTGCAAAGACATTTTCCCTATCAAAGGATAGATGTATCGAAATCTTCAGGATTGGTGACCTATTGTTTCATGTTAGACATAATTTTAAAGTGTCTGTAAGCAAATTTAACAATCTAATGTACGGATTTGTTTTTACTTTAGTCAGCACATGTGAAGATCTGAAGACCGGTTTTGCATTTGTCCTTATTGTTTTTAAAAACAGAACGTGATGATGATTGTCGACCAGTGGCGGATTTTTTTTTTTTTTTTTGGGGGGGGGGGGGGGGGGGGGGGGGGCAATTCCGGCCCGTGCCCCTTAAAAAAAAGCGTATATTGTGCCCCCTCTTTTTTGAATTTGCCCCCCCCCCCTATTTTAGAACTGATTTTTTTTTTTTTTTTTTTGCGTGTCATAAAAATTTTCGGAGATTGGTGCATGTGCCCCGCCCTTGTTGTCGACTATGGCAAAGAATAGAAGCACTGAGGGAAGAAAAGAAACAAAGAGACGTAATGAACAAGATGACAAGGCACTACTCATGACTGGGTAGTCTGAAAATCTGCTTAAATCTACCCTGTCTGATACACCAATAAATGAACATCCTGTGGGTGAAATAATCATGATAAGATATATAGAAATTTGGGGGGAAATAGGCATGCACCAAAATGGTTCTAGTGATGTCTATATATACAATACATATTGGACCCTATTGAAGATTACAAACATTAAAAAAAAAAAAAAAAAAAAAGCAAAAAGAAACAAAACAAGACAAACAAACACTCGAACAAATAAATAAACAAACAGAGACAATGATTGAGAGTGTCTCGACCAACCTGTGGAAAGGAATAATTCAAATTCTGAATAAGTCATATCTATAAAGTTTTTGTAAGAAGCTTACTTACTCGTATCGCGATCCCCTTTGAAAACTTCGGGTAACTCCGGGAAATCGATATCCATCTTGTATAAATCCAATCTAACACTGATTAATATCCACTATCTATAATCCAGGCATACAATTCTACAGGCATGGGTACAAGTTAGCCTACATTACATTCATGAGTTCTGTATTTGTAAGGCAATGTAAAAACATGGTCCACGTTATGCAGAGCTCTATGCTAAATCAGCAGAATTTTCCTAAATGGCAGTAGGGGGTAACATAGACTCTCCGAGCAACAAGAAATAACCATTTAGTTGTTAATTATAAACTGCCTGCTAATCGTCGGTGCATTCTGCTTGCTTAATTCATGTCCTTGTGCGTATGGGGTGTGAAATATCCCTTTTGCGTCACCGGGTCTGGGGGATCAGGACTGTTTGTGAGTCAACTACGCAACAAGTATACCTAAACTTCCTTGACGTGAGGGGTAAATATGGTCCTGTTCATATGTGATGGCATGATTTTAGATTTAGGGGGCACAAACGGCCTATTCCACAAAAGAAATATGTGACCATGCAGCTAGCCTTATTCGCCCCCCCCCCCCCGCTTCAAACCCTCAAAGCATCTGACAATTCTACCCCCTTTTTTGCTTGTTAGGATTGTGCCCCCCCCCCCCCCCCCCCTCTTTGCAGGATCCTGGGTCTGCTCCTGATTAATCATATAGGTGATTATCACCATCAGATGTCATTTTAAAAATCTCGATCGTAAAAATTCATTGTCTCTTGATCTTTCGGGGATTCGCTGACTGGTTAAATACAACTTCATGATCGGGCTAGTCACCATTTTTTTGCTTTGTTTCCTAATATTAGTGAAGAATTTGAAGTAGATAGGTCAGCGAGCTCCAGTTCGACACAAATTTTCTTTGAGGGACAATCCCTTTTTTGTCCATTCTTATTTGTTTAAATCTTAGTCATGAACGTTACCATCATAATCATTATTCTCCTCGTTCGTAATGATTATTCATATACATTTGTACTATATTTATAGTGTATTTATAATTATTTTAAATACATCTAGCATAAACATCAATGGACCCTATATCTCCAACTTTTCGCGCGCTATTCTAGCAACTTATATTCTTAGTAAAGAAACAAAAGACATTCAAATAGAGTCAATTCACATGTGAAGGTTTTTGTTGCTTGTATAAATACCTTAACTCAAATATTCATCGGATCCAAGGCCGTACGCAGCGGGGGGGGGGGGGGGGGGGGGGGGGCATTGTCCCCCAGAAATTTCAAAATCATACTTTTTTAAAATCGGGTTTTAGACTTTAAATGATCCAATATTGAAAGCGACCATCTTGCCCCCCCTCCCAGGAAAAAAATTCTGCGTACGGCCTTAATCGGATCATTAGCAAAGCGGGAAGGTGCCCATTATGTGAAGTGGGGAGGGTCGTGTTAGGGAAAAAGAAGGGGGAACGCAGCTGACCAACCCAGGATGTTAGATTATTATCGTCCTTTCTCAAAAATTTTCATAACAACAATGATTCTGACTGAAGGGTGTGTGTCTGAAATGCTAATTGGTTCTTTCCATAGAGTTCACAGTACAGTCGATAATACGAACTTTTAATTCGAGGTTATTAGGCACATGCAGCACCAAAAACATTTCCTTCTATTAGTACGGTACTGCGTACATGCGATTTGAAGATGAAAATTTATTTTTGACATTTTTATATTCAGTACTTTTCCGTGTCTGATTAGTCATTTCAAGTGAATTTTCATATTCAAAATTCATTTGCAAGCAAAAATATAATATTAATTTGACCGAAAATTATTCACAACGTAAATATATGTTTCCAACTTGCGAACGGAAGATCTACTTGACTTTGTCCTTTCTCACCATTTTGTTTAATAGCTAGTTATTGACAACGTGAATATAGTTTTGCAAATGTAACTTTGATATAATTTATTTACTCTAAAATGCGAATGCTGTAGAGACGACAAAAAAAAAAAGGATTGTGGCTCATCAGAATCAAGACAGTCATGCTGTCTTCATGATTTAGAGTCAACAAGTTGACAGGAGTGTTCATTATAAGGGGCACGTTCAACCATTAAATCAAATCAAATCAAATCAAAGTCAGATCGTGCTGGGGCCATATCAAAATAGAATTTTAAACCCAAGAGAAAGATGTACTGTTGAGCGTGTATATAGGGTCGGGTAACGTACCATGCATATCTTTCCTCTTTTCGAATCTTTGTAAGTGTACAAAGTTTTAAATTAAGAAATTTTGTTTGGAACAAGCCGATAATCTGGAGTTTTGGTAGTTTTTCCCACTCGCCGGTCAATATTTTGATCAACACACACACACACACACGCACACACACACACACCTCTACACACATTGATTTGTGGGGAACTTTATTGTTTTCTCCTATTGTATTTTGTACCCCGCAAGCACTTCTCCTATTGTATTTTGTACCCCACAAGCATGACGGAATAAAGGCCATCATTGTGCTCTATTGTTCTCTGTACCCCACAACTCAATCTATGTAAACCCACCCTCACACACACACACACAAAAAAAAAAAGAGAGCCGCTGGCTTCGAAATTTCCCACTCGGATTTTAGTCCCAGTCGCCTCTGCCCCACCCCCAAACCCTCCCCATGGTGTATCCAACCGACGTACATTAAACCAGGGGCGGATCCAGGGGCGGGTCCCCTCCCCTGGCAAAAAAAAAAGAGGAGAGAAGTAAAAAGACAACCCCAAAATGATGATGACCTTTCTTTTCTTTTTTTTGCTTGTCAACATTTTTTCTGAATAATGGGCCCCCTTCTTCACAAAATAATGGATTACAAAACCCCTGCTTTACACGTCTCTCTCTCTGGAAGGGATTCCAAATCTTTTTCTCAATTTTGGAACACCCCCCCCCCCCCCCTACAAAAGAAAGACAGATTATTGGACAGAGACATATTGAGAGGGCAATACTGTGTTGGCCATAGCATATTCAGCAATGCATAAATTATGGCCAGCTCGGTTTCAGTGGGGTTATGTTGCCCGTCAGGTAACCAACCAAACACGCCCCCATGAAATTTTACCCACTGTTACCCAGTGCTGTATATATAGCTAAACGGAATGGCTGATAATAAAGTAGGCAAATATACTTTGGGACATTATAGTCTTATATTGAGTGAATCACACACCCAACTTTTTTAGGTAATCAAATTTTTAGATAACATACAGAGCTATTTGGAATATATAAATAATTATATTTGACGGACCTGGTGGGACCACTTGGAAGATGAAAAGCCTTCCTCAGTGAAAGCTCAAAATATTTCAAGAAAGAAAGACATGATCTTGAAATGGAAAAGAAATACCAACATGGTATTTACTATTTTCTTGAATTAACCCTACATTTCTATGGTGCATCTATAAGTAGACGTGACCGTGCTTTCGTCAACCTGTAATGAAAACAAAACATTTCCTGATTATGATAAATTTCACTAATTTGAGACGAAGAAAATCGAAATTTCAGATATAAACAATATCTTACCTGTATGAATAATCCAAGATAGTATCTGCGAGACGATGAAGAAAGCACTTAAAATTGTCTTAAAATCTAAGAAAGACATCTCCTCCGAAACCGCACGCGATGCTGAATGAAAATACCACAATCGATGTACGACGCAGTAGAGATCCTTTTCACCATCTCCGAGCAAAGTAATTCCAAGTTATTGAATCCTTTATCCAAAATGGGACGAAACCTTTACGGCAGGTTGGAGAATGCTTTTGCACTATGCAAATTATGATAGAGTGTATAAAATGCAGTCAATTAATGTTAAAACGTATTCATAACAACCGTGCTTCTGCTCCAGTGTATCTACATGTACGCCTACTGATGTAATAGATGTCGTCCAACCGGAAAAGTGATCAGACGATGCGAATAGCTACTCCTTGAGAAAAAGGCGCCTAAACCTCAGATGTCGTATCGTGGGAAAGGGTTACAGAAGATGGAAGCAGGCGAGTGAATAAAGATGGACATTCGTGATGAATCAAATGTAGTAAAGTTAGTTCTTGATTTACTTGTGGTGAATGTTTACGTGTTTAGTGACGCACATTGAACTTCAATTTCATGATCCCTTGAGAAAAAGGAGCCTAAATTTGCAATGAATAGCTAAAGATAACATTTTTTTTTAATGTAACGTTCTCTACATACATAGTCGTTTGGATATACATGTACTTACATGTTTTACAATAAATCATTCAAACTGAGGTATACGTGCAACTCTTGAAAGCATGATACTCTCGTTTTAATGTACAATTTTTCAAGGGATTTTTTGTCATTTTAAATAATTGTGCAAATAAATCATTCCAACTGGCTAATGATCTGTAATGAATGAGATGGATTTGCGCTTTATTTTATCTTTACAATATGTTTCTTCTGCCTGTGACACAGCTCAGAGAAGATATATTCTGTGATATTTCATTTTGTTTTCATTTTTACTAACCTTTCATGGCTTTTGTGGACCTTTGAATAGATTTTTAAAATCGCAGAGGAAATCGTTTTTGTATTCGGGGAGAACAGAAGCAATCATATTTGGAAAAAAAATGTATGTAATACATATTGTGTAAGTTCTAGCATTTCATGAAAGATTCAACATATATTCCGGGGTTTGGTACTGTAATGTTTGTGCTTAAAACAAATATATTATTATGATGCGAAAGTATCTCTATTCTGATTTGAGCTTATCTTGCAGTAAAACATACTTTCGTTGAAAGAGGAGTATAATATTTGATTTCTCCATTATCCAACCACAAAAATATACAGCTATTTTTATAGATGGCGCTCGACTGCGGATAGTTACCAGAGCCTAAGTATATGGATGGCTCTGGATCACAGAACTCAAAACAAATAGAAGGATCATACATGCCGCTGGTTGGCCCCTTTGCGGCAAGCCGGCGGCCATCTTAGATAGAGCAAGACATCAACTCGCTATATACGTGCGTCTTCATGCGAATTCCTGACAACTGACAGCAAAATGCCTTCTTGTGCAGCTATTAACTGTACCAATCGACTCGTGAAAGGTTCAGGGAAAACATTTCACAAGTAAGTATATAGTAGATTTGTTTTAGATTATGAAGAAAATTAGACGGTAATGTTATCTTGAAACTTACAGTCGCTATGGCTATGCACGCCAGTTTTTGCATGCAGTCCCATCTATTGCTTTTTGTGGGTGTTAATACGTAGTACCGGGGCTTACCAGTCAAAACGTCCCCGCGCCAAAACGTCCCCGCGCCAAAACGTCCTCGGGTGATACCAAAACGTCCCCTTTGTTCGACCAAAACGTCCCCGGGTCAAAACGTCCTCGGGTCAAAACGTCCCCGGGCTCTTTTGTGAAAAAAATATGTTGAATTCTCACCGTTATTACATCATATTTTGAAGTAATTGAAATCTTTAAACAACAAGAATAGTTTTGTGTCATTTACCATCCACCACACGACTGAATTCCCGCTGCATTCACGGCATAAAAATCATCTTAGCTCTCGCTTCCAATCAACGCAATATCGCCGGCTGTGCATGTAGTGCTAGTGTGCGTGGGGTACTTTTTAATTTGCATATAAGCAGAATACAAATTTAAGCGTTACAAAAACCCGCTTATACCGGGATATTTGCCATGGAACAGGTTTTTATTAACCATTCAAGTTAACCACCTCAGAAACGTGAACGTTCGTGATTAATATAAGCACCCTATAAAGGCTATATACTTGGTATCAACGAAAGTATAAGATTTTCTCATAAATGTTTATTAAATCATTACCACAAATAGTGTTTGAAATTGAAGTTTCAAATGCGGACAGTTCTTATCCAGTCTAATGACCAAATTTGGTTTGCTAGTGATATCAATATCAAGTACTTTCCAAAAATGAAATAGGATTCATAATTCCAAAGGTTCATATTTCCGAGAAAAAAAATGAGGTTCATAATTCCGAAAATGCAATAAAGCTCGTATTTCCGAAAATGAAAAAGGGTTCATAATTCCGAAGGTTCGTATTTCCGAAAATGATCATCATTCCAAAGGTCCATATTTCCGAAAATGAAAAAGGGTTCGTTTTCCGAAAAATAAAAAGGTTCGTATTTCCGAAAAGTAAAAAAGAGTTTGCATTTCCGAAAATTAAATAGGGTCCATAATTTCGAAAATGAAATGGGGTTCGTGTATATATGAAAATGGAATAGAGTTCATAATTCGGAAAATGGAATAGGGTTCGTATTTTCGAAAATGAAATAGGGTTCGTATTTCCCAAAATGAAAAGGTTCATAATTCCAAGAAATCAATAGAGCCCTATAACTCTTTGGAATTACAGACCTTCGGAAGTATGAGGCTTTTTTTGAATTTTCAGAAATACGAACCCCACTTTCTTTTCGGAATTATGAACTATATTTCTTTTTCGGAAATAAGAACCTTCAGAATTATGAACTCTATTTCAATGCCTATTTAGATATGATTAATTATTATGAATGATAGTTAGAATAAAGTGAGCTCTACTTACTATAATTTTGTTAAAATATTATTTTAATTGGTCGAGTTTCAAGTTTTTTATTGCATGAGAATTTGATTTGACTATTTGACAATTTTCGTATAGACGCTCATAATCCATTCTTAAATAAATATTCATAATGTATTATTAACCTGTATGATAACTATGATCTGCATCAATTCCTTTGATTTCTATATTTTCTATTTTCTATAATTCTATACCTGCCGTTTTTTTTTGGATTTGTCGAAGTTATTAATGTAGAAAATGTACTATGACCTGCATTGCCCCTTCTCTTTATCTCTGCACTCTGTACTATTGATCTATTTCCACATCTGCTTCACCCCCCCCCCCCCCCCCACCCTTACCCCTCTCTCTCACACTCTCTCTGTGCTCCCTTTTTATCTCACTCTGACTACTACATACAAAAGGACAAAAACTCATTGAATCCATTTTATTCATTTAGTTTTATTGACAATTGAAAATGTACTATGACCTATATATTTGTACTATACAAAATATTTAAATTCAATTCAATACGGTTTTATTTGATATTAAAAATACATGACAATAAATTGTCCGAAGAAAACTAAATATGTCACATTAACAATTATTCAGTAGCGGATCGAGACTAGAGGGGGTTAGGAAGTTTAAACCCCCTCTTGGATTGATAAACGGCTATAAAACTCCAATAACAACAACAAAAGGTGAAAAAATCTACAGTGACAGTTACCAGGGATTTATTGATACAGATAAATTGATATATTACAGATTATGGCGAAATTAGTGAATAGAAATATAGTATAATTAATACAGTATAATTACAATAACAACAATTCTACTACTACTAATAAAAATTTTGGAATAGTAATAAATAAATAAATAACAAGCAAAATTGGACTCGGACTCCCAAAGCAGAAATATAGTACAGATAAAAGTATGAATACATTATAATTACAATAACAACAACAATTATAAAATGAATAACAAGCAAAATTCGACTCGGACTCCCAAAGCAGAAATATAGTACAGATAAAAGTATGAATACATTATAATTACAATAACAACAACAATTATAAAATGAATAACAAGCAAAATTCGACTCGGACTCCCAAAGCAGAACTATAATACAGATACATGAATACAGTATAATTACAATAACAACAACAACAATTATAAAATGAATAACAAGCAAAATTGGACTCGGACTCGAAAACTAAAGTAACCCCACGATGCAAGGTTAGGCCTACCCGATGCAATGTGCGCATGTGTGGCCGAGTTTTCCAGATTTAGAGGCATGCACTCGGTTTTAGGGTTTTTAAAGCAAGTTCACTCGTGAGTCAAACTTTGTCAATTAATTAGTTATACTTTGCAGAAGAAAAAAAATAAGAGTAAGCAGCCATAGAAAGAGCGAATGACGCAAAAATTGAGCCAGAGGCAGGGCGGGGACGTTTTGGTACATGTACGCTACACGGGGACGTTTTGGTACGCTACCCGGGGACGTTTTGGTCGTGGCCATGCGGGGACGTTTTGACGCGGGGACGTTTTGACCTGATACCGTACCGGGGAGGTCTTTCTGTCTGACCTGGGGCCATTAACTTACCAACATTTGTTGATTTTCTTTCATTTTACGTCAAAAAGGGTAAAATTTAAAGCCAAAATCCACTGAGGTTGAGCGTGCTGTCTAGCAATGCTATTGCGATGAGAGAAAAATGATTAAGTTACTAGTCATAAGTACAATCATGACAATACACGCACTCATAGGTACACGCCATTGCCGACTGTGTAGTAACGCAGCCAACACACATCCCATACCTAAACTGCATCACTGTGCATTTTTGGCTATATTTAATTGAATATAATATATTACAGTTTACTTACATCCAAAGAATTATATTGAATAATAGATGATTAAAACTTACCAGGTTGTTTTGTGACCTTTGAAGAGGGTTTCCTGAAATTTTGGCTCCTTTTTGTTGATAACTGCTATCGAGACCACTCCCGGGTACATTTCTGTAAAATAGTTGGTATTTTCTGTCGCATGTACTAAAGGTATGGGGGAAAAAATAAGATAAATATTTTAAATACTTGCTTTCAAATTCAGCCCTTAAAAATCTCACTCCTACCTCAAATGGCCGTGAGGAAGAACTTTTTATATTTTCAGCAAAATCCAAAGTCAAAATCTTGTCCAAAACCGGAGAAATCCCCGCCGATTTGTTTCGCGATCGCGTGTTGTTTACAAACTGCCGATGTCTTAGACTAAAATCGGCCAATACAATTTTTGTCCACGAAGAAACTCGGGATCGCAAGCGCACATCGATCTTTACGATCGCGCACACAGAAAATCGGAACTTTTCCGTGTACGCCATAGGGACCGAATTTTTGAGGACAAAACTCTTTTGGGGAGATGTCGGCGCCCGCGGCGACCAGGAAATGTACACAATGACTCCGATAGCTCGTTTCGCGAGAATCAACAGTAAATTACGGATTTGATTTTTGAAAATATCTTTTCCAACATTGGTGAGTTGAATTTATTGTATTTCTTGGATATTTTGGGGTCGGTTTTTGAAAATTAAATGCCGATTTTGAGTGAATATTGGTGACTTTTGTGCAGTGGTGTTTTAAAAAGATGAGGTGTATGACTGCCTACATTATACACACGAAGTATAGGAATGTACCTATGAGTGATCGAGACTGTCCCGTCAGCATCCAGTTTGTATTTTTCACGATTATGATGAAGGGAGCCCTCAGCGCTCGTAGTAGTACCGGCGCGATGGGTTCGTCGATCTCCTACGAAGACCTGAAAGGGCCAAACTGACGACGTAAAAAAAGAAAAAAATATTACGTACGTACGTAATAACTACTACGTACGTACGTAATATTTTTTATTTTTTTACGTCGTCAGTTTGGCCCTTTCAGGTCTTCGTAGAATAGCTTGTGTGCGTAACATTCTGCGTACGTATTTACGGTGCGTAACCATGTAGAGCGGCCTCACTAGTGCGCAACATTATTGAGAGCAGTCGTGATCCGTATGGAGATGTGGGTAACAAGTACCAAAAAAGAGGGCTGTAAATGTAAGTTTTTATAACTTTCTATATTTTGTATCTTAACGAACTGATAACTTAAAATCTAAAGAATGATACTTAAGTATCAGTTTGCCCACAAAAACATCAATTTCAAACAAAATTACATCTGTATCCCCAATACCCAGTATACACACATGTATATGATTCTAATGGTCAATATGACCATTGCTTGCTGATGTGAATACACGGCAGTTGCACATATATAGTGTCCGTAAAACAAAAACAAAAAATATATATCTGAAATCGGGTAAGAGCTAGAGTCGGGATCCTGGTTCGAGCCCAATCGCAGGCGCTTGTGTCCTTGGATAAGGCACTTTATCCCCCATTACCTCGTCCCTCAGATAGGACGTAAAGCCGTAGGTCCCGTGTTGAGATCGAAACACCTCAGCACGTTAAAGAACCCACCACACTTCATCGAAAAGAGCAGGGTGAAAACCCGGTGTGGCGGTCATCATTAACGCACATTCCAGTAGTCCCAATATAGCCCAATAAGGTGCTGATGGGACGTTAAACAAATAATTTTTAAAAAATCACATCATTGTGATATGAATAACTCTGGCTGCCTGTGATTTTCCTGTTACACTTCCACGGTGGGCACTTGCGTACTGGTGGGGGGCTTGGGGGGAGGCTCTTTCCCCCAAATGAAATTAAACCATGGTTTATTTTCAATTTCATACCATTAGTTAACATAAGTTTACCCACTACTCGCGGGTTGTGCATGCATAAATCATGGGAACGAAAGTTCCTAATTATAACATTAGACTGTTTGAATTTTTGCGAAGATTTTCGGGGGTGCATATTTTCATGATTATGTTTCCAAGATCATGAAAAATATACCTTTTTCCTTGTCGGTCGAATCGTGACACGCTTACCCATAAATAGTACATGTCATCACGTCGAAATTTCCTTCTTAGGTATGCCCCAGATTGCACATTTTCAAGTTTAGAAATGGAAAAAAAAATCGCTACCATTGGAGGGGGAAATTCACCTCCCACGTCCCTCCCAGTGGAGGTTTAAACCACCCCCTCCCTTGGGCTGCCCCCCCAAAAAACGGTTCATGGATTGCATTAGGTTAAAAATTACCCCCAAAATCACTCGCATTGGGTTAAAAACATGAGCAAAAATTTTTGTGTATTTAATGTATGTCTATGACGGCTACGCTGTACTACAAGGTTATTCTAATATTTGTACGAGCGCACATAGCCCAAGGCAAAATTGCAATTTCAATTTACCTAATTAGGAAACGGGTCCCAATTTTTACCAACATAAAACTTCTTACTTTTTTTAATTTAATTTTTATTTTCAGATTTCCCAAAGATGGTTCAGCCCTTCTGAAAGAATGGCTAGTCAAGATGAGGAGAGACAAGTGGACACCTAGCAAGTATGCCACCATGTGTTCAGACCACTTTGAAGAAGAGTGCTTCGACCGCACTGGCCAGACAACCAGACTCCGCCAGGGTGCAATTCCGACCATTTTCAACTTCCCTGATCATCTACAAAAGGTAAATAAAAATTACATTTTTGGCGGTAACAAAGTTGAAGATCAAACATAACTCCTAAAGATTTGTTTGATAGGCTTGATATTAGATAAGTCTACATGTAAGAGGATGCATAACAGTGATCACCTCGCAACAGGCATAAAGCCAGGGGTGCACAAGGGTAGGGGGGTGCACATGCCCCCTAAATAATTCCAAGAACCATTGAAATTGTATTAGTCTGAAAAATTCAGGTCCATTAATTACATGTATGTGCCCTCCAAACATGAATGTGCCCCTCAACATCAAACTTTGGTTACATACTCTGGAAGGTGATAATTTTGATGCAACGCCTAAACTGATTTTGAATTTTTACTCTCTCTTTCCTCACATAATTTACCGGTATTTTTGCCGTGATGAGAAATGTTTTTACCTAGATTGCTATCTTTATAACTGTTTTATTTGCAATTGAAAAATATTTGTGATTATTTTTTTTTCATTTGGTAAAAGATCAAACAATTAAACAAAACACTAATTTTTAACACATCGATGTTTACATTGAAAATCTATATCAGCTACACAGTCATGGCAGACATGTAAATTAGTATGATTACTCAACATTAGTAATTTTCTAGTAATTATAAATTACTAAATTTCACTTTACATCAATTTCATTTCCAGTAGTTAGTGTGTATTGGATAATGCATGAATACCAGTAAACATTATTAACCAAGATAATTGTTATGTTGATAAGAGTTGGTAGATGGTCAAAGCATATTGGGGAGCGGGTAACCAAATCTGGCAATATATCAGTTCCTCAAAGGAAGAAACAGTTAACACCTTCATAAATTTCATTTATTCATTATGATAAACTAAGACATTACCCATGAGTAAGGAAATGCGCCCTTAAAGAATGAATTATATTGTGTTATGTATTTTTTGTCACAGACATGAAATGAAATGTTGATTTGCATAATTCCCCCCCCCCCAAAAAAAAAAAAAAAAAAAAATGCCTTTGTGTTTAAAGATCTATCTGAAATACAAATGTAAATTGTAACTTACCTTGGAAATGTTTATTTAAATTTTATGAAAATGGAACATTTCAATTATATATTTTTTCTTCTCGTATCTGCCCCTTTTAGACTGTGAAGCAACGCAGACCTCCACACCCAAGAAGCAGCCAGATTATGCCCGCATTAACAACTTCAGAATCACCACAGTGCATAGCCGGTACATCTAGCAAACCATTTCTGCCTACAACTCCAATCAAGCAAAGTCAGCATGACCACACATACTTTCTTTTAGGAAATAGATATCTCAAAGCTATGTCACACTTTCTGTCCCAGTATTGTAAAAGTACACATGTACAAAAATATTAAAAGTACTTCATAGATATTTCCGTTGGGCTTGGAAAAAGAGCTTTACCCATATTATTTCATTTCATAGTCAAAATTGCCTTCAATTAATCTTTAAAAAATGGTCTGAAATTTGGCATCTGTCATGAAATTATATGCATGTGGTAGGTTTACCATGTGTGGTTGTCCTTAATGATTTTATGTAGTCACTTGAGGCATATATTTAAAAAATATAATACTTAGCTAAAACACCAGGTATATTGTGTCAATGCAATGCAATTATGTGTGTATTTTGCAATATTTTGTAATATGCGTTTCTTGCAAACTAACAAAAGACTCTATGTAGAGGACACGGGAGGATGAAGAAGAAACATGCCTGTAACATTGTAGAAAAGTGTAATGAATAATAGATAACGAACAAGTTTCTTGCTTGTAATGAAGATGTGCCAATATAAGAGAACCTGAGAAAAAATCTCAGTGCAATACCTCAATAAATCATTGTTTCACATTATGTTAAACGATATGGAATCAAGTCTTCTGTTGTATTGTGACTTGCATGCTTAGAAATGTATTCATTATTATAAATACCAAGAACTGACGAGTACATGTAATAGAGCGGGAGAGGGAGAGGCGGGAGAGGGAGAGAAGGGTGAGGGGAGAGTGCGAGTGTGAGAGTGAAGGGTAGAAAGGGGGAGAGAGACTAGTAATCAAATGGGAGAGAGAGAGTGGGGATTGGGAAATCAGACTGTATGCAAGCAAAATAGTATTCTCATTAAAATGTGGAAACTCGGACCTCTCTTTTTTTCCCGTTGGTTCCCCTCTTTATTTGTTTTGTTTTTATCTGCTTTCCTCACCTTTTCGGTTCCTTTTTACTTAAACTATAAGTAGTTACTAGTAATGTACTAAAAATGATGTAGTTTCTCCAAACTATCTTCTTGGAACACGAAATCGTGCAATATGTAGGCCTACTACATTATATTGTGTGAAAAGGCTTCCAAAGAGATGGAAAATAGTGTTCCATGTTCATACAGGGATGTTTAAAAACTATGTGATGATACAAGATAAAGAGTCTTCCTTCCACACCCGGCCCCGGTCAAAATGACACTGACATTTTCAAGCTCGGCCATTTTCATGTTCACCCATGAGCGACGTCCGCCGAGTTCTTGCTCTATTCAAGATGGCGGAGTGTGCGCTCGAGCGGGGCCACCGTGCTGTGTGCGCCGTGAATGGACATAATGCTTCTACCTTTGTTTGAGTTCGTTGGTCGGGATAGTTGTGGTCGCTGTCGCCCCTTATAATGTCTTATGTCGGTAGGGTGGTAGGGGGGGGGGCGCTAATTGTCGGCAAATCTGATTTTGGTTTCAACAAGTTCTCATTTTTGGACAACATGTTGGTCCCACACAACAGAGGAGATATGAGGGTTCTTATTAATATACATGTAAGGCCTTCTATGATCAGTGAGTTAGAATGACAGTTATTCTCAAAATATCAGAACCCACAATTACTTTTAACTACCGCTGGTTAAAATACAAACACATTACTAACGTGGCAAAAAATTATATGACTTTCCATTATCAAAATTTCTTTATTACTTATATATCTTTAAAATTCCATCAAAATAAATATTTTTCTCAAGCTCCCTTATACAATGTATGTTATATTTACAAGACAGCAAAATGAAAGAATGAAATACAACAATTTACATCATAAATCAAGAACGTATTGGAAGAACAAGTACCATTATTTCATAGTCATCATCATGTGCATATTCATGTACTTATGGCTTAGATATACAGATCTTTTTTTACCAGCATGGCAGCAAGAGAATCCCAAAGAATAAAATGGATACAAAGAAAACATATATAGACTATGTCTATTGCACACCATATAGAATAATACATATGTTTTGAAATAGCTGAGCTTAACAACACGGCAGGACATTCTTGCTTTGCCTTGAAAATAGGATAACATTAGGTGTGAAAGAAATTGATTCAGTATCAATAAAATAATGTTCCTCTCACAGAAGATTGTTAATAATGAAACATTGGGAGGTTATGATGCAAAGTCCATCCAATGTTTGTTAAAAAAAAGGTTACAAAGTAAGATTACCAAGCAAGATACATAACCAATTGACACATTACTATACTAGAAAACACCAAAAAGACAAAAAAGAATGTAGTACACCTTGTCCTTCATTTGACTAACAATTTTGAGAATAAAGAAAAACATGGGGAAACAAAGACCTCTATTAACAGACTAAATGGTAATTTGATATTTTTGATAGATTCATCCAAAATGTCACATTCACATTCAAATTGTTTAATAGTGCCTGGAGAGAATACATGTTTATTAAAACGGTGATGGACAGCAATTCCCTGATGACACTTTCATCTTTCAGAAAGCATAAGTCGAACCCAAACAGTTTGTACAAACTTTTACAATGAATCTTTTTGAATATAAGCTAAATAAACATGTTCACTTTTATCTCCTTTATGAATACTTAATTAAGATATACATGAAGCAACCAATGTAAAGAGGAAAATTAAATTCATTTTTCCTACAACAAAATCGATATTGCTCTGCATTACATAAACATATACAGTCAAACCTGCTTTAGCGACCGCCTGTACAGAAAGACCACCTGTCTATAAAGACCACAATTTTCATTTCCCTTGAAAAGTGTTTCTCATTGAAACATGTTATTGGATCCTGTACATAGAGACCACCTGCTCATAAAAACTGCTTTTGTGGTCTTCCTTGAGTGGACAACTTTATAGACAGGTTTCACTGTAACATAACATTCAAAGGGTTAACAACCCATTTCTATTTATATCTACAAGCAGAAATTAATTTCCAGCAAATACACACATTTTTGTTTTGCTTAAATTACAAATTTTCCAAAACTCCACTACGATACTAATCACTGATATAACAATGTCAACTTACAAAAATATCATGTAATATTAGAACAGCCCAATTGAGAATACTTTTCAAAAAGAAACAGCAAAAAATAGATGGGGGCTGAGGGCAATACGCCCCATAAACTCCTGAAAAAGCCACCATACATGCAAACGAGCCACCGTAAAATGAATCTTATGTCAAGGGCACGGTTACTCACATTATATTTGGAGAGGTTTTATGTTGTGTCTTAAGCTCCTGTTCTCTTACTACAGGTGTTAGGTAAATGAGTTTTAGTTACAACAATGCACACATATTAGAGTACCTAAATACAGTATCAAAACTTCAGAAGAAGAAACATACTTTCTGCCAACCCTGCAAATGTTCGGTTACTCACGTTGCATTTTATTTTCGTTTTTTTAATAATGTAACGCGAGTAACTGAGCATTTGCAGGGTTGGCAGTAAGTATGTTTCTTCTTCTGAAGTTTTGATACCATCTTTAGGTACTCTCATATGTGTGCATTGTTGTAACTAAAACTCATTTACCTAACACCTGTAGTAAGAGAAAAAGAGCTTAAGATGTAACTCAAAACCTCTCAAAATGTAACGTAACCATGGGATTGCCCTTAATATATTATACATAAAATCTCTGAGCCAAAAAAATTTGTCTTAAATGTAGCCCTCACATGAGAAATATTACCTTTAACTGTGAAAAAAAATCATATGATGATGAAGCAAAGATGGGAAATATTCATTAGCAGTTGATAACTATGAAAGGATCATAAGCAAAGGCTTTTCAAAGCTCATGAAGTAACTTTCTGGATAAACAGGGTAAACGCATTTCCCAATTCTATAACTTAACGATAAATAGTGAAACTCTATAACAAATATATATCAGGGCCAAAAACAATGAAATATAAAGGAGTGTGACCAGCAAAATTACCTTGTTAAAATGAGAGTTTGTTTATATAACAGTGTTCTTAACAAGGTTCCCCTGTAAAATGAATATCTTAAGAGCTAACATATTATTACCACAGTCGAAATGTGGACTTAATGGCCCATGTTCATAATAGTGGACTTATCCTATACAAATTACCAGTCTTCTGAAAAAAGGTGAATAAATGAAGTGAATAGATGAAGTGAATGAAGTCATGAAATGAAAATGAGAAATTTCAAAATGACATAATTTTTTTGCTTATTCCTTTAGTTCAAGAGTTATGTAAAGTTGTACAGGATGAAGACGTTGACACTTGACCTTTATATATCAGTGAATGAACCCCATGATCCATTTCGTTGAGGACAAAACTTGGACTAAAGAAGGGCCATAATTCTTCTACTTTCACACATAGTTAAAGGTAATGTTTAGTTTCGGTGAGCCCTCAAAACCTTTTTGTCAGAGTTATTGGATTTTTGTTGATAAATAGCAAGATACAAGCAATACAAAGATGCTGTGCAGATTTCAAGTCATAAAGTGGCATAACCAAATAAATAAGAGGCAAACAATAATTTAGGTGCCGGGTCAGGGATATGAACTCCCAACAACTTCAGCGTGCACTATATATACACCATAAGCGTGTTAAAAACCTACACACACAGTGATACACATCTCCGTGCGAAGCCTTGAGACTGTTGTGCAGAGAGCAGTCGGGGTGGAAAGGTCCTAGCATAGGGCAGTATATTGCCGTGATCTAGCGTTCCTTAGTCCTTACATATATTTACGTTAAAATTCACCGGAAATCATTGACGGAATACCATATGATTTCGTACAAACATTTTTGATACATGGAAAAGAACATGCGACTATATTTAACACGTTTCTTTCCAATTTCCTTTTTCCTACCCCAAACTGTACATGATCTTTAATGTCTTTCTGGTTCTCAAAATGGGGTATGTTATCATCATCTGTTATTTCTGCTGGCAACCAATAGAGGGCCCTCTTTCATAAAACTTGTTATCAATAACAACTGCCCCATTTCTATGACAAATTTGCTCTCAGCCAATCAGATTCAAGGATTTCAGTAGCTAATAACAATTATTGTAGCTTGTTATTGATAACAAAGTTTATGAAACGGAGCCCAGAACCCAAAATACATGTAGATGTATTAGAAAGTCAAGCAGAATCCTGAATTCTGATTGGTTAAAAGGTTAAAAGGTATTTCTGAAGAATTGCAAAGAATCAAAGGCAAGTCTGCTAACAACCTCTCATGTCCAATTATTCTTGAGGTTATTTGTTGGTGTTTTTTTTCTAATCAAACTGTGATGAATATTAATGACAAGTTGGCTAGCAGAAGAAAATGAAGTACATGTATTAGAGGTTGGGACTAGCGTTTTCCATCATTCTATTGTAAAACAATGTAGCATATGATAATATATCTGGCATATTTGAGTGACTTCATTATGACCAAATCTACCTGTTAAGAAAATGTATTTTATTTACAGGCAGACATACAAGTATATAAATTCAGAAAATTAAAACTCTATTTTCCATGGGATAGATAAAATAGGGCAGTCTCAACAGCACATAGTAAAGTATATTGGTTTGATTTCTATGAACAATGTGCCCCTTATATATTACCAAAATCTTATCTTTATCTCTACAACTTCTGGCCAAAACCCCTGCATAGTGCAATTAATTAGACATGAAGATTTGATGAAATCGCTCAGCCATGATTCCAGATCTGTCTGTGCTCCTCAGAAGGTGAATAATTTTTCTTGATGAGGCAGCGAATTACATGTACGTGTCGACATTTCGTTGTGTAGTTTTGTGGATGCTCTTCTGTGCTCTCAGCATGGAGAAGAGTGCAGCTTTTGCTGCAATTCAAGGATTTCTGAATGTTCTTAGACGGAACGGAAGCCATCTGTAGGTAGATGGTTTATGAACAGTCTGTGTAGGTAGTGATTGTATTACCCACTCTCTGTGTCACCGTTCTGCAGCTCTTGCCTCCTATCAAGGAAAAAAATGAGACAAATCAATGGAAATTATTATTTGTAGAAGAGAAAATACATGAACCTATTTGTTTTATATCAATCAATTTTGTTGACAGAAGGGATACGAAGGAACTGAACAGAGTAACAGATGGCACTATATTATGGAAAAGAGATGTGGTATTTTTAATGTGAGCAGAGTACCAGGAAGGGAAAAAATGAACGTGAGCTATCCAGGAGCTATCTCATCGTTTTACGCATAAGTATGCAGGAGAACATCATAGCTGAACATTCTATGTTCAGCTAAAAATAGTTACAGTGTCCAAGTCTGTTTTTATATTGTAATTTTGTTACAATTTTAAGGTTTTCAAATTTTATGTACTAGTCTAAGGCACTGTAGTTCATAAATTTATCGATGCAGGATATAGTAGAAAGTTGCAACAAGAATGAGACTGCACAACTAGTACTCAACATAACTATTATTTGGTAATACATGTTTTTTGCCTACACAGTTTCCACTCCAGATCAACCACAGATATTACACGGCACATTGCGCATTTCGCACTACATGTGCTTGTAAGAGTTGCATCATCCTCATAAAAATATTATTCATACTAAGCAAATACGAATATTCTAAACATGTTTGATGTTAATCTAAAAAAAAACTACAATTTGTCTAATAACCAATATCACACAATCAAACTCTATTCTGTGGTTGTCCTTCAGTTCATAAGTTGAGGGTAGGCCTACATGTATTTCATTTCCACTTCACAAATTGGAAGAGTGCTTCAGGACAACCACAAAGCAGCTTAATACACGTCACATTTTCTTTGTAAGCCACATCACCTTTTCTAATTTTGGGAGACGATCGTCCTAGCTTCATAATAGAGGTGTTCCTTTCCATGCAAGCCAACAAGAACTTTGATGTTTCTACATTTTACAATACATGTACTAGGCATTGTTTTTTATTCTGAATCTGATGTTAAATTATATAATCTACATACAAAATTTGAGAATACAATTGAACAGGGAGATGAAAAATATGCAAAGGGAGCCCTGGTCAAATCTCGCAAATCAAATTGGCTCTATAATGCTTAGTGTCGAGTTCTAACTAATTTACATGCTCCTAAATTACTGATACACTTGGGTCTAACACATCCTGTATTTCTAACATGCATGTTGCAGCAAAGAATATCTTGAATTGTTGGGATTGCTACTAGCTACTTGGGGTAGCTAAATTACAGTATAACCATCACCTTGAAAAATTGGAACAGAAATTGCTATTTCTGGAAGAAAGCATCCTACATGTATATATGCTAAATATATCCTTCACCATGACTTCATTTCATAGCTGATTATGGGAATAATAATATTAAACATTTGGAGCTTGTCATGCTTCACTGCCATTTTCAAACTTGCTTCTTCCAGAAATGAGACACAAGTACATAGAGCAATTACAAGTCTATAAAGCAGCAAGAGAGGCCTGGAAATTTTTGGATAAAGACAAATTAGTAAGTGGAACAAAAGTTTTTATAAAAACAATGTAACCATAGTGTTACAATATTTTGCTGGAAGTTGTTGAAATATCAAAATCGAATTGCAGTTGAATGCAAATGGGCTCGAGTCAGAATTTCTGTTAAAACAACATCTGAGCTCTACCAACATGAAACACTGGGTTAAGATTTGTCTTGTATCAAATGAAGAAAGATCGACAAAAACAGGAAATATTATTCTCTACAAAGCACAGGATTCAGGAAAGTGAATGGAAAGTGGAACAACCTTTGCGAATAGTCCGGGTGGTTGTCACTCTTTTGGTTGCTTTAGCAACTCTTGCAGTGTGAATCGCTTTAATCCATGTGTAATTGACGTGAGTAAAATGAAAGCAACATCTCAGTTTGTGATCTTTTTTTTTTCTTTTTTTTCTTTATTTATTTATTATTTTTTTTTTTTTTTTTGGGGGGGGGGGGGGGGGAATGTGTGATCAACTTATACTGAGTTCTTTAAATCTACGTAGTGAACATTTTACTTATGCTTTAAAAACAACCTTGTCATACCTGAAAAGATTCTTTGCCTTGAAATAACAAGTAATGTTGGCATTTCACAAATTCTTTGAACTCAAAGCCACGTTACACGTACAGAATTGTATACAGGTATATTGTAAGTCTATTGAAATGATCAAAGGTGCTGAATTATTCACACATCCTTTTCATGCTATCATATGAAATATACACTACATAAAGTACAAAGTTTATACTATGTATTAGCCATGATCGTGAATAAATAACTTGTTTAGCAATTCAACACCATGAAAAACGACAAGTACACCAGCAATCTGATACTTTAAGTGTCAAGAATAATAATATCCTTCTACAAGAACAATTAACAGGTTACATATTACTGTCCCAATCTTTCTGAAACATTAACGTTTTAATGTCTTGGAGAGGAGGTTTTTGTTGACTTATTATATACATACCTCTTGCCTGACTTGCCTGAAATGATCTTTGTTGCTGCAAAGAAATTAATAAAGAATTACCAATCTTAGACTAATTAACATTCATGAGCAAGGTTACACAATAATCATATCGTCTATGTGGTAATATTTACACTTTCTTTAGATTTGAATTAATAAAAAATGGTTTATGTATTACTATATAGAGAAATCTAAGGTATAAACATAACCAATACAAAAAAAAAAAAAACCTTTAAAAAAAATGATAGGGAAGGGGGGATAGCTAGCTCTAAAGTAAAAATGGAATCAGAGAACAGCCCTTGAGAGTGAGTATAGTAATGGTGCAACTTAAAGTAGATGTAGACTATTTTTTCTCTTCCATGCACTGTAATTCATGTGTTTGAGTGCAACACCATAAAGAGGTTGAATTCGCAACAGAAGATTTTCCTAAAGGATTTAATTTCAGATCAAAGATCCTGTAAAACTCACCTGTCTTTGTGCTGAAAAATGCGCATTTCCAAAAGCCGAGTCAAAGCCACCAAAACCATGATTCCCGAAGCCACCAAAATCATGATTCCCGAAGCCTCCCATGTTACCAAACATGCTATCATCGTCAAAGTCATTCCAGAAAGAATCAAAGTCAAAGAAGCCTTCCCCAAAATTCATCTTCTGCTTGTGCCCTCTGTTATTGTGACCGCGACCTTTTCTTTGTTTGTAGCTTTGGTCAAAACCACGGTAGAATTCGTTGAAGTTGAAGTGCGGTGTACCACCTCCACCACCCCTGCTGCCGCCCCTGGATCCCTGCTTCTCGTATGCGTTGGGTCCTAATCTGTCATATCGTTTCCTTTTGTCTTCATCTGACAGGACTTCATAGGCTAAAGAAGGATAGACCAATACACATATTTACAGGCATGTATATGAGTCATTGAGAAAAAAAAAAAACCCAAACAAACAATGGTGTCAAGTCAAAATTTGAGGAACATAAATTTTGTCCAAGTAATTGAAGTAAACTAATACATAATGATCTTGATCACACCATCTCTTTCTCTCAGGCCTCTTTCTTTTTACCCATCTTCCTTCTGCTTTCATCAAAAAATTGAAATTTTGAATACCCACACGACCTTGACCAAGACTGTGTATTACCTATAAAGGGGATCCAGAATTGCAAGGTCCCCTGTTAAACTTTGATATTTTGGGAGTCCTGACCAGAGTTTGTGGGGCCATGTGTACCAAACCTGGGGAGCGTTTCATCAAGCGTTTTGTCAGTGATTTTTACCGACAACTGTTATAAGCTACTGAAATCCTTGCACCTGATTGGCTGAGAGCAAATTTGTCGGTAAAATCACTGACAAAACGCTTGATGAAATGCTCCCCTGTATGGGTTAGTCACACCAACAAGACCGACACCAGAAAATTACATTGCCACCAATGGCCAAGAATCGGTCGGTTTGAAGTCGGTGTGGGGTCACTGTGGTATAAGCGTTAAGAAGCCCTGTCAATTCTCAATACAAACTTTACCTTTAGCTATCTCCATGAACTTTTCTTCTGCATCAGGGTCCTTGTTCTTATCCGGGTGGTACTGTATGGCAAGCTTACGGAAGGCTTTCTTGATCTCTCCTTGGGATGCACTTTTGCGGACTCCAAGGATACTGTAGTAATCCTTAGTTGCACTATGAACATAGTCCACTAGCATAAAAGCAAGGACACCCACAGCTGCCAGATGGCAGCATTTCTGGCACCTCATGACTAAAACAACTTGATGTGCTTCTTATGCAAGGTATCCTTGATTCCTGTAGAATAGCAGAGAAATAAAATGATTGCTTGTTAATCTTCTGGAGTTATACATTTCTTCACAGCGATCCTTTTTTTTTAAGGGAATGGTCAAATAAGCATGTGTTAAATCATATGAAGGGGTTACCAATCATAGGAACTATCCCAATTGTCAACGCTCTTTGTCAATTTTGGCCTTGACCAACCTCCAAGTTGCAGAGGTACATGCCGAGTATGCCATAATAATACATAAATAAAACTGTTTCTCTTAAGCAGCTATGTAATGAGTTTTTAGTTTTTTTTAGTTTTGATCCTTGGTTTTTTTCCACAAGCATTTTTGCATTATCACATTCTTCACAAACGTGGATTTTTTTTTCCATTGTTTTTAGAAATAATATCAAGAAATAACATTGCATTATTTTGGGCTACATGTGGTAAATTTTGAATAAAATCTTATTCCTATCTATTTTCGTAACAATTAGTAGACTTATCAAATATAAGAGACTGAATGTAGACTAGTACCCTATACTGCGCATTTCGTCCATGTCCGTTTCGTCAGTGAATGCTAACACAGAAAAAAAGTGATTTTTTTTTTTTACCTTTTTAAGGATTTAAAGAGATTTTTGTTAACGTTATCAAAAAATTATGGCAAGGAAACTGGGGACTGGGTGTAATTTAGGGAACATTAAAAGGTAAAAGAGTCTTCAAGAAGACAGGAAAAATCCTACAAATGACGTGAGGGAGGTTCAAGGATGGTAGACATTGAAATCTAACAGTACATGTATAACATGTATGGAATATGAGGTTATCTTAAAGGGCCTCTGCAACCCCATTTAAACATCTAGATTATTTCATAGATATTTTAACATTTGGTTTTTGAAATATTTTTCCCAACCTCCTAATCTCCTAATTCCGCCAATCTAACGGTGCGAGGTTAGCAGGTCATGAAAAACCTGTCAGTCACGGGAGTTATCAGGAAAGGGATATTCCAGGGCATTTTTCTTGACCTGCTAACCGTGTGCCATTAGATTGGAGGAATAAAACACCTAGCTTCGTGATGTAAAAGGCGTATAGCCCATTTTTTTTTTTACACTCAGGAAGCTAGTCCTGGCTAAGGAGACGCTGCCGTGACTAGCTTCCCGAGTGTAAAAAAAAAAAATTGGCTATACGCCTTTTACATCACGAAGCTAGGTGTTTTATTACGCCAATCTAACAGCGCACGGTTAGCAGGACATGGAAAATGCCCTGAAATATGCCTTTCCTGATAACTCCCGCGACCGACAGGTTCTTCACCACAGCATCTCCCCCTAACGTCCGTGCGCATTGAGTCGCCACCGTTGTTAACTCGCCACCCACCTGTCACTTACTGTCCGAACTCGTCCTCTAAAAATTATCTGCATCGCTTCCGACTTTGTTGTGGCTACAGTGAATAGGTCAAAATATAATCTTCCGCCGTTGGAAGTCTCTTGTAAGATCTGGCGCATGAATAAGAGTTTGGCGCGATCAAAATTTAACTAGCACACACACTCCTGCAATAGCCGGTGGATGGAGCTCGGGCGACAAAGACGGGACTTCCCTACTCAACAATAGTTGTAGCCCAATATTGTAAGTTGACAAAATTTGCTATCGAAGTGAAGATTAAAATATACTGATCAAGCTGGTAGTACGTCGCTGACAGCGCACGCCGTTGCACGCAGCCGCCATTTTAAATACATGACAAGAGGAGGCATGGATACACAAACACTGTATGGGAGGCTTCAGTCTGTCTTGGAGGAGAACCTCTGAAGTCAGAAAATGTTATAAAACTCCTCCAAACAGACGGATTTTTCTGTCTAACACAGTAACAATAACCATGGTAACACTAACACAGTGACTGTGAGTCATGGATAGCCAGGACTCAGGAGTGGACTATCGGTTAGACTTAGAGAGTTAGAGTCATACTCATACTTAGTCATAGACATAGTCATATTTAGCACTCATGGCTACATTACTGTAAAATAGTTGGTATTTTCTGTCGCATATACTGAAGGTATGGGGGGGAAAATAAGATAAATATTTTAAATACTTGCTTTCAAATTCAGCCTTTAAAAATCTCACTCCTACCTCAAATGGCCGTTAGGAAGAACTTTTGATATTGTCAGCAAAATCCAAAGTCAAAATCTTGTCCAAAACTGGAGAAATCCCCGCCGATTTGTTTCGCGATCGCGTGTTGTTTACATACTGCCGATGTCTTAGACTAAAATTGGCCAATAAAATTTTTGTCCACGAAGAAACTCGGGATCGCAAGCGCACATCGATCTTTACGATCGTGCACACAGAAAATCGGGACTTTTCCGTGTACGCCATAGGGACCAAATTTTTAAGGACAAAAATCTTTTGGGGAGATGTCAGCGCCCGCGGCGACCAGGAAATGTACACAATGACTCCGATAGCTCGTTTCGCGAGAATCAACAGTAAATTACGGATTTCATTTTTGGAAATATCTTTTCCAACATCGGTGAGTTGAATTTATTGTATTTCTTGGATATTATGGGGTCGGTTTTTGTAAATTAAATGCCGATTTTGAGTGAATGTTGGTGACTTTTGTGCAGTGGTGTTTTAAAGAGTTGAGGTGTATGACTGCCTATATTCTACACACGAAGTATAGGAATGTAGCTATGACTTATGAGTGATATTATTATTCATTTAGACTCTTTTATTAGAGAGCTTCCCGACACTGCCCGAGTGTAAAAAAAAAAAAAAAAATGGGCTATAGTCATAGGCTACGCCTTTTACATCACGAAGCTAGGTGTTTTATTACACCAATCTAACGGTTAGCAGGACATGGAAAATGCCCTGCCTGAAATGGCTAGTCATGCTCATGGACTATATCAAGCATGTCAAGTCAAGTGCTGCTGAGTGCTACTGCTACCACTCATAGGTACACGCCATTGCCGACTGTGTAGTAACGCAGCCAACACACATCCCATACCTAAACTGCATCACTGTGCATTTTTGGCTATATTTAATTGAATCTCATATATTGCAGTTTACTTGCATCCAAATACTTATGTTGAATAATAGATGATTTAAACTTACCAGGTTGTTTTGTGACCTTTGAAGAGGGTTTCCTGAAATTTTGGGTCCTTTTTGTCGATAACTGCAATCGAGACTGTCCCGTCAGCATCCAGTTTGTATTTTTCACGATTATGATGAAGGGAGCCCTCAGCGCTCGTAGTAGTACCGGCGCGATCGGTTCGTCGATCTGCTACGAACACCTGGAAGGGCCAAACTGACGACGTAAAAAAATAAAAAATATTACGTACGTACGTAATAATTACTACGTACGTACGTAGTATTTTTTATTTTTTTACATCGTCAGTTTGGCCCTTCCAGGTCTTCGTAGAATAGCTTGTGTGCGTAACATTCTGCGTACGTATCTATGGTGCGTAACCATGTAGAGCGGCCTCACTAGTGCGCAACATATTGCGAGCAGTCGTCATCCGTATGGAGGTGTGGGTAACAAGTACGAAAAACAAGGCTGTAAATGTAAGTTTTTGTAACTTTCTACATTTTGTATCTTAACGAACTTATAAATTAATATATATAGAATAAATCTTAAGTATCAGTTTGCTCACAAAAACCTCCATTTGAAACAAAATTACATCTGTATCCCCAATACCCAGTATACACACATGTATATGATCCTAATGGTCAATATGACCATTGCTTGCTGATGTGACTGCTACCACATCAGCAAGCAATGGTCATATTGACCATTAGGATCATATACATGTGTGTATACTGGGTATTGGGGATACAGATGTAATTTTGTTTGAAATGGAGGTTTTTGTGGGCAAACTGATACTTAAGTATCATTCTTTAGATTTTAAGTTATCAGTTCGTTAAGATACAAAATGTAGAAAGTTATAAAAACTTACATTTACAGCCCTCTTTTTGGTACTTGTTACCCACACCTCCATCATGTCCATACGGATGACGACTGCTCTCAATATGTTGCGCACTAGTGAGGCCGCTCTACATGGTTACGCACCATAGATACGTACGCAGAATGTTACGCACACAAGCTATTCTACGAAGACCTGGAAGGGCCAAACTGACGATGTAAAAAAATAAAAATATTACGTACGTACGTAGTAATTATTACGTACGTACGTAATATTTTTTATTTTTTTACGTCGTCAGTTTGGCCCTTCCAGGTCTTCGTAGGAGATCGACGAACCGATCGCGCCGGTACTACTACGAGTGCTGAGGGCTCCCTTCATCATAATCGTGAAAAATACAAACTGGATGCTGACGGGACAGTCTCGATAGCAGTTATCGACAAAAAGGACCCAAAATTTCAGGAAACCCTCTTCAAAGGTCACAAAACAACCTGGTAAGTTTTAATCATCTATTATTCAACATAAGTATTTGGATTTAAGTAAACTGCAATATATGAGTTTCAATTAAATAGGCCTATAGCCAAAAATGCACAGTGATGCAGTTTAGGTATGGGATTTACTGCGGCAGCCCGAACACGTAGTGTTCGGGCTGCGCTTCGCAGTCCTTTGATCGCATGGATGTCACATAATTACAAGGTCGTTTGTCAAAATGATAGCCATGAAACATGAAATCAGTTGATTTTAGGCTATTTTAGGTACTTACAATACTTTACGATTGACTGTCGTCTTTCTTTTCAATGAGGATGATACAAAAAAGGCATATTTATCTCCAAGAGCCTGTAGTAAAAACTTCCGAAGGTCGGTGTTTTGCTTGCAATGCGCATGCGTCAGCAGCTCCAATTATAATACAGACAAGAAGCGAGGATTATGAATATTCATTAGACGAGCTTGAGCGAGAGCGCTAGATCTATACGCTAGCGATCGGCGGATTACAGTGGGTATATGAATATTCATTATCCATTGACGAAAACTATGCCGTCATTGTAATAAACATTCATAGGCGCATGCGCAAGTGCCTATTTTCAATTTGGCTTTAACAACATGGCGAATGGGACTGGTTTCGAAAATTGAGAGTAAAAAGTGACATTCATCGATTCTACACATTTTTTAGGAAAAGCTGATTTGCGTAAAGTCTGTTTAGCTAAGTGGCATCGTATATATGATACTTTAATTAAAAAATAATAATTACATGGCCATTTTTTAAATGGTCATTTGAACATTGGTAGATTGTGAGACCCACCGAATCGTACTGGTTTCACTCAGGACGCTGCCACTTCGTGGCAGCGTCCCGGGGCTAGGTATGGGATGTGTGTTGGCTGCGTTACTACACAGTCGGCAATGGCGTGTACCTTTGAGTGACTGCTACTACTAGTACTACTCACTCATAGCTACATTCCTATACTTCGTGTCTATAATGTAGGCAGTCATACACCTCATCTTTTTAAAACACCACTGCACAAAAGTCACCAATATTCACTCAAAATCGGCATTTAATTTTCAAAAACCGACCCCAAAATATCCAAGAAATACAATAAATTCAACTCACCAATGTTGGAAAAGATATTTCCAAAAATGAAATCCGTAATTTACTGTTGATTCTCGCGAAACGAGCTATCGGAGTCATTGTGTACATTTCCTGGTCGCCGCGGGCGCTGACATCTCCCCAAAAGAGTTTTGTCCTCAAAAATTCGGTCCCTATGGCGTACACGGAAAAGTTCCGATTTTCTGTGTGCGCGATCGTAAAGATCGATGTGCGCTTGCGATCCCGAGTTTCTTCGTGGACAAAAATTTTATTGGCCGATTTTAGTCTAAGACATCGGCAGTTTGTAAACAACACGCGATCGCGAAACAAATCGGCGGGGATTTCTCCGGTTTTGGACAAGATTTTGACTTTGGATTTTGCTGAAAATATCAAAAGTTCTTCCTAACGGCCATTTGAGGTAGGAGTGAGATTTTTAAGGAGTGAGATTTTTAAGGGCTGAATTTGAAAGCAAGTATTTAAAATATTTATCTTATTTTTCCCCCCATACCTTTAGTACATGCGACAGAAAATACCAACTATTTTACAGTAATGTACCCGTGAGTGACTACTACTAGTGCTACTGCTACTTGCTAGGAATTTATTACGGTACACATTTCAAAGTATACGGGACTGAAAAGACAGTAAATGACACGACGTCGACGTTGTTCGTTCGAAGCAAGCGTTCAATGCTTACCTTAGTCTGCAATATACTGGCAATATACTGGTAATGCAAATGTCGACCGGAGATGTTGTAGGCCTATAGACAATGAAAAATGAGAGTTAAGCCTCAGCTAGCTAGCTTGATCAATTCGTTGATGGTGCTCCGGAGACGAAATAATGCAGAAATTATTTTCTCATACACCATAACACCACGGATGTACGCGCGCATGCGCAAGTTACGTATAATTATTATCGATATCTGTCGATTAAAGTCAACGTAACTCTGGGAAAGATTACCAGTCGTTTCAATATTTTTTATCGACTATTATAAAGCCTTTAATATGTAAACGACTGGGTAAATGAGCACCATGTCGAGTTGACTGACGGGGACCGTTTTGATTGGATAAAAGTGCAGCGGGATGTTCGAACCAACAAATCTGGGGAAAACACAAATTTGAATGCCTGTGTGGCAGCGTACCCAAGGGGGGGGGGGGGGGCAAAGTGCCCCCTGACAACTTTTGACAAAAAAAAACCCAAAACGGTTATCGGGTTCAAACAAATTCTCGGCACCCATAACCCCCCTTCCCCCACTGACCGACTTTTTTTTTTTGAGGGGGGTGGGGGGGGGGGCTGGCCAACGAAAAGCAATTGTGGACACTGATAACCCTTTTCCCCCTCTTGACGCCAAGGTCCAGATACGCCACTGGCCCGGCCTCAGAGGCAAATTTCACTGCCGTTTTGTTTCGAAACATTTTGTATAGGCTACCTGATATTTAATCTAATATGTCAAAGATAAGCCAACTTGTCCCCCGATATGTGGTAGTGTAACGGTGTTACCCTCAGCGCCTATACCCATAGGGGTAGGCCTATAGGCCCGTCTTCTTTTTTTTAGTTAGTAGGATTGTGAGCATAAGGCGTAAGTGGGGGGGGGGGGGCTGCAGCCCCTCGGCACTTTAAAGTTCCCGTCATGGCACTGTGGGCCGCGTGGCGTAAATACGAGCATTTTCTATTGTCATGCATGGGGGGGGGGGGGAGATGAATAGATCCCCCACTCACAATGGATAATTATGCCTCTCTACGCCCCTGACTGTGGGTACATTTTCGAGATGGGGTGAGAGCTGACGCATTTTTCCCAAATATCAACTTTCCATTAAATGTTTGGCGAGCGAGAAAGACATACGTATGACACTAAATTGTTAGTAGTGAAAATTTGCAGAAATTACATGTGCTGCCAGAATAATCGGGCACAGAGGCGGCGTCCAGGGGGAGTGCCCTATTTATTTCTGAAAACATGACCCCATTTCCACTGGCACAAGGAGGCCATGCCCCCTTCTTATTCAGCACCTAAACAAAACAAACAAAAACAACAAAAAACAACAACAAAGCGAGAGCGAAAAAGCGGTGGAAGTGAGAGAAAAAAAAACATAAAAAGGCGCTACGAATAAAACCCCCTCCCTGCACCCATTCCTTTTACATACTGTGCAATATTGCGTCCAAATAATTGAAAAAACATTCAGGGTGTGGAACTGTAACTTTCCCGCCCAAAAAAATTATTTGCTACGAGCCGTTATCTTTCTCTCAAATTTGCTAAAAACGGGGGAAACTGACCCCCCCCCCCCCACACTCTGCACCCACCTGTTACATACAGTGCAATATTGCATCCAAATAATTGAAAAGCAGTACTACTGAAAGTGACCCTTTTCCTTTCTAATAAGTGCCATTTCCCCTTCTGATAAGTACTCTTTTTTCTCCTTCTGATAAATGCTTTTCAAATCTGAGAATTTATTGCCTCCTTATCTCTGTAATAAGTGCCCTTTTTCAAATCTGATAAATGCCCCATTTACTATGTAATATGTGCCTTTTCCCTCTTTTCACAATGTTTTTCCCCCCTTTTATAATTATAGTATAATGAAATCAAACAGATCGCATAAAGTATGTTTATGTCGATGTAATCCCAAAGAAAAACGACAGGGTTAATGTACTTTGAAAGACGCTCCGCCGCCCCTCGGGGCCCCGCATAAAACTTGCGCTTGAATGCAACTCGGGGGGGGGGGGGTAACCTCGCTAGTCATAAGGACCGCTATCTATAACGCGTGACTAAATGAATAGCCGTTTTGTATGAATAGCGGTTCTTACGAAAAGCGAGCCAACCATAGACAAATTACCTCGCTATTCATAATGACCACTATTCATAACAGTTCATAAGGACCGCTATTCATAACGCGTGTTAAATGAATAGCGGTTTTCTATGAATAGCGAGCGGACCCGCAACTGGGGCCAGGAATATCGAACGTAACTTTATTTTCAGCCAATCAGAAGTGCGCATTGGACTTGCCTTTGACTTTTAGGAGTTGCGATTAAACGCATGTTTTATGCAACAGGCCCCTTTTCGAATAATTTTGAGGTAGTTGTTGCCCCAATATCGAAACTGTAAAATCCTTGGGAACAAGGGTGTGGATCGGGGGGGGGGGGGGGGTGGGGGTATATTGAAACAAAATTGAGGTGGGGAGATGGCCTGTATTATCATTCCCCTCCCCCCCCCCCCCCAAATATTTTTGGATTAAAAACTGTGATACATTAACTTAAAATTAATAATATCCAAACTCTTGAAATACCATCACATTATTTGATGATTAGAAGTAAGGAAATAAGAAATGCCATAATGTCAATGCGAAAATATAGAAGAAAATTCGTTCGCTCGCATTGTTATTCTGAATGAAGGGTTCTATCCACTGGTGTAGATCCGTGCATTCCTTCTTTTCATTAAAAAACATTTTGGGATGCTCTAAAATGCAAGTTTTATAGACAGATATTTGAAAAAGTTCCTGGTGTGGGAGGGGGATACTCTCCTCCCACACCCTCCCCCGCATCCACCCTCTCGGTCGCTTCGCTTACTGGCGTATCTAGGGGGCATGGGGAGGGCACGTGTCCCGGGCGGCACTTGGAGGGGGTGCATAAAACGCCAAGGGGAGAAAGAAAAACATTGGGAAATTAAGAAAAATCAGGATCCTTATACGGATTATGCACCCCTACTAAATCCACAAGGTAATTTCACTAGAAATCTGCTTTTTGAAGGTTTGAAATGCGAATTTTTTTTTCCAAAACTCGGTCGCTTTGCTCCATCGCATAATTATTTTCTTTCACGATCTCGTAATTCGCGCCCCCAGTATATAGTTCTTCAATAGCTTAAATGGTTCAAAATTTGAAAAAATAAAGATGTAATTACTTTGCACGCTATATCATGTAATATGACTCCTGCTAAATATTGCGCCCTTGCTGAATTTCTCGACCCTTTCTCAAACCTATAGGGTTTTGGTTAGCTTTGCTCCCGATTGTAGAAGTGAGTGAATAGAAAACCGTTTATTAATGTATAAAATTCGAGCTTCTCTACTGCTCAATAAATTGCAGTGGTCAATTGCAAAATTTCCTGGGTAAAATGCACAAGAAATTGCATTTTTAGGGTTAAAAATTGAAAAATTTGCCGCTCGGTCGCTTTGCTCCCCCGCTTGTAGAATAACGTAGATCAGTTTGGGCACTCAGATGGGGGGGGGGGGGGGGGGGGGGTGCGTAACTTCATTGTTTGCCCCAGGCGCCATAATCCCTAGATACGTCACTGGCTTCGCTCCCACGCCGGTCCCTCCCCCCTCCCCCAATCATGAACACGGATCGACACCGACCCGCTGGGAGGGGGGGGGGGGGGTGAACCACACTTCTACCGTGAATTTTACCGAGAATTTTTCAATGGCTACAAAGAAGAGGTCACGGTCGTAAGCCCATGGTTCCATTATCATTATATGATGGGCAGGTTCAGACTCAAGCTGATAATCCTACTCGAACTTCTATCAGACAGAATAAAATATCAAGCAAAATGAAATGTTTATGTCATAAAATTATGCGACATTTATATCACAGGACATCATAAAAAATAACAACGCCAATAATATTATGGACTTTACTTCAGAGACCCAAAGTCCAAGCACCTGTATGCATGGTTTAAAGATAAATTATTATGCGGTTAATTAGTTCTTCTCCCCAACAACGGCATAGCAAAATCAATCACATGGTATTTTGTGTCATCTTTAGCGCCATTCTACGAGGTCGCACTTTTCCTGCAGGATTATCAGTTTTATGTATAGGTTGCGCTCACATAAAATAGACCGCTTCGGTATATGCAAATTTTATGCATACCTTTCAAACAAAGGTTGTTCTTCACAACCTGAAAGCTTGCCGGATATAGCTACAAATAATGTATGCAAACTGATTCCAAGCATTGAGGCTCATTTATAAAGAGCAGGTTCATGGAATAGCTCGTCACTATAGGTGCTCAGAGAATATAATTTATGTGCACAAATTTGTATACATTACAGAAGCGGTCTATTGGAAAGCAGCTAATTATAGAGCTAGGAACAAAACGTAACGTGTCCCGAACATTTTGTATGGAAGGCTGGTTATAGAGCATGTCAGTAACAATGTCAAAGTACTCAACTGGTGTCCAACAAAGCAGTCATACGATGTTGTGATCCATTGCTCGGCAATGCCCACTATATATCACTTGAGTGATTTTGTCTAAAAACATATTGATAAGGATTAAGCAGATTATTAGCATTCAAAAAGGAATATAATCTTTGATAAACTATTTTTTCTAAAATTTTCGAAATACTTGGTAATAAAGAGATAGGTCGGTAGTTGGTGATTTGACAAGGGTCATCTTTTTTAATATAGGAATTATTTTGGCAAGTTTAACTGCTTCCGGAAAAATCCCCTGACAAAGAGAAAGATTGAATATGCGTGATAGCGAGGAAGCTATGGGGTGAATTATTTTCTTTAAAATGTATACGCTTAATCCATCATGACCATAAGATTTGGTGGATCTTAATGATCTAACAATTTCTATTATCTCGTAATAATTAGTTGGGCTTAAAAATAAAGAATGGTTAGCGTAATTATAAATTATAAAGTATATGGAAAAATCATTTTCGTTTGTAACTATTTTTGATGCTAAGGTAGGACCAATATTAGTAAAATAATTATTGAACGCATTAGCAACTTCAGTTGGGTCTTTAAGTTGTCGTCCATTTTCTTCAAAGTCTTGATTTGGATTTTTGCCTAAAATGTCATTTATTGTACCATGCGCGGATCCAGGGGGGCGCAAGGGGCGTGCGCCCCCCCCCCCCCGTTCTGTCTGACAAAGTATGCCCCCGGACCCCCTAGATGGCCGTTTGGCTTCGTCAAACGGAGGGTTCCTCAGAGTGCCCCCCTTTTTTTGAAAATCCTGTATCCGCCCCTGTGTACGCCATAAACTTTGCTTTCGATTTTGTTTGAAAAATATGATTTCCGCGCTAGACGGATGACAGATGTTAGCTTATTTCGATAGGTTTTGTATTTCTTTTGATGTTCTTGTGTAGGTGATTTTAGAGTTATTTTATATAATCTGTTTCGAGTAAAAATCGATTTTATTATGCCTTGATTAATCCATGGTTGTTTATTCTGTTTTCTTTTCGATTTCTTTTTTGTTAAAGGCACATTATTATCATAATAATACAGGAGCTTACTTATAAATTTTTCATACGAAATATTCACATCTCTCTCTTGATAAATATCATGCCAACCTTCTTCACACAAATCCGCCTTTAGACATTTGATATTGTGATTGGTTTCATTTCGTCGAGTCATATCTGATCTAATGTGATTTTTACGTAAATGTTTGTCATTGGGACATATTGTGAATATTGGTAAATGATCTGATATATCGTAGTATATTATTCCATTATTGTTTCCATTTAACACGTTTGAAAAAATATTGTCAATAATGGTATGTGTTACGTTGGTAATTCTAGTTGGCTTGTCGATACAAGGCTTAAAAGAGAAAGAAGATAACAAATTTATAAACTGTTGCCCGAGCATGGTATGAGGTACGGATAGATCTATGTTGAAATCTCCCATTATATCTTTGTTCTCTCAGGATAACATTTCTAGACAAGATCCCAATCTATTAACAAATAAGTTAGATACATAGTTTGGCGGTTTGTATATTACCCCGACGATTTTATTTTTATGTTTATTATCAATAATTTCTAAGAAAATTGTTTCTATAAGCCTTCGAGTTGAATGTCGTGTCTCACTTTGTAATGTAAATCATTATGAACACAAAAAGCGACACCGCATCCCCTGCCACTTTTTCGATCTGAATGGATAAGAGTTTTCATTAGTTGGGTTACCAGAGTATTCACAAAGCAAATGATTGAATTACGTAACCTATATTCTTCAACGAAATGCAAAAATGGTTCCTTTGACACAGAGAACTATGACTATTAGTTCAAGACAACAAACTATTTGAAAGTTAGAGTTGTTGAGCAATAGTTCCATCTTTGTCGAAAGCGCATAACAAATGAAATTTGAATACCAATTATACTTAACAAAATGACTGGGTACGCAGTATAAGAGCATCTGAATAATAACAGTGTGCGGAAAACAAGCAAAAATTATTCCATACATCTTTTCTTTTCTTTTGTCCAACAACCATCAATAATTTCATTAAATAGTTTAGATTGTTGTTTAAAATTAAAGATGTGGACACATTGACTGCTTTCCTGGTCACAGAGAATAAGAAATTATTTCACATCAAGTAGTGAAAATTTATTTTAATTGGGGATGTCTTTTAATTTTCCTCTATGGAGAGGGTAAGGAAAATAAGAACAACTAACGTTCAAGTGGATGTAATAATCTTAAAGTTTTGCCAATGAATTGCACACCCATTGTTAATTTTATTTTTTTTCTCTCTCTCTTCTCTGTACCAAGAATGCAAAAACAGTTTTGAACAACATAACATTAAACACAAAATTCCACTCAACCTTCATGTACAATATCCTCAATTTTGCATACATGTCAACATATAAATTCAGACAATATTATCTTGAAGTGATGAAAATATATATGAAGAAATATTGAGCTCTTCCTTCGTTTATGATATCTGAATACTGGAAGAAATATATTTTAACATAAAAAGTCATATACCTTTTCATAGTTACTATCCGAAAGTAGTCTTATATTGAGTTTCAGAAATGATATCTGAGTTCAAGAGGGGTGAAAGATACTGTGTGATTGTATCATAACTGCATTATAGCTTATTACACAGCAATTAATCCATACAAACTCGTTCACGGTTTGATAGTCTGTTACTTCAGTATATCTGCAAGCTTTGTATAGCATTAATATTGGACAAAAGTATAAAATTGTAAAAGAGACAAATGACCTGAAGGCTGTAAAATATTTCCAACCATGATTAACAGATTAACCAATAGAGAGAAAGTTAATATTGGTCATATCTCATGTAAGGAATGGCCAAAATGTACAAAAATAGGCAGCCTGTGTGTTTCCCACATTATGAGCTTGTATGAGAAGGAAAAATGCTGAGTAAAACAATATAATAATTTCTCCTGATAGAATATAAATCAAGAGAGGTGAAAAATACTGTGTGATTGTATCATAACTGCATTATAGCTTATTACACAGCAATTAATCCATACAAACTCGTTCATGGTATGATAGTCTGTTACTTCAGTTTATCTGCAAGCGTTGTATAGCATTAATATTAGACAAAAGTATATAATTGTAAAACAGACCATTGACCTGAAGGATGTAAAATATTTCCAACCATGATACAGATTAACCAATAGAGAGAAAGTTAATATTGGTCATATCAGGTATAAGGAATGGCCAAAATGTACAAAATTAGGCAGACTGTGTGTTTCCCACATTATGAGCTTGTATGGGAAGGAAAAATGCTGAGTAAAACAAGATAATAATCTCTTGTACAAGAGGCTTCTTATACAAGAGAGTCATTGGCGAATCCAGGGGGTGGGGGACTTCCGGCCCGTGCCCCCCCCCCCCCTTGGAAGAAAAGTATGCATTTTGACCATAGACGATCCGCCATTTTCTCGATTGTGCCCCCCCCCCCTTTTAGAATGAAGACCTTTTTTTTTTTTTTTTTTTGCTTGTCAGGGAATTATGGAGGGAAACTGGACCCCATAACCCCCCTACTGAGCGAATTTTGAAGGTTTGGCGAAAAAAAAATTGTGTCGCAATCAGAATGGAGAAAGATATTGCTTCACCTGAAGAAACTTTGTGAGAAAAAGGCACAATAGTAGATGATCATAAACGAATTTGGCGATAATTGCTCGTGGAGGGGGAGAACCACTAGGCTGATCTGATGAAGCATTGTCACGTAGGGGGAGACGATGAACATTTGGTAAGGCAATTAGACGCGGCGTCAGCGGCGTCGATTCCAAGGAAGATAAATGTATTGCGTAAGGTGGTTGTGATAACCTCATTTTGCTGCTCGGTAACTCCATAGAAAAGAAGATTAGATTTACGTTCATAGATCTCCATAAGCGTCAGTTTGTCTTGTAGATTAGATATTGCTTCTTCCGTCTTATTTTCGATCTCAGGAAGTTTTTCCTTGTCTATCTTTGCTATATAGCGTCAGAATTCATGGAGACGGACTGCTCCAAGTCATTAAGCTTACCGGAAATCACCTTAAATTCCTCCGAGAGAGCATCCATTTTTGAGTTCAATATTTGAGAGAAATTAGCGATGCTTTTTTGAATATCCAGAAGGGATGGCGGCCTTCTCGTGAGCCACCGGTCATCGAGTGTGTACACACACACTGCCGTGTAAAGTCAATGGAGGATGTGAACCCTCATAGGCAATTACACGCAATAAACTGCATGTACAAAGTGAATGCGGGGTGGCTTATTTCACGAGAATGCCGGGATGGCTGACGAGGCTCTTCCGATGCACTCGTGTCGGTGCGGGATTGATTGCCCGACATAGCGCGGGGTGGCTGGCCGGATTGCTTTGTAGCCTGACGTGTCGTGCGATTCGCCATGATAAAAGCCGTAGACTTGGTCAGAGAACAGTGTTGTAAATCGCGAAGTTGGAGTATTCAGCAAGATTGGTGAATAAAGTTGATAAAATACTGCCTGAAAGGTAGATTAGGGTTGTGAAATGTCTGATGAGCAAAATAATTCGAAGACACGAAGATAAGACTCAGTTTATTGCAGGAAATTAAAAAGAAATCCCGGAGCTGCCACGACACACGACTTTACAAAATGACGTCCAGTTATATAGGTTGATCGGTTAGGTGAAGAAAAAACTGTTTAAAAATGTTAAAACTTCATAAATTATTAAGGACATTTTCTCAAAAATATGTCGACGTAATGCCATAATATAAAACCATTACTTTTTAATCACTGCGCCAAATATCATAAACTCATCACTGCAGAGCAAATGCCGACATTTTTAGTTTGCCTCTGTACAGGCCCAAATGTTCTACTACACAACATTAATGCTTTAAGTAAAGAGGCTGTTACTAGATCTTAAAATGAAGATGGAAAAGATTGAATTGCTCATCTATCAACCTCCTTATTTTACCGCAGGAGGAAGCAGTAGCAAATATATCGCACATCCATCTCTACCACGGTTAACGCCTCACCCAGCTGATGTACGCCACCTCGACGACCATGCAATGGCGTATCTAAGTGCCCGAGGGCAGAGGGGCGCTTGCCCCGAACGGCACTTGCAGGGGACAAAGAAAAGTAAAAGAAAGAAAGAGAAATGAATGAAAATTTGTCTTTGAAGATTATAAGCGCCCCAATCCAGTGTAAAATACAAAAGAAATAGTTATGTAAATAATTAATACAATTCTTCAGGATCTAGAACTTCGCCTTCCAGTATAAGATAAAGTGCATACAAAAATTAAACAAAACAAATTCAAATTTGTCGACAAAAATGCTGCACCCTAATCCCCGCCCCCTCCCCCACAAGTAATAATAAAAGAAAATCACAGATGTAGAGATCTTGATCATACAGGCCTATTTTCGCAAGGAGGGGGCTGACGCCTTTTGCCTGAATATCAACTTTTCGTTTTCCAATTTTTTTCGAGCAAGCAATTTTTTTATTGTAGTGAAAATGTACATAATATCTGGGAACCTCGCTGCCCAAATATGTAGATATTCTGACTCTTATAGGTGCCCGAATATGAAGTGGTGATTGCCCGAATATCGGAACTTTGAAAATCCTCGTGGGTGGGGGGAGGGCTGCAGCCTAATGCAGAAGGGGGCGGCTTTTGCCCGAATATTAACCCATAGACTACGGGAACTGGGTGGCTCCTGCATTAAGCCTATATGAGAGTTAAAGAAATCAGTAGTCAACGGGTTAACTTTCCAGTAAACATTGCCCAGTCTTCCTTCTTTTTCTTTCCTTCCCTTTCCAATCCTTCATTTCTTCCTGTTTTTTTTTTTTCCTTTCCTTTCCCTTTTCTTTTTTTCTTCTCCCTTCTCTTTTCTCCTTTTCCCTTTCCTCTTCCCTCTCCCCCTCCTTTTTTTTGCCGACAGAAGTGGCGCATTTGCTGACAGCAATTTTGAGTTGGGGGGGGGGGGGGGGAGTGACACCCTCTCCCCTCTAGCGACGTCCCTGCGCGGACCTGCTGTTAAAGGGTGTTCATTTAGTTTGATTCGTCACTTATTATCGACTATAACTATTCAGCGACAAATACACTTTAGCAGCAACACATGGCTTTTTAGCTATACATTTAAAAAAAATTGGAATATATTATCGTTATGCTCTTCATACTTATAGGACTTATACACTGTGCTATCGTAAACTTCACAAATCTACTCGTGCTCAAAAATCAGTGTTGTCGGTAATGGAATTATTCGGATAATTCATAATTTGTGTTTTTAGTTTCTACAAGCAAACACATACACTTCTGCCATTTCTACAGATCAGGCATTGAATTGATTTCTGCTCTGTGATGAAGATAATTATTGTAATCCAGAAATAAAATTTATTTGTAAAAGTTTTTAAAATGTGCGGGGATTATTTTAAATATTGCGTTACCATTCGGTTCTCAATCTTCAGTTCTGCCGTCTTGCGACGGCGTGGGTGACCTTTATGATCCTACACGGCATCTCCAAATATATTCTACTCTCTTGTTCTATCAACCAGCTCATACAAACACAACACTCAAGCAGACAAACTATGCACATCCACCCACACCCTCACAAACACAAACACAATACAGCACAATGCAAATATAACAGTTTTCAGTTTCCACATTGTTTTACTTTGGGGGTTATAAACCTATAAATAATGATAACGGTGCAAACGGTGAAAAATGGTAAAAACACATTCATGTCATCAAAGAAGATACGCCCGTTACAAAAATATATTTGCTAGCAAGGTTGTACGATCGTTACATGCTCAAGCCAGGGGCGGATACAGGATTTTCAGAAAGGGGCGCACACTGAGGAACCCTCCGTTTGACAAAGCCAAACGGCCATCTAGGGGGTCCGGGGCATACTTCTAACAAAAATTAGACCCTTTTTTTGTCAGACAAAACGGGGGGTGCACGCCCCTTGCGCCCCCCCCCCCCCATCCCTCTGGATCCGCGCCTGCAAGCGGCTTTTGCCCCGGGTTCATTTGTCGCACACTTTCCGAAATCTCAACTTCAACCCTAATTCCAACCATATACCTAGCCCAAACCCGCGGTTGACGAAATTAAAGGCTGGCTTGCGCAGAAGCAAATGTCGCAAGAGGAGCACACCACTATTTTTGCGCTCACATAATTATGATTTAGCGAGATCAGTCGAACCTGTCATTGTCTCTTTTTCCATAATTATACACGCCTCCCTCGTATTTGGGAAGAGTAATGATTGTACATGGGTTAATCTAGTTTCCATCAGCAACTACTCAGCTCTAATTTTGCCCTACTGCTTTTTCAAATCTTCAACTCTCGCGGCATTGGCTTTTCACTATATGCATAATTTACTTAGTAACCATATTCGGTACATTATTATGAGGACTCTTTTGGCTGTCAGTATTAGCCAATGAGCATAGCTCTATTCGTATCTTCCCCTAAATGGCAACAAGCTATAGCAGTATGATAATTGGGGGAGATTGTGGAAAAATTTTACTGTCTTCTGTCAACTGTCAACTGATCTTATTTCGCTTGACTGATAATATAATAATATGCTTGTTGATAAGCTACCAGAGAACATTTATGTCCAGTTGGGCACTGATATCAACCAAAAATGGAAACCTCTTTTGACCCGTTTACCTTTAGTACAGCTTTACAAACAGTGACTCCAACCTTAGTCCAACCTATTTTTTCATCATGGAGGGATTTCTTGGTAGTTTTCTTTGGTGTCGCCGTAATTGCCGTTACGGTGCTGGGAAATATTCTGGTGATCGTTTCTTACGTAAAAGATGGTCATATCCGAAGCATACCAGGTAATCAATTTATCCTTAACCTAGCCATTGCAGATTTGTTCGTCGGCTTGGTTTCCTTACCCCTGTTTCTGCAGAATCGTCTTCTCAAGCGGTGGGTGCTTGGTGACGTCCTATGTAAATTTTACACCACCTTTGATTACTGTGTGGTCAGCGTAAGCGTGCTGACTGTGATTTACATCAGTCTTGATCGCTACTGGATTGTGACTAAGAAATTGGAATATAGGTCTTTCCTCACCAAAAAGAGATCGCAGATTATGATCATCGCATCCTGGTTTGTGGTATTGCCTGCCATATCAACGCTCATTTTGTCGTGGACGTCGATACACGGAGAGATAGAACTGTACGTGTTCGGAACTTGTACAGTACAAATTATAAACAGTCGCCATGGTTCTTTGATTATTCTTGTCTTACTGATCGTAATCCCTTCAGCGGTTATCCTGTATTTGAATACTTCTGTATTCATACGTATCTGCTTTCAAGATAGGCGTTTTGGAAGGAATCAGCGAGACAAATATAATTTGAGCAAGACAAATATTTCTCGGCCACATGGCGCCTTCGAAGATGGCATAAAAGATGTAGAAATAGTAAATCGCAGTAGCGCATCTTTGAGCAATGATGGCTCAAGTATTCGCAGATCATCGGGTTTTAAATGTGAAAATAACATTGTGCTAAGAAAAGGGAATAAGTCATGTAAAGGCACATGCTGCTTTAGCGTCGACAACCCAAATGGTCAAACTGATGAACGTCCAAATGGTTTCGTCAATCGGGCATTCTTAGACTCTGAATTGGTTGTCGATAAAAGCGGAGAAAGCAGTCAGCTCCAGAATGGCATCACTTCATCTATTACTATTGAACAGGAGGAAAGCAAGGTAGCAGAAACTATTCAACCCAATCCAACGGGTGTCAGTAACGCAGTACAACATAAAGATAGAGTATGCCACAGCAGTGGAACTTTCACTGGCGTTAAGAGTATCCCTACAGTTAGTTCGGATTTTCGTGTGAATTTTGACAAAACTTCTCAACCTCCGGACACCAGACCTGAAGAGACATTGTCAAATCTTAGTGTCATTACCAGACACGTCGAACATCCGATGCTTCGTCGTGAATCGTCAGATCATTCCCACACCCATCAAACTCGGGAGCTTTCTCGCATTCAGCAAACTCGGGAGCTTTCCCGAACACAACACGCTGCCTTCATGCTAAGCTCGTTACTTCTTGCCTTCGTCATTTGTTGGACGCCATTTGCTGTCAGTCGCGTCTATGATGCATTTTGTGGAGGGAATTGCCTGAATGCTTGGACCAGAGATTTGACCGAGGTTCCGGTTTGGTTAAACTCGACTATAAATCCGGTTATTTACGCTTTGACAAATCCACGTTTCCGAAAAAACTTCATTCGTCTGCTGAATGTAAGAGGGTGTTGCCAAGATTCTTAAAAATGGCATGGTTGAATCCAGACAAACCTTTTCTTTCTTAGAAGGGATGTTCCCATTGAGGGAAAAATGTTCCAGAACAGAGCGCTTTCGTGAAAAGGGGCGGCTGTTATCATGAATGTCGAGAAATGTGGTTAAATAAACTGATGGAACATTACATGAAGAATAACAATATTTTTTTTCACAATGGGCATCGCTTCCATCGAGGGAGGTGGTATTTCCCACATTTGTTTATTGGGGGAGGGTCGCTTTTCTTGATTTGGGAAATCTGGAAGGAACATGATTGTGTCCCTTCACCTCCCTTTCTGCCGCCCATGATGGTGAATATTAATTTGTGAGCATTCTCATTCTTTTATACCTATACGTGGAAGAATATAAGTAGAAATGTCCCATGAATTAAAAAAACATGATTAGTCTTCAAATGCTTTAGTATTACAAATAAGAAATTAAAATGGTTTACAATCCCATGCAAACAAAATAAATCTCTGTGTACAGTGCTTTTCATCGTTTGTGAGTCAATTTGTCATAAATATAATTTTAATCATCCAAACATTACCTTTAAACATAATCTCAGTTTTGTGGAATAGCTAGTCAATGTGGAAGCAGAATTTGCACGATTTCAATAGCCCTTTTGTATAGAAAAGTGTAACAGGCCTATTATTTTGCATGTAAAACAAGGTCAAAGTAGGGTGTATAGAAAGGAAAAATTTTCATTCCAATTTTGATTATTGCAGACATTGATATATCTTGTTACAGCTTTGGAAATGTAATAACATGAAATTTCTACGAGAAATTTTAGATCTAAATTAATTTTGATGGGAAGGAACCTTTAGTAATACGTCATGAAATGCTGACAAGTTTCTTTCTAACACTTAACAACCACAAGGCCATATGCGAGTGAGAATCCTTTTTCATGGTTTTCAAGATTTCCAAAGACACAATGTCTTTTGGTGTTTTACTGAACACACAAACGTGTATATACAAATTGACAGAGCATAATCTTTTTAAAAATACGATAAGAAATGTTTACATTAGTGGTAAAATTGAAAAAATTACATATATTACACTATCATAATCTCAGTAAAAAATAATTAGGCACAATAAAGAAACATAAGTGGAAGAGTCTATCGACAAGCTCAGCTTGTATTTTATAAACCCCTTTGTGAGATAAAATAGTACGTATACTTACAAATGCTCTGAATATAATTGTGCAGATATTACTAAATATATATATTTTTTATATTACCCTACCCATCCCCTTACAGTACAAAATAGAATAGCTGTGACACTGGTATATACAAATCATTATAAAATAATAAAAAGTGATGATTTGATGCGTTGTTGAATGTGTCAAACCCATGGAAACCTCCATGAATGATAAAAGTTTGATATTGGCACATTATAAAATAACCTTGTATATAGTGCTCATAATAATTATCAACCACACAATGGTTCCAATGGCTCTCCATTATTAAAGAATATTAGCACGACTACAATCGTCTGTGCGTGACAGGCTTTTCCCGAGTAACTGCTGAACGGATTATTAATAATTAATCGATCAATCAGGGGCTTACGAAGGATTGTCAGATGGGGATAGGGTGAAAATTTAATATCCCAGTTTTTAAGTCGTTCGTAAAAAAAAGTAAAGCAGAATACAACGTATAATGTTTCAAAAAATAATAAAGTCTCTTTTCACTTTACGAAATGAAACTTTACACTATAGGCTATAGCTTTTTTCTATGGTTTTGTAACAAAATTCTAGCTCGCTTATGAAATTTTATGTTCGGTCACCATGACTACCCATATTGAAATACGAATGGTGGCATCAGAGAAGCGGTTCCTGATTATGATGGTTGATAAGAATTAATTGCTACAAGTCATGAATCACATGAAAACATTTTGATCAAAGCAAATAGGGCAGAAAATCAGAAATTCAGTTCTTTGGGGCGCTCTTGAAAAGACGGAAAGCGAAATTGATTTTCACTTGAAATGAGAGAGGGTTTCGAAAAAGGCGAAGGAATACTTGCATCAAAAGAATAGCGAATGGATTGGAAAATCAGAGTATGAACTCATTAAAACGTTAGATGCGCCAATAGGAGTTGTTTGGGTTTAGGGCTGTCAGAAATGATAAAAGTTCATTGGACACTGTCGCTTATAAAGCCGGAGAGCTGAAATTGACTTTTACTTGACAGATATAAGTGAAAGAGGGTTCGAAAAATACCAAGAATATAAATAATCGAGAATGGATTTGAAAATCGGCGTCAGCACTCATCAAATAGGCCTACATATAAAGATCGGAGATGCGCCAACAAACTTAACACTAAACCTATAACAGTGAACCTAAACCTAACCCTGATCCAAACACTGAGTTGGCGGAGGACAAAGTGGTGAGCAGCAGGTGTCGGATACAGGATTGCCAGGGGAGGCGAAAACTTTCCCAAAATATTACTCTCCAGGCTCCGGGAGGGGGCGTAGGTGCATAAGTCCCACGGAATCCCACTGACTTTCTCCATGCTCTTTTCGTAGGAGGGGTTGGAGCCAAAAAAATTCAAGGAAAATTTCGATGTATAATCATGATGTATAATTATAACATATTGTATTTTGTGTTCATGATGTTTTTTTTACTATTGACTTATAATGTATCTGCCCTGAGCAAAAATGTATGTAAAATGCAAAAAATAATAATTTAGTGTTTCTATAATATAGCAATACAAAAGTGAAAATACCGGGACGGCGTCAAGGCAGAACATGTTTCAACTAATTATCTTTGAAAAGTATAATTGTGATTTATTAATAAAAGGGAAGAGATGGGGTACGTAAATGTCGATCTTTGCTGGTTTTCCAAGCCTTGTACTCTTAGATAGAGAAGATAAGTTTTCATCTTATGATGATTGTTTCGTGGTTTGTTTGATCGCTTATTTGCTGTATTTGATCAAATCCCGCTTCGTCCCGTCTGGCATTCGCGCTCTTTGGCCCCTGACCATCCCAAGACCCAAAGAAGGGCTCGTTACATAGTCGCCGAAATCATTATGCACGCATGAATCTTTTACCCCCCCCCCCCCCTCTCTCTCTCTCTCTCTCTCTCTCTCTCTCTTTCTCTCTCTTTGAGGCATGCAAATACGCCACTGGAGTACAAAATCCAAGAAAAGTGTCTCATTTCCGATGCATGGTTAATATTGTTTGTATAAGGATGAAGACAATATCACTGCTTCATCTCGGTAAAGATCCCCGACGTTAAAGACTCGTTACCATGGTAATCACTAAATCTCATATTTGCGAAAGGTGCTCCACAGTAAGCTGTTTGCTCAATCAGATCCTTCGGATGACGACCGAATAACACTGATCAATACTTCAATAAGATAACTAGCACCGGAGCTTGCTTGCGGCCTTTTAATGCACAGCTCAGTCCAGGGTTCCGTTTCATAAAACGTGTTATCAGTATACAACTACAACAGATCTATGGCAAATTTGCTCTCAGCTAATCAAATTCTATGATTTCAATAGCTTATAACAGTTATTGTGATTTGTTATTGAAGTCAAAAGGGGCCTGAGCTTTCGATCCTAGCAGAATCTTCGTCAGACGAAGATTCTGCTAGGATCGAAAGCTCAGGCCCCTTTTGACTCCATTTTTTCTCCATTGGCTCGCTATTATTGGATAAGCAGTTTTCAGCAGTATGTTTTCCATATTGATTTGTTATTGCTAACAAGTTCTATTAAACAGCCTCCCATACGAGCGTGTATAGTTTTTACTTTATAGGCTCCTTCATTCCTACAGTATGTAAATAAAATTGCTTTGATGTACTCATGCACTTTCTGCCTCATTTCTGTGAGCACAGCTTGCCTTGAAATCAATGTATCATTTCGTTTTGTAAACAATATTGTATAATTTTGTTTGTTTGCAGATGCTTTTCTGCATTTATTTCATAATCAATGTAAACAACAGTTGCTTTCAAACGTAACATATAAAGGATGAGGCGATAAACTTACATGGAAATAACTGAGTGTTACATCATGAATGCAAACCATCTTTCAGTGATAATAATATTATATACACGTACCAATAATACAGTGAGTATGGATATAATTCTATATAAAACATTTGATGATGTAGGTACAATTATTTACAAAATGCAGAGGGCAAAACTATCATAAGCAAATGCTTAAGACGATAGCAGCCCAGAATTGCATGCGTATAGATGAGGATTCAGGAAATATATATAGAAATAATTTGCCATATTGTAAATTCAAGAAAATTGCATACATTGAGATTCACTTATAACTCGCCATATTGTAATTTTAAGGGAATTGCATATATCTGTGCCGTGAGTGCGCAGGTGCAAAGTGCATATAGCTGGGGATTATGGTTTTGCAGAGAATGTAATTGTATGGAGGGAAATTGAGTTTGGTTTAAGGATAACAAGGGATACAGGACAATCATGGGTCGATATTCAAAGTAATCATTCATGGTTGTAATTTAGCAGCAGATGTTTTTTCATTAGAGCTTTAAAAGAAAAATGAGAAATATGTGAAATAATGTGAAATATGAAACAATATACTGACAATTAAAACTGAATTATTATGGGATCTATAGTGGATCATAAATACAGCGTTGCTTCTGATCAATGAACCACTACTAACCCCTCATCAGTCTAAACGATCGGTTCTTATAAAGATTTCTTAATCTCGAGAAAGAGGCATTTGTTGATCAGTGTTTGTCTGATGTCAATCCCATGAATACTCATGCACTTGAGCAATAATAACTGTATACTTTATCTTGTCTGAGCTTCGGAGCTCCCTCGCTGTAAAAATTTGCTGTAGGAATTTACAGTAAATTACTGGCAACCCGCTGCACAGTAAATTACTGTATTTTTCACGATATTGTACTGTTTATTCTACAGTTAAACTGTAAAAAGCAGTATATAACTGTAAAAAAAAATTTTAACTGTAAATGATACATTATTTTACTGTAAATGATACATTATTTTACTGTGCAGCCGGGTTACCAGTAAGTTACTGTACTTCATACAATAATTATTTAACAGTGTATGCTTCTCTTTTTGACTGTTCCTCTCTGCCTCAACTGTTCACTATTTCATATTTCATATTTCATTTTTTCATAAAAAACAACTATAATTGTAGTTACATTATAGATAAATACTGAAACTAAAATGTCTAATGCGATGCTGGTATAATTTGGCACCATTCGGAGGCAATGTAAGTATTTTATTTGAATAAGTATACCAGGCCTACACTCTCTAGCCAGACATTTGCATACATCATCATTGCATGGGCTTCAGTAACACGTTGAAAAAATTACTTTGATAATATAGTTAATTCCGTTCTAGATATTCAAATATGTTCACTTTATTGATAAAACAATCAATAAGATATAATGCAATAAAGACAACAAAGCTAAATTGAGTATTTATGATCGAGTTTTAAGAATGACGAAAATGATTTTGTCAAAATGAGTAAATAGTATAAGTGAGAATGTAGCTGGGGTAACGATCACCGCAAGACAATTTGTATAGTACAGTGAAGAGAAAAATTTCGGAATTGAATGTTTATAGCTACAAAATAAAAATTCGTTCTAAAAGGCAAACATAGGGGAAAGGGGTTAGCACCATTTAATATATCAATGGTAACAGCTTCAATTTATTCACATTTTATGTAATTTTATTGAATTAAGGACGGCCGCGTGTGTGTGCCTATTCTCAAGTACAAATATGTAAATAAGATTGAAGTAGCGTTGTTCGCCGAATTCAGATAATATTTGTAAATATAAAAAGTCTTCGTATACATATGTAAATATATTTCTATAAAAAAAAAATCGAAATTCATATCGTCTATTTACCACTGTGCCCCTTTATCCCCTTATTGATTTTGAGCCCTTGAGCTTGCAAATTTCAAGAGCGCAACCCGCGTCGTACGAATCTCGAATGGTATTTTATAGAATATCAGTTCAGGCGGGGCCGTATCGAGAAAAAAAGGAGGTTGTTTGTTGGCAAAGCTTTCATTACTCTCTGTCAACTCGTCAAGTTTGGTCGGACTCCCCTCCCCTAATTTAAAATGTTCTTGACCAGCACCTTGGTTCATGGTTCATGTCGTTAGTATGTGAGCGAACACTCAGTTGGCTGGTTTCTCTGCTAGTTTCGCCCGGAATGACTCTAGCTCGGCGACCTGGAGATCGATGAGGGAATCACCAGTTACGTCCTTAAAGAATGTCTCTGCGTAAGATCGACATGCCTGATGATGGAGAAAGGAAGGTATATGTATGATCATTATGATAGTGATATTGATAATGATGATGATAATGATAATAATAACAATAATAATAAAAATGATAATAATGATAATAATAATAATATAAATGATAACAGAAATGATAATAATATGGGTACCCTCCACATTTTCTGTCGACAAAATGCGGATAAATGTCGGCAAATCCGTGATTGTCTTCAAACTTATATAAATATAGCACGGGGACAGAGAGAAAGAGGGAGAGAGGGAGAGAGGGAGAGAGGGAGAGAGGGAGAGAGGGAGAGAGGGAGAGAGAGTGGGGCGAGGGCGGATGGTGCTGAAGATGTATCAGTGGGCGAGAAAAAATGGAAAAGTAGACACAGAGTTTACACAAGGCAACACAAAAAGGAAGATGGTTTCACACATTTCACACAAAGGTTCAAACCACGCGTGGCCTCACTATTTCTCATTTCGATCACGAAGAAAGGAAAGTGCCCCGACACCAGTGCCCTTTTGATGACTAGACCCACGCTACGCCACTGAGCTGGATAAAGAAACCAATGGACGGCAAACACTCACCTGAGAAGTCTGGTAACGAAAATGCGGCTTGTCTGTTGTTGCGACTTCGAGAATGAGCTCGGCAACGTCTTGTGGACTTTGGCAACTAGATGGATTGAGAAGGTCGGGGTGGTAGATGTCCCCGTTGTCGAAACACGTGGACAGTGTGCGGTCGATGTCGGTAATGTTCGGGTTTTCTTTGATTTGGTCGTGTCCTCCGAGTCGCTGGGCTATCATGTTTTCCATGATGGCCGTGTTGACCCCAGCAGGCTCAATAACGCTGACCCTATAAAAGAACAACACCGTCAAATGTGTTAATTCTTTATTACTATACATGCATGACCGCGCTAGTTTGGATTTGGATCCAAGTATGACGATCAGTTCCACACTAAAGCCCTATACAAACTGCTAAAAGAGCTTAATCAAAATTACGAAAAAGAAGCAAAAATACATGTATGTTAAAGACCTCAGCCCGACCCAAAACAACCATATATTGACGTAAAGCTTAGTAAACAAAGAATATAATTACCCTGGGTATTCATAAATTTTCGTCTCCGTTTATCCATAAAAAATAAAAAAGATTTTTTTTGGTCCGCCACCTCCCTATTGCGTAACAACAGAGGAAACTGCAGGGGGTCGCTAGACGTGTGACGACATGTCATGTATACAGCTCCGAGTGCGTCTACACGATATGTCGTCATCAAATTTTCACCCCCGCAAAGTAGCGTTCCTCAGAGACGGGGCCCTCGTCAGAAAAACCACTAGGGCTCAACATTCGGGACGCTGTTACTCATTCCACAGGAAACGGAATCTCATGAAGTTGGTTTCAATTTGTTCAGAAAATATATAGCTCCCCGTGGATGAATAAAGGGTATATTTCAAAATTCGGTCAGGCTGAGGTCTTTAAAGAAAGGCCTGCTCCATAACACTTTCCGGGAGCTGCCCCCCCCCCCCATTCCATTATATAACAGGGTCCCTCTTGCTGTGGCGTATCTGGGGATTATGACGCCTGGGGAAATTTCTTATGCATTTTACCAGGGAAATTTGCAATTGACCACTGAAATCGAGGGGTAGAGATTAGAAGTTTGAACACTGATAAACCATTTTCTGTTCACTTCCTTCTCAAATGAGGCGCAACGTTAACATAAACCCTTGAAATATAGTCGAGGAATATAGCAATGCAACCGATAGGTGATATTTCTTTAATGTTGAACTTTGCAAATGCTAATTTATACATTTTGTCCTATATATTACTTACATGAAAGCGGGCAAGGCAGCGATAATTACATTTTATTTTTTAAATGTTGAGCCCTTTAATAACGCTTTTTATAAACTAGGTCCTATAAACTGACTTGGGTGCGAAATCGCGCGATCCTGGAGCAACATAATAATTATGTCTCACATTATGCGAGGAAGCAAAGCGACTGAGCTTTAGAAAATGTTAGCATTTTAAACCCTTAACAAATGTATTTCTATTGGATTTACCCTGCATAATGGGTGCGCATAATCCTTAATGATTCACAAATTTTCTTCATTTTCTTCTCTTTTTCTTTCTCTCTTTTGCGGTTTTTTGCACCCCTTCAAGTGCCGCCCGAGGCACCTGCCCCCACCGCCCCCGTAGATAAGCCACTGCCCTCTTGAGATGATAGGCAAGAAAACATCAACAATTTTTAAAATCTCCTGTCTGAAATTCGCTCATTGTTTTTAGTTGAAAAGCAATACTTTTTCAAGAGATTCACTGTACATTTTGTTGATATATCATACAGAATGAACATAATAATTATATTTGTTGGTGTAGTGTCTCTCTCTCTTTGTTTCCCTTTGTATATCTAAATGAGCCACGGGCCGTTATTGGCGGCCACACATGCGGATCTGGTATTTTGATGAAAACAACCTAAATCTTGCTTTTACTTTACCGAATATTGAAGAATCTGCCAACTATAGCTGCCTCCTGACTAAAAGCCACAATGGCTTGTTTGGTTGCACCGTACAGACCCATGTATGGAAAAGCTGAAATGAAATACGAAAATATACATATTTTAACATATCGCAGTCTTCGTATAATTTGATGAGGTTTATATTATATTTCTTTTTGCTATATTTCGAAAACAGTATGCATCAATTATCTAATGAATTCAATCCAATATACATGCGATCAATTTACACCAGTGACCATCGCCGACTCCCGCACATTGTTGGCTTTAGCTATACGCTATTGTTATACATTCAGCTGTTGCTAGTGTCGGTGATACGACATTGTCTCCTGAGACATTTGCTCCTGCGACATGTGCTCCGTCCATATCTCGAAAGGTCACAGGTAAAGGTCAAGGTCATGTTTTTTTTTTTTTTTTTTTTTTTTGGGGGGGGGGGGTTGTAGAGCCCACAAATGTAAAAATCAACCACAAATGTAAAAATTACCACAAATGTAAAAACATTGCACCCGTAAATGTCAAAATAACCACAAATGTCACAAGTGTAAAAATAACCACAAATGTAATAAAAATCGCCCACAAATGTAAAAATCTGTTTAACCACAAATGTAAAAACATTTCGCCTACAAATGTAAAAATTTCCATTTTTACCACAAATGTCATAACACGTCGACCGCAAATGTAAAAACTCATTACTTGCAAATAATGCACCGATGTAAGTTATTATGGCAAATTGCCACTTGGTCTAATGCCAATTGGTCTAAAAACCAAATGGTCCAACATCATTCGGTCTATTCGTCCATCACCAATTCGTCTAATCTTCATTTCGTCTAATAGCCATTTTGTCTAAACCCAGTTGGTCTAACACCCACATCGTCTAATCATCACTTCGTCTAATTACCATTTTTTGCTAATCATCGTTTGGTCCAATTCTCAGTTCGTCTAATGTTCACTTGGTCTAATATCCATTGGTCTAATACTACAAACTTTAACCTGTCATAGTTATATAGGTTTATTGCCACTTGGTCTACAGCCAGTTGGTCTAATAGCCAATTGGTCTAATCATCATTTCGTCCATTTACCATTTGGTCTATAGTCAATTCGTCTAATGACCATTTGGTCTAAAATCATTTGATCTAATAACCATTTGGTCCATTATCAATTGGTCTAATTGCCATTTCGTCTAATCAACAAATGATCTAAACCCAGTTGGTCTAATACCCATGTGGTCTACACATCATTTGGTCCATTTGTCAGTTAGTCTAACCTCAGTTGGTCTATAATCATTTAGTCAACACTCATTTAGTCTAATAACCATTTGCTATAATTGTCTTTTGGTCTAATGATCAACTGGGCTAATTTCTTGTTTTCCCTCTACAATACTACTCTAGGTGGCTTTGACTAAACAGTCAGGCCTCGGCTCGGCGCACTGGCCGAAATTTTCGAACTTTTTTGAAGTAATTGTATGTTAAGTTTATTTGGGGTGGTGGGGAGTACAAAAATGACCTGATGGAGCATGGCATGAATTAATCAATTAATCAATTAATATTATGTTTAGTGAATTTTCAATTATTGTTTTAATGCACTTTGCTTTAGTTATATTGTTATTTATCCCTTCATTTCTTTCGCTCTATATATATATATATATATATATATATATATATATATATATATATGAAGCTTTATCCTTCTATCATTTCTCTCTTTCGTTATGTTATCCCTTGCTTTTATCCTTTCATTTTTCATATCCCTTTAGTTGGGTTATTCTTTAATTCCTTCTATCACCTCTTCCATCTTTCCATATTTTAATCTATACATTATTTCTTTTATCATTTTTCTCTTTCTCTCTCTATGTTTTTCTCTCTTTATTCCTTGGTTTATCTTTCTATCATTTTGCCTATTTTGCATTATTCTTTCTTTTTCTCTTTTTTTTTGTGCTTTTCATCTCTAATTTTGTTCTGTTATTTTTCTCCTTCTTCTTCTTTCTTGTTTTTGTTTGGGGAACGGGGGGGGGGTGGACTTGTTTACAATCTTCTCTTCCATCTTTCGCCATGGTTTTCTTTATTCTTCTACCATTTCTCTCTCTCTCTCTCTCTCTTTCTCTATCTTTACGTTAGGCCTATGTCTTTATCCTTCCATCCCTTAACTTTCAATCTTCCCTATTGTAATGTTATTCATCGATTAATCTTCACTTCCGTCTTTCCTTATAGTACTCTTTATGTTCATTCTTCCATCATCTCTCTCATTGTGCCATTCTGTTTCTATTCATTATTATCATCAATATAACTACATGTATACCACAATGCAGGGAAATGGAACGTTTTTGGAAGTGGGGACTTTACAACATTTTGCGAGCGAGCGTCCAAACATTATTACAATGTATATATATCTTTAAAATGTGATCTCTTTTAAGAATATTGTGCATAATCATTAAACAAAATTATATGAAACGTGTCTACTCAAAGAGTGAAGGGGCCCCATCACCCCCTCCCCCACCCCGGGCCGGTTCCAAAATTTCCAAATAGACCAACTGGCTGTAGACCAAGTGGCAATAAACCCTTTATTTTTAATCAAAACAAATAACAGCGTGCGTCGTATAGTGTAGGCCCTCTACATTTGTGTTATATTTGATTATCACTATAGATTGAAACGATAACATGCAGGTTTCAGGCATTTCTCAACCATTAAATATTTCATCATTAAAAATGGCGTGAATAAAAGAGTATTATTATTAACCATATCAGACATCTGAGCAATGCAATTTTACATTTATTGTCCGGCTTTAATTGCCAAGCTAACATAATTGCGGCCGATTATTGTTTATTGCGCGGTTTCGAAAGTCAATGGGATTTTGCGTGTTAAATAGCGGGCAATACATTTTATTTTTACAATATTTTCGAGTTCGCTCTAGACGTCTGATTCTGTTAATAATAATAAAAAGAGTATTATTATTAACCATATCAGACATCTGAGCAATGCAATTTTTACATTTTATTGCCCGGCTTTGCCAAGCTAACATAATTGCGGGCCGATAAATATTGTTTATTGGGCGATTTCGAAAGTCAATGGGATTTTGCGTGTTAAATAGCGGGCAATCAATTTTATTTTTACAATATTTTCGAGTTCGCTCTAGACGTCTGATTCTGTTAATAATAATGATATGGACTGGCTCCTTTCGGGGGATATAACATTAATTGCCCTCACTAGAATCGTATTAGTTGCTGTTCTATGTAGAGATTGATGGATTATCTGAATTTTTCTTGCCATTGAAGTTTTGATCAGCTCCTCGACCCCGTCTCTGTAAACTGATCATAAAAGGGAAACCACTAGTAAACGACTAGTTTAATAAATTTTACATTTGCGGTTGACATGTTTTGACATTAATGTGGCAAAGGGTGTTTCAATATTTTAGGGATTTTAATGGCCAGGAAAATCTCTCACACACGCTTACACGCGCACAAACACATACATCTCATAAAACTTATCTTACATGGGTACATTATGGAAGCATTATGGAAGCAATGAGTTTTTACATTTACGGTCGACATGTTATGACATTTGTGGTAAAAATGGAAAATTTTTACATTTGTAGGCGAAATGTTTTTACATTTGTGGTTAAACAGATTTTTACATTTGTGGGCGATTTTTATGACATTTGTGGTTATTTTTACATTTGTGGCTGACATGTTATGACATTTGCGGGTGCAATGTTTTTACATTTGTGGTTATTTTACATTTGTGGTTGATTTTTACATTTGTGGGCTCTACAGGGGCTTGTTAGGACAATTTGCATATTAGGATTTAGGTTAGGCCGTCAGGTTATAGGGTTAGGTTTAGGTTTAGGTTTAACATGGCAAAGTTAGACCAGAGCAATTGTCACATGAGCAAATTTCATGGAACCGCTTTGTCTGGTAAGCCTCGCGTATTAATCGGGTCTTCTAGAGCAATTGTTGTTTTGAATACATCTATAATGAAATCACTTGTCTGAACTTCGTAACAATAGAATTGAAGGATTAGCAAATCTCCTGTAGATGGATTACAATTTAACAAGCGTGCTATACATTGTTTTGTAATAGTAAATGGGGTTCCTGACGTTACAGCCAAGAGGCTTGGCTGCGAGGAGTATGCCCCCCCCCCCCCAACAGTCGAATGGCCGGGAAAATGAAAGAAAAGAGAGAGAGAGAGAGAGAGAGAGAGAGATGGGGGTGGTTGAAGGGAGGGGGAAGGAAACGTAAAAAGAAGATGATAGAACCCCTCTTACACCGGGGGTAACCTCGCTAGCCATAAGGAACGCAATCCATAACGCGTGACTAAATGAATAGCGGTTTTCTATGAATAGCGGTCCTTATGAACAGCGAGCGGACACTTACACCCTATCCATAATAATCGTGTTGATATGATTCGCATTTCATCTACCTATCTAGTAAGAATGGCGCCCCATCCCCCTCCCCCATCTCCCCCCCCCCCCCCCATTATGCCATTATTTGCCCCTCTAATGGCTGAACCCACGCTACGCTAATGAATAGATTAAAAACATCCTATGCAAAAACGATTTAAAGATCCAACAATAATCAACTAACCTAGACAAGGTATAAGTTCATCAATAAAGTAATTAGGCCTAAACCGTGAATGTTCTTCGCATGAAACTTGTTCTGAGAAAAAAAAATGTCAAAAAGCTACAAATGACAGAGGCCCATTTATATTTCTTTTTTCTTCCTTGATTCTAAATTCATTCTAGAGCTATGAATATCTTACCTCCCAGCCCGTGAATGCTGCCCATATTGATGATCCGACCTGACCTTTGCTTCTTCATCACAGGAATCACTTCCTGTACGACCCGGACCGTGCCAAAGAAGTTAATATCGAAGACCCTTTTCATGACGTCAAGGCTGATCGCCTCGGTGACGTTGAGCAAATTCACTCCTGCGATGTTGACTGAGGACAAAAAATAAATAATTTTTTCTTTGTAATTTGGCACAAGCCAATCGCATTTTTGGGGATGCGTCATTTGCCTGACTTATAGAATTGCGTGAGTTACTGGTCCGGCTTTTGACGCGCCATTTGAGGGCGACATCTACCAAAAAAAAATGATTGCTACATGAACATTTCGTTGATTTCCTGGCGTATAAGTATAGGCTTGATTTGCACAGGCAATGACGCAATTGAAATGACGCTTCGTGTCCATGTGCAACGTGTTTAAGGGTTTTGCTGGATGTGACCCCCCCCCCCCCCTTTCAGGTTTTTTTTTTTCTTCTTCTTCTCGGAGATTTGTGAGGCCTGTGTCCCTAAACATACTGTTGCGCAAGAAGACATAAAGGCTAAAAAGATTTGTTTAAAATAATCATTTGTTAACAGCATTAGCATCAATTTCCTTGATAAAAAGTCACCATAACTGTGCAGAAGTTTGTATCGCTTTTATGTTACTTCATGGTCATGAAGACTGTAGGCCTAATGAGAGAACAAAGATACAACAAATCTTTCAGATAAGTTCATCAATGAGTTAGAAAAAAATAATAAATGTTGACTTACAGCGACAATTTTGCGAAGGCCGCCTTTAATTAATGACATTACAAATTCAAGCTTTTATTGTTATTTACAAATACCATATCGTACTTAAGATGTCGATTCGCCCATGCTCCTTCATCACCATGGCAACAGCATCAACAATCATAGCCTCCTTGGTGACGTCCATTTGCAGAGGAAATAATGTATCGTTGAGAGTGTTTCCAGCCTGCAGCCTGAACTCCACTTCTTCTTCCAGCGGCTTGAGGATGGTGGCGTAGACCAAGAAGCGCTTTTGCGGATCGTGGGCCAGGTGCTGGGATGTGGCTAGCCCGATCCCCGACGAACAACCGCTGATGAAGACAACCTCTGGCATCTTAGAACTTAGATCAGTCTCACTGAAGTATAAGTGGGAATCACAAATTAAAGTGTTAAGAAAATTGATCAATGGATAGCAAGCAGCATAACAGACCGATTCGGAGAGCTGAACGTGGAAGTGTGTCGTCATTAATGGGGGGGGGGGGGGGGGGGGGGGGGGGCATCGCATCAAGTATGGCTTAATGATAGTTAAAACAATTCAGGCTTTAATAATAATAATAATAATAATAATAATAATAATGTTTTGTTTACCCAGGGTAGCCTCATCAGTGTTATATAAAGGCCGGCCATGCATAACCCGTCTGATTACATAAGAAATTGAATCATCAATTGTTATTCCCTTCTACATGGGCCCCCAGCTTTGGTATACAATGTACTATGCAGTTCTCCCAGATACCGAATTGGTCAATATGTTATAGCTGTATATATGTACAGAGTCATAGGGCAAAATGTAATAAAGCATTATCATAGATAAATAGAGATTGATATCTAAAAAAACAGGTTGAGTTCTAATAGTGAAGCCGGCGTAGCCCCCTCCCCCCCCCCCCATGACTGTGGATTCATACACGAGTTGACTACTTGTATTTTGTCATTGAGTGAAATTAACACATGCATATTTCTTCAGACAATGAAACATAATTACAGTCGGCCTAATTAATACAGTAATAGAAAAGCAGGAGGGGTGTTGTTCGAAAAGCGAAGCTTGCGTTGGGAATTAATGCCATAAGCAAATAAAGGCAAATGACAGGTAGTACTTTGTATACAATGTAAAAGGTTTCTTTACATACTATCCGATTCAAAGTCCAGCTTCTTGAATTATATACTCTAGTCTGAAAAATGTACAAACAATTAATAGGCCTACATGTAATTCTGACTGCATTACAAATCTCATGATCACCGGCATAGCCAGGATTTTTCAATAGGTGGGGGCAGACGTGAAGGATCCAACCGCATAGCCAGGATTTCATTTTAAAGGGGGGGGGGGGGGGCGGTTGTGAGCACGCGAAGAGTGCGAAATTGGTGATGTGCACGCAAAGCGTGTTCCCCGGGGGTGGGTGCAGGAGAGGGGAAGTTTAGTCCCTCCCGCGCGAAGCGCAAAAGTTCTGATTTTTTTATAGCAAATTTGAGAGAAAGATAACGGCTCGTACTTAGCACCTTTTTTAGGCGGAAAGTTATTTCGACGTCCGGACTGCTTTTCAATTACTTGGACGCAATATTGCACTGTATGTAACAGGGGTGGGTGCAGGGAGAGGAGTTTCCCCCCTCCCGCGCGAAGCGCGGAAAGCTCTTATGTTTTAGAGCAAATTTGAGAAAAAGAAAACGGCTCATTAAACACTTTTTTTAGGCGGAAAGTTAGTTCGACGCCCTGGCAGCTTTTCAGTTATTTGGACGTAATACTGCACTGTATGGGTGCAATATTGCACTGTATGTAACAGGGGTGGGTGCAGGGAGAGGAGTTTCCCCCCCTCCGCGCGAAGCGCGAAAGCTCTTATGTTTTACAGCAAATTTGAGAAAAGAAAACGGCTCATTAAAACACTTTTTTTAGGCGGAAAGTTAGTTCGACGCCCTCCTGCAGCTTTTCAGTTATTTGGACGTAATACTGCACTGTATGGGTGCAGGGAGGGGTAGTTCCCCCCCCCTTCCCGTGCGAAGCGCGAAAGCTCTGACGTTTTAGCACCATTTTTTAGGCGGAATGTTATAGTTCGACGCCCGGACTATTATTATTATTTGGTCGCAAACATTTCACTGTATGTAACAGGGATGGGTGCAGGGAGAGGAGAGTTATTTCTCTCTTCCCTTGCGAAGCGCGAAAACTTTGACGTTTTAGCAGATTTTGAGAGAAAGATAACGTTTGTAGCGCCTTTTTAGGGGATAGCTCCCTATGCCCCCCCCCCCCCCCCTGTCTACACCAGTGCTCATGATACTACATACTTTATCAGTCTGGTCATGATGCGATGTCTTCTAAATCGTAATTTCTACTGTCCATCTCGTATAGTATAAGTCTACGTAATAATGATTAATATATCAATTACTGGATAAGGTTAACTATAATCTTTCAAGATAACACGTTCTTCAGTTTTCGGGGACCCTATCACATTAGTGATCATAATTATTATCATTAACAATTCTGTTAATAGAACATTAGGCCCTATTTGTCCTGTCTAATTTCTACTTACCTCACGATATGAATGTCAAAGTGTGATTAGCAGAAGATCGACACTCGTCGTTGGAGAACTACATGTATATGTTGAAAAACAACAATACCGGTAAAGCGTACTAAATTATTAGACTTTATCGCTGTACGGTCTGGTATTGTCGCCTGTATGATCTGAACGCATAGATAAACATAATAAATAGTACCAAGCTATATACCTGTATGTACAATTACGTTCTTGATGTATTCTGAATGACCCTAAAATCGCATGGCACATCAAATTATCACTGGGACGTTTCGAGTCGCTGGGCATGCATAAGAGCTACAAATTCGCCGACAGAGATAAAAAGCTATAGGTCATTTTCGTAATGCATTCAAATTTAATGCTTACCTCTTTGTCAAACTCCTAGTAACGAACTATTACATCCACCTGTTACAAGTCTTTGTATTTCAATAGTCAGAATGCAGATTTCAACTGTGTTGCTAGGTTGGGCGAGCCAAAATGTTTGACCAACCTAACAACGTCTTATACATGCAATTCACATTCTGACTATTGAAAAAGAATAGTTTTTTTTTTAAGGTGAATGTAATAATATATTGTCACTAGGCAAACGCGTATAAATTTGATATAAATATGAAAATATACATCGTTTTTATCACTGGGGGAATAATGGAGCAGTAAATGGGGGCAGACCACTAAATTGGTGATGGGTCGTGATTTTCATGGGGCACCTGGGGTACCTAGGGTACATGTACCCTAGTCTTCTACCCTAACCCCCTCCCTCCCCATGGATACACCGTTGCTTCCAGACCCCGCCCCTTTTTTCCATTAGAGGCCGAACAAAAAGGAGAGGAATGAGTGTTAATGAATCATCTTTGTTTATTACACATATTCTTTTGACTTCTTTCATTTCCCTAAAGTTTTTTTTTATCGATTACCTTGGCGATAATAAGCCTATTCAGTGACTAATTATTAAACTGTTATTCTTCACTTTCCTTTTATTCCTTAATTCGTCCCTCAGACGTGAATAAAATATTTTCTAAAATCCCTGTGAAGACCTGAAAAGCAAATACATATAATATAAACATTTAGGGCTGGACCTAGCTTCGATGGCAACGACGGACGTCAAAACACATGCGCGTTTTTTTGAGTTACTTCGCACTACTTCTTACTTCATGCTTCATACATCTTATCAATTTATTTTTGCTTTAAAAGTAAATTGCACTGTGATATGATTATCGAGTTATTATTATGCAATCTGCTAATTTTTCATCCGGACGATTTAACAACGTCCGCCGCTGAGAAATCGAACAAAGTCAATGACGATTCAATTCTTCTCACCTTGCACCACACCTGTGGCCATTCAACCTGCAAATACATTCCTATATGTAAATAGGGATTAGTCTCGCTCTTCTTTAATTTGACACCTAATTGGTCAATAAAATCTGACCATGGACAGCAGAACAGTAACATTTTTCCTGATTCATGTCAAATTTGCCTCTGCCCAAGTTTGGTTGAATGGTCTCCATTCCAGTTGAATATACTCACAAATGATGAAAGTAAAATCATGAACACCATTCATCCCAAACTTGGGCAAAGACGATTTTGACATGCTTTTTAAAAATGGCCAGTGCTCAGTCATCCAGAATCGCATTTTGATGAGCAGCATATTGAAATAAAGAAGACATTGTCCACTATAATACTATTATGATATATTTTAGAGATTTTGCTTTCTTTTTCAGATATTGGGTCTTGAATATGGGTTTCCTTTTTATTAACTCACACTTTATTCCCCAACACAGACGAATTGATATGATGGTTGGGGGCATTTTATACTGCACAGTCTTATAGGTCAGGGGCCTGTCCCAAATAGTCCCCCCATTTTACATATGAGATTTGAGTGCGACCATTCATTGGCGGATCTTTGGAAGAAAAGTATACATTTTGACCATAAAGGATCCGCCCTTTTGTCGATTGTGCCCTCCCCCCCCCCCTTTTAGAATGAAAACCTTTTTTTTTTTTTTTTTTGCTTGTCAGAGAATTATGGAGGGGAACTGGACCCCAATATCCCCCACTGAGCGAATTTTGGAGGTCTGGCGAAAAAAAATTGTCTACACCCCCCCCCCTACTGAGCGACTTTTCGAGAAGCTGGGAAGACAAAAAAAATACGGGCCTACCTTTTCCAAAAGTTGACAAACCTGCATTGTGTGCCCCCCCCCCCCCCCCCTTATACTAAATCCTGGATCCGCCCCTGCGACCATCCATGCCATTCACAAAAATGCTTGTCAGCCTGAGCGAAGCCGCCGGGTTGGTCTCCAGAGCCCCCAAAAGGGCCTCCTAGTCGAGTAAATTTCAACCCATCTAATATATGCGCCAAACTTTGTCAAAAGGAAGTTATATGAATATACATTACAAAAACACAAAAACTGACAAAATTTTCCGTCGGGATGGGTTGTCAGACGGCCCCTAAAAATTGGGGTGTAATTTGTCCCTTAAGGCCATGGACCAAATTTTGTCAGAAGGAAGAGGTATGGGTGTACATTACAAAAATATAAAAAACTGGGGGAATCCATCGGAAAGGGGGTGTAACACGCCCTGAACAAAACACCAAAGTGCCCCTAAACCAAGCTTTGCTGCCCCAAATTCTCTGGATGTAGAGAAAAATATTTTGGCATTCCAAAGTGTCTCATTCAATTCAGGTCAAATTTACATAGTACAATCAGAGGCGGTGCTTCCGGGGGGCACAGTGCCATTTTTCTTGTAAAATGCCCCCTTTCTCTCTGATAAATGCCCTTTTTACTATTGCCCCTTTTCCTTTCTAATAAGTGCCCTTATTTCTCCTTCTGATAGGTGCTCATTTTCAGTTCTGATAATGGCCTCCTTATCTCTCTAAGAAGTGCCCTTTTCTCCTTCTGATAAGTACAATTTTACTTCTGATAGTTGCCCTCTTTTCTTTCTAATAAGTGCCCCTTTTCAAATCTAATAATTGCCACCTTTTCTCAGGAATATGTGCTCTTTTCTCCTTTGATTAGTGCATTTTCACTTCTGAAATGTGCCCTTTTCCCCCTTCTGATAAACGCCCTATTTCAAATCGGACAAAGTGGCCCCTCTTTACTTCTGAAAAGTACCCCTTTTCCTATCTAATATGTGCTCTTTTCAGCTTATCATAAGTGCCCCTTTTCACCTCTTATAAGTGCCCGTTTCCACCTCTGATAAGCTTCCTTTCATCTTCTGATAAGTGCCCCTTTTATATTTCCCACTGTTTCTTACAAAAAAAGCCATAGTCTAGCTTCAAAGAATCGGTGCGGATTTATGAAGTAACAACGGGGTAACCTCATAAGGACCACTTATTCATAAGGACCGCTATTCATAACGCATGTTAAATGAATAGCGGTTTTCTATGAATAGCCGTCCTTATGAATTGCGAGCGGACCCCGTAACAAGGTCCCATATTACTCAAATACAAAGGAAATCGGTGCGACTTTATGAAGTAACAAGGGGGTAACCTCATAAGGACCACTTATTCATAAGGACCGCTATTCATAATGCGTGTTAAATGAATAGCGGTTTTCTATGAATAGCCGTCCTTATGAATTGCGAGCGGACCCCGTAACAAGGTCCCATATTACTCAAAAACAATGTAAGGCGGCGGAGCTGGAGGCAAGAGGGGCACAATGCCCACCCCCCCTCAAGCAAAGGATTTCTCATTCCGCTTTCTCGAATGTGCCCATAATTTACACCAAGTAAGGGCAATAGTTTTTGAAAATTTCCCCCAAACTCGCTCGCTCTTATAGTATACTTATAATGGAATCAAGCAGATCGCATAAAGTTTGTTGATATCGATGTAATACTACAAAAGAAAAACGACAGGGTTAATCTACGAATTGAAATATCATTGGATATCCCCCCCCCCCCCCAATGAATTTACTGTTGTCATTTCATTTTCATCATATCGCTGTAAATAATGCACAACACCAAGGACTTCAACATTATAAAAAAGTCTGAAAATTTTTGCTCGTTCGCACATGAATAATTAGACCATTACATACAAGTTCTGCCAATTTGGGAAGCTGAAGCTGTGTCGAGAACCACAATGAAAATGAAGAAGATGACGCTACATAATTTATTTATTAGACTGTAGGGTGATACCAGTGTCACAAAATGGTCCCTTTTTTCGCTTTAAGTTCACACCTTGTAGGTGCCCTTTTTTCTGGTCCCCCTACTTGGGAAGACGCTCTGCCGCCCCTGAGTACAATCTTAAGTATTGTAACTTTCCTGGGGTGTAATTTGGTGTCAAAATGATCATTTCAGTAACAAGTTTTTAAATTGTGAAAAAAGTATTGCTTTCCCCAAAGTTAAGTAGATATTGTCATGATTATGTAAACACACCCATTGCCCATCTCCAGCGACAAAACATACGAGAGGAGCTTGCCCAGCTTGCTAATATCTGGGCCATGTGGCTGTCATGCTGAAATCTACCATTCATGTGTTAATTACACAAATACCGTGCAAGTCTATGCTGTCTATTATGCCTTGTCAAACAGGCCCATATCGATAATGGATGTGTTTACATAATCCTGACAATATCATTTGACTATTTTTGAGAAAGCAATACAATATTCACAATTTAATAACTTATTATTAAATTGATCATTTGACACCAAATTTTGCACCCCAAGAAAGTTACAGTACGGTATATGTTTGTTTGTTTGTAGGCCTACTCAAGATTGTACTAAGTAAATTTGACCTGAATAGACCGCTTCGGTAATGTATGCAAATTTTATACATAACTTTCATACCTTATTTATACATACCTTGGCTCTTGACAACATGAAAGCTTGCCGGAGAATTGCCGGACATAGCAACAAATAATATGCAAACTGGATTCCAAGCATTGTGGCTCATTTATCACTAGTTGCTCAAAGAATATATGTGCATAAATTTGTATACATTACAGAAGCGGTTTTGAATGAGACACTTCAGAGTTATTAAGGTTGTAATGACCAAAAAAAAAAAGTTTTCTCTACAGAGAATTTTGGGCAACGAGGCTTGGTTTAAGGGCATCTTTGGTGTTTTTTTTCAGGGGCGTGTTTACTACACCCACTTCCCGATGAAACTTTGTGTCAGTTTTCATTTTCTTGTAATATACACCCATATTTATTCCTTCTGACAAATTTGGTCCATGGGCCTTCACGGGAAAAATTTACCCCAATTTTTAGGGGCCTTCTGACAACCCATCCCGACGGAAAATTTTGTCAGTTTTTGTGTTTTGGTAATGTAATGTATAGTCATACCACTTCCTTCGACAAAATTTGGCGCATATGTTAGATGGGTTGAAATCGACCCGACTTGAGGGATTTGAGGGCCATTTTTGGGGAGGGGGGCTATGGGGGGCCAAACACAGCGGCTTCGTTTAGTTTCACCTGTATTCACCTGTGAATGACATGGATGATCTTAATAACTTTATGGGGTTAAATATCATTTGTAAAATGGGCTGACTAAAAAAACGACGGTGTATTAATAATCACATCACATTGACCTCCGCCCTATGCCTCTGCCTTCTAAAAAATCTCTGCGATGTTGCACGGACGCGCACGCGCAGCATGATGCAGACATATGCAGATCAAATCTGGTACGTACGTAGCTAAAGACAAAGTACCGGTACTCTTGCGCAATTTCAGTGTTTAACTTCAGGCGCAGAGTAGTGTTTACGAAAGGTATCGGACAGAGGTCAGAACGGAAGAGGAAAAATGAATCATCTATATCCCTTGAAAATAGGGTCTGCTGTTGTTCTCAACACCAAGCCATCCTCAGATTTAGAATATGAAAGAAGTAAGTAATCTTTATTTAATGTATGATTTCTCTGTTCATCAAAAACAAAAACATAACACACGTGAATTTTTGATTGTCACCACTCATAGCTACATTCCTATACCGGTACTTCGTGTGTATAATTTAGGCAGTCATACACCTCAACTTTTTAAAACACCACTGCACAAAAGTCACAAACATTCACTCAAAATCGGCATTTAGTTTACAAAAACCGACATCAAAATATCCAAGAAATACAATAAATTCAACTCACCGATGTTGGAAAAGATATTTCCGAAAATCAAATCCGTAATTTACTGTTGATTCTCGCGAAACGAGCTATCGGAGTCAATGTGTACATTTCCTGGTCGCCGCGGGCGCTGACATCTCCCCAAAAGAGTTTTGTCCTTAAAAATTCGGTCCCTGTGGCATACACGGAAAAGTCCCGATTTTCTGTGTGCGCGATCGTAAAGATCGATGTGCGCTTGCGATCCCGAGTTTTTTCGTAGACAAAATTTTATTGGCCGATTTTAGTCCAAGACATCGGCAGTATGTAAACAACGCGCGATCGCGAAACAAATCGGCGGGGATTTCTCCGGTTTTGGACAAGATTTTGACTTTGGATTTTGCTGAAAATATCAAAAAATTTTCCTCACGGCCATTTGAGGTAGGAGTGAGATTTTTAAGGCCTGAATTTGAAAGCAAGTATTTAAAATATTTATCTTACTTTTCCCCCATACCTTTACTACACGCGACAGAAAATAGCAACTATTTTGCATATTGTATTCGTAGTGGTCAATATGACCACTATTCGTGGTGTGATTGTCACCTCTGCCACCGTCATGACCGTGATTTTACTAACAATAACACCACATTGAACGTATGGGCATGCGTAGTACTCAGTAGTAGTAATATGATGGGAGCCCTATGTCTGCGCACCTAAGGTTTTGACGGGAAAATGAACAAGAATTTCTTTAAGTTTAATATTCCTCTAAAGCTTTATTTTATTTTATTCCTGATATTCTAAAGAGTAAGTTTGAAAAAAATCTCATCAAAATTAGACTTAGACTTAGAAGTTAGAGCAAGAACAATGCCATCTTCACAAGAAACGGTGGCCCTGTAACCTGTAATAAGTGTAAATTCAAGTACATTAAAAAAACAATCATGGTCATGATGCCTTGATGGTGCCCATGTCTGCGCACTCATTCATTTTACACGCAGTTCGGGAGTTTTGACGTGAAAGACAACATTTTGAGGCTTGTGAATAAAATGTCTGAAATAAGACCGTTTTTCATTATTTTGACTCGTTTTTTGCATGAATACCTATCGCTATGATAAAGATGAAAAGATGTTCGTTGCGTGTTTTGTTTTATTAGAATCACGCAGTTACGCGTGTGCGCAGACTTGGACACTCTAGCCAGTAGTAGAACAAACGATAGATTGTGATTCAGTGCACAATCATTGCCTTAGGGTAAGATAAAACGCAGTGGCTATTCTTACGAGTCGTAGGAATAATTTTCCGGCTATTCTTACGACACGCGCACAAGCTCCATTTTCGTACTCTGCGCCGTCGTAAGAATAATTTACCGGCTATTCTTACGATAGGGTTAGGGTTAGTTTTAGGGTTAACGATACAACCATAATCAAAACTATACGATGTGGTACAGTGGTGGAGATGTCTGACGAAATTTCCATTAATGCTAAACAAAAAGTCTACGTAGATGGCACTAAGCCAGTTGAGACCTCAACATTTAGCATTAATGGAAATCTCCACCACTGCACGACATCGTATAGTTTCGACGAAATAAACTTTTCGTCGCTCATGACTTCATTCAGCTTCAGATCATTTCCAAGAAGTAATTGCAAATTTGATGAGAGTGTGATATAGTTATTGCGAATTAAGTAGGAACACTCGTACTCATGCCCGTATTTATCATGTTCAATTATACAATTGTCAAATTGACAATGCAGAGAGAGTGCAAAAATATCGTAAACTTCAGTTCGTAACGACAAAACGATTTTTCCATAGAGAAAGCACAGGTAAAGCGCGATGTCCTCCGCGAGCGAATTAGCGAAAGTTAGCCAACAGTTTGAAGTCGCCTTCACGTTCTCTGCTAGTATATGGGTCATTTCACCAGGTTGGGACACACTTCCAATTTTCATACTTACAAAATTTAATTGGAATTTTATCATATGTCTTAAATATTTTTTCACAATTGGTTTGATGGAGTTTGCACGTCATACACAAATCTTTGAAATGATACTAAATATGATTTCACTTGAATTGATTTTCTTTTCATATTTCATATTTTTCCAGCAAATATATAGTGGAAAAAGTGAGATATTTGTGACATGAAAAATTAGTAAATGGTGAAGTCTAGAAAAAGTATGATGATTAAGTTTAATCTATCCATACTTTTAAATCAGATCACTGTAAGTACCAAACTTTCAGGTAGATCCATTTTTCATGTCATTTATTACTTTGAAATACACAATTCACCTTATCCAAAATTGAAATGTAGGACGTAACAATGGTGTCAGACTTTCCTATAATTTTAAATGTGTATAAAATATATCTTACTTACCTTAAAGTGTTACAAAATTGCCTTGTAATTATTGCATGTGACCTATTCTAAAGCAAAATAACATTTACAGTGACAAAATAATAGTGTTGTTGTAAAAATAACAAATATTATGGTTATTTTAGACGTGTCAATTTTACGTCATGCACACATTTTAGACAATTTCTTGTATAACATCTATGTAAGCTAAGCTAAAGGTGTCAAAGTACATTTTTACTAAATTGATGAACACCATAAATACAAAAATATTAAAAGTTTGGACATTTGCTGCTTGATGTGTGAAATATGACCATGTACATTCATGGCGTCAGTGTTACATCATACCTGTCTGTTCAAACATAATTTTTTATATCCCTCATTTATGAATTTTAAATTACGTCAAAAACATTCACCATGTCATGTTAGAGTAAAATGTACAAAGTTGGACAACAATAGTTCTGTTAAAATGTTTTAAAGTCCACTTGACACAATAGGTGAAATTTCTGTGGTGTCAATGTTACGTCAGAAAATGTCTATGGAAGCCTCCACATTTAAAAAATTGAAAAAAAGTTAATGGCCTTGTACATGTATCATGTATTGTTCTATGTGTTAAATTGTGCGTTGTCTTCAAGTTAAAGACAGTTCAATGCAATAACAATACAAGTACTAGCCTAAAATCACAATTTTAGTGATCTTTGTTATGTCACACTAATGTGTCCCAACCTGGTGAAATGACCCATATATGCTGTACGTTACGGAGTTTATTTTTTTCATGGTGGCTACGGTAGTCAAAAATCTGGCGGACTACGAATCGATGCACCGGTTTTGCCAAAACGAAATCGGGATTCAATGTCTTCGATCGAACACCGGCTAACCAATCGATTCGACTCAGGCTTAGTTATATTAATAGATAACCTCGCAATCCATACCTTCATACCACAGAGAACTGCATCCCATAGAGAGTGTGTTATCTCTAGCATTATGTTAGCCGGACCAGACGGACACATAGATTTTCATTTCATGTCACTAAAAACAACGTACAAAACTAGAGCACTCGGAGGGGGGACCCATCACCCATCCCCCATTTGAATCAATGTCGTGACTGAAATGGATAAAGTGGCAATTTGGGACCTCGGGTATCACTGCTGACAAAAATGACCTTTTTGTACTTTTGTCATTTTTTAGTTGTTTTGAAATTGAAGGTGATCCAACAAAAACTGTAGCCGGTAGAGCGCTCACAAGAAAGTCTTTACTATTTCTTGAAAAACTATGGTTACCATGGCAACGATGACTCCACCCACACCTAAAACAATAGGCGTCTTCATCTTACGATAATGCACCTCCATGCGAAATATGAAGATGATCCGACAAGAACTGCAGCCAGTAGAGCGCTCACAAGAAAGTCTACCATTTCTTTTAAAAATATGGTTACCATGGCAACGATGAATCCACCCACACCAAAAACAGTAGGCATCTTCATCTTACCATAATGCACCTCCATGCGAAATTTGAAGGTGATCTGACAAAAACTGCAGCCGGTAGAGCGCTCACAAGAAAATCTTTACCATTTCTTTAAAATATATGGTTACCATGGCAACAATGTCAACTCCGCCCACACCAAACACAATAGGCATCTTCATCTTATCATAATGCACCTCCATGCGAAATTTGAAGGTGGTCTGACAAGAACTGCAGCCGGTAGAGCGCTCACATTTTAAAACAAATCAACATGAATGTGCGATATATTTCTGATCTGGCAAGGGCGGAGGCATAAAGTTTGACTGCGCGCAGTCAAGAATTATCTAGTTAAACATTGTACTGCATTATATGTATTAAAGAAGGCTTTAAAGTACAACAAACCATTAATTTTGTACTATGTCTGTAGATCCTGAACTCCCCCGTAAGCCATGCGCACGGAGTGGGCACTGTGCAGTTGCCGATGAACACAATGTGTACTTACTGGGAGGTTACAACCCTGACGATGATGTCATCTCAGAATACTTTGGCAGCAACCAACATGTCCCTCTGTTTGGTGAGGTGAGTACAACAAGGGGGTGTAGAGTACATGTATAGCAATAAAATGTTTTTTATTCTAACACCAGAGAAGAAATTATATAGGAGACATGAGTGATTTAGCTCAGACTTTGTTCAAAGAAATTGCTCTGTCCATCTGTTACATTACCAAAATACTGTCTAATTGCTTCCAATGATGATATTATTTTCTATGATGTAATAACAACCACTCAAGAGGCCACTCAGGCTAAATATAACTGAATTATAAAAAATAAATGTTTACCTATTGAACTAAACTCATCGAAAGGACAAAACAGACAACTGTCTTGATAATCATGTATGCCTCCTTATTTATTGAATAAGATGTATGAACAGAGTAAAAACTAAATTTTATTTTGCATGTGTGCAGATATTGCTACTTCATGGATATTTTGTTGTCAGTTGTCAAGATAATGAAATCAAAATCAAAAGCAGGGACAAATTTGAAAGATGCTGTGACAAAATTGAACGCAAAATGACAAAATTGATTCATGCAATTTTACGTTGGCAGCTGGGGATGACGAAATTGATTTGACTTCAATGAAAAATTGGATGCAATATGATGAAATTGATTGGATAAAGTTTGAAAGTGAATGACAACAGATGAAACTGACCATGAGATGTGCAAGATCACAAAGTTTGGGGACGAAATTGAATGAATGAAAAAAAAAAGGATGAAATTGAATGAAAAAAGTGTTAAAATGGACAGGAAATCCTATATTTGATTTTGATATACACTGTAACATGCATTTTCCATAAATTCCAGTCCCAGTTGTCTCAGGCATATTATTCAACGGCGTAAAGTCTTCTTATTTATCCCATTAGGTATGGAGGTATCACATCCCATCCAACAGGTGGCATTTAATCACAAACGAAGGAGAATCACACTTCCGCCTCGCCTCCATGTCGGCCATCATGAAAGGGAAGACGATACTGATCTATGGCGGTACCAGCTATCCCTTCGGCTACCTTAGCACCAATGAGATCAGCTGGCTCGATCTGAGGAGAGGAGACTGGCATAAAAAACCAGAGCAAGGGGAGCAAAAACCGATCAGAAGTTACGGTCAAGTGAGTAACTGATACATATTAAAAGTACTGGTTATACAACCTTTTTATACCCCCGCCAAACGAAGTTTGAAGGGGGTATATAGGAATCAGTCAACGGTTGGGCGGTCGGTCGGGCGGTCGGTCGGTCCGTTGCAAATCTTGCGGATCGTACTACTTTCTCAGTTTTCGACCAAAGCTCGTGAAATTTGGTACACACATTGGTCTTGGGAAGATGTGCAAGACATATTTTTCGGATGAGTCGGAAGCTGCGTTGCCATGGTAACGGCATATTTATGGCAGAAAATCAAGGAAACACCGTGCGGATTGAACTACTTCCTCAGTTTTTGACCGAAAGACATGAAATTTGGTACACACATTGGTCTTGGTGCGAAGATGTGCAAGACATATTTTCGGATGAGTCGGAATCTGCGTTGCCATGGTAACGGCATATTTATGGCAGAAAATCAAGGAAACCACCTTGCGGATCGAACTACTTCCTCAGTTTTTGACCGAAAGTCATGAAATTTGGTACACACATTGGTCTTACTGGGAAGATGTGTACAACATATTTTTTTGATGTGTCGGAAGCTGCGTTGCCATGGAAACGGTATATCTATGGCAGTAAATCAGGGAAAAATCTTGCGGATTGAACTACTTCCTTAGTTTTCGACCAAAAGTCAAGAAATTTGATACACACATTGGTCTTGGTGGGAAGATGTGCAAGACATATTTTTTGGATGTGTCGGAAGCTGCGTTGCCTTGGAAATGGCATATCTATGGCAGTAAATCAGGGAAAAATCTTGCGGATCGAACTACTTCCTCAGTTTTCGACCAAAAGTCAAGAAAGGCTGTTGTCACGGGGCGGGGGTATTAATCATCATCTATAGTGATATTTCTAGTTTTCTCTAAATGCTTGTTAAAATAGGCCTGTATTCTGAACTCCGGTTTAACTAAAACCATGGTCTAAATGTGTGGTTTAAGTATGGGCAGCCAAATGTGACACAAATCTCTAACAGTAGATATTCAATTTATTAGCATTTTTGGTACTCAAACTATTAAAAACTGTCTGGGAATGATTAGTACAATAGTTTTCTTGACTGTTAAAGCATGAGACCAGAATCCAGTAAACTTAAGGAACATACCATATAAACAAAGTTTTGACATTTTTAGCTACCCATAGTTAAACCACACATTTAGACCATGGTTTAAGTTAAACCGGAGTTCAGAATACGGGCCATAGAACTTTGTCTTTGTTACAGAATAAGTGACACGATACAACCCACTATATCTGATTAAGTATGAAGGGCTTTCAGACAACCAGAAAAATTAGTGTATCTCATGGTTTGCCCAGAAGTCCCCGGATGACCGTGCAATTTTAAAGCAATATCTCATGGTTTGTGTAAAAGTACCCAGATAACCATGCAATATATTTTCCTATCTCGTGGTTTGGGCCTTTGACGAGTTAAAAGAGGGAAAACGCATTTAAATACGCAAAAGTTAAGACAATGGATGTATCCGTGCAGCCCTTACAAGATGCTCATAAAATTAATTGTAATAATATTGAATGGCTTTTCTTTCATGGGACACAAGGGTATCGCACTCGCTTTCAGACACAAGGCCATTCAATATTATATAAATATTTTTGTTAACCTTTTAGTCACTAAACCGCCCAGGACTGCCCTTTTTATTACTCACTGAACCGCGCGTGAACTTTGACCTGTGTAATACTACAGCAAATGTATTGTAGGGGATATTGGGCGCTGAAGCTTTGTGTGTGCTATCTTTACACATAAGCCATTTAGAATCCGCATTGAAGCGATGCGTTACTGTGGAAAGATTTTGCGTACAGCAAGATGGTTTACAAAGACTGAGTTCAGTGAGTAAATGACTACAATACATGTAATCCTCAGTGACGGGTTAATATGTAGAAATGAGCTATAAAGACGGGTGTAAATGATATAAAACATCTGACACTGTTCTAAATTTGCTTTCATTGAATCATTACTTATTGAACTACAATTTAATGAGTTTTAAGAAGTTTTCTGTATTCAAGAGAGGAGCAGGATCACACTGTCTTAATAATATGAAAGTAAAATTTTGTTTCTGTATAGTGCATTTCACTTCCAGAGTGGTTTGTGAATCATTACTCATATTATGACGTATTATGACACTTTTCATACATGTAACACTTGCCCAATGACCTTCAGATTAACGGTACAGACTCATGTTTAACAAGTTCAATTTCTGCTGGATGTATTCCAGGCAATAGCAGTCATCGGTCCATACCTCTATGTCTACGGCGGGACGACGGGCTGGGTGTACTGTTCAGACGTCCACAGATGCCACGTTCAGACCGGAGTATGGGAAAGGGTGTTTGGCTTAGAGGAGCATGCTACGGCCATGGTGAAAGAGCGCATACAAGAAACTGATGCAGTCCCTGATCCGCGCTACAGACATGAGATGCTGAGTGATGAGAAGAGGTTATATGTCATCGGAGGCGGCACTTCTAATTCTGCCTTTCCGCTTGATAAGGTGAGCATTTTGTAAGATTTTGGGGATTAAGTAATACAGACCACATTGTGGTAAAAGTAAGAGGGGATGGATGAATATTAGATTTGCTTTATGTGTTCACTTTATGGACTCACATATGAAAGTAGAATATATCACCACAAAGTTCTGGAATGCTTGCATTTCTTTTTCTAAATTCTCATTTAGCCATTTTTTATGACTTGTTTTAAACTTTTTATTATGAGCCCATTATTTTATTTAACAATAGCATCCAGTTGATTGCAAAAATGCACCAAGAAAAAAAGTATCTGCATAAACCATCAAATGTACATGAACAAGTTTACTTTCTTAAATCATAGATTCTTAAAAAATGTTTTTTGGGCTGGACCCAAACTGTATTCTTGTTTTACAAGACATGTCCAAAGTGGCAAGCACATGAGAGATTTTTTGTTATGCCTCCGCCGTAGGTGGTGCCGGAGGTCAAAGGTCACAGAGGTCATTATGTTCATAAAAATGGTTCGTTCTCGCGATATTTTTTTTTTATGTGGCCTCGCGACGGCTGAATCTTTCATGCTCAAATTTTATGACTTTTTTCCCTGATTTTTCACGCACATTTTGATACCTCATTTATGTGGATCGGTCTTACGGTTCTGGTGTCAGATTACAATTATTGATCACATGTCAAGCAAAATGATCACATGTCAAGCAAAATGAAATCACATTCTCCATTCATGTGTGTATTAGCCTATGGCCAAAAAGTAACCATTCCTAGTAATCATTACAATTTCTTGTTTATTATCACAATATTCATTTAACAAATATGCTTTATGGTTGGCAAACAATAGAATACATTAAAATTCAAAAACAAAAAAATACATAAGATTAAAAACAAAGAAATACATTATTGGCTTGTAATACACATGACACAGCTAATTTGCATATTAGTGAGTTATGCAAATTTAATAGAACACCGTTTTCCCCAATTTTCTTTCTTTTTATGTATTTGTGAGTCTTAGAGGTCCAGTTACAGCCAATATTCAATCCATTTTCATCTTCATATAGCAAAATTTACCATTTTAAGAAAAAAATTTAAAAAAATTGCATATTATGTAATAAAATAATTAAAAAAAAAAACGAACAAGAATATTGAAAAAATTACACCTGGATTGTGTTCTACACAAGTTAATCTACATCTGTGCCAAATTTCATGCGCGCAGAGTCAACCGTTGCCGAGATCTTGGGGGGGGGGGGGGTATGGGAGGCCCCCCCGGCCATAAGAACTCCCAAAATACCCCTGCCTAGTTAGGGTTAAAAACCTTTTTTGGGATCAGTTTGTAACTTGGCCCATGTATGCATATGGGAGGGACGATGAACTGATTAGATTTTGTGGTCTCAAGGTCAAAGGTCAAAGGTCACAGAGGTCATTATGTACATAAAAATGGTTCGTTCTCGCGATAACTTAAAAAAATTTTTTGGATCAGTTTGTAACTTGGCCCATGTATGCATATGGGAGGGACGATGAACTTATTAGATTTTGGGGTCTCAAGGTCAAAGTTCAAAGGTCATAGAGGTCATTATATACATAAAAATGGTTTGTTCTTGTGATAACTTTATAGGAACCGTTTGGCGGATCAGCTTCTAACTTGGCCCATGTACATGTATGCATATGTGAGGGACGATGAAATTAGCTACCATAGTAATGACAGACAAATCAATACATTCTTTCTGAATTTAGAAAACCCAATGTTGAGTTGCTGTGTGCGAAAGCAAACTTATGAAAAACACTGACTTGTGAAATTTGAGATAAACTGTATTACAAGAAATTTATGATGTTCTCACAGTTGAGGTAAAGTAAATATGGGAAACCAAAATTGCCATTCATGTCATCACATTACAAATTATTATCCATTTATTTTTAATACAAGATTACATTATTTACATAAGTTATTTCACTTTCATAATTATCTTCTTAAGGTGCATGCATTTGACACAGAGTCCAGGCAGTGGGAACTATTAGATACAAGTCCCGATGAGAGGCACGGTTTTCCAGGACCTAGGCGCTGTCACGGATGTGCACAACTAGGAAAAGGTGAGCCAAGAACCTTTCATTACCACAAGCTTCATCTTATGTGGTGTATTTCATAAGGCAGTAGTAACAGTTATGTCGACAGAGAATATCAGTGCTGACAGCATTGACATTCACCAATACACAGTATTGGTGTTTTATTTTTCACAGTGGCTTTTCCCCCATTGTTCATCTTTATACATGTATCTGTGTTTAAAGAGAAGGTTGAATTCTTGGATAGGTGAAAATAATTTGTGAGCTTTCTCATTCCTTTCTCTTTCTCTTTCTCTTTCTCTTTTGGAAGAACATCATAGTAGAAATGCCCCTGGAAAAGGATTGCTCTTCTTCATATTCAAAATCTGACGAGAAATAGTTGAAGTGTTAGGGCCGAACATTCATGCCACATGTGTGTGCGGTCCCATATACCCATTTCTGTATGTATTGCATGTGCTTTTCAGCAAGATTGGGTCAATTTCTTATAGATATGATGTTTCCAAAACCTCCCAGTATACACCAATTCTTATGTAGACATGACCAACCTTTCCCAGTTGCTTTGAGACAGTTTCTTTCACAATGTAATCACATGACGAGAACTCAATTTTATCTTTAAATACTATGCATGAACCCATTTTGAATTGCAAGAGCAAAGCAAGCTATTCTTTGTTTTAAGATGTTAACTGTGTTTATATTTTTTATCAGCTTGTGAAATTTATTGCTTGCAAAATTGTCACGTTCTTCCTAATTTGCTAGAATATCTGTTTGCAAGGATACCATGTAGAGGGAAAGCTTGCTATGACAAAGCTTCTTTTGACCATTGAAACTACCTTGTTATATTGACACCTTTTTATTTCAGGGCTCAAAACAATACAAAACAAATAAATGAGACTGCCCAGACTACATTGTTATGATGAAAGTTGTTATATCATTGTTCTGACAATGAGGAGTAGGTTTATACAGTAACTTTTAAATTGCCTCAAAGTTTGCACTAATATTTTATAGACAAATTTTGAATATTTTGACATTTTCTTTTCTTTTATGTTTTCTATTTTTTTTGTTTTGTTCATTGTAATCTTTTTTTGGTTTGTTTTTCATCAAGACAATGTAAATCTTTGAGATTCTTGTTTATTCTTCCCACAGTGGGTTACATTAGTGGAGGGTTTGATGGTCGGGAGATCTACGATGATATATGGATGCTAGACTTGACAACTCTTCGGTGGACCAAGCTAGAAACCAAACTTCCTGAACCAGTATACTTTCACTGCTCAGCTATAACACCAGTAAGTCAATCTTTACCTTGCCAGATTTGCCTCTGATTTCTTTTGAAGAGTAATCTGTCCATAAGATTTCTTTGTTTCTTTAGCATGAATGATAATGTAGTAATAGTCTTATTGATAGTATGAACACTTTTTATGTGCTAGTGCCCAACATAGTCGATGCTTATGTTTCAGTGAAAGCAAAGTAGAAAATCCAAGAAAAAAATATATAGTTTTACTCATCATTTAGAAAACACCTTTTTTTTGGGGGGGGGGGGGTTCTTGTGCTTGTTTTCAATTAGCTACTGATCAATTTTCTTTCAACTATCAAAGGGTCAAAGATCTTTTCCTTAATTGAACTTAATTGTTCCACGGCGGACCGTTTGAATATTAATGAGTCAGAAAGAAGAGGATCTTGGGTATTTGATTCTAGTTCGTCGTGACTTGGCCGTGAACCAGAATAGCCTGGTGGTTAAGTCGCTGCCTGGCAAGCAGTAGATGACAGGTTCGAATCCCGCTGGTTCCAATTTTTTCTGACTTGTGTTTTTCATTATAGATCGAGCATACGATCTTTAACACTGGGAGTAATATGCCGAAAGATTTGTTTACAAATTAAAAATTCCTCCCCAGTCAAGCTTCTTCGTTTAATTGAACTACTTTGATGAATATTTCAAAATGTCAGATAATACCTATAACATGCTGACTAGACACATTCTCAATAAGGGCCTGATGGGCCAATTTGGAATATCTCAATAGAAACGATTCAATCCCTCCTGGCTAACTCACCCTCGATTTTTAACCAAGACCATTTTATGCGCATGTCCAAGTTGACTTTTATCTTTTTTTAATCTCTTCCTCATCCAGACTGGCTGCTTGTTCATACATGGAGGGGTCCTGGATGCACATGGAACGAAGCGTAGCGAGAAACTAGTCAGAGTTTGGGTGCGAGTACCGTCCCTCCTCCTCATGGCGTGGAATCGGGTCCTTTCTCTCCTCAGGAACCCAACAGGTATTGAGAAACAAACCCTCAAAGCCTTGGGCGTGCCCCCCTCCTTACTACCAGACATTGGATGATGATGATGATGATGATTTTGGCGCCCGGGGCAAAACTGTCAAAAAGTTAACAAGCTCCTGCCTTATGCGGGGGGAGGGGGCAAAGCAACTAGAGCCAATTAAAGGTTAACACTTTAAAAACGCCATTAGGGGCGCGAAATAGCTAGATCCTGAACATAATTATGTGAGGGAGCAAAGCGACCGAGCTTTAGAAAATTTTCGCATTTCAAACCCTATAAAACATCATTTCTTACTCATTTTGTCCTTGACTGGGCGCAAATATCCCTCAAAGACCATAAATTTTGCGCTTCTTGCGCCCCCTGCCTCCCGGGGCACATGCCCCCCGTAGATACGGTACTGTGGGGATGGTAATGTAAGTAATAAATTATTAGCTTTATAGGTACTCTACATGACTGGTACAGCTTAATAGGTTTACATGTATATTGTATACAATATGAATATAGAAATATACAGCTCCTTCAAAGCTGAAAAGAAATATATGCTACTTATTAAAAAAATATACCTTTTCTTGTTCCTGAAGGTATAAGCCAATTTGATTAGTCTTGCAAGCCATGTCACCTTCATTTATTTTACATTATCTACCAGTATTTTATTTTTGTGAAGATAAGAAGCTGACACTCATTTTACATACACAGGACTATGTATAATGTAGTACATAACAGATAGGGCCTACATCAAGTGCAATTGTACACTCATCCATGTACTTTCATTGTTTCACTCCAAAAGTTTATATATGTACTTAGACTGTGAATAGTCTACAAATTTCATATTCTTTTATTTTGGTATGCAGAGAAATTTTGTGTATATGATTTTGCCATTCCTGTGCTGTTCATTTTAAGTCAAAATCATAATCCATTCACTTGAAGTCCAGTAATTTTATGCTTCTCAAACAACGTAAATTAATACAGTGCTTTCACATGAATGAAGTTGCCAGGTGGTTAACCAGGGTCCTTATTCATAAAACCTTACTAGGCCTAGTCGGCAACTAGCCATGTACTGTAGCCTATACAATTAGTTAAAAACTAGCTTATTAAGGTTTATAAATATGGGCCCTGGACGATTAGTTACATGTAGATTGCCAATTCAAATTTGAACGTAGATTTACATTTTAAAAAATGACAAATTCACGTGATATAAATTTACATTAATCAAAATGATTGTTCTGTGTGATTTTCACATTGCCACCAAGGCTACAAGTTGTTTTATTGTGTGAGATGGGAAGATTCCCCAGTACTTTTGAAGGAAACAACACCTCTAATATTATAGAGGTGTTGTGGATCAGTGGATAAGACCCCGGACCGTGAACCACGAGGTCCGGGGTTCGAATCCCACCGCAGCGCTAGCGTCCTTTGGCAAGACGTTAATCTATATTTGCCACTCTCCACCCAGGTGTTAAATGGGTACCCGGTAGGATGCGAAAGTTAATGTCGTTTGCTTAGCAATGTGAGCGCCACTGCCCATTGCTGGAATACCCCCCAGGGAGCGGAGAATGTGCATACATTGTGTGCGGGCATGCCAGAATCCGATGACGGGGGTAATAATATATCTGTAAAATATTTTTTGGTGATTGGTAACCTTTAACATAACTTGCTTCAAACAACATAAATGAATAGTAAATGAAGAAGCTTGATGGGAGGAATTTTTAATTTGTAAACAAATTTTTAGGCATTTTACTCCCAGTGTTAAAGATCGTATGCTCAATCTGTAATGAAAAACACAAGTCAGAAAAAATTGGAACCAGCGTGATTCGAACCTGTCATCTACTGCTTGCCGGGCAGCGATTTAACCACCAGGCTATTCTGGTTCACGGCCAAGTCACGATGAACTGGAATCACATACCCTAGATCCTCTTCGTGACTTGGCCGTGAACCAGAATAGCCTGGTGGTTAAGTCGCTGCCCGGCAAGCAGTAGATGACAGGTTCGAATCCCGCTGGTTCCAATTTTTTCTGACTTGTGTTTTTCATTACAGATCGAGCATACACTGAGAGTAAAATGCCTAAAAATTTGTTTACAAACATAAATGAAGCATAAACAATTAAAAATTACCTTACAAATACAATCGGATGGTCTGTTATCTACACAGGTAAATGGTCTTTGTTGTCATTGTTTTCTCAAATGTCATTTTATCATCCTGGTGCTACTAAAAACTATTTTGACAGAGCACTGGCATGTGTGCAACAAAACTGCTCTTCCATTATTGCTCCATTCCACGACGGATGTCACAGTGTTCAAGAAAGTGATTATCTCTTTGATAAATGCTTTCAGTGAGTGTATGAATTTTAAAAAGTAATAAAACACATTGAGAGGGCTGTGGTCCTGAAATGCATTATACGACTTATCCAAAGATCAGGCTGACCAGCTTAAGTTTGTGGGCCTGTTGCAACATGAATGATGTAATCTCAAAATTAGGCTAGTCCTATAAATAATCAGCTGCTATTGTACTTAATGAATCTCTAAGCCTTAACCCTAAAAAGGGCTATTTCAGAGGTTTTGAAGACTGGGAGGGGGGGGGGGGGGGGGCATGATGGCCTCACCATAAGATCTCGGCTATACAATGTCCATTTGTTACCAAATTTGGCGTGCACTTAGTCTATGATGTAATGTACAAGAATGCATAGTTCAATTTTATAAAAATTACCATATTGTAAAAATTAATGCTAATGAATTATGCAAATGTGTTAATTTTATGTATTTAAAAAAAAAATTCAGAATCTTTTGTCAACATGGACCTCATATGCTCTCCCATTTATGATATAGTGAAAGGAAGTTAGTTTGTATGTACATGTAGTTGTATAAATAATGTTAATTTATGCAAATTATATGCATGAATTAATTAATTTTTATTTCTTTATTTCTATTTCTTATGTTAATTATTGTTTTATTCCTTTTGTATTCTATTTTGTAATTTGCTACACTTGGAAAAATTATTTTCAACTTTAGTTCAGGTTTTAATTGTTCAAAACATGTTGATTCTTTAGCAGTAAAAAGAATCAACATGTTAGAATCCTCCCAAACCCTATGTGTTTTACACATAAACGAATAGGAATTTACTTGATGTGATGTTTAAATGTGATGATTAAATGTTATGTAACACCATAACCGGCGGAGGTATATATGCAAATTTTTTATCAAAAGATGCGCACAACTAAAAAAAAATTCAGAGTCCTGGGGCGAGATCTTCAAAACTCTGAAAGTAATTGCAAAATTTGCAGGGGGGGGGGGGGGCATCATGACCCCCCAGTCCTTTTAGGGTTAAGGAGTAAATTACCCAGTGATTTATTATCTAGTTTATTTCGTGTAATGAAGCTTAATGGACTATTTATAAATGTTCAAATGTGTAAAATATTTGGAAATTGGTAATTGCACCAATACAGACCTCATGTGCTAGTAGTGCCATAGGAACAAAAAAATAAGCAAGAACACTATTTTTGTCAAATTGGAGACAATAACCAAGCCATGGTGAACAATGCTTTTTTTTTTAAATACTATATAACCAGTTTGAGTACATGATACTTTAATGAGAGAAATTTCAGTTGGCTGAGGGTCAAACAGACCAAATGAGACCGAAACTAAAAATGAAGTCCATGGTCTTAAAGACTTAAACTTACAGTTCGCAGGCTGTTTCGGTCTCGTAGACCTTTTGGTTTTGTGGACGTTCGGTCTGGTGAAGAGTACCAGAGGCCGAATTTTTCAGTCTCATTGGCTGCTGGTCTTATAGATCTTGAGAGAATAGGGCTGTAGCTCTTCAGTGAATCATATTATTCAGTGGCGTATCCAGGGGGGGGGGGGGGCGCAACATGCGCGCGCCCCCCCTATTGGCCGTCGTTAAAAAAAAATATAGCACTATATAGCACTATTTTGCATCTCGGCCCTTCTTCAGAAGCAAAAATTTCTCCCCCATGACGGCGATCAATAATTCCTGGCGCCCCCCCTATTGGGAAATCCTGGATACGCCCCTGTTATTAATCAGTTATATCTCGTGTTGTTAAATTTGACATTAAAGCTGCCAAGACCATCAGTCATTTATAAAACTTCAATGAAACTTTTAATTCATAAGAAGCGAGATGTGTGTGAGATAATGTCCCTGTTCTTGTGACAGAACTAATGTTTAACGAACATTCCTGAACATGCTGTGTAATCTTTGAAATTGATAAGACTGCATGGAATCTGTTGTCATATTTGTATATATATATATATATATATATAATAAAGACTTCATCACAAGTAAGAGAAGTGTGTGTTTGTGTACCTCAGACTTCATTTAATCCATGTGTCTCTATGTTGATGATTTATGTCATGTATCTACATGTCATCTCAGTCCTTGTAATTACAAGAAATTTTCTTCAGCTGGTTCAAAATTTTTTTTGTTATTCTTCATTTAAAAAAATATTTGTTGCTAGTTTGGATGACCGCCCCCCCCCCCCCCCAGCAACCCTATCGGGATGGTTAGGCCACATTTTGTCTGTAAAGCATGAGTAAAATCTATCAATCTAGATACACACTAATAAAATTGCCTATTAATTCCTTGATGCTTTACATCAAAATTTAATAATAACGCATAGAATTATGCTTTCTTGATTGGGTGTGGAATTTTTTAAAAGGACAAAGATTTGAATAATTTTGTCTAGGCAAACAAAGAAAACTGATCCCATGATGAAATTTTAGTCCCTCGTTTAAAACCAACCATTTTATTTCATAATTCAGTTACCGAAAAATATGTAAGATGATGTGTGGAAAACGTAGATATCCTGATAGAGTAGAGAGGGGGAGAGAAACACAAACATAACCATAAACAAACATGGTGGTCCTAATTCTTAGAGGATGGGTGGGGGGAAATCGTTGTTTCAGATGTTGGGAAATGAATATGGACAAGCGAATGGAAACAGCACTGGGAGAGAGAGAGAGAGCGAGGAAAGGAGAGGGGGGAGGAAGGAGAGGGGGGGAGGAAGGAAAGGAGAGAGAGAGAGATGGGGAAAGAGGGAGAGAGAAGAGGCGGTGACACATAATTGCACATAAGGTGAACTTGCAAACATTGATATGAATTATTTGATGTATTTACATATAGAAGATCCAAAGTAGACACTGGTGCCTCTTACAAGATCTCTGTTTTATGGTCTCCTTTTGTCTCTCTGTCTTTCCCACTCTTTCTCTCTCTCCCTCTCCCTCTCTCTCTCCCTCTCTCTCTCTCTCTCTCTCCCCCCCCCCCTCTCTCTCTCTCTCTCTCCCTCTCGTTCCAAGTCCTGTCTCTATTACTTATTCTCTTTGTCTTTCATCCGTCTGCTTCATTCTGCTCCAGACCTCATCCCTCCTTTATCATCCATCCGTTTCTCATGCATAAGCGGTTAACAAAAACAGTGATCAAAATTGTGATCAGATCTTCGGAAATCTTTTGTTTTGCATCATTAGAAATGGATGAGGTCAATGCTTATTATCCCGGATACAGTGCGCCACAAAAATTCATTTTAAACGACTAGACTGAACAAAAAGTAAAATGAAACCGAATATTCCGATGGGATAAACTAAAAATCTAGTGGTTAAACCATACATTTCGGATTATTCTCAGGGGCAGATTGCATAGGGCAAGTGATGGGTACAAGGTGCCCCCTATAATTTCGGAATTAATTATGTATCATATGAAACAAAAGCTTCCTCTTTGCGTTTGCCCTCCAAATCACCTGGTCCATCACACATTCCTTTATCTAAAGGTGGATCGTAATCCTTTGTTCCCCTCTAACCTCCCCCAAAACCTCCATATCTTCGAAATCCATTACTGCATTATGAGAAGAAAACATTACGTCATCTAGTAATTATTATTCGTCATAGAATCGAACGCATGCGCGATATGAAAAATATGCCATGACCCATACCCCAGGGCGTATATAATAATGTTGATATCTTTATATAATTGTTCTTGAGCTATAGCTTGTATAGTGTTCATTCCCCACACTAACTACGATTTTTCGACCTTTTTAGACAATTTTGGTCTACTTTCGATTGATTTGCCTCTCATTTGTCGTCATTGTCAACAGCTAAGCATGCAGTTTGAGAAATACCAGCGTTATGAATCCTGAAAGCACGGTATGAGTATAATGACCAGCAGACATTTCTATGAACGTAAAGTTAAACGCAGTATCAAGCGATACACGCAAGTCAGGCTATACCCAGTGTACCTACCGGAATCTTTTCGACACACTCCTCACTTGTAATTCTCTCAACATTTCATTTTAATTATGTTACATAAGTGGCAGATCCACAGTAAGCTCTGCATTTTACATGTAGCCCTGTCGAGATTAACGTTGAGCACCAGTACACTACCAAGACTAAATTCATATCTTCCATATTTTATTTGTTTATAGCCAGAAGTTGGGTTAAGTGAAACTCGACGACCCATGAGTGAAGAACTACAATTTTTAGCTTGTGAATTGTTTACGTAAACACATATTTACAATATAGATGGTTAGATAATTTAGATTTAAATGCAACAAAATAAACATTGAATGTATTGCTACACTTATTAAGTGTGTAGTAAGTTTTCTTTCCATATAGGGAAGTCACAAATTATGACACAAAAATGAAAAGAAATAAAAAAGAACTAGTAAATAAGAAAGATATATCAAACTTATTCATGTTATTCTTTTCTTCTCTTCTTCCTGAGTTTCGCTTCTTTTCTTCTCTTCCTCATCTCTTCTCATTCATATCACTTTTCTTTCTTTTCTCTTCTCTTCTTATCTTCTTCTCTTCTCCTTTAACTTTCACCTACCGTTCTCTTCTTTCTTTTACTTTAATTTCACTTTTCTTCTCTTCTCTGTTTATTCTCTTCCTCCCTTCTTCCTTAACTGTCACTTCTCTTCGTCTACTTTTCTTCCCTTCTTCCTTTCACCTCTTATCGTTCCATTTACTTCCCTTGCTCCTTATTCTTTTCTTCCTTTCACTTGCTTACCTTATTCTCTTCTCTTCTTCTTTTGCTCTTCTCTTCTTCCTTTCATTTTCACTTCTTTTATTCTCTTCCCTTTTCCCTTTCACATTGATATATTCACTTTCCATTCCCGTCTCGTTCTCCTTATTCTCTTCTTCTGTTCTTCCCTTTTCCTGGCCTTTCCTTCATTTCATTTCTCTTCTCTTTTCTGCACATTCTCTTATTTCTTTCACTTTCACTTCCTGTCTTCCTCTTAGCTTCTCATCCTCCCTCTTCTCTTCTATTCTCTTCTCCACCGCGCCCCCTCCCACTTTTCCCGATGTCGTGCTAAGTGCCTGGGTTTCTGTTCAGACATGTGAATTTTTCTCTTTCTCAACTACTGGTTGCTGATTTCATCACCGTCGGAACTAACTGGCTTAAAAAATTCTGCATAACATTAATTGAGTGATATACCTATACTTAACATACAGGGGGTGTCATCCCACGGGTACCCACCCATGTGATGACATTTCCTTCTCCATGGGATAAACAGTTGACACCAAGCGATAGGGGTAAAACAATTGTAAAAAATTATCGTCATCACGGCGTGGAGGAAGGGGGCTGGAGTCTTCGAAATGAAAACCTAATCACCACTAGCGGAGACAAATTAAAAATGCTCATTGCATATATTTTGTAGGTAAAATTGCTCATCGGGATAGGGGAAGGAGGAAAATGAAAAATACTTATCAGCTGGGGATGGGGGGGGGGGGAATTTTCATTGGCGCTAGCCCCCCCCCCCCCCCCCATTCTTAAATGGGATGATGCTTGAGACTAAAACAATAAAATGAATTCATGTAATTAATTAGCCTAAAAAATAAATTCACACTGCCTCTAGCTCATGCAAGTTATGTCTAAATTTGCATGCATTTCTGGGATATTCGATCAATTTTATTCACAATGAATTTCAAATTTTCAAAGTCTGGGGTTTATCTTAATTTTAAAAAATATTGTGAATTTTAGTGCAATATGCTGAGAGAGAAAGAAAAAGGGGACATTTAATAACACATCGTTTATTATTAGTATGACTATCAATTCAATATTCTTAATCGAAAAGGGGGACATTTACAGATTTCTTATCAAAGTTATGGCTATTAGTCCAATTCTTAGTCCATATTCTGTATTGAGAAAAAAAGTACAAACATCTTTAATAATAATTATTACTATCAGTGCAATGTTCTGTATTGAGAGAAAAGGGGAAGTTTCATATCTTCTATTATTGATATGACTATAATGGTGAAATATTCTGATAACTTGACAAAAATGAGGCCATTCGTTAATAGTGTACATTGCATAATTATTCTATTAAAATGGTGCTTATAATAATATGTATGGAATGTCATCTCGTTATTTTCTATCCCCGTGCTGATTGTTATTGTCAAATTTCATTGTCATTGTCATTGATCCTTCTATATTGGTCTGCAACCGCAATAATTGATTTGAAATGTATTTTGCGGAATACCTGTTTTGGAAATATAGTTTTCGACTTACTGTTCTGGACTAATCTGTTTTGAATTTATCACTTTAGATTGTTTGTTTGGATTGGTTTGTTTTTGACTAACAGTTTTGGACTGCTTCGTCTGGAATAATCATTTATTTTTTACTAATCATTTTAGACTAAACCTTTTTACTATGCTTCCAAAAGCATATACTATTCTTGAATTATTGAAATAGGCCAATGTTCCGAAAATTTGTCTCCTAAAATATGATGTTAATTTTCTTTACCGAGTTTGTTTAAAATGTATATTCGTGGAAATTAATTTTGAATTAGAACAGAAATAGGCCTAATAGCTTTATAAAAAGTATATAGTTAGCATAAACATGATAAAGAGAATAATAGACAGAGAAAAGTCTGGAAGAAAGGAGTAATATTATCATAAGTTTAAGTGAAAGAGGTAGAAGGTGATTGTATTTGTATTTGACCAAAATATTGTATGGTGTGATAAACTTTTAATGTCAAAATGAGAAAGAGGAGAAGGAAGATGCTGAGAGCTAAAGAGATAGATAGAGAGAGAGAGACAGAGAGACAGAGGGACAGACAGATGAAGAGAGAGATGAAAGAGGTCAATTCTATAATGCACTAATGTTGTATATAAAAAGTCGCCTAACATGAGAGTATGTAAATTTGAATTATAAACTAAGTAAAAAAATGAAGTTTATTGAAATTTCGACGATTAAAATGAATCAGCGATCGATGTCACATTATTTCTGCATGCATGTGTCCCATGTAACAATGGGGGGGGGGGGGGGGGGGGGGGGGTACTCGTTTTTTCCGAAGGTTCATAATTCCGAACATTAAACTGATGCATTACTCCGAAGATTCGTTATTCTGAAGATTCGTGATTCAGAAAATGAAATAGGATTCGTAATTCCGAAAATGAAAAAGGGTTCATAATTCCGAAAGTGAAAAAGGGTTCATAATTCTGAAGGTTCGTAATCATCGAAAATACAATAGAGCCCTACATAACTTTTCGGAATTACGAACCTTCGGAATTATGAAACGCTATTTCATTTTCGGAATTACGAACCCTATTTCATTTTCGGAATTATGAACCTCTTTTCACTTTCGGAATTATGAACCTTCGGAATTACGAACCGTCGGAATAACAAACCTTCGGAAAAACGAACCTTCGGAATTATGAACCTTCGGAAAAAACGACATGTAACCGTAACAAAAATACACACTTAAATCATATAGATACACTGTAAGAAATTGCAGGAATTTAAAACAGTAAATTACTGGCAACCCGCTGCACAGTAAATTACTGTATTTTTCACGGTATTGTACTGTTTATTCTACAGTTAAACTGTAAAAAGCAGTATATAACTGTAAAAAAAAAATATTTAATTGTAAATGATACAGTATTTTACTGTGCAGCCGGGTTGCCAGTAATTTACTGTACTTCCTACAGTAATTTTTTACAGTGTACATGTAGGTGATTTGTAAAGTAAAATTCAACCCTTTAAAAAATAAAATATATCTCTTCTGATCCGTATAGTGACAACGTTACTTTGCGGTTTACCTCTAATTTCTAAAATGCTGCGACCTATTCCGTTTACATGTACATGTACTGCTCATTTTTGATAGTTGAATGAATGGAATACAGGAAAAATGCATGGTGCATTGTCAACTGTATAATAAATGCAATAAGAAATAAAGAAATCATTAAAACGCTATGGATAAAGAAGTGAAATGAAAATGATGAAAGTGAAACGAAGATGCAGTCATATCATATTCAATTCGAAGATATAAAAATTTAAAATTGCATATTTTTAGAAAACATGATATAATTTTTATGGCACGAGGATCTGCATGTGACAAATATAGTTGATTCATTTTTTGCTACTACTCCCCCCCCCCCCCCCATGAGTCTAATTGAAGACTGCATCTTCATTTAATTTGTTTCACTTTCATATTTTTCTATCCACAAATTTTGCACTTGATTTATATTCTGTGATGGCTTGTTGTAAGCATTTTGTTTGTTCATAAAATTATGTTCTTTTTACTTTTGGGGCTTGGACCCCTTTGAAACACAGCAGCTGCTCTTAGCTGACAAGGGCTATTCAGCCCATGAGTGGAGAATGAATAAATCAAAATCAAATCGAATCAAAAGAATAAAGGTCTCGACTCTCTACTCTATGCAGGTTATCATGAACATGATGAATATCGCAATTATTGTATATTTCTTTTCTGGGGGATAACAAATTTGCGGGGGGGGGGGGGGGGGGGGGTGGGGGGACTTACCCTCATTGCCATTTAAATATGGTGTTGATATTGTACCTATTAAGTTAGTGAATTGATAGCCAGTATCACGAAATACAAGCAATAAGAGAATATGCGTATAAGTACAAATTGGTCCTTGCCATAATGCGGATAAAGCATATTTGTTTATAAACGGATCGCCCTTGGTTAGTCACTTCCTTTTGACTGACAGCTATTGGCACCATATGCATGGAAAACAATAACCATTGTCTCTTTTACGTTGATTTACCCCATATAGCCTTTATTATAGGTTATTCAATCAAGCGTAATACTGTCTTACTGTCAATATGATATTAAGTCCATTTTGATTCCACTTTAGTGGTCGCATGGTTTGGGATTTAAAGGTAACCAATTGTGGTCAACCAGTCATTGGAGAGTGAAAAGCTAAAACCCCAAATAGGAAAGGTACAACAGAAAGTTCATTCTGGTAGGTATACTGTGCATTATTTTGAGGGAAAACAACACATTCTATCCCTAATGTAATATTCAATCTACCCCTTCCCCTCCAATATATTGTAGGGTTTTTTTTCACGGGTATTTATCCTGGGATGAATTTGGGGCAGTTGTTCCCCCCCCCCAAGAAAAAATAAAAAATGAATAAATAAAAAAATAAATTAGAATTAAAAAAAAATTATGAATAAAAAAATAAAATAATGATAACTTATACGGTCAATATATGTTTGCCCTGAAATGACCCCCCCCCCAATCCCAATGAAAGCAGCTATCGTAATATTTCCCTAGTCCTCCTTGCCATTTATATTTGTATAAATATACTTTTGACTTATTAATTTATAATAAACATGAAAATAATCTTGTAAAAATGTTTTTTTTGCGCTTACGATTCATCTTCGTATTGGTAAACAAATATAGCAATATTGTTCTTTTTTCATAGAAGTGCAATTTCCCAGTAGTAAATCACAACATAGTAAAAATTAATTCAATAAGTATAAGTGCTTTCAAATATAAAATCCATTCACATTTAGAAATGGCAGAGTCGAGATCACACTTAGAATACAAATAGTTTTTCTTTGGTTTTTGCCTTTGGAAAATCTGATCTTGCTCTCTTTCTCTCTCTCTCTCTCTCTCTCTCACTTGGCCTAGGCTACACGCTAGGAAAATAATTCTTTCCCGACCCCACCCCCTTTCAGTTTTGTATGTTTGATGGTAATTTCCATATTCCATAATTGAGATCCATGCAGTCCATTTGATAATATTGACGTCGCACGGTTCAATGTGCACGTCCGAATCATGATACACTTCTTATTTTCAAAGCCACGCGCTTCATACATGCATTGTGCTCGCTCTGGGTCTCAGGTTTATCACGAATCTGTTTGTCATGTCATTATCATTCTGAATTCATTATCATTCTGAAGGTCGGCTTCGTGTTATTGTGGTTCTGTATTGTCATATCCATTACAGAGAATCTGTATAGATTACCTCGTTGTTATATTAGGCCTACATAATTATAATTTCATTAACGTTTCCATAACGTAACAAAGTAACTGATAATCTACTCATTAACTAAAAAAGGTCTACGGGTCTCTGTTGCTACAACGTTATATTTCCATAACAATAGCGACTATTATCGTAATTATTGTATAAAATATCCCTAGCAATTCGACATAATATTCACCATTTATATCATTCTTTCCGGAATACAAATATACATATACAAGAAAGAATATTAATTGTACTTATGCTGGTACAATATAATAACACGTAATTGACATTGGAGCATTATATTTTGTATGCAGACAAATTGAAATGAAATAAAAAACTGTACCAGTATAAGCTTTCACGTCTCTCCTGATCTCTATATATTCATATTATTTTATTGTAGAATGGCTAATATATAAACGACACGAAGAAAATTCTCAACCAAAATAAAAGAAAAAAAAACAGCCTACGTTAATTGCATCGAGCGATTATCATAACCATATAAACTATATTGCTGGTATATTTACGTGGGAGAGATCGTACGGGTGTGGGTGCATGAAAATGAAATGGAATAAACCAACGAGAAACGTAGAAATTACGAAAAGAGAGTTGGAAGACAGAGAAAGGAAGAGGGAGGAGAGAGGGAAGAAGGGAAGGAAGAGAGGATAGGGGAGAGCGAGAGAGAGAGTTAAACATAATTAGTTAGAATGAGAGATAGAGAGAGGGAGAGCGAGAAATAGAGAGAGAGACAGAGAAGGATAGAGAAAAGGAAAAGAATTAGACAAAATAAGAAAGAGAAAACGGAGAAATGGAAGGTGAAGCTGGATGACGTTAGCTGCATGTATTACTCGTACAATAATGACCACAAGTATAGAGAAATATCCATATCTAACGACAAATTAATGAAATTACTTGTCCCAACAAAAGTACTGAAAAGGGGGAACTACGTAGCACAATGAAGAGTGGATCTAATCTCAAATGATACATGTTTGACCTCATTTCCTGCATGATTGCTTGTATTGTCATCAAGTTATTCAGACTTTTATCATGTGATTATCATATTATGCACACTATTTTGTTGTTGTTATAGATATTGCATGCGTAGGTTGAATAGATTGAATAATAATCATCAGTTGATTCTCATGTGCGGTATAACGAATGAAGAGTACGGTCACAATGATCCGAGCTTGTTTGATTGATGGAAACATTCGTATTTGAAAATACCATCGGCAGATCCATGTCGGAGGCAGCAAATTTAAATGATCCCATAACACGAAACGCTCATACAAAAGAGATAGTCGTCATATAACTTTCATTTTGTAATTATAGTTCTCAAATATTGGGGGCAGAGGGGGTATGTCTCCCGAGCGGCACTTGAGGGGGACAAAAAACGCAAAAAGAAAGAAAAGGCAAGAAAAATGATGGTCCTTAAATGCGCCCCTAATGCAGAGCAAAGTGCATACGAAATACTGTTTGATTTGATTTGATTGATTTGATTTTATTCGTCAGGTATATTGCAATACAAACATAACCAGGTACCATGACAGGATAGCCCATGAAAGCCGAAATGGCTTATTTCCAATGGGGTCCTTAATGGGAAGTCCACTCCAAAAATTAACTGAAGCAGAAAAATCAGATCTATAGATCAAAAAAAGTTTGAGGAAAATCAGACTACTAATAAGAAAGTAACGTTATGATTTTTTTTAGTGGCATGAAAAACTAGGGAAAACAATTAAAATCAGTAGACAAATTGGCAACTCACTCATGGGTCTATGACATCATTGGCTCACAACTCACTGGGCGTTGTGGCGTGCGCCTGTAATCCAGCTACCAGTGGAAGTTATAAACTGATTCAGCGGACCCAGGTTCGAGACTGAGTCACGTCTTTCGGATGGTGACGTTAAAGGTCGGTCCCAGACGAAAATAATCATATCTGATTGAAACGCGTCTGTAAAAACCCAATTACACACACACACACACACTCACCCAAGTTATTATTTTATTCATATTCATAATTCAAATTTTAATTTTTTGTCCAAGAATATGATTTCCTCATGACTTGAACAAGGGAAGTGTACACTTCCCTGCTTGAACCAACTTTATAAGAATATGTTTTTTTATACATATACAACAATACAGAGTAAATAATTTTCTGTAAAAATCATGAAAATATGATTTTTTAAATATAATATAAATAAAAAATGAGTGATTATGAAAATGTAATATTTTGACAACAATCTCAATATTTGGGGGTTCGTGAAAATATTTTTTACAGGTTTATACTTGCAAAAACATATTGCTATACAGATATAACTTGGTTCAAGTTATGTTAATTGAAATCATATTCTTGGACAACTTTTCAAGAATTTATATTATCAATATAAACAAAATAATTTGTGAGTTGTGAGCCAATGACGTCAAAAAACTCATAACTGAGTTGTCAATTCGTATAGTTATTTTCATTCAAATTTACTTTCCCTAGTTTTCCATGCCACTAAAAAATAATAACCTTAGTTGATCGATTTTCCTCAAACTTTTTTTGATCAGTAGATCTGTTTTTTTCTGCCTCAATTAAAAACCAAATAATTTTTGGAATGGACTTCCCCTTTTAAGGGTTTGAAATTAGTAATTTTTCTAAAGCTCGGTCACTTCGCAGTAGGCCCTATATATCTCGTAATAATATAACTCTTGTTACTTTGCTTCCTAATCAGTTTCATCAGATTTTTAAAGTGCATGAGCATATAGGGTCAACATTGAAGAATAAAAATCATAATTTCGGTGCACCTTGCTTAATTCCTTGAATATAATTCTCCAAAATTGTTGTTAATCTTGCGCCCCGAAAATAGAATAATGCAATAGGCCTATTTGTCCAAAGTTGAAAGAAATTCTGACGAACGCTTCCTCGCTTCTCCATGTTTATTCATCAAATTTAGGCTACCATTATCCATGCATCAAAGACATTTTCACAAAGCGCTTTATGTTATAACCGAATGAACCTAGTTTGTATATTGAGCTGATCAGTTTCTGTGGGGGGGGGGGGGGGGGGCGTGAAGAGGGACTCGGGCGCAATTTACCGGGCCAGGCGGGCGCCAAATGCAACTAACTGCTTTCTACATCAACATAAAATTTATCAAATTGTTAGACTGTAATTTGCAAGACGCTTTTCGGAGTGACGTTATTTTTACGCACTGCATTATTCCTTGATTTGTTATATGAAATATTTATGAAATGTGTCACACAACACACTTTTTAATCAGGTCTGCATCCTGATGTCATCGGCGAAAAGCCTTTTTAAAGAATAACTTTTTTGAAGGGAGCAATAATATTAAGGGGACAATAATGTTGCCACCGGCTCCCGGCACGAGACGATGTGGGAAGAGTATATCGATATGGTGTTCGGTAGGCGAATAACAGCACCCCCGCCACCCCCGGCCCCCCTCTTCCGTAGTCACAGTAGAGGGGTGCAGTGTGGCTGATTGTGCTTCCGAGTCCACAAAGCAGGGGCGGATCCAGGATTGAGTATAAGAGGGGGCACATAAATGCAGGTTTGTCAACTTTTGGAAAAGGTAGACCCGTATTTTTTTGGTCTCGCTGGCTTCTCGAAAAGTCGCTCAGTTGGGGGAGGGGGGGGGGGGGGGGGGGTTATGGGGGTCCACGGTCTTCCTCCATAATTCCTGACAAGCAAAAAAAAAAATTCTAAAGGGGGGGGGGCACAATCGAGAAAATGACGGATCGTCTATGGTCAAAATGCATACTTTTCTTCCAAAGGGGGGGGGGGGGCGGTAGTGCCCCCCTGGATGCGCCGATGGACAATGTCTGGGGGTATAGCTTGCATGCAGAGTCACCCTTTTAGATATTACTTTTCCAGAGGCATTAGAACGTAAAAAGTGGAGCCTGAGTGGCAAGTTGAGGGCAATTAATTGAAACATCAAGCACAGACCGACAGCTTTAACTGTGAAGTGTGAACATAGACCGGGTTGGGACGGGGGTTGGGGGGGGGGGGAGCAATTATAACTTGCCGGGTGCCACCCTATGACGGGCCAAGAATTACAGGCCTATACAATGTGTCCACGAATATAAAATGCTAAAACGATAGATATAGGACTATAATTTATTAAATGACGTAAAGCCTGAACTACAGCAACTAAACTAAATCGTAAAATTATAAGTTTTAAAAATATAGGGGGAAATGAATTGGAAAATGTCAAGTAGGACCCAGTGAAGAAAAGTTTCTTTGATATTAGAAATAGCAATGTTGCATTTAGGTTCCTATTTATTATTGGACAGTTGGTCTACTATCTACATTAATGAAATCCACTGGCTGTTGTCATCATGGTAACGTTTTTTTCCCCCAAGCCCGTCCATACCCAATCGTAATGATGGTATTGAATATTGCATGGGTCTAAAAATATACCGTGCATGACTCGGTGATTTCGTATTATCTATAGTCATTTTTGCTGCGTCGATTCACGAAGTTAAAGCATTTTGGACGACTTCCAGGAGTTTGAATTTTGACCCTAAAATCTAGGTACATTTTTGTGCAGACGATCAATCAATATCACACGGTTAGCTACTCAATGTTCACCCTGGTACATTGGTTTTGACCACTGAAGGGAGTGTAGACTATAGTGCACGGTATCATGTGTAAAGGCACATTGATAAGCGATACAAGATATTTGCAAAAAAGGGAAAAGAGAGAATCAAATGTACAACACGTAGCCAAACCCTTTTCCACTATGTAGTAGTAGTCTATGAAAAAACTACAATAAGGGTATTCACATCGCATCGCCTGTATGACTGGCGCTCTTACAGCAAGCAGGTTAAACTGTTATTGGATTCGTCCAACACGTTATCAACGGGAAGTTTCAATCCACATAACTACTTTAAAATTAATATCTTTACGCTTTAACTTAGAAACGATTGATATCAAAGCGATAATTTACTAAAATGATTTATATTTTACTCAAGAAGTGCATAATGATTATTCAATATATTTTAAAATTGTATAATTGGCCGAAAAACCCTCTCAAGAAATGATATCTACTCCCGATGGAAATATTGACTATTCCGGACATGCGCAGTATACTTTTGAGCTGCCATCTTGGCAAAGACATCGCAATTTTACGTGGAATTCGTACGGAAGAAAATTTGTTTTTCAAGCGTAAAAACTGATTTTGGTAAGTAACAGAACCTTGCAATACACACAATATGTAATATTGCATCAATGTATTAGGAAATTTTGACAAGGGAAAGTGTTTTCGTGTCTCAATTCCCGCATACAAAATTGTTTGTGGGCGTGTGTTATTTTCATATTAAGTAACAAGCGTATTCGTTCCACGGTGATGTGCGGTGGTCTTCTTGAATAGAGTGCTATCAACAAGCGGAAAGGAGCAACTTATATTACGTTTTCTTGTATATCCTTACTCTGCCTCAGCATATGTACTCCAGGAAAATACTTTATGATTAATGAACTAATGTTTCATGTAGTTTGCTTGGTTTCGCTATACAAGCTGTGTCTGCAAACTTCATCTAATTTCAAGGTTATTTGTCGATTTTACTTCGCAAGTGAATGCACGAGGATTCGGATCGTGCAGTTTGCGAATGCAATAATAGCATTCTAGTGAATATGCTAATTAACCGCGCATGCGCGTTTCTTTCTATAACCCAGATTCTGGGCTTTCTTTTTTGCCCTCATAATTTCTAGGTAATTTTTAAAAATTGATTTTCTTTTCAACTCTCTATCACACCAATATGACTCTAATAGAAATTATGATTGTTTTATATAGGCCTACTTTTGTGTATTTAAAAATAAAAAATGGCAATAACTGTCTAACTGCTACAGGGGGGGGGGGGAATGTGAGATAAAAATGTTTTTATTTCACCATTTATAACAAAATTAACAAAATAGGTATTCTGGAAATAGTAACTTTTATCTTTGTTTACTATGCACATGGTCCTAATTTACAGTTGCACGCTGAAGATAATATGGGATAATTGGTATTCTGAATATTATTTTATCTTTTTGATTGTTGTGTCTTATCTTCCATGGTAATTACAACAAAACTTACGACAGCTAGAAGCTGTTGTATCATTATCTTGGCTATTTTTGTAGCTCAGAATCGGACAGTACATGCTCGAATAGCAAGATGGAGTCTGCGTGTGGTTTAAGATCTCATAGAGGAGACATTTTGAAGAAATTACAGGTGGGATTCGATGATTTTACAATTTTACATCAGTATGTGACTTGGTACAAGCAGATGAGGGTGAGCCATTTTGTGAATTAATCGCAGTCCAATAGAGCATGGCGCATTACAAAATGCGTAATTTAATAACTACACCCAAAATTAATATTCGTGCAAAGAGCATCCTTTTGTTTGACATAAGGGGTGCTTTTATTTGTTAACCTACCTATATAAAATCCTTCTTGGTTGAATTAAAGTTTCAAAAAAATGGGCTTGTCCAAGATAATATAAAGGCAGTCCTGAGATAATATCCCACTAAAATAATTTTAAGAATACCAAACTTACAGCAATATTAGCACTGTATTATCTCCGGAAAATACAACAAAAGTTGCAACAATTTTCAGAATACCACTCCTAGAGTCTAGATGATTTTTTTTTAAATCCAAGTATATGTAGCAGGTTTGAAATTCGGAAAATCAGTATGATATTATGCATGCGAACTAATGTCAATGGCGTCTGCAAGGACTTGAATGAAACCACATGTGTGCCTTAGTTTATGCATTTTTGGCCTATGGATGAGAATTTTTTTCTTCCAATTTTAGATTAGTGGTGGGAGTGGACTACTCTTAAAAAGAGGAAGAAGAAGAAGAAAAATTCACAAAAGTTGTGTTGTGAATATTACAAATTACAAATTCTTGAATGTTCATGTACAAAAAAAAAAAAGGCAAATAAAAAAAAAGTATGTTTCAGAGGTTTTCAAAATTTTCTGGAACCATAGAACCACCGACCATTACTTAAAATTTGTTGATTATTGCATTCAGTATCTAAAGCATTCAACATGACAGTCACCAAAAAGGCAATTTGTTTACCAGTACTTTTTGTGATATTTATATAATTCTAAAATTGTCTAGGCTCCAAATAGGGATTGTTCCTAAGATTGTTAGAAAGAGAAAATGAATCTGATTTTAAACATTGTTTGACTGGTACCTATGCTTACATGTACATTTTTGACTATCAACAGAGCCAGCAAAAAAATAAATGCATGAGAACGGAGAGTGGATTTAGCTTTTGAAAGCTCCAAAATAGCTCTGGTAAAAAAACAATAAAATACATTAAAACATTCACTGTGAGAGAATCGCACTTTAAAACAGCAAATCCAAAATACATGTAAGCCCCCATGGAGAGAAGATTTTCTTAACACTAAACAAAGCTAAGTAGGCCTATATACTTTGTGCGAAACAGCATAAAACTACTTTTTCATTCATGGGAGCTCATTTTGGATTTATTTTATGAAATTGCAATTTTCATGCTTTAGTTATATAATTTTGTGTTTTTTATTACAAAATTCTTTTTTTTTAATCCAGAGCCCCCTTTTTTTCGCAGCTGCAAATTCTGGCAAACAAATTATTATGCATATTTTCACAATACTGTTACTGTTACATCACCATGGGTACACTGCTGTATAGTAAAACTTGAATGCACATATATGTATTCATTTGTGCATGTACATATTATGTGCATGCACAAATGAATAAATATGTGCTTTCAATTTTTTGAATTTGTTGAATCTTTGATATTTTACCTCAAATGGTAATATTTCTCATTTGTTTTAAATGTTGACAAACATAAAAAGGAATTATGTGAACTTGAACTCTCACATTAAAATTATAAACACCCATATAAGTTTTTATTTTTTACTGCACATGTGAGTTGTGATTAATGTGAGTAATGATACTACTAAATAGTGTGATTTTCTACACAGCTGTCAGAAACATAATACTCAGTTTACCTTGTTTGTTGGCTCAACATATTTTTTGACAGAACACAAAAGGAAAGGGTTTATCATAACAGTATTTTGTAATCAAAGAATGAAATATGCCGGATGATTGCCATTTGATATTTCATTGGACTTGCTCATTATTCTTTCGTTGTAATTATACATGTACATGTATGTCCTTCATGACCTAAAGATATTCAGTGAAACCTGTCTATAAAGGCCACTTAAGGGAGACAAGAACAGCGGTCTTTATGTACAGGTTCGTTTAATACACATTTCAATGAGAAACACTTTTCAGGGGAAACAAAAATTGTGGTATTTATAGACAAGGTGGTCTTTCTATACAGGTGGTTGCTAAAGCAGGTTTGACTGTAATTGTAGAAATGAGTCTTTTGACACTTTTGACAGTTTCCAGTTCCTCAGGTTTTGTCAAATGCAGGTTAAAATTATTATTATCTACTCTCTTTCTCTACTTACTTCTTTTGTCCGAATTGTTTTTTCCTGTTTGATTTGACATGAAATGAGTTATATTTATGTTGTTGTATCTTCATGATTGTTATCTTGTATTTGTATACAGGGCCCCCTAGAAAACAGTAATGTGCATGATTACTGACAGGGCTAAAGCGAAATAATTGCATAAATAAATAATTATTGGAGTTTCTTTTCTACTACTACTAATGCAAGGGCATGTGTTGCCCTATACTATCTTGCCTTCCATGAAAATGTCCTCTCCAGCATGGTTGTAATTTCGGGGTCCCCTCACAATTCATAAGGACCGCTATTCATTTAGTCACGCGTTATTGATAGCGGTCCTTATGAATAAGTGGTCCTTATGAATAGCGGTCCTTATGACTAGCGAGGTTACCCCGTCATTTCTGTACATTAGAAATCACTACCATCAACTTCTTCCATGTTTAATTTGATTTTGAATAAATTCCTTATTCCATGATCAGCACTTGGCAGTTCAAGGTTATTGACAATTAGATACCAAATAAATATTCTAGTATGATACATGTAAAGTCTTACACAGTATTGGTAACAGTCGAGGGAGAATTCTAGATAAACTTATGAGGGTAAAACACAACCCCTTGCAAAATTTGCTCATGCTCATGAAACCACCGCTAACAAAATTTTGCATTATGGCTGATATCACTAAATACAATGTACAATTGTACATGTATCTCATTTGTGAAAATGTTTCTGACCTTACCATACTGTGTGTGTCCTACAGTATATGTCAAAAGTATAAAGAATATAAAGAATTATTACAAATTATTGAAGTGAACACTGTCTGTAACTATCGGAAAACACACTTGTCTTGCTGGACAGATATCCCAACATTTTTGTCCTCTTTATATCTTTTAGGGCTATTGAAGGAAACTACTTATCATTTTGGAGTTGGACTTATCATCTAAATGCAGTCAAGAAATACTCTGCATACATTTTGATTACGAGCCTCTGTACAGCAATAGAAAAAAAAACAGGCAAGGGCTGAAGGGATTGCCCCTCAACACTTCAAAATTGCCAACGATAATTTTTTTAAAGAAGTTTTTGTCACTGTGTTTATAATGTACTCATTATAACTTACAAAATATGGCAGCTATATTTGTAAAATATTTCATGAAACTTTTTCATTGAATGGCTTTTTTAAAAGCAAATTTAATTTCAAGTTTCTAGTGTGAGGCTTTAAATAAGGGAGGTGAATAATGCACATGAATAATGCACATGAATAATGCCCATGAAGTATGCCAAAGGTGTGGGTGTATGGGGGTAGGGAGGATAGTTTTGGAGCTTTAGCATCAATTCTTCTTCTTATTATTTTTTAAACTGATTTGCACAAGTACCAGCTTTTCCATGTTGCAGGTGATACTGGGCATTTAAAAAAAAGAGGAAACCAACGTTGAAAATTTCCTGTATTAAAATGGACTGTATATTTACCGGAGTTGAATTTCACATCATATGAAAGATTAATTCATTTGCCCTCCAATGGTAACTTGTTCAGGTTTTCAGGGTCACACATCAGCGCACATCGTTGTCTTCAAAATTCTTGTTGGTTCACTTTCATTTAAAACACAATACATGTAGGCATGGTTTGGATTAAATGTCTTTGTTAACTAGCTTGGTTGCGCTTCATGTTCATTAGTATAAGCAAATATCACGATTGATTTTACACCTTAACAAAGAGTCTTATGCACTTCACAATGCATGGACCGAGTTGTTAGTCATAAACTTTGACCAAGCAGAAGTGAGATCTTCGGAGAGCACAGAGAACATGTTTTTATGTCTCCGCCCACCGAAGGTGGTGCCGGAGGCATTATGTTTTCGGGTAGTCCGTCCGTCCGTCTTTCTCATTCTCGCGATGACTCAAGAACCACATGAGGTATAAACTTCAAACTTGGTGCTAGTATGTATCACCATAGGAAAACGATCTGCTTAGATTTTGGGGTACGTTGGTCAAAGGTCAAAGGTCACACAGAGGCCAATTTCTGAAATTTCAGGTGTTAGCCTCGTTCTTGTGATAACTCGAGAACCATTTGAGGTATGAACTTAAACTTGGTGTTAGTATGTATCACCATAGGAAGATGATCTGATTAGATTTTGGGGTATGTAGGTCAAAGGTCAAGGGTCACAGGTCAATTTTTTAAAATTGCAGGTGTTGGCCTTGTTAACGCGATATCTCAAGAACCATTTGAGGTATGAACTTCAAACTTGGTATTAGTATGTATCTTCATAGAAAGATGATCTGATTAGATTTTGGGATATGTAGGTCAAAGGTCATAGAGGTCAATTCCGAAATTGCAGGTTTTAGCCTTGTTAACGTGATACTGTATCTCAAAAACCATTTGATCCATTAACCCCAAACTTGGAACTAGTATGCATCACCATAGTGAGACGAACTGATTACATTTTTGTTCACGTAGATCAAAGGTGACAGGTCATAGAGGTAATTATACAGGTGTATGTGAAATTAATGTTTTTTTACCTTTGCTATCATCATTTATGTCAACTATTTTGTATTCATGACTAGGAGGAGATAAAGTGATCAGACTTTTGGGTAAATAAGGTGTAAGCTCAAAATGTCAGAGGTCAATTAACATGTAATTAGAGGCTTTTCTTCTGGGTATCACAATATTTCAAGAACAGTTTGAGCCATCAACTGAATTTAGGCAGAGGCATATATATAGGAGACGCAGTCTCATTCATCTTGTTTTGTCATGAGTGCTGCAGGCATCTTCTGCCCATTTTCAATAAAATATCTGACATTTTCTAAAAATCGGCACAGTCAAATCTGTCATGCATTAGTTTTTGATTTTCCTTCTCTATGGTCTTTGTCTTTGATTTTCCTTCTCTATGGTCTTTGTCTTTGATTTTCCTTCTCTATGGTCTTTGTCTTTGATTTGCATTGCTTTGTGATTTTACAATCCTTCTGGTGCGCACTGGTTCTTTAGCATGCAATCTTGTTAAAAATTCACCCAGACTGTCTTCTTTGCAAAGGGTTAAATTACAAAGAAAATATTCTGAAGCATGGGTTAATAACATCTCATTAACACAAATTTGAAGAAGAAAATCATCCACTGTGAGAATTGAAGCTCTCAGGCAATTTCACAAAAGGCATCTCTTTAACATCATGCCTTGTATTGTGTTTGACAAGAAAGTGAACCAACTAGATTTTTGCCCAAAACTTTGAAGACAATGGTGTCCAGTGATGCATGACCCTGGAAACCTAAACTAAATACTAAGCCTGAGTCATATTGAATATTTCATAATCCGGGATTCGACGGCTTTGATCCGGTCGGATACCGGTGCATCGATAAATGATGGGCGGTGAAAACAGAGTTGCACACAGTTGCACGCAGTGCACACACCATGCACCGGTGACCGGTCCGCTGGCATCGCGGGCATATGTATGGGGCTCTCGCTGCTCGACATTAACGATAGCCCGCTAGCCAATGGCTAGTAAAAATCACGGCGGACTAGCCAAAATCTTAAGTTTCTAGTCCGTATGGCTAGCCAAAATATCACTCTAGTGTCGCACGAAGCGATGCTCATTGTCGACTCATCCGACAATGATTCAAATTCAAAGAATTAATAATCTTACTTTGTCTTTGGAGAGCTGAATGGAACACGTTTGTTCGATGCAAAAAAAAAAAAATACGAAATAGACTTTTCGTCGCTCATGACTTCATTCAGCTTCAGATCATTTCCAAGAAGTAATTGCCAATTTGATGAGAGTGTGATATAGTTATTGCGAAGTAGGAACACTCGTACTCATGCCCGTATTTATCATGTTCAATTATACAATTGTCAAATTGACAATGCAGAGAGAGTGCAATAATATTATCGTAAACTTCAGTTCGTAACGACAAAACGATTTTTCCATAGAGAAAGCACAGGTAAAGCGTGACGTCCTCCGCGAGGGAATTAGCGAAATTTAGCCAACAGTTTGAAGTCGCCTTCACGTTCTCTGCTAGTATATATGCTGTACGTTACAGAGTTTCTTTTTTTATTTGCTTTTTTCATGGTGGCTACGGTAGTCAAAAATCTGGCGGACTACAAATCGATGCACCGGTTTTGCCAAAACAAAATCGGGATTCGATGTCTTCGATCGAACACCGGCTAACCAATCGATTCGACTCAGGCTTACTAAATACCATTGGAAAGAATATTGATTACTCTTTCATATGGTATAAATCTTATCGTCGATAGACATAAAGCTCATTTACAGGAATTTTTCAAAGTTGGGTTTCCTTTTCTTTTAAATGCCCAGTACATTTCCACAAAGATATGTGTATTGCGTACCAAGATGTTTTCACATGGATCAAAAAATGATTATTTGAACAACTTTTCAAAAAAATAATGGACCTTTCTATAAAATATATTTCAATTTGCCTAATCATTTACTTGTATTGAAATGAGTGTTGATTTTCATAGCCATCCATGCCTTTTACTATTTTTGTTGTGAAACATATTGAGTATTACATGTATTTAGTTATGGGTATCAATCTATTTCTTGAACCTGTAGGTAATTGTGGCCTTCATTTCTCCCCCCCCCCCATCTCTTTCTCTCTTTCTCTTTTTCTCTTCTCTTCACTTCTGTTGGTGGATTTTCTTTCTTTCTCTCTTCGTTTTCATCATTCTCACCACTTTCCTCCTCTCTGTCTGTTTTCCTCATTGTTTAAAATTGATTCAATGGACTTTGCAGAACCTACCAAAATATGAAAAACATGGAAAATCCCACCCCCCCCCCCCAAAAAAAAGGAAGACCAAAGAATTAAAAAAAAATAAACTCAAAATACCATTTTGAAAGTAGATGGCATATAAAAGATCTATAATGTGGGAACTTTAATGGAAACGAGGAAAGGACCTGTTATTTCATGATTAACCTGATATACATGTAATTTGAAGAACATCTCATTATGTGGGCTACAATAGACAACAAATATGCCTCATTATGTTAATCACACTTGATTAAATTCTTCTTTTTCCCTTCAAAGTGCACATTCAAGTTTTCTTTTGTATTTTAGACTTTGTAATCGTTTGTATGTCATTTCATTTGGTATCTACGTGTATTCTCATGAAAATGTGCTTTAAAACTTTTTGCAGTGGCAGTGTTTAAAGGCCAAGTCCACCCTAACAAAAAGTTGATTTGAATAAATAGAGAAAAATCCAACAAGCATAACACTGAAAATTTCATCAAAATAGGATGTAAAATAAGAAAGTTATGGTATTTTAAAGTTTCGCTTAATTTCGCAAAACAGTGATATGTACATCCTGCTCAGTATGCAAATGAGGGAACCAGTGACGTCACCCACTCACTATTTCTTTTGTATTTTATTATGTAAAATATAGAATATTTTAATTTCTGCAGATTTCACAATTAGGAAGCTCTCATTGAATTGTGTATAGGTTGCAACAATGGCAATTACACATGTTCAGCGAGGAATCAAACCTTGTTTCACATTTTAACAAGGAAAAATTAAAATATTTCGTATTAAAATACAGAAGAAATAGTGAGTGGGTGACGTCACTGGTTCCCTCATTTGCATACTGAGCAGGATGTGCATATAACTGTTTTGCGAAATTAGGCGAAACTTTAAAATAACATAACTTTCTTATTTTACATCCTATTTTGATGAAATTTTCAGTGTTATGCTTGTTGGATTTTTCTCTATTTATTCAAATCAGCTTTTTGTTAGGGTGGACTTGGCCTTTAATAGTTGCTGGTGTTTTCACTCAAATTAAATTTAGCAACAGCTGATAATTTTCTCACCTTGCAAACTTACCTTTACCATATGCGTGTATCTGTTCTATGTTACCAACCAACATTGTTTTCAAGGACATGAAATATCACTTATCAGAAAAATGTTATCACCTCCTGGATATTTTCTTGTCCTTTCTGCTTAGCCTACAAGACATGCAGTACCGGTTTGTGCTAAATTATTAAGCTCTTCCGCTTCAAATATGCAATACTGATGATATTTTCCCCTTACAGTTAACTTGTTTTCTGTTACAGAGAAGGTTGAGTTTTGGGAAAGGTGAAAAATGATTTGTGAGCTTTCTCATGCCTTGAAAGGGATTGTTCTTCAAATGCCCTCATATTCGAAATATGACAAGAAAAGGCACAAGTGTTCGAGCCGAACACGTGTGCCACATGTGTGCTGTCCCCTATTAGGCCTACTCATTTCTGTGTGTAGTGCATGTGCTTGTCAGCGAGATTGTGGTCAATTTCTTATCTTTTTAATGATTCCAAAACCTCACAGTATTTATCAACCTTTCACAATTGCTTTAAGACAGTTTTATTTTCGAACTTCTTTTTTTCTTTCTTTTTTTTTTCTTCCTTTTTTCAATTGCTGGCATGATTGTGCACAAACCCTTTTTCTTTCTTGTAAATGAAAACAAAAACAATTTCAATATAGTCCAAGTAAAATTGTTTTTATAAAATCACAATTTTTTTTTACCATAGTAAACTGTAAATTAACCTGCAAATACATGTAGTAAACATTACAGACTGTAAAAGTGGAAATGTTCACATGATTAATTTTTAGTGCTTGGCCGAGGAAAGTGAATTTCATGTGTTTTTAATTTTGCCAATGTGTTAATTTGTGGGAAAAAATACATAAACAAAAAAACTCACATGTTTTTATTTTGCACAAAGTTCATGCCGCGGGAAGTGCGCTAAATTTTCCACTCTGTGAAATATTCCATGTGACCTGTGACCGGTAACATCATCATTTCCATTGCCTGACTGGTTGCTAGCTCATACCTGTTAAAACTAAGCCAGAATAGGATATTGCAGGGCAGAAATGCTTGTAAATCAAGTTTTCACCATTTATGAAAATAAATTAAAATTTTACTGCCCATTCTTTCCATATGAATAACCACTGCAGAGATGCCAGTTCCTTAAAGGGGAATAATCACTAAAGTATAGTTTTGCCCTGTATGTTTGGATTCTATGCTAGTACAAAGATACCAACTTCAATTCTGTTAATCGGGAAGTTCACCCAGCTGAAAAAAGATTAGAGAAACAGATCAGTGAAAGTGTGTAATCAATCAACTTAGCAATTCTGTGACATAACTTTCGAACACCTCTCCCATTTTTTTTCTACTGAAAAATGTGAAAATTTCATAAATTTCCATTTTCTTGGTTTTTGATGAAGAAATAGATCGATTTCAAAGAGAAATTACATAAACGCAGATGTGCTGTTGTTTTTACGGTGCATGTATTTTTTGTATTGGGTTTTTTCTTTCTAAAGTACAGAGCAATGTGGAGAGATTCTCTGACAAAGCTACTTCACAGAGTCACCAATATGCATTTGATCAATTACAACTTTAAAAATGTGTAATTTTCTTTGATAACTTCTTATTGGAATTTCCTAAAGCTTTCACTGGGACCTGTAACACAGTCAGTTGTGAAATAGCAGTGGCCAATCAAAATTACCTTTGCATATACACATTTGTTCAAAAGGCTGACAATTAATCAATCATAATCGTTTGAAATTTGCAATTGATTACAAGCCTTTTGTGTTATGGGGCTCTGTTTCTCCCATTTTCGGCTTTTATTAAAACCAACATACATGTAATATAAAGTTGGACTTCACAAACATCTGGCCGAGTTGCCAATTTGTCTAGTAATTTTCATTTTTTCCCCCTAGTTTTTCATGTCTTTAGATATTAATAACTGTCTTATTGTCCAATTTCAATTTTCCTCAACCTTTTTGTGGTTCTGTTTGTCTGATTTTTCTGCTCCTATTGAAACCAAGTAATTATTGGACTGGACTTTCCCGTTAAATATTGATTTCTTTTGAGTGAGTAAACCTCACTGGTACCCATACAGCTTTCAATTATTCATTGAAAGCAAGTGAAATGTTTATGTGGTTGGGGGGGGGGGTGATTTCACCGCTGTCATATGTACAGTGTTGTTGAATTATCAGTTAGGCCTAGTTCCAGTTGTTTTAATTTTTCAGTAAACTAGGTGGCTGCCCATCTGGTTGTTGGCAAGCAGAAAAAAAAATAAAGAATTTTGCCTTTTTTTCTCTCTCTCTCTCTTTTTGTTCAGGGCGGATGAAAACTTTAAAATTAATACTATAAAGATGGATGGAAGTGATGCAGCTGACAAGCCCATTGTGGAACCTTTCAATGCTGCACCAAATGTACCTGGGCTTGATCCTCCCCCACAACCATCATCTACAGGTATATCAGCTGGTCCCTCTGCTGTGTCCACTCCAGGGGCAAATGAGAGGAATGGTGGAACCCCAGGACATCAGGGCATTGTCATTCTTCAGCAACCAAAACCAGGATTTGTGAGATCTTTCAAGCCAGCCCAAGTGCTCCCACAAATCAAAATGAAACCAACTGGCATAATGCCAAAGAAGAATGTGCTGAAGGAAAGGCCTGTCATTGTAAAGAAGCGCTTATCATCTCCAGGTTCTCCGCTACAAGGAGTGCAAGCTCAACCGCCAAAGGTGACGTCCACAGAAGACGAAGCAGATGCAGTGGCCTCGGCAAAGGCAATTGCCACTGCTGCTGCCGCTGCCGCAGCGGCTGCAGCAGCAGCAAGGGCCAGGAAGACTCCACCACCTTTCAACCCACTCAGTTCAAAACTTGCTCCAAAGCCTCCTGTTCAAATCGCAAGCTCAGGTGTTACAACAACTCCACCCCCAGTTGCCCAGAAAATTATTGTGCCAACCAAGAAAGTAGAAGTTCCAAGATACATAAAATTGAACCAGGTTGTGCCCAAGGGTCAGTCACCAGTACCCATACCTACACCCTCAAAGACTAGCTCTCCTCAGCAGCCTCCATTAAAGAAGCTAGCTGTTTTGGCTGCTGCTCCACATGGACAGACTGAGAACTTACAAAAAGTGAACATACAGCCCCATCCTCAGATTCCTGTTGTTAGACGGGATTCACAGTCTGAGCAGCAGCAGCAACAACAGCAACAACAACAACAACAACAACTGAGGCCACTGAAAGTGTTTGTAGCCAATCCTCAAGCACTTGGTGCTGGAGATGGCAAGACCCAACTCAAGGCAGCTCATGTTGACAGTACTGGAAAAGTTCAACTGGGTAAGGTTATACATGGTTTACCGAAATCTAGACTCGTACCTGCTTCAATATCCCCTAAAATAGTTGTCGGTGCCCCTGCTCCACCATCACAAGCGGGTGCACCACTTCCTGTAAAAGTTTCTGGAATTCAAACAATGCAGCAGTCCATTCCTACTGCACAGCCAAATGCTACAAACCAACATCAACAGGTAACTGTGTCATCTGCTAAACTTCAAGGAGGTCAGTTCCAGTTTGTTGCTGCTAATGGACAAAAGTATGTTCTTACATCTCCACTCTTTACAACGACCTCACAGGGCACACTTACTCCTGTGCAGACCAGTGGTATTAATGCTCATGGTGCTGGCTCAGTAACTGGAGGCAATCAACCAATAACTCTGCAGCTTAGTTCTGGAGCACAGGCAATTCAAAGTGGCAGCAGTCAAGTCCAAGCTGGCAAGACAAGTATTCAACAAATGTCAGGGACCATAGTAAAGGGTAAGCCTGTGCCTGTTCAACAGGCTTTAGCAAAGATTGCTGCGTCTGCTCAAGTTGCTGGTAATCAGAGGATTCAGATACTTCCCTCAGGCAAGTTGATTCCCGGGTTGACCCTTGCTAGTGGTGCCCCGACAGCGATATCTCCTGGGATAAAGTCCCCACAGGCGAAAATCACTACCCTTGGGCAAGTAGGTGCTCTCACAAACTCTCAACAGGGTGGCAGTCCACAACAGCAGCAACAACCAGTTCAGCTACCTGCTGGAACCATTGGCCCACCCACACCAACACCGGCTCCCACATCATCCATGAACCTTGCCTATCAACCTATCCAGGGTTCCAAGAATGCTATAGTGATGACAAAGCCTCCAGTGGTTGGAAACCAGCAACCAAAGAACACAAATGCCACTCTCCAGCAACTCATCCCCCATCAGATTATAGCAGGAGGAAACAACCAGATTCTGATCCAGTCAACCACACTACCACAGCAGCAGATCAGGACAAAACTTGTTCAAGCACCAATACAGGTAGGTACATATTTTGGAATGTAAGATTGTTTCTGTACATAAGAACGCTTGATTCAGGGCAGATTTGTGATTATTTCCTAGAATTTTCTTCTTTCTGTTTTGCATGTTATAGTTTGACCAATAAAGCTTTCCCCTTATACAAAGACATGCACATTCATTGAACATTGGAGACTAAATTTACATTGTTCTCATAAGGCTTTGTGCCCATGGTCTATGGGAAAAAATCACTTGCAGTGAAGGTATGAAGATTGAATATCTTTTGTGAGGGAATGTAATATTTCTATATGATTCACAAACATGTTTTGAATTCTAATTTTAGTGGTGTAGTTCTTTTATGTCCTGTTTTTTCTCTGTATTTGTAAATACATTTCTTAAGAACAATGTTGTGGCTTCATGGGTAGAATATAAATGTGTTCCACAATCTCAACATTCATCTCAAAACTCCCCAGATCTCCAATGCTCCGTCTGTCCCACATGGTACCCAACCTCCTCCCAAGCAACCTGACAACTTATCCATGCAACCACCACCACCACCCCCATCATCGGTGTCGGCTGGAACCACCAGCACTGTCAGCCAGTCATCAAGCCTCCAGACAGCTACCCTAATGCAGCCCCAGCTGCTGCAGACATGTGGTGCTCAGGCTACCATTGGACTCATCCAGGTACCCATGGTAAATCTTGTATACTCACACATACTAGCCCTGGGTGGAAATATATATTTAATGTAAAAGAAATTAGCAAATATTTATTATTTTAAATCTGTACTGCATACTAAGACCCCGTTTACACTGTGCCAAAAGGTGGGGCCAGACCGGGCCGAGGCCCCCACTTTTGGCTTGGTATAAACGCAGGCCCGGCCCGACCAGACCTTTTTGTTGATGTAAACGCATGCGGGGCCGAGGCCTCGCTTTCTGCTGTAAAGTCAGGTGATCACTTTCTTTCGCACGCCCGATCAGCGCGAGAGAATACGAGTACTGTCTTTTTCTTCTTCTTCATAATAATACTGCGACAATCTCCACACTCGGGAGAAAACAATCGCTCGGACGTATTGTTTTAAGATTGAAGCTAGTCCGTATCCTTTTGAATTAGTTTGTTTACATGTACAGCGCCGCTACGTTGGAACATTGAAATGCGAGAAATGCAAGGCCAGGTCTTCGGCGTTGTAAACGGGTACACGGAGGGCCAGGTCTGGCCAAGGCCCCGGTGTAAACGCACAACTCTGGGGCCGGGCTGGGCTGAGGCCTGGCCTCGCAGTGTAAACGGGGTCTTAGAGTATATAGCCTAAACTCATGGAATCTTGCTAATCTTGCTGATCTGTCTCTGTTATACCATGTTTACCTATGCCAGGTGAACATTGGACACCCTATCCAGCTACAGTCCAGTGCAGGTTCAACCACTTTGACCCCAAGTCAGTCTGGTAGCATCTTGGCCAAGAGTGGGAACACTACCCCACAGCTGGTGCCAAGCAATGCCATCTCTCCTGGTCAGATCTTCCAGCTGGTGCAGGCTCCTGGAAAAGTACCCATACTCTCACAAGCTCTCAAAGATGTAGGTTGCGATGTGAAATTTTAGCACTGAAAAGAGAGATCATATCCCACATTATATTACTGTCATATTTTACTTTCTTTCTAAAGATACATTAAACAGAGCCTTTGTAAATGTTATTTATATGAAGCTAGAATCATGAACTTCGCAGTACGTCATGTACTTCGAGGAGACCCCATTATTTCCACTACAATCAACATGTGTAAATGCTAAAAAAAAGAATGGATATATCAAATGCTTAGAGACATATGGCTTGCTTCAATGTTGATTGTTTGTCCAAAAAAAGAGGAGAACTTAAAATGCCAAAAAATGTTTTCATTGATGATTGACCATGGTATGATATAAGGTACTGCACGCATGTAGTATGAAATATTGTTAGAACAGACCTGGGGGTGTTTTACAAAGAGTTCAGGTGGACTTAAATTCCTAGTTGCGTGGTGTATATTATGCATCACCGCATTGGTCAGATCACGCTCAGGGGACGCGCGCTATTGGGAAGTCTATCAGTGAGATTACGCGTTAAGTAACGGACGCGCATTGGCACTAACTCATGACTCTAAGTCCAACTTAACTCTTTGTGAAACACCCCTCAGGTAGATTGACTTGGACAGTATTGACAATCTATAATTTATTCAGTTGTTTACCTGCCTAGAAATGTAGACAGAATACACCTCTTGCAGGAACTTACATTTAAATTTGTGACATTGACTATTCTTTTTACCACTTTCATTCTTAGTACTCTATGGTGGATGCAAATTGGCTCTAGCTGTGGTCCTTTTCTTTGTTTGCATCATAGCATATCACCTGTTTTCTTATTTAGAGCAATACATTTACTTAACTTTTAAAAAAATAGACAGTACTTTTTCCTTTGCTAAGAGGCCTGACTTGTAAAGGACAATTGTCTTGCATTTATATTGTTTTGATGTTGTGTCTTCCAACAGTGATTTCTTTCCTTTTGCTATTAAAGAGGTCTAATTTAGCACCCTTGTCCTCTTTCTAGATTGAGGTCAAGCATGCCTCCACACCCATTCCAATCGCCCCTGCTCTCAAGGTTCCAGTCAAACCAGTCAAACCAAGTGAGAAGGAAGAGCCCGTCAAGGTCAAAGATGAACCACAAGGACCTTTGTCTAGCATTGATGTGGCACTTAAGTAAGTCTAGATCCTATAATGACATTTACATGCACTCCTGCTACTCTTGTCTTTATGTTTAAAAAGCATAATCAGACTTTGCCAATGTTTACTGCTTTTTGGTTTACTATAAATTTTCCTTTTTTTATTGATTTTTATGCCTCCGCCCACCGAAGGTGGGTGCCGGAGGCATTATGTTTTCGGGTTGTCCGTGCGTCCGTCCGTGCGTCCGTCCGTCCCACTTCTCGTTACCGCGATATCTGAAGAATCATTTGAGGTAGGAACCTCAAACTTGGTACTAGTATGTATCCCCATACGAAGATGAACTGATTAGATTTTGGGGTAAGTAGGTCAAAGGTCAGAGGTCACAGAGGTCAATTTACATGAAATTACATAAAAATTCTTGGTTTTTAGCACCGTTACCACGATATCTGAAGAACTGTTTGAGGTAAGAACTTCAAACTTGGTACTAGTATGTTTCCCTATACGAAGATGAACTGATTAGATTTTGGGGTAAGGAGGTCAAAGGTCAGAGGTCACAGAGGTCAATTTACATGAAATTACATGAAATTCTTGGTTTTTAGCACCGTTACCGCGATATCTCAAGAACTGTTTGAGGTGAGAACTTCAAACTTGGTACCAGTATGTATCCCCATAGAAAGAGGAACTGATTAGATTTTGGGGTAGGTAGGTCAAAGTTCAGAGGTCACAGAGGTCAATTTACATAAAATTACATGAAATTACTGGTTTTTAGCCTCGTTTTGGATCAGTTTGTAACTTGGCCCATGTATGCATATGGGAGGGACGATGAACTGATTAGATTTTGGGGTCTCAAGGTCAAAGGTCATAGAGGTCATTATATACATAAAAATGGTTCGTTCTCGCGATAACTTCAAAACCGTTTGGCGGATCAGTTTGTAACTTGGCCCATGTATGCATATGGGAGGGACGATGAACTGATTAGATTTTGGGGTCTCAAGGTCAAAGGTCAAAGGTCACAGAGGTAATTATGTACATAAAAATGGTTAGTTCTCACAATAACTGAAGAACTGTTTGACAGATCAGCTTCTAACCTGGCCCATGTTTGCATATGGGAGGGACGATGAACTGATTAGATTTTAGGGGATCTCAAGGTCAAAGTTCAAAGGTCATAGAGGTCATTATATACATAAAAATGGTTCGTGATGTATGGAGTTTAGGCCTACCTATTTTAGAAATTTCAAGGGGACAGTGGTCTATTTGCTATAAAATATCTATTTCCTTGGTGTATTTGATGATTGTAAGTCATCAATGGTAATTAAGTTTTTTATTTGAAAATATAATGAAATAAATTTTCTGTCTCCTGTGCTTTTGAAGTGAAAAGATTTGTAATTTTGATGGACCAATCCTTTTTAAAGTGTACATGTATGCCATACATTGCTAATCTGGTGATGGCGGAGGCATAAATTCCGACCGCGCGTGGTCGGAGATTCATCTAGTTTTAGGATACAACAAACAATTCAAAAATGGTAATGGAATGCCTCAATGATGGTAAGATTCCTGGAGTTTTAGAAAACTATATGTTTCAATTTGGATACAACTGTGAGGCTATAACATATAGGGCCATTCTGGATAAAGTGAAACAAACAGTCACATGCATGACCATCTAATTTGACCTCAATGCCTGAAAATTGGATTAGATGTATGATGTTATTGATATTTTTATATCAACAGTTTCTTACATGAAAAAAAAATCCCTTTCTTTGACAAGAAAAATCATTTCTCAACAATAACATTTTTTCAGAGACATTTAAAAATGCCTTTTTTTTCAGGTCTCACTCGTGACCTACCCAGTTTTCAAAAAGAATATTCACTAATTTATGGAAAATCGCTTTTAAATTCTTTAGAGCAATCCCATCATGTAGCAATGAAAACTGGAAACTTGCACTGTGAGAAAATTATGAGAAAAGTAGGATTGAGTACCAACAAGTCAGATCCTAATTTTAACCTCTGAAAGAAAATCATGTACTCTCATTTAAAATAATTACCCTCCATCTGTTGATGGGTAAGATTGTTATCTAAAAATCCCAAATGAGAGACTTCTGCTGCAAGATAAATACTGAAACGTTAGGTTTAAATCAACTATTTTTCAGGATTTGGGTCACATAACTGAGAATAGTACTATTGATAATCTTGTATGCCCTGCATTTTCATGAAAAATAACTTTAAAATACATAGGCTTTCGTCCATCATTCTTTCAAGTTTAATAATGTAACAACCTATTTTTTCCACATGATAACTTCTTATTCTGCATAGGTATGGAACGTTTCCTCAGGCCCCCATCCCGATGAACAAACGCAAGGCTTCTGAGATGCTCGATGAATCTGATCAGAATGATATTCATAAAGCACTCAAAGTAGAAGGTAAGTAACACTCTCCATTTCCATAACTTTGTTTACAGGAGTTGTTTGATTGGATTCTATCACCAATTATATCAGGTGATTTGACTTTTAAGCTAGTCTGCACATGAGTAGTTAAAAGGTCATTTGTACCCAATTCTTTTCAAAATGAAGGAAAAAAAAAATCTTCATGGAGGACCTCCATTACTTTAAAGAATATTTCAAAGTAGGACCTCTCCGTGTTGATATGTTTAAAGTTATTTTTGAACATTATTGTCATGGGCTATAAACTTCAAAAGAGTTTATTAAAAATAAATTAAACTGGAGTATGAAACAGGGTTTTTCTCCTGATTCATGGAAGCTGTGAGTGTGATTGACTTTGTACAATATATCTAGCTATATCAGTGATACATGTACCCTAATAGTATCATGTAATGTTCATGTTGTATGCACACTGATTTCAGACATGCTTAACCAATATTGATCAGATTCATAACAAAAATACTCTGCAGAGTATCAAAAGATGGTGATTCTGTATATTTTATAAGTGGTCCACATAAATCTAATTCTAAGAAGGGATTAATAAGTAGAAATTTAATGGTAATAGTGATAGTTTGCAGGTGCTTTGAGTATTATACACAATGTAGAGCCTAAATGTCCTGAAGTATTAATAGAAACAAGTTATAATTTGTAAATTATTTTTCTTTTGTTTGTTAGTTAACAAGCCAGAAGAAGAGAATGTTGAATTCTCCTGGGAAGAGTATCTGGACATCACCGGAGCTACAGCTGCCCCTTCCTCTTTTTTCCCCCATGTAAGTCTTTCTCTTGTACCATGGTGTATGTGTGTATGATGTGATGATCCTCTTTTCACTCATAGGCTGGCCAGATGACTCATTTGCTGATAAACAGTGTCTGTATTATATGGTATTTTTGTTGATTATCTCAGCATTTATGACAGTAAGTATAAAACCAGTATATATGAATGTCTCTAGATTTTTAATTGTTGGTTTGTTGTTTTTGTTTTTGTTTTAATATTTACAACAGGAATGTTAATTTTTTAATCATTTCAGTAGCAAGGCTTTTCCTGTAATCGAGAGACATCTAACATAATCTTTACCTTCACCTGTGATGATATCGAGGTCAGCTAAACTAACATGAGCGTAGAGAGAGATTGTTTACTTCGAAACATATCGCAAGCTTTTTCATGGTTAACCAGAAATGCATTATTCTCTCTGTCGATATTGCTGCATCTCTACTCCATCTTCCAAGCTCGCATTACATCAGACTGGGCTTTTCAATAAATACCCAACATCCATATTGCTTAATTTCAACATTTTTCACTGCAATTCATTCTTCCATAGGTTGAATCCAGTCTGACATGCTACGTCAAGGTCGGTATGAAGGTGGAGGTGCCCAACCCCATCATGACCTACCCCATCCATGTCAAGAGTTACTGGGTTGCGACTATCGTGGCCCTCTCTGGCTCCCTCATGCTGCTGAGGTATGATGGATGGGAGGAAGGGGACCGCACAGGGGACTTCTGGTGGGATCTAGTTACCATGGAGGTCCATCCAATTGGATGGTGTGCTAGGAATGGCTACGTCCTCACGCCTCCAAACTGTAAGTATACCAATGATGCATGTCTTCATTCGTTCAGTATACGATCTATCCGCACCCGAGTTGAGATTGTGTGTGTGTATATGTATACATCAGGCTTTCAACGACCGGTGCATACAGCTTCAACGAGAGCAGATAGATAGTGTAATGAACAATTGAAGACATAGATCATTTGTTTTAAAAAAAGTCTTAAGATTGATCTGTATCATTATAGCACGCACACAAAGTATAAGCACACTAACCTGTAGGATCTTGAAGTTAGTTGTATAATACAGACTGTTGCGTTGTCGCTGTTTCTCCTTCTTTCATGCTTAATCCAACCTATAAGAAGAAAATTATCTTTCATGCAAAGTTGGCTTGAGTGATAGCACAAAGAAACAGAAAAGCAGATTAGCTAAAGTTTGAGATAATTCTGACAAAGAATATGACAAATTTGACTTTTTGGATTACCATTCATATGGAAAACTTCGTGCATGTAGGTTGGGAGGATGGGAGGAAGGCAGTTGAGTGGAAAGTCTTCCTTGGGTTCAGCTATGTTTGTTCCTATTTTTGTGTTTCGGGAAGGGGGGGATTTTTGTTGTAATGGCCAGGATATACTGTCTACAACAATGATAGATATTAAGACGTTAATGTAGGGAATGTTTGTGATTTGTTAATAGGAATGTGAAAAGGCGCACCTTCCTGAAGTATGTTACATTTATAGTAGGCCCTCCTCTTTGATCTTTTGAAATCACTTTTTGTTCACTTCATAAAGTCCCATGTTGCTTTAGTATTTCAACATGTGTAACACAAAGAACATTGTGTGCTCAATTTACCCACTGCTATCTCCTATCTTTTCCTTCCATTTATAGCTCTTATCCAGAAACCCATCAACTGGCAGGAATTCCTGATCCAGACACTGACAGGTACTAAGACCATTCCAGAGCAGATTTTGAAGGAGGTGAGAATTAGCATGTCAAACAGACAGTAGTTTATTACTCAGACAGAAACGTCAATGCATCGGCTAGGCCTCATACATGTATCAGAAAACATACTGTAATCAATATATCGTTCAAATCATCTAAAACCATGAATCAACCATCAAAATACATCTCCCAAGCATTAAATGTCATCTGTGAAACCAGTTGATTACCATTTTTAATCAATTTATTTGGGGGGATAAAATTGAAAGAGGCAGAACTGATCATGACTAGGGATTAGATATTAGTTTGTTATGCACATGACAAGCTCAAATTTTTTTACGGTGTCTGGTCCTTTCTGGTTTTTATTTTCTTTTCAAATTGGAGAATTAGATGAAGTAAAGCAAAACGATATGAACTCCTAAATTTTCCTTATAAAATTGTCCTGTCATTTTGGATCTAAATGTATTATTTTACCTTTTTCCAATAAGATTCTGATTCAGCAATGTATACAACTTTTATTGTTTCTTAGGACTGAGAATTCACATTAAAGTTTATCTTCTATTGAACCTATAGGCTCCCAATAGTCTATACCCAGTCATGAGACTCAAGAAAGACATCCAGGTGGACGTCATAGATGACAAGTGCCCTCTACAGGCCTGGATCTGCACAGTCATTGATAACTGTGGAGGACGTCTGAAGCTACGCAGCTTGGGATATCCCGACGATGATCAGGACTTCTGGCTCTTCTACCAGTCCTGGCGGGTCCACCCTCTTGGCTGGGCCAAGGAGAGGAAAGTGGCTATTGGACCCCCAAAACGTAAGTGCCCCTCTGTTCAAGGTTTTATAACAGATTTTTGGGGTAGGCATGGGGTCAGGAGCTTTTTTTTCCCCTTTAGCTCCATGTATTAAAAAAATTATTTTTTTTTTTGTTTGGCTGGAAGTGATAACTATTTAGATTTAGTTTCTTTTATTTACTCCGAACATTATTGTATTTATTCTTACAGGCCATTTGAGAGTAATATATTTGATCAGTCCTGCAGGCTATATTTTAACATATACTTTGAAAACAAAATGGACATGTATGGCAAATGACAGGGTGGAGAAAGAAAAGGAGAGAAGAAGGAAGAGAAAAGAAAGAGAGGTGTAGACTTGGGTCATCAAACTTTTACCTGCATTTTATTAGCTCACCTGAGCCTAAGGCTCGAGTGAGCTATTGCGATGGAAATTTGTCCGGCGTCCGGCGTCCGTCATCCGTCATCCGTCGTGCGTTAACTTTTTACATTTTCATCTTCTTCTCCAAAACCCATGATCAGAATTCAACCAAACTTGGTAGGAATCATCCTTAGGGGTAGTTAAAATGGTACATGTGGCCCCCAGGGGGGCCCAGGGGAGGGCCCCCAATTGTAAAAGCTATGTAAATTTCAAACATCTTCTTCTCCAGAACTAGGCATAGCTCAGACTTGGTATTGTGTATGGAGATACCTCTATAGATGAAGAATGAATGTTGTTCATGAAATTTCTCTGAGTGGCCCTATATGGGCCCTGTGGGGGTAACATACTGGAGGGGGGGGCGCTGCCAGGCAAAATGTACATTCTGATCTTCTTCTCCAAAACACATAATCGGAATTCAACCAAACTTGGTAGGAATCATCCTTAGGGGTAGGGGACCCAAAGTTGTTAAAATGGTACATGTGGCCCCCAGGGGGCCCAGGGAGAGGGCCCCCAATTGTAAAAGCTATGTAAATTTCAAACATCTTCTTCTCCAGAACTAGGCATAGCTCAGACTTGGTATTGTGTATGGAGATACCTCTATAGATGAAGAATGAATGTTGTTCATGAAATTTCTCTGAGTGGCCCTATATGGGCCCTGTGGGGGTAACATACTGGAGGGGGGGGCGCTGCCAGGCAAAATGTACATTCTGATCTTCTTCTCCAAAACACATAATCGGAATTCAACCAAACTTGGTAGGAATCATCCTTAGGGGTAGGGGACCCAAAGTTGTTAAAATGGTACATGTGGCCCCCAGGGGGCCCAGGGAGAGGGCCCCCAATTGTAAAAGCTATGTAAATTTCAAACATCTTCTTCTCCAGAACTAGGCATAGCTCAGACTTGGTATTGTGTATGGAGATACCTCTATAGATGAAGAATGAATGTTGTTCATGAAATTTCTCTGAGTGGCCCTATATGGGCCCTGTGGGGGTAACATACTGGAGGGGGGGGCGCTGCCAGGCAAAATGTACATTCTGATCTTCTTCTCCAAAACACATAATCGGAATTCAACCAAACTTGGTAGGAATCATCCTTAGGGGTAGGGGACCCAAAGTTGTTAAAATGGTACATGTGGCCCCCAGGGGGGCCCAGGGAGAGGGCCCCCAATTGTAAAAGCTATGTAAATTTCAAACATCTTCTTCTCCAGAACTAGGCATAGCTCAGACTTGGTATTGTGTATGGAGATACCTCTATAGATGAAGAATGAATGTTGTTCATGAAACTTCTCTGAGTGGCCCTATATGGGCCCTGTGGGGGTAACATACTGGAGGGGGGGGGGGGGCGCTGCCAGGCAAAATGTACATTCTGATCTTCTTCTCCAAAACACATGATCGGAATTCAACCAAACTTGGTAGGAATCATCCTTAGGGGTAGGGGATCCAAAGTTGCTAAAATGGTACATGTGGCCCCCAGGGGGAGGGCCCCCAATTGTAAAAGCTATGTAAATTTCAAACATCTTCTTCTCCAGAACCAGGAATAGCTCAGACTTGGTATTGTGTATGGAGATACCTCTATAGACGAAAAAAAAAGTTGTTCATGATTTTTTTCTGGGTGGCCCTATAGGGGGTCTGTGGGGGTAACATACTGGGGGAGAGGTGCTGCCAGGGAAAAGTAATGATCAGTCAAAAAAAAAATTTCAAACATTCTTCTTCTCCAGATCCAGAAGTTTATCTAGTTTATTTTGTGTGTTATGTACATCTTGAAGATGAATAAAAAAAAGTTGTTCATGACATTGTCAGGATGGCCCCATAGGGGTCCTGCGAGGGCGAGGTTAATATGCAGGAGGGGAAATGTACTTTCTTTGCATGATTTGTTGTATGATTCAACCACACTTGGTGGGAATCATCCTTAGATGTAGGAGATTCAAATAATACATGACATTGTAGACCATGGGGTGGGGGGGGGGAATTATGTTAATTTCTAACATCATCTCATGTACATCCTCCTAGTTGTTTCAATTTCTAACATATCTCCTAGTGGTGCTAGAGAGAACATGCACCAGATGTGAATTGATCCACCTCAGGTGAGCGTCGTGCCCCCTGGGGCTCTTGTTAGAGATGTGGTCATGAAGCTGATTTTGTGTAAGTAAGAATTTGAAGAAGATTTATAGTGTTTCTGCTGACTCTACTATATAATTTACATTTTGTTCAATATTCAGCTGTGAAGGACTACAATCCCCATTGCATCACTGGACATTACCTAGCCATGTACAAGAATGCTCTCAGCAAATCGGGGAACTCCCTCAACCTACCTGCTGAACTCTTCAAGGTATGTCCCACTCATATGTTTATATGTCATGTTTTCAACGCGAAATATTAATTCACAGACTCGTAAATATACTTCATACTTCAAGGTGTACTTTCTACCGGTGCGCAATAGCTTACATCTCAATATACTACATGTACTGTCAGCTGGTAGAGTCTAATAAAAGTAAACAAAACTTCCAGTGGTCAAGACAAGGAGCCCTCAGGTTCATGACTATTACATAATCATAAATATAAGCAGTGTACTGTGGTGCCAGTGGAAAAGGGTGTGTATGTATATGCACTGACTTATGGGGTGTTGCAAGAAAGTTGTGATTGATTGCAAGTTGCAACTGATCGGTACTGACCAATCAAAATCATTGTTGCAAGCGCATCTTCTTGAATGGGCAGACCCTGAACCATTCAGAATGGTTGTTCTAATTTGCTTTACAATTTGCAATTGATTGCAACTTTCTTGCAACACCCCATTAGACTATATACAATGTTCTTTTGTTCTATACATATGATGTGTCTAAATGGGTTTCACTGGAAACAATTTCTATATACAGTCAAACCTGTCTTAGCGGCCACCTGTCTATAGTGGCCACCTGCTCATAGCGGCCACCAAAAAATCCCCCGCAGGATATTACTGTGTTGTAGACCCTGCATATAGCGGTCACCTGCCTAACGCGGCCAGCGGCCACCCATTATGTATCCCTCGGTCAATATCTGACCGCGTATAGCGGCCACCAATATCGAGTCAAGCCGTAGCTTCGTGCACAAAAAGTAGTTTTTGCCATAAAAAGTTAGGCATAATAAAGCCACGATGTGTTTACCGAGCCCTAGCTCAGTAACACTCTCACACAAACGTCGTGAATAGATTCTACAATGGCCAAGAAGATCTAAAAGTTTTACCACATTGCCGACTAATTAGAGATTAAAAGTCTTTTTAGTAAGAATTAAGCACTAGTATTGTTCGTTTACGTAACCTTCGCACCATCCAGCTGCGATCTCCTGCACCTGTATTGTTCTATTAAGCTATCACGGTCGGCATTGATAGCGATCGCCATTGTGCAATAGCACAGGCTCGTACACTGCAATATTAATTTTTATTTTTTAAAAGATTTATCCAAAAAAATTTAAAGGGTTAAAGCTATCGAAAAAAATAATAAAAGAGTGATTCTTTTTTTAGAAAGTGAAAATAATAAAATACTACCCAGCTATTATTTTTTTAAGGATCAATAATAACGATTTCATGTACGAAATTGTCCTGCTGAAAAACAGCAGGAAAATGTACCAGTACCAGCGATCCATTGTCGACGTTCGCACTTTCGACGAATCAACCGAGCACCTTCTATCGCCTGTTCTCAAAAACAGTTAAAACTTCTTTTAAACCATTCAAAAGGCAAATATTTATTGAATAAAAATTGATTGCATGATTTTATTCAAGAGATAAACTTATTGTAATTTTTTGACAGGAAGCAAAAGCATGATTAGACATCGTTTTTAGACTATAAAAATCAAGAACAGCACAGTCTACCGCGGGCGACTACGTAGGTGGTAATTTGAGGGAAAATTCATTTTACAGAGATTGCTCGTATATCTATTGTTTTTCTCATTTATTGACAACAAAGCATATTATTTTGGCATTTTATACATGTATATCATATGACATGTTATACGTCAAATCTTTAGATCTATAGATTGTTTTCCTAAGTGATATACATCGTACATGTATATGGATACATGTACACTGACTATAAAGTGATGTTGCGTGTACATGTAGGTACTAGGTATGTGCAAAAATTAAAAATGGCCGCCGACCTGTCTATAGCGGCCACCTGTCTATAGCGGCCACTTTTTCCGTTTCCCTTTGGTGGCCGCTATAGACAGGTTTGACTGTACTCAAGTTTTGATATATCCAGAAACATACTATAACTCCTATTAATGATTTCTCTATCTTTCAATATATCTTACTCTCAAGCATCTCTAATATCAAATGGCATATAGTTCCACATTTTACTCTCAATACATTCACTTCACATCAGTCACAGTACTAAGTTATAGGAAGACATCATACAATTAAAATCATCAATATAAGCTTAGATAACATATTCCAATCTTCTTCAGAATATTACTGTCATTTAAGATAACAAGTTTATGTACAATAATTATAACAAAATTATGAAAAGAAAGTATATTTTCTTACCTGTAAATAAAGTAAGAAAAGAAAACAATAATCAGTCACTTGATGACCGCATGTGCTGACCAAGCTGAATAAGGGTGTGGGCTGTCTTCCTACTGGAGGGGTTAACAGTTGGTATATATACTTGCTGAAACTATATACAAGAAATTTGTGAGGGTGCCCTATTTTGGAGGGGCCTCACATCTATATTTCTCTACATGTAACGTTAAAGCAAATCCTTTTATCTCAGTTTATTGTTCACATTCGCCTTAACGCATGTTCGCCGTCGCTTTAACATTGAATTTCTATTGTGACAGAATAAACCGCATTGTTTGGTTTCGCCTTAGCAGGATATAGGCGTATATATATATATATGTTCTGAACAGTCTTAAATTTGGTTAAATATAAGGCTAACACATCACATGTATAAAAATGTGCTGAATCGTCCGGGTCTTTGAATGCTTTGTGTATTTCTATTTGTCCAGGAGCATAATAAAATCAACATCCACAAGTTCCTTGCTGGAATGCGAATGGAAGCTGTCAACCCCAAGGCTCCTTCCCAGATCTGTCCTGCCACCGTCACCGAGGTCTTCAATATCTACTTCTTCCGGGTTACGATTGATGACCTTCGACCCGAGAGCGAGAGGGAGGAGATCAGGATCACTTGCCATGGAATGTCAGGAGGGATCTTTCCCATTGGCTGGGCTCAGCAGAATGGCGTCACTGTGACCACACCCAAAGGTGATTTTAGGCATAAAGCGTAACAGAAGATATGGGGGGGGGGGGGGTAATGCAAAATTGTTTAACATTTCATTTGAAGAAATAATAAAGAAGAAAGGAATTAATTTGGTAAATATTTTGATTTTTATATAATACAGGGCTCATTGTTCATAGAGATCCAATGGAATAGAAATATTGATAGATTGCTAATGACCTTCGTATTTTTACCATTATGGTTTGGTTGTACAGGGTTTGTTGATGATTATTTAGTGGTAGCTTGAAACATACATTTTTGGACAGTTGCTCTATTTTAATTAAATTTTTTCATAGTTTTTTTCACAGTTAAACAATACTGCCCGTTTATTCAAAATTGATAAACAGTTAACAAAAAGCTGTTATGATTCGACTGTACCCACACAGGAGCGAAAGTATTTTTTTAAAAAAGCTCATGCACAGATTTGAGTTTAGCATGCAGAGCTACAAAACTTCTCTTCAGTGTTGTAAAATTCAAATTCTAACATTGTCATTCCACAGGTTATGTCAATATGCAGCAAGGGAACCATTTTGATTGGAGTACATACCTGAGGCATGTGAAGGGAAAACCAGCCAGTAGGAGTATATTCAAGCTGGTATGTATACTGTCTATAGAAGTGTTTCATAATACATAAGAAATATATCAGAAGCGATCAAAGTTGGAGAATTCGGCATTGTGTCTCATATTTGAATCTAAATTTTATGTTTTCATTCAATGAAAATTGCAAACTTAACGCCTTCACTGAGTTCTTCATTTAGAGACAAAAAAATATGTGAAGTGGAAGAAATATCGTCCAATATGAATTATATATGGTGGAATCCAAAAATGTGTTCTCATGAAGCTCAAAAGTTCTACCATATTTCAGATTACAATCAGTTTCTGTAAAACCAAAAACTTTTGCGACATAAAACTTTCACGAATTGTTAATGACGGCCAACTTTGCAGCAAGAAAAATTTGCGAATTGCAATAATTTCATGTTGTTTCAATTGTGATTTTGCGGCATGAAACTTCGCGAGTGGTTGAGATTCCCAAAGTTTCCTGCACGCAAACATTTGTGGTTTTACAGTAAGTCGTTGAGTTGTTTTTTGATGCACTAGTTAGTGAGCATGTATGTACCTGAGACACCAAAAACATTGAAAAGATTCTTTGATTCTTTACCTGCCTCTCTTGCATTTGTTTCTCCATCCAGAATTCTGAGCATGACTTCCAGCATGGCATGAAGCTAGAGGCGGTCAACCCCTTCAATGCCAACCAGATCTGCCCCGCCACCGTGACTAAGATTGCCGGCCGCCACATGTGGTTGCACTTTGATGGCAGCAAGCTTCCCAACCACATCGTTGACGTGGAGTCGACGGAGATCTTCCCCGTGGGGTGGTGCGAGAGCAATGGATATCTGCTGAGAACGCCCAAGAAACTCCTGGGTGAGTTCTTGAGAGGTGGCTTTAAACATTGCAATTTTGCCTTGGGCCAATGGAAAAAGAAATGTGCTTTCAAGACTAATCAATTTTGTGTGGTGTCACCTCCCAAAGAACCAGAGTTCCATATTTGTTTGCACATAGCTGTAAGATACTTAAGTGACGATACATTAATACCATAGAAATGTTGAGACCGATAACGAAGTCTTTTAGTTCTGAAATCTAACATCAATTTCCTCTTAACACTAATTTAATCTCTTTGCATAAAGTCACCATCCTGCTTGAATTGATGCAGGAAGTAAGAAATTCTTAATAGTAGGATCACCAAGGAGTATTGGAAAAAGCATAAAAACTAGTAATAGTATAAGACCTCTTTTATTTCTCCCCATTCCTTTTTTTCTCTCTCTCTCTCTAAATAGCCAGGAAAACCAAGAGAGTTGCCATTGTTTGGCCAGAAAAGCAGAGGTAAGTTCTTTAAGCTTTAAACTTATATATTTTTTCTTCATAATGCCTCCGCCCACCGAAGGTGGGTGCCGGAGGCATTATGTTTTCGGGTTGTCCGTGCGTCCGTGCGTCCGTCCGTGCGTCCGTCCGTCCGTGCGTCCGTCCGTCCCACTTCTCGTTACCGCGATATCTGAAGAATCATTTGAGGTAGGAACCTCAAACTTGGTACTAGTATGTATCCCCATACGAAGATGAACTGATTAGATTTTGGGGTAAGTAGGTCAAAGGTCAGAGGTCACAGAGGTCAATTTACATGAAATTACATAAGAATTCTTGGTTTTTAGCACCGTTACCACGATATCTCGAACTATTTGAGGTGAGAACTTCAAACTTGGTACCAGTATGTATCCCCATAGAAAGATGAACTGATTAGATTTTGGGGTAAGTAGGTCAAAGGTCAGAGGTCACAGAGGTCAATTTACATGAAATTACATGGAATTACTGGTTTTTAGCACCGTTACCGCGATATCTCAAGAACTATCTGAGGTGAGAACTTCAAACTTGGTACCAGTATGTATCCCCATAGAAAGATGAACTGATTAGATTTTGGGGTAAGTAGGTCAAAGGTCAGAGGTCACAGAGGTCAATTTACATGAAATTACATGGAATTACTGGTTTTTAGCACTGTTACCGCGATATCTCAAGAACTATCTGAGGTGAGAACTTCAAACTTGGTACCAGTATGTATCCCCATAGAAAGATGAACTGATTAGATTTTGGGGTAAGTAGGTCAAAGGTCAGAGGTCACAGAGGTCAATTTACATGAAATTACATGGAATTACTGGTTTTTAGCACCGTTACCGCGATATCTCAAGAACTATCTGAGGTGAGAACTTCAAACTTGGTACCAGTATGTATCCCCATAGAAAGATGAACTGATTAGATTTTGGGGTAAGTAGGTCAAAGGTCAGAGGTCACAGAGGTCAATTTACATGAAATTACATAAACATTATTTGGTTTTTAGCACCGTTACCACGATATCTCAAGAACTGTTTGCGGTAAGAACTTCAAACTTGGTACCAGTATGTATCCCCATAGAAAGATGAACTGATTAGATTTTGGGGTAAGTAGGTCAAAGTTCAAAGGTCACAGAGGTCAATTTACATGAAATTACATGGAATTAGTGGTTTTTACCACCGTTACCGCGATATCTCAAGAACTGTTTGAGGTAAGAACTTCAAACTTGGTACTAGTATGTATCCCCATAGAAAGAGGAAGTGATTAGATTTTGGGGTAGGTAGGTCAAAGTTCAAAGGTCACAGAGGTCAATTTACATGAAATTACATGGAATTAGTGGTTTTTACCACCGTTACCGCGATATCTCAAGAACTGTTTGAGGTAAGAACTTCAAACTTGGTACTAGTATGTATCCCCATAGAAAGAGGAAGTGATTAGATTTTGGGGTAAGTAGGTCAAAGGTCAGAGGTCACAGAGGTCAATTTACATAAAGTTACATGAAATTACTGGTTTTTAGCCTTGTTATCAAATATTTCTAGTTTTATATGAAAATGAAATGAAATAAATTTTTCTGTCTCCTGTGCATTTTAAGTGAAAAGATTTTGTTGGACCAATCATTTTGTTGGACCAATCCTTTTTAGAGTGTACATGTATGCCATACATTTCCAATCTGGTGATGGCGGAGGCATAAATTCCGACCGCGCGCGGTCGAATATTCATCTAGTTTCTTCATAATACAACACATTTGTTCATTTCATTTTATTAAAAGAACATATCACAGCAGTGATTTCTATGATCCTCCTTATATTAAGTCTTCAAATATGCATATCATATAAATGTCCTTTTGTGATACAATGGTTAGTAGTTGCAATGGAGTGCAAACTATAGACATGTTGAAGTAATGATCTATCTTTAATAAAAAATTGCCATTTCAACTCACCTGTCACTGTATCTTACAAATAGCAGACACTTTAACAACGAAAAACTTTTGCATTAATCCACCTAAAATCAGCTTGATCTAGAATACATAGAATGTATAGTATGCATAGTTCCATTATCACGTATCTGAATTGCTATCCATTTGTATAATGTGATTTTCAGCGAATTTTGCCATTTTATGAACAGTATTTCTTGTCCAAACAACCCATTTATTGCATTACAAACCATTCGTAATGATTTTAATGAAGAAATCTCCTCTCAAATGTCCAGTGTCATTACCAGGATTTAAGATTACCTTTAATGTTCATACTTGAAACAGGGCCCGTATTCAATTCAATACTTAAGAATGAAATTTGAGTAGTTTACTTAGATTTCAGCTGAGATAAAATACTTAGGCAATTTTGGTAATCAGTTAAATCTTTTGGCTTAGTATTTTACCCTAAGTCTAAGACAGCTGCCTAGCAGACTTAAACCAATTACTTGATTGGCAGGTACATGGCTTTCATACCTACGCGGAGCAGTATAAGCTGCGCACAAGCAAACCTTGTAAGCGCGCATCTACTGTGACACATTTATTGCGCATAATTTTGGACAGGATATGTGACGTCACAATGGATATCAGTAAGTAAGTCGGCTTGCTAAAGTAAAGTGCTTGAATTTGATCTGAATACAGGTTAAGCCAGTTTACTTAGCCAAGCCAAATGCTAAGTAAAATGCTAACTTAATGCGCATTTTGATTTGAATACCGCCCCAGGTTTGCACCTATGAGCCCTGGACGGGATCTCTACCACAGAGTGAGAGAAGTGAGAGAGGCAGCCAGGGAGGAGGAGGGAGCAGAAGAAGGTATGATCAACTGAATATGAGATTACTTTACTGTTAATCCAGTAATGTTGAAAATGATAATGTAGATGGTGATGATGATGATGATGATGATGATGATGATAGTGATGATGATGATGATGGTGATGTTGTTGTTGATAGTGATGATGACGATAGTGATGATTGTGGTGATGGTGATGGTGATGATGATGTTGTTGTTGATGATAGTGATGGTGATGATGATGATGATGATGGTGATGGTGATGATGATGATGATGATGATGATGATGTTGTTGATGATATTGATGATGATGGTGATGATGATGATGATGGTGATGACGATGGTGATGGTGATGATGATTCTGTTGATGATAGTGATGATGGTGATGATGATGATGGTGATGATGATGATGATGATGATGATGATGTTGATGATGATGTTGTTGTTGATATTGTTGTTGATGATAGTGATGATCATGGTGATGATGGTGATGGTGATGATGATGTGAATTGATATTACATTGATATTGTTCTATGATAACAATGATAAGATATGATAGTGATGGCAGTGTACATGTATCTGGTGATGGTGATAAAGATGATGATGACAGAGATGACATAATTGGAAAAGATGATGATTATTACAGTGATGATGATGAGGAGGAGGAGAATATGACAACAAGAAAAGATGAAAAATGAAGGAGATTAAAGTATTCACAGTGATGGTGATAATGATGACTGTAGCAGTATTTTGGATGATGTTGCACAGTATTCACAAAATCAAAACTTATTTGTAAATAATATATCTCTTGACGCCATCTCTTTTTGCTCCTCTCCACTTACCAGATTGGATCAACAAGGTCTACTACAATCACAAGTGCTTCTCTGGTCCCTACCTCAACAAGGGGCGCATCGCCGAGCTGCCCAAGTCTGTGGGTCCGGGCATGGTACCCCTAGTGCTACGAGAGGTACTCCACATGCTCATCAATGCTGCCTACAAGCCTCCCAGGGTGCTCCGGGAGCTCCAGGTGGAGAACGAGGAGACTGCGGGTATGAACGGCTCCCTGCACGTTATGAAAGCAAAGTAAGTAACCTGCTCTTTGATTCTACCTGTATTTATGATTTTCAATGATTTACCGATAAGTTTGCTTGTCCCACTTACTGGATAATGCTTTAGGGTTATTATTGTTAATCATAACTTGCAATTCAAAGTGACTTCCACAGTTTCTCACAAAATGCAATTTCACTCGCAAAGGACCGAACATTAACATTTCGGTTGTTTGGAACCAACAGGTACAAGGGCAAGAGTTACCGTGCCATGATTGAGCTGTGCAAGACGGCCAGTGAGGTGCCAAGCTTCCTGAGGAACACCTGTCTGAGCTTAGAATGCTGTCCTAACCTGGTTTCTCTGACCCAGGTTGAAGATTCCTGCCCAGAACAGTGCTTTAACCTCAACAAGAGTAAATACAGTAAGTTAAAACTTATCTTATGTTTGGAGATTCTGTAAACTACTGGTAAGTCAACTGGAATAGCTCACTGTGTTTTTGCTAGGGTCACAAACCCTCATATCTCAAAAATGTGAAATGTTAAGGAGAGAACAATTGGTCTATTTTGCATATTTTTGTATGAGCTTTGAAAAATCATGCAATAATTATGTGCATGTATCTAAAAAAAAAACTCTTTACAATTATTCAGAAATATGCAATGAGGCTATGATTGTAGTTTGAAAGTTAGAAATAGTTTGATTTTTGTCACTGACAATCTTAACACTTATCCTCCTTAACCCTGTCTCTCACAGTACAAGCTTATGGCAGGAAACACAAGCCAGTCCGCATCGGCAGACCGCCCGCTCCCAAGCAACCATCCAAGTCCGGGGACAAGAAGGGGAACGGCCGTCGGCGCAAGAAGAGGCGTCAGCTCTTCATTCACCGTAAGAAACATAACAATCTCAAGCCAGACTCCCCTGAGAAGAGCAGGACAGAAGGAGGAGGAGTGGGGCCAGGAGGGGATGCTGCCCTAGGATTGAGCAGCGCTGAGGCGGAGGCAAGGAGAAGGGAAGTCCTGCACTCTGCAAAGAAACCCCTGGTCAGTAGGGCCAAAGCGTTGCTGGACTCCGCGAAGAGAACAAAGGTATGTGATGGATAGGAGGAGAAGATCATATTCTTTACACCCCAGACCCTCTCTGGTTGGATATCTTTCTTGAAGATCATAAGTGAAATAATGTAATGAAAGTGATGAAGGAAGGGAATATAAGAAGATGATGACATCTTAATACTTTCAAGAGTCCCTAGTTAATATGTCTGTTATACCAGGCTATACCAAAGGGTGTTTGGCAATGACCTTTGTTTCCTTTTTTAAAGAGTTTAGGGGCAAATCTCCTTCAGTATTGTCTTATTTTTTCACTGGTAAGAATATGATTATGGTGATATTATTCTGTGGTCTTTCTATACCTATGATTGCTAAAGCAAGTTTTGAGTTTATTATTATTTTTCTGCCTCTTATGTCAATGCAGCTCCAACACAGTACTCCCAAGCTGGTGCTCCCTCACAGGGAGAGGGGGACCAAGATGAAGACCTTTGCTGCCAGACTCACATCCTCCAGAGCACAGAAAAAGGAGGAGGAGAGGCAGAGGATGGAGCAACAAGAGAAACAACTCATGCAGCAACACCAAAAGAAGCTGCAACAACAACAGCAACAGCAGCAACAGCAATCAGAGGACCACAAACACAAACATGCCAAAGACAAGAAACAGGTAAGTTAGCCCATTAAGTTGGACTTTTCAGTACTTGTATACTTTCTCATGTACTATCACCTTGTGGACAACCATGGAAATACAAGAAACCGTCGTTTATCCCCCAAATCTCTAAAGAAGTTTTTCTGATTGATGAAATAACCAGTAGAATAATCATGGCAATGTGGTAGAATGGCCTGATGAACCTTGCACAAAGTACAGCATGTGAAAACTAACCTGAGATTGTTAAATTTAAATCTTTGGATAGAGGGACAACTACAAGTACAGACAGCCTATCTAAATGCAGATCCACTTGTGGCATAAACATGCCAAAGACAACAATTAAGTTCATCAACTTATCCTAACCAACAATGAATCTTCATCATCATCCTCTTCATCAAAATGTTATCATTATCATTAGGAGGTGATGTAATTCTACTCTATATGTTATTGAAGTTGATATTCATTGAAACTTAATGATTATGATCTCTTATTTTGTTTTCTACAGACACCCAGTCCAGGGAAGAGTGAGAGTAGCCTCAAGTTAGAGAGCAACCCTCTTCATTGGAGTGTGGACAAAGTCGTCAAGTTTATCAAGAAGACAGACTGTGCCAGTCTTGCCAAAGTATTCAAGGAACAGGTAAGAAATATGGACAAAATATTCTTAAAATCTTCATTTCGATCTGGGCCCCATCTATAAACAGTTGCAATTGATCCATATTTTTTGCAAGTCCTCCACAATCTCTTTAGTACAAGGTTGCGATTGGTTTCAAGTTGAGATAAATTTGAATCAATTACAAGACGGGGGCCCTAAAATCTATTAAAAATTTATAATCTGAACAAGCCTAGTTTAGAATGGGTCTCATAAACCTGGAAAAAATAAAAGTTAATATGAAAATTGTCGATTATATCTTGATGGAATATATTTCTCAGCTGGCTTCCTTCCCATTTTTTCATTTGACAGGAAATCGATGGCCAAGCACTGCTACTTCTGACACTGCCTACAGTACAAGAATGCATGGAACTGAAATTAGGACCTGCCATTAAGCTATGCCATCACATTGAACGGGTTAAGATAGCATTCTATGAGCAGTACGCATCGTGACATTCTTAAGTTATTGGTTACCGCAATGCAACCTCACATAAAGCTTTATGAAGACAGGAGGGTTAAGTCATCCAGGCTATGCATTTCACTACAAAAGGGCACAATCAGTGTAGAACGAGTGGAACAGGGACTCTCCTCACTATTACAGTATTTTGTTACAAAGGCAACACCATACAAAGACATCCTGTCATGGACACCCGTCATGAAAGCTACAGCGCAGAATAATTATCATTTCAATTCCTTGTTTACCATATGCTTTCTATTGCATGGGCACATTTTGTGTAGAATGAGTGGAGCAAGGACATTCCTCGCCCTCAATCCAGCTGTTGTCTTCAAGTGTTGCTCCTGTAACACACATTGGTCTTAAGAGGCATCTGCTCAAGCTGGATGCTTCATATCTAAGTGCACACCTAATGCTATGGTCACAACTGATCGTGCATGTTTTTACACGTGCATGTCCTCAGCTGCCATCGGCTGTGGGCCAACTCCTGCGATTCGTACGTCCTTTTGTCATGGGCACAACCAGTCATGCACCTCTCTGCACCTCCTCTTGGGCGTCTTGCACCCTCCTCATTAACATACTCCCTCTTACCTGCAAGAACTCTTAGGCGAACGTACAGCCCCGTACAGGTACGTGCAACCAACATGTAACCGACGCACGACATGTCACGGCTCCGTATGGAGCCATGGTCTTTGTGAGACATCCGCAAGGAGCCTGTGCGATGGTCGCAAGAAGCATGTGCAGGAAGTACGATGGCTGCACGTATCACGTGCCGTCATCAGAACATATAGCACGCAGAGATTGTTTGACATGTCTAACAGCCTCCTAGCATGTCCTGCGTGCTCCTATGTGCTTGGAAAAAATGTGCAGACCCGTGCGTGCGACGCAAGGATTTTCTGCGCAAGGAGGTGCACGACCGGTTGTGATCAACCTTGTAGGCTTACAGGCCTATGACAATAATAATAGTGTGCTCTATGCTTTAGCTCTCTCTCTCTCTCTCTCTCTCTCTTCACATGTATGCTGCACATAATCCTCTTCTATACAATGTCAACTACAGTCCAACATGCTTTTGCAACCACCTGTCTATAAAGACCACAATATCTGTTTCTCATTGAAACATGCAGTAAAGGAACCTGTATGTAAAGACCACCTGCTCATAAAGACTGTTTTTCTTGTCTCTCTTAAGCAGTCTTTATAGACAGGTTTCACTGTATGAAGCAGCTACAAATGTATTTGCTTTGTTTCCTAATTGTGGGATAGACCTTTGAGAGTAAGTCAGTATAACTATAAGTGAAATGTATTTCTCTGTGGACTCTTTGAAGAAATCATATGTTTAGTAACTATTTCTTAGCGACTTGTAAGCACTCTTCTTGTCAGCGTAGAAGTACCAAACTAAAACAAATCAATAATTAGAAACAGATTTGTTATAGTTTATGAAGGAAAACTTTTAGAAATAGTCGCTGATAGGAACAACTGTATGATCATTTCCTTTGACAGGACAGTACCTGACCCTTCTTTACTAAAAATGAAATATAGACTATAATAGGAATATGCAAGTACTAGAGTTGGGTTCAAATAACACCTTTGCCACCGTCTTTCTGCATCGAAATGTGTGAAAACGTTGGCTGCAGTGTATACCATGAAAGGATTATTGAAATATTCTCTCATTCTTTGCTTGTTTCTGTCTGGAAATATATATCCTGCTTGAGCTATAAAAATGATGTACTTTTTGTGTTTTATAAGAAATGTTATGAACAATTCAGAAAAAAAGATATACTGCATGTGATGTTTCCAGCTATATTTCATGGTTTTGTTATTGGTGCTATCGCTCTGCTATTTACGCAAAAAAAAAGAAAAGCCAAAGCTATTTAGATAGATAACATGGAAAATATATGTACTAAACAAGACAGTATACACAGATTTGCTATATGGAGAATGATTAATGCGATTTTGAAAAGAATCAAATATATAGTAAATTGCTAGCCAGGTTTTATAGAATGGAATGTATTTATTTTGCTATTTGCAAGTCAAATTAGGGTAGATTTTATTTCTAGAAACGAATTCAAACATGAGATGTAAAAGTTCCTGCTGTTTTGTTGTTGTTACTCTCTCTCTCTCTCTTTCTTTCTCTTTACTTTCTCTTTACTTTCTCATGTCTATAATTTTTTAATAGAGGTTTCTTTATTCCTAAGAAGGACAAAATAGTTTTGTTGCATGCTAAGCTTCAGACGTTGAAGAGAAGATTGAGTTAAGATAAAGGCCAAAAAAAAAAATGTGAAAAATAATCTTTGATCTTTTTCTTGTTATGCCCATGTTAAAGAACATCCTAGCAGCCGTGTCCCATGGAAAGGATTCCTCTTGAAATGTTCCATAAACTGGTAAGGGTTTTGCAAGTATGAGAATTTCTCTTAGGTTTGAAACCAGAAATGGGCACTTCTCTGTAAACAATCCAAAGTTTCAGATATTCTTGTGGATTTAAAAGAAAAAGCCTCACAACAGCTTATGGTATTTTGTCCTTAACTGCATACATGCAATCCTTGTACTTGCCCTATGACTATTAGATATGACTTTAAGGATTATATCTGTCTTTGGATACCCAATTAGGAGTAAGAAACCTTACAATTCCTGCTTCTCCATGACATTTAAAAGATCCCAAGAGAATGTATTGTGAATTTTCTTGCATTATGGCTCGTGACTTGTTTCCAAATTTTCAGTTCTTGCCATTTTCAGCAATAGTTTCAGATATTCTTGTGTATTTAAAAGAAAAAGCCTCACAACAGCTTATGGTATTTTGTCCCTACTGCATACATGCAATCCTTGCCCTATGACTATTAGACAGGACATTAAGGATTATATCTGTCTTTGGATACCCAATTAGGAGAATATAATGAGCAACTATAAATGGACTGTATCAAATCCGAACAAGAAACCTTACAATTCCTGCTTCTCCATGGCATTTAAACGATCCCAAGATTATGTATTGTGAATTTTCTTGCATTATGGCTCGTGACCTTTTTTCCAAATTTTCACTTCTTGCCATTTTCAGCAAACTTTAGCTCCATTCTTGTATGGCTTTGAAATTCTGTCTCCTACACAGGCAGCTTGCTGCTGTGTAGTTAGTTAAACCTAATTTCATGGGAAATAACATTTTCTTTTGTCATAACCTTTTGTTCTCCCTTCATCTTTTTATGCCTCAGCCCACTGACGGTGGTGCCAGAGTCATTGGCCCGAATTCACAAAGGTGGTAATAGATTTATACCATGGTTTATGCAGATTTTGTGGTATAAGTGTGCTTGATTTTGCAGCTACACTTAGAAAGATCCAATAATGAACGCGCATGATTAGCAAAGTGCGCAAATTTAACGCTAGTTTATGTAAATTTACAGACAGTTTATTTCAATTAATTTACATAAACCATGGTCTAAACCATGGCAACTAGCGTGAAATTTGCGCACTTTGCTAATCACGCGCGTTCATAATTGCACCTTTCTAAGTGTAGCTGCAAAATCTAACGCACTTATACCACAAAATCTGCATAAACCATGCTACAAATCTATTACCACCTTTGTGAATTTGGGCCATTATATTTTTGGGTTGTCCATCTGTCCCGCTTTCTTGTTAATGTGATATCTCAATAACCATTTGAGGTATGAACTTCAAACTTGGTGCTAATATGTATCACCATGGGAAGCTGATCTGATTAGATTTTGGGTTAGTTCGGTCAACGGCCACAGCAATCAATTTCTGAAATTTCAGGTTTTAGCCTCATTAATGCGATATCTCAAGAGCTTTTTGAGGTATGAACTTCACATTTGGTACTATTATGTATCACCATATTATTATTATTATACCATTTTGTATACCGTACATGACTGGGAGGAGACATATATGAGATGCAGTCGCATTTATCTTGTTCATCCTAACTCCTTGAAATCAAAAGGCTTCTCCTTTCAATCTACTACTTTGAGGAAATGCATGGTTCCTGTATTAAGCCCACTGGAATGAGAGATTTTAGTAGTTCTTCAAGTCAATAGAAAACAAACTACATTGTCTTTGAAGTGATGGGCTGTGTCTTTATAAATACTCATTTTGAAAGGTCCTTTTATGCTTTTATGTTTAATTACCTCATTTTCTTTAATCATCTCACTAGAGTGCAACAAGAAGAATTTTGTGGATTTCACTTTCAAAGATGAATTCATGTGATTTTTTTTTCTTTGTTGGAATGTTTGCATCTTAAGTCAAGTCATCAGATGAGTGCAAGTTATTATATTGCCAGCAGTAGTTTGTACTCGAGGACAAAAAAACATGTTATGCAGTTCATGAAGCCATAAAAACTTTCATATATAATTGGGACATACTTCAAATGATAACGTGTGCTAATTATGAATGAACTAGATGCCTGTGAAGACAAAATGAATGCCATAAACAGTGCTTGATGTGAGGAGTATGGTTATATAAACATAATAAGTATGGTGTTAGAAAATGCAGTAATTTACAAAGTGATAGACTTGAGGATAAATAATCCTGTACAGGCAAGAATAATATGCCAGGGTTGTTTTTTTGTTGTATGTTGCCATATTGATGAATCTAATATCTTTGCTTACCAATGCCTTTGCCAATCAGTATATTCAACATCTGAATTTTTATTTGTTCTGTCAGCTACATGTATTGAAGAAGTTCATTCCAAATGGTCTTTATTCCCCTTAATATCCCTTGTTTAAGGTGCCTATGGAGTGTGTGGGGGTTACACTTCATTACATAGGCAAGGAAAGAGAAAGCTTTGCAAGACAATCATGGAAGAAAATACAGCTTGAGTATATATAAAAGTTAAGAAATCTGTATCATGGGTGATAAAAAAGGTTAATACCAACGAATGAATATAACAAGCAGTCTATAATTAGTAACTGCACAATTTACTCTTCAATATCATTTCAGCAAGGCAATATTATATATGGTAATATTATATTGTCATATTGCATATATATGTTTATATATAAAAAGTAATATGTTCCTTGACTAATCATTATTTAACAAGTTGAAAAGGAATTCTAATTATGGGATATAAGAGCTAAAACTAATGTGGTGGTCTCTGGGCCAAAGTGAATTTCATGTGTAAAAGTCCTGATGATACCCATGCCAAACGGCCTGTTGGGTACAGAATTAGGAATGAAAATACAGAATTGGTCAACAATTTCTTTCTGCTTTCAAATGAATTTGAATAGTTCTCTGGATAAAAAAATAATTTTGGTGATACCATTTTCAACAGTGATGTCCTTATGAAGTCAGTTGATTAGGTTTCTTATTTTTATTTGATGAGGAATGGAATTCTTGGGGTTGATTTTGCATTGTAGCCTGGAATAAGTTGAATTGAAGCCAACATAAAGTAAAAATGGCTCTACATGGTTTCCCAAATTTAGAGTTCATGCTCTTTTATGCAAGCAAACATTGTTATTAATGCACTCCCTAATTAAAGTACAAGTGGGTATGTACTTAGTTGTTGCTATGTCAGGGAAGCCTTTTACAACCAAATTCCATCATCAGGGTCCTTCTTTGACATATTTGGATAAAATCTACATTCACTTCAACTCACTCTGCTTAACTGCTATTTTCATGAGGCCATTTACTCACTAAAAATGGTCTTTGTCATAGTAGTCAGATGATCATATCTGCAGTAGATTTAGATCACCAACTTAAACTGAACATGCAGATGGTCTTATTTGTAGTAGTTTTAACAAGATTTTTTTTTTTTAAATAATTTGTGGTATTAACGATTTGAGTTGACGGCACTTTGTTAACACATGTGCTGGAAGAGTTTATATGATATTGACATGTAAATATAAAGATATTGTATATATATTTTCATATGACTAGTAGGAAACCGCTATGATCTGATACAGTGCTAAGATGGAACTTTTTTTTACGTTGTCATCTTCTGAATATTGAATGAGAGCTGAAGAGGAAAAAAAAAAGTGATGTCATGAAGAATGGACCAGCATCTATTATGTTTCAAAGATATTTTTTCTGTTGTAAGAATGAATATGCTTTGAATTGGAAGAATATATGTCGAATGAAATAAAAACATGTATGAATTAATATATGCGCAGTACAAAAAAAATTGTATTATTGTTAATATCGTGTGACTGTCTCTTCCTCCTCAGTATACCATGGCAACTTACACTTTTGATGTTTTGATATTGAGGTTTATTTTACTGGAGTGCTAGAAGAGCAAGTTCATACTTTGGAGGAGTTCGTCAGTACCCAGTGGACCTTCAGTTCCCTGTTTGAGATGAAGCCAATGGACTTGATGATGATGATGATAAAGGTGATAATGGAGATAGTGATAGTGATGATGATGATAATGATGATGATGATAATGATGATGATGATGATGTTGATGGTGATGATTATGATAGTGATGATTTCTTCTTAATTATATACTAGTATCGCCGGCATCCACATATGCTGTGCGATCATGGCTCTTGCCCCCCCCCCCAAAAAAAAAAAAATAAAATATAATAATAATAATAATAAAAAATAATAATAATAATAATAATGATAGAAAAATAAATGAATGAATAAATAAATAATAAATAAAAGTCTTACAAAATTCACTTACATTAATGCCACGCCTTGGAGCATAGGGATTAATATGTAATTCACCCAAGGGCACTGGCTTTGTTTATCACCCAAGACTTGTCTTTTTTCCAGAGGATTTTCCGGGGGGAGGGCGTATAAAATTCAACTTACCGGTACTGAGATTTATAATTGATTATCATATTTAATTTTGTAATAATACACAAACCACATGTTGGTGGTTGAATGATGTTGCATAGCACCAATGATTTTAACGTTCAACAATTTAGCATCTTTATAGTTTCTTCTCGTATTGCACGATAGTAGTTCCACATCTGGAGAGCAATGGCGTACTCCGTAGCATTCCTTCCACAGGCCGGCGTAGTTCGCCGGGGCTGACATCTATTACTCGAATATCAAATGTCAAGTTTTTAAACTGTGCGAGCGAGCGAAGCGAGAGAGATGAAATTAACACCTTTTAAAAAAAAAATTGTCCAACTAAAAAGATGTTTTCTAAAAACTGTAGGACATAACCATGAATGAATTTCTTCGAAGAAAGAAAGGGCCCAAGGTGGTATTTATTAGGAAAAGGCATTTCAAAAATGAGAGAAAGACGAGACAACCTGCAGTGTCCAGATCCTACCCGTTGAGTTTCTTTGCAGTATTTTCGTCGACCAACCCCCACATTATTGTACACGCTCTCCTTCTGGCTGCTGCAGAGAATGAAAAAAAAAATGAAATAGTAATATGTATGTGAATATAAGCAGATGTTTGTGACAAAGGTCACACTCCACAATATTATTTGCTCGAATATAATCCACACCATTGGCATCTAACAAGTTCATTTTCTCATTCATAGAACTACAATACCTACGTCACGCTATTAAACGTCAGAGTTTTATTCTGAACAAATGTTGAGCTGAGTTCTGTCACGTCCGCCCATTGAGGCATAAAACATACATACGTCATAATGTCATGACCCCCGAAGTTATTTATGTATGCCATGAGCTTGAAAGAGACAAACAATACCTACAAAATTATTAGGATTGCATATTGGGTTTCCATAACTATCATGCGAAAAAAATGGGAGTTTTATTGAGAAGCTATAGGAATGTAAGAAAACAAGAAGCATTGCTCGTGAAAACTGTGCACGAGTAACATTTTTTTTTAAGTCAGGGGCGGTAGAACAGAGGTGAAAGGGCTTACAAAGTGGTACATACTCTTGTGAAGACGATAAAAATATACATTTCTTATTTCCAGTTAATGACATAGCTGCCATCATTAGTCAGCTGATCGGATCAATATGAGTTTACGGTCATGATGCAATCGTTACAAACTTATATTTATTTTTATAAAAGAGATACTGTATATATCAGACAATCTCAAGTGACTTTTTACCAAAACCAAACAAACTCTATCATGTAAAAAATGCATCAGGACTGAAATCATTCAGTTGCTCTTCAGTGGTCCATGCATCCTCTGAGTATGCCTCCACGGACTCAAAGTACACCCTCCAGTACACGCAGTGCGCCGCCCTTTGAAAATTCCTGCAATGCCCTTCTCTGGAATAATAAAAAGTTGTTGCACTCCAGACACTAAATAGGTGCATTTAGTGATAAAATAAACATTTTCGTCATTTACATGCAGGCTATAATAAACTTTGAGCCTATTCAGGCCTTATTATTTTTTGTGTTTGATAAGAAGCCGTATAGTAGTGGACATGAAATATTATTATGGGTACTAGGCAGGCGGGGGGGGGGGGCGGCTGGGTGCTGCAGCAAGTTCTAGAATATCGAAATTAAAATTACCCTTATTCAGGCAACCGTTTCATGTAGCGAGGTGGCTTATATATGATTTTCATATAAGCCTATCATCTAGTACATTTTCATGACAAACACATTTTCTCTTAACGTGTCAACATGTTCCAGCAAGATGAGTAGAGCCGCCCCCTTATTTCTGCGGGGATACTGTGCCCCGACGCTCATGGTTAATTGTGATGAAATATGGACTTATTTTGCAAAGGCAAAATAGAATTGAACTCTGAACAGCACGTAATTAATGACACAATCGTCATAAAAGATTACGAATGATGCGGTGTAGATGAATGTAGGGAGTTTCCATGTTCAGAGTCCACGATGACCGAGTTTTTTTTTTTTTGTTGTTGTTGTTGTTGTTTTTTTTTTTTTTTTTTTTTTTTGGGGGGGGGGGTGATCCCTCGACATTACAAGCAATCCACAATTAGAATGAAATTTATGATGAAAGGGGGGGGGGGCTATGTTCTCATAGTTATGTATCAAATACTGAGTTATTCTGATAGCCAACTTTTACAAAAGTTGAATGAGTCAACAATGTTTACGAACCACTGACGTTCCGCCCAAGATTTATCTTTTTTGAAGCCGCTAACAATATACCTGCCATACGGTTGACTGACCCAACATAAAGCCATACGAATGGTATGAGCAAATATTGGGCTGCGTTTCGATTGCACAATGCAGGGGCTCAAATTGAATGGTGATGGTATGGGGTTGGGCGTTTCTCAAATCAAAATAAAGGACACTCTGTTGTAATATTTCCATGACAATAGGAGTGCCGACTATTCACCAAAAAGAGCAGAATGAATTGAAGGAGTTTTGCAATAAAAGTGTCTCATGGTGAAACGTCAATATTTCCAAAGCGAGATGGGACTTTATATAATACGATGTAGGCATATGCATGCACGCCCCGTAATCACGATAAACTAAATGATTGTCAACATCGCCATGAACTCAAAGTCAATATCATTTTCCAATTGAGTTGAGTAGATAAAAACCAAAACACACGAATCATCATAATAGAAGAGTCAGTGAGATGAATGAAGAGGGGATCGAGGGTGTTTCACGATGGACTTCGTTTTTTCTTTCTTTATCTAGAATTGAAAGATAAAATGTGGGGGTTACAAACTTTACAGCTTATCAATGTCATGTGCAATATACCGCTTCGATAATGTATGCATATTGTATACAAACCTTTCAAAGAAAGGTTGTTCTTGACAACCTGAAAGCTTGCCGGACATAGCAACAAATATGCAAACTGGATTCCAAACATTGAGGCTCGGAATAGCTCGTCACTAGGTGCTCAGCGAATAAATGCGCATAAATTTGTATACTGTACATCACAGAAGCGGTCTATTATGACCCCAATGGGCTCAACGGGGGGGGGGGGGGGGGGGTGGCATCTTGTCAAACTCTCGTGATTCCTTACACGTTGTTGCCCTGGGGCCTTCACCTGCTTTTAATCAGATTTACTGTTATTAGCCAGACATTGTGATGAAGAAGAAAAAAAACCGCCTAGGTCATGAGGTTGTGTATTGGCATGCAGTGAGAATAGGCGATTACTTGCAACAATGGATTGTTCCATAATATAGGAAGGGGTGCATAGTTGAGTGTATGTTCAGAAAATGCGGGAACACGTAACAACAATAGCTATATAATTACAGTATTTAATATATATGATAGAATACAATGACAAAAACATATCACATGTAAAATTATTCAGGTAATTATGATCTTTCGTGACTTCAGGGAAGTGCCCTGCTAAATAACTAAATAGTTTCTCCCCTCTCTGTTTGCATTGCGTATCCTCGCAGTCCCCAACGTCAAGTTTTCTCCTCTGTTGTTGAACGCAGACTAGGAAATGGATCTTTAAACTTTAAAGGTCCATTTTTACAAGTACAGCATAATCCGATTTCGAAGCAGAGGACAACAATCTCAAATATAAGCCTATACTTGAACTTTTTTTTGAAGAAAGTCTCATAAAGTGATTGACAGATTCTCTAGATAGATAGTGTAGCTTGGCTCCAATAGCAGTTTAGTCCCCCCCCCCCCCCCCCAAAAAAAAAAAAAAAAAAAAAAAGAAGTAAATAAATGAATAAATAAATAAATAAATAAGTAAAGTGAAGAGGGAATGAGAAAAGAAAGTAATCTTTAAAAGGATGTATATGAGAACAAAAAGTATATAATTGAGTTTGACTTTGACTTTGACTTTATTAACAACACATCACATGAATAACATTATAATCATCAATATAAGGAGTAATATTGTTACATATACATAAAAAAGTACTTATCTACATGAAATAAATGTATTTACAATAATGTAGTCATGTTCGCAGATCAATGAATAATCAAGTACGTGATTACACTTAACTGAATGTCACACAGTTGCACTATTTAGATAAAGTTGTTAATTGCAACCAGAAGTTAGCACAAGTGCTAGTCGAGCCTAGTTCCATTCTTTTAGCAAGATGCTTGGTTTGTTATTTTTCTTTATATCAACATTTCAATTTCATCTTGTATTCACAAATATTAAAAGACAATACAGTGTTTTTATAGTTTACATTTCTTGCGGAGAGGAAAAAATATCAAAAGCAGTGAATTTTCTTGTTCAAATTATAATTACGTATAATAACGTTTGATTAAAAATGAAATCAATTTTCACACAAATAAAATTGACTATACCACATGTATGAAGTATACAGTAGAGTGAAAATTGAAAACATGTATAGCAAATGTAGTATTACAGATTACAAGTAATACATGAATAGATAAACAGAAAAATATAAAAAGAGATGCATATAAACAAACATTGAAGCTTAATCCTAAGCTATAAAGATCATCAAATACATGATAAATGGAGTACATTAAAAAAGTTGAGTTTTAAGCTCACAACATCAATTACGTTGAAGGTTGCTTGAAAGTTGTCTACGAAAGGTTGACCTTGAAGATGTAAATCTGATTTCATGTGGAAGACTATTCCACAGCTTTGTTCCAACAAACGAAATGCTAAACTGTCCTTGCCTTGTCTTACACTTTGGTACACAGAGTAACCCATTTTCTTTTCCTCTTGTTGCATATCTGTGCTGTATGATCTGACAATAATCTACTAATGTGTGTAGTAATATACCTTTCACCAGGTCATACATAAATGTTGATACGAAAAGTTCATGGGGTCGAAACATAGGTCTATCTAGTATTCCTAGGCTTTGGAAAAGAGGTTTTGAGTCTGTTCTAATCGGACTAAAAGTGATTGCCCTCATTACCATTTTTTGACAAATATAATACAACTTAGATTACTTTTGTAAGTACTCCCCCCACACCTCTATTCCATAAGAGATGTGAGGCTGTATAAAAGTCTTGTATAATAACACAAGTATATTCTTTGGTACAAAATGTCTTAACTTAAACAGAATGCCTACTTTTTTGCGTATGCACTTGTTTATTTTCTGAATATGTTCTTTCCATGAAAGGTGACAATCAATTTGAATGCCTACAGATGGTGCAACAGATACCTCACTAATGTCTGACCCTGATATTCTTACAGATCCTTTCTGATTATTGCACGACCTTTTGATTTTATAACCATGTAATTTGTTTTCTGTAAGTTAATTGTTACTTTATTTTTATTACACCATTCCTGGACCTTCTCTAAATTTTCACTTATCAGTTTTAAGTCTATTTCTTTTTGTTTAGTGTCAAAGGTATGACACAGTTTTGAGTCATCAGCAAATAATCTGAAATTGAAAGAGTTTGTTTATATAAATTAGAAATAATGTTGGACCAAGAACAGAGCCTTGAGGGACACCACATGTTATATTCAAATTTAAAGACATCTCATCCTTATATTTTATAAACTGGAATCGTTTGTACAAATAGTCTTCAAACCATTTCAAAATTATTCCACGGATTCCATAATGTGACATTTTTTAAAGGAGAGTTACATGGTTAATAGTATCAAAGGCCTTTTGAAAGTCTCTAAAGATACCAAGTATTACTCTACCTTCATCTAAGTATTGCAATAAGGTATTTGCGAGATTATTCAAAGACAATTTAGTGCTAAGTTTTTTACGAAAACCATACTGATGTTGAAACAGAGCATTATGAAATTAATGTTTCCTCTCTATACTGCATTTTTGCCGATAATGGATGATAATTAGATCATAAGAAAGTCACGAATCTCTAGTTTCGCGTTCGGTTTTGTCAAAAGAGAAAGAGAATTTTTGTTGCTATTTCTTATTCAAGGTTTTTTTTATTGTAAGGATGACAGCTAAATGCTAAATTGCCAGTTTCTTATTCAAGTTAAATAATGAGGAATTCCTAATGTTTTACTTCCCCTATTGCCAAACTTGTGTTGTTGTATGTTGATGCGTGCATGGATTTTCGGACTTGTGGATATGCACGTTTTCCTTCTCTTTACCCTGTAAATAATGATAACCTGTGCTTTTGGCGCTCCACTTCCCGATATGAAAATATTGTTTTTCAAACTAGGATTTCTTGTTGTTCTTGAAATTCGAAAAAGATCAATGATTAAAGGAATATTTATTTTTCAAAGGGGAAATTCGAAGGAAAAAACAAACAGAAGAAGCATATCGCATAAGGGCCTATATCGCTTTCCATTGTGTACATTTCATTGAAATTTGATTCCATATCCGATTTCAAGGATCACAATAGGATATGAAGTTTGTAAGTTATGTTATTATCATCATTCACTAGGTCTGCATGCCCACAGACGGTGTTTCTGAGAAATTATTTTACCCATCGGATCCTGAGCTCAGCATGCTAGAGGTCGTGTGACGTCACAATGCCAGACGGATGTAGGGTACACAGTGCAGGTTGTTCAATAAATTGGCAATGTGCCAGACGGGACCATTGGAATTTAAATCAGAATAAGCATTCAGAAAAACAATTTAATCCTCGCTAAATTGCTCATAACATCAACAAATATAACAACAAAAATAACAACCAGAAAGTAACATTGTACAGTATATATAGCCAGATATTATAACTCGGTTAACTTTGTGGCCAGTATAGGGAGTAACTGTGCATTTGTTTGTACACTTGCCCAACAAAGCAACATATGCCATATTCGAGGCTATAGAATTGGAAAAAATTGGAAAAACCCTGTGTTGATATCATTTAGATCGACTTCTTTATTTGCCAAAACTAGTGCGTCTAAGCCCAACCCGTATACGATAAACGTATTATCCTTACAATCTTTATCAGGCCTAGTATGTGCGTAATATTTCTACGACAAGGGTTGTGGTTTCTTCTACATTATCATAAATTAAAAAAATTCTAGGCAAAATATATTATTCAAATTCAATTCATCCATGAAAATGCTACTAGCATTTCTGTTGTAAGTACAACCACCGACGGTGGGGGGGGGCACTCGTCCCAAAAAGTGGTGGGTATGTACCAATGCTTTACTATATGCCCTTACAGTATGTGAATACAAGAGAACTGAGCTTGCAACAATAGTAGGGATCATGTCTGCCTCGTTGTGAATGGAACGCCCACCACTCTGCTGGGTAGCTCTTCCTGCTTGTTATTGTCGGTGGTCTCTCCTGTGCGGACGAAGCGAAACCCAAACATATTAAAGCCAAACACCTGATTGTGTTTTCTCGCTGGCCCGACCGTCTCCAATGAACTTTCGATAAAGAGCTCGTCTTCTCGTTTAATGGGTTGAATAGGGTAAACGCAGCAGGGGCATGGCATGCTGAGGCTTGTTGAGATGGTGATATGGGGTGGGTGATGAGGGGGGGGGGGGGGGGGACGCTTGATGTTGTCAAGCGCTTGGAGCAGCGAGTTGAACACGGACCTACATGAGTTGAATAATACAATAGGCCTGCATAATTATGCACAATGCAATATTTATAGCATTATGTTTGGACGTGGTTAATACATGTTACAGACGATAACGATATCTCTGTACGCATGAAGGCAAAAAAAAAAAAAAAAAAAAAAAATGAATATTCTTCATGATACAATATAATTAGAAGTGAAATAGGTAAATGTAAGCTTTCAGATCTTTGGCTACAAATGTATTTTTACGGAGTATTAGTGGTATTCACCGTAGCGGTTTTATTTCCAAGCAGCCAGTTAGGCATGTAGCCTATATTGATGTTCGAAACATTTTGGTAAATACTATATTAATAGCGTTATGTTGTACATTTGCAATGTCGTTATAGGATTAAATCTGCTTTTTTCTCAAATGAATTGAATACGGCAATGCCTGTGGCTTCGGTCATTACTAATACTCGACCTCCTATAAGTGCAGTGTTCAAACCCAAATGTTTGTTATATTTAATTACACTTATGGAAACACGTGTTCGTTTTCCAAGATTATTACTCCATTATATTAAATTTTAATTGTTAAAATGTAGTGTTTTGATATGCGCTGTGCAGGCTCGACCTGACCAGACGCGAAACTGATGCAGAAAAATAACAGAAAACCTCCTTGTGGTTGGCATGAAATAATATATAGGGATAGCCTAGATTGCAGGCGAAAATAGTCACTCCCCTCCTCGTAATTTTGTTATGACAATGCTGTCAATCCTCTATAATCACAGAAAAATCATTATCTTCTCATGTTTGGATAATATTGTTTGAAGTGAAATATGATTAATGCACTTTTACCGCCGATCGGACTCGGTAAGCATAATATTTACGTCAAAAATGTATTTTGTAATTTTGTATCGGAAATGTTTAACTTCAGTTGCAATTTTTGTGTATGAATATGAGAGGAAATAATTTTTTTAAATGGCAAAATATATATACTGCAGAATAGAATCATCTTCCTGTACATCCATGCTGTCCATGATTGTACCCAAATGTTACTGGATATAGTCTATCATATACATTTTGTGTATTAGTATTCGTAATCGGCGATGATTATTGTGAAAGGTGTGCATGGATTGTGGGTGGGGGGCTTGATGGATAAGGGGATAATTGTCTCATTGCGGTTTGTGTGTTCCTGGGGGATCCCTGGTTCTCAGCTTGTCAACAGGCCTCTGATTGGTTGGCCAGCATCCCCATTGACATGTTATACTGGGAGGCTTATAACAATGCACTGGATCGTGAAATCACTTTTCTCAAGCGCTGATTTTCCCCATGTTATCTCGGAAAATCTACTTGCCTATAATCGTCACTGCCATCTAGGCATGTAAGCATATTGTCAAGGCAACGACTTTGCTCGCTCAATTATTTTTATTCCACGTAGGCTTGAATAGAATTTCATCATGATTGTGATGATCACATTAGACTTTACAGGCATTAACATTATGAAAAAGTGTGTGAATTATTATCATCATACAAGATATTTTACTGATCTCTCGAGGGCATTTCTGTGTATTTCAACGTAAATTGTTAACAATTTCTTTATATCGAAGCACTCTTCCACCTCCCTGCATATATACTATACGTTATTTACAAAAGGGGAATGCAACTAGTTACACTTCCCTGTTTACGCACACATCGCACACATCGAGCTTTCTATCCCAGATTTTATTTCAGGGAAGATTGTTGCTGTGATAACTCCTAGTTATGACGGATTTCTCGGATTTCTCGCTGTTATTGCCTCTTGTAATCAGATGACGGGGAAAAAACAGGAAGGAGTTGTTACCATGCAGACATAATGAACGTGTTAATGAAAGAGTTGATAAAACTATACCCCGGGTTGAATTCTGGGCTTCCCAGACTCTGTTAACGCATTGTTTTTTTGTTGGGGTTTTCTTTTGTATATAGCTGGAAAACGAATTATAGGGGCGTTGTGCATATATTCAGATTCGATAACAAACCTTGTTTTTAAATTAATAATCTCATGTTTATGGGTCATAAGTGTATATGGTTCTTAGTTTGTATAGTTTTCAGTTAAAATTAGATAACTAAATATGCATGCCAAACATAAGTCAAAATACATGACAAATAAAATTACTATTCTTATCATTATATATATAAATAGTAGTAGTAGTAGTAGTAGTAGTAGTATAGTAGCTAGTAGTAGTAGTAGTAGTAGTATAGTAGTAGTAGTAGTAGTAGTAGTAGCAGCAGCAATAGTAGTATAGTAGTTGGAGTAGTAGTAGTAGTAGTATAGTAGTTAATAAGTAGTAGACAGTACTTAGTGGAAGTAGGGACGATCTGCAGCAGCATTTGCATGATACAGACGAGAAAAAGTAGATATTGGAAAAGGTATAATAGCGTATTATTCGTGTTGCATGTTCTTCGCCTATATACATGCAGGTCGCCAACGTTGGCATGGCAACACAGTGAGTACACGGGATTTACAGAATTATAATACAATAAAAAAAGAGAGAAGATTGCAAACATAGTATCAACAGATCGAGGTATACACTCCAATTCTATGAAAACGTGCGAGTATATTATACCTCTTATGTAATGTCAATATTAGATATAGTATGAAGTATAATATAGGCCAATACTTGTTTTTGTTTTGTTAAAAATGGTGGTTGATGGCAAATATTTTGTTCGGGTGGTATATACTTCATCAGAAATGATTTATTATCAGGTTATTCATAAAAAAGGTAATGTAGGTATAATGTTTGAGTATCTCCCCTAAAATAAAAATATAAATTCAAGAACAATATCGGCGAACTAAAGGTGGGTGGGGTGTCAATCGACAGAAGCCTCTCCTTTGTGTTCATATATAGCGAACGAGTTAACTATTATTGGCAGGTGTAGTAAAGTTTTATACAGATTTGATCCCACATGGTGTTATGGCTGCATGGGTCAGGGCTGCCAAACGCGTCATGCATTTAACCACAGTTTAGATAAATAGTAGGCCTACGCATGCTTATTCCATATACAGGTAGCCTATACTATTGTTCTGTCATTGCAATGGATAGGACGGTACATACTACATACACCATTTCCCTGGTCAAGATATGCGTGCCATCTTGGTCAAAGTGACTGTATACTATAAGCTTTGGAAAAGATAATTATTAAACCACTTTTTGCGTCGTTTTGACCAAAACTAAACACATAATAAGCCTCCAAATATAGTTCATGAAAGCAAAGCTCTAGTACAGTACCTCCTTGATATTAATATAATGCTATAAAAGAAACACGGGCACATGATAGTCGAGGTAACTATATACGTGTTATATACTCACTGTCTCTCGATCGTTGTTTTCACGATATGGAATGTTTCTTCATTTTTTTTTTTTTCATTCTTCTATTGATTCAGTGTTTTCAGAATCATGACACTTGTAAGTCCCTTCTACTTTTTATGATCCTTCTGGCAGAGTCAGGATTCTTATTTATTCATTTCACCCAAAATGCTGTTGAATTTTTAAATTAGAAAACAAAGATTTCTTGTATTAATAACCAATGTCAGAAAAATATAATGAACATAGTCCTACCCCTCGCACCCCCTTTCACACTCTCTCATTTTCGCAGTGGAACGTAGTCATAAAACCATTGTTATGACATGCAAATTTTTCGTGTAACCGCATCCAATTATCGTCTCTCTTTTTCTTCAAGCATTAAAAATTGCCTGGCAAGTTCACAAAAGGGCCCGAACATAAACAATCCAAAATATAAGCGAGATTGAGAGGATACCGCGGTAGAACAGAACAAAACGGAGCTCTTTCCTTGAAATATCTTTAGACCCGTCCATGCATAAACTGATCCTCCAACTATTATGCATCGTTTGTGAAAATCAGACGCATGCAGACAAAGCTACCCATCAATGGGTAGTGTTATATTTGTGATCATGTCTGCCCTATGTGGCCTATCAGCTGACGTTCTCATTTGCCATGAATGAGTAGCCTTTGGTATCGACCTCGCATGACGTCGTCGCTTTCTAAAGACACAAGTCAATATGCCTATTTATGGGGTCTGAGATCTCAGCCGAGCCCTGCACAACAGTCTCCTGATTGGCTGCCACAGCCCGACGCGACTGACGTCACTTAAGTACCTCTATTATTTAGCATACAATCCAGGCGAGAGGAAAAAAATAACTCGCTGGGGGACTTCGCGCTGTGGTAGTCAATGATAATAAAACTAGCTTCGCTTCCTACGCTTTGGCCATTTTCCAGAGATACACAAGCGACACAAGGCATCAAGATCGCCTAAACCACGAAAATTTCCAGCTTTATTCAATGTTTCACGCAGAATTATCGTCCGAAAGACTTTAAAAATCATCCGAACTCTGCCAAGTGAATCTCGTACGATTATACTTAAGGAAAAGACGGGATATATACCGAAAGAGACATATGTTTTGCAATAATAAGTATATGACGTGACGCTGATAATCCCGCTCTGGTAAAACGGTGGTATTACATGTATTATTGATGGGGAATTTCTGAGCTGGTTATGTCGCAATAGCATATCGCCATTACCGATTCATCACTTGAGTCACATTATTAAGATCGTGGAGAACAGTCATTGGAAAGATTGGGGAATATTACGGTAGATTACCCGTCAATATTTTCTCTCATCGACGCACTCTTGCTTGGTCAGAGCAGTGGCGAGTTGGTGGACTGGTTATTTCAAGAAGTGATGTATCTTGGTTTGGGGCTTCCACCTACAATGAAGAGAGAAGTATACAGTGCAGTAAATTTTGTGGCAAGATTACTCCAGACCACCAACAGAAATGTTGATCCTGGTCTAGTGGACAATTTCAGCCGTGTTCTTGTGAACTGTCTATGCGAGAGGTTCGACACCCACTGGTTTCCAGAGAAGCCCTTCAAAGGCAGTGCTTACAGGTGTGTAAGGATCACCCAACTCGGTATGGACCCTGTCTTATCGAAAGCTGGAGAAGCCGTTGGTATGTCCACCGAAGTACTCTACAACCTTCTCCCCCACGAACTTACCGTTTGGATCGATCCAGCAGAGGTTTCGTACAGAATCGGTGAGGAAGGTTCAATATGCGTACTCTACGATGGCAGCGACGATGAGGATTCGTCGTCGTCCTCGTCATCGTCCAACTTGAGTGACTTGTCAACATCGCCTCCCCAGTACTCTCAAGGACTCTTCAGCACAACAAGCGCAGCTGATTTTGACTTCAATTTCAATAGCCCGATACCTGCCTTCCATTGACATCTCGACCTCAACGACTTCTGAACGAACTTTCGGCGATAGCAACCACCTTGAATGCGATGAAGGAGCTTCGAGATCACAAGAACTCATTTCACCTACAGCAACAGACATGCCTCTAACCTACAAAATCATTGGTTTTTAGTTTTTTCTTCACTGTCTTTACAAGTCTTTTTTTTTTTAAAGATTGTGTTTTGAGCAACATTCCTCAAATTTATTTTATATTCCAAAGTACAAGATCAAAAACGTGTGAAACAGAAAACTTCAGTGCATTAGAAACATAGTTCTTTGTCAACTCATTAATGAATATTTTTCTGTTTGTGTGTGTTGTCTTCTAGGTACATAATGTACTCCGTCCAGTCCTATGTACACACAAGTTTTCTGTTTGGAGGAGAGGGGAGGGGGTTTAAAAGAGAAGTACAGAAATGGTGCTTGATCTAATGTGCCTTGTTGAAAATTGTCGCACACAAATATACTTCAAATCACGATTTCTGATGGCTAGAAAGAGAGATCCACTGGCCTGTTAATGCAGCCTGTGCATCCCAAAGGCCTTTTCTGACAAAAGTGCTTGGTTATTTTACATGGAACTGCCTTTTTGGTTTATCATGGAGTTGAAATGTTGATCTATAATCAACAAATTTTCTTTGGAAATCGCCTTTTCTCAACATATGTTTCATAACGACCAATTTCATTTGGAATATAGAAAATACTTTAAAAGAGCAATTTCTCATTTGCTAGCTGGTCTGGCATTTGATGGAATTATTTTGTAAAATGAAAAAGAATGTAATTGGTTGTGTGATACTAATGTACCAGATGGCAATTTGAACATGTGCAAGAACTTCGAACTTTCCAGTCACAATGTGCCTACTAAGCATTTTTATGGGTGAGATCAGTATTACTACCACACTAATAGGGAGGCTTTTGGCTCTGGAAAGTTTTTTATTAATATGCATTTTGTCCAATTTGTGGAATATTGTACACTGTTTTTAAGATGATCTAATTTGGAATTCCATGCACAGCTTACCTTTTGTGAAAGCATGCCAGTCATCACTGTTTTAAATTCTAATTGATATTGTGCAATGCACTGCAATTGTAATTTCATGAATAATGTCTTCATGTGTGGTCAGAATGATACAGATCAACAATTGATCAGATTTTTCCATTTCATTGTATTTTTAAAGTGAAATACGCTACAATTTGTTAATTTTGCCAAATTGGGAATAATTGTGGTATTACAGATTTGCAAGGCTTGGACATATAATAAAGCCTTAAGCAGCTGGGCATTTTTTTTTTTAAATTGTTAAATTGTTCTGAAATTTGTTGAATTTACAATTTATCAGTACTTCTTGAACATCAATATCTTGTAAATTAGAACATGTATTCATTGATTTTATTAATCTGTTAGCTACAAAGTAGTGTACCAAAAAGAAAAGTACAAAATGTATGTACATGTGTACTGACCTAAAAAAAAAGTAAATTGTAAGTACTGGAGCCATAATGTTTGTGGGTTTCAACATTTGATTTTGGAATTTTGATAATTTTAAATGTTATTGCAGTAAAGTGAAATGGTTTAACCAATATATACGCAAAGGGTGTTTCAATACAAATCAATGTTTCCACAGTAAGAGGCGTTCCTTTTCAGCACATGTTATCCTGATGTAATTGTTTTCATCCTTTATGATGTATTTTCTAAATGAGAAATTTACACGTATTGTGCCAGAGAAAATGACGATTGGACATCGTTGGCAAATTCTGTCAATGTACACCTAAAAGCGAAAGTTTCCATGGTTGTAAAGCTATAGCTACAAGACATTTAAATCTGATAACTCTTTAACGAAGATCCTGTTCCTTGTTTTTCCGTCGGTTTCCACGTCACAATTACATGTATACCACATAACACCAGATTATTATTTGTTGCATACCCTTGTTGTATCTTAATAGAAACCCCCTTTTCCACAAGTGATACGTGCATGTGTGTTCACCTTATCACAAGCTTAGTTATTATAACAGAAAATGTATGGTATTGCACCATCCACTCCCCCACAGTAGAAATCTACATTTGTATTTTGCTCGTTTCATCTTATCACAGCCTAATTCTCGGCTTCAAAAACTTCTCAAGTCCACAATCTTTCATGTTTTTTGTGACTATGTGCTTACTCTCTATATAACTTCATTTATGCCTTTTGAAATATGTTCATTTTATGTTGACATGACATGCACAATTTTTTATCAAAACAGTAAAGACAAAGAAAAAAAAAGCTACATGTATCACAGGAGTACCTTACATTGTATTCAAGTTGCTATGGTGCTGTTAACTGAGCGAGACTGAGGCGTTTTTGACCTGATTTTCCTTGACTAGGACTAAGCAGTAATATGTAATGTTTAACTTGACATGTACTGTATATTTTGTAGATCATGAGAATTTTTCCAGCCTTCTAAAGAAGGATCTTGACAGGTCACTTGTATTGTGCAATGGCGTGTAACTATTAAAAGTTGAAAATAAACACGTGACCTATATTTTTTACAGTTCTGTAATAAAAATAGTTGAATTGTATATTAAAATGACCTTGTACAGATTTGTGAAAAGATGACTTTGTTTTTTGAATGAAAAGCTTCAAATTAAAGACTATTTTGTTCATGCATCAGAATATAATTAAGTCATTGTTGATTATTTCTATCAAAAGTATATTTTGGGCATGATTTTTTTGTTAGTGACTAGTGAGCATGAATGAGTATTAATAATTTAATATCCAGTGGTGTTGATAGAGGGGAGGTGGGGAGAGGAAGTCGCCCCCAAATTAATGACGTTCTTTTTACTTATTACATTTATTATGGAAAATGTTTGGGCAAATTCTGAAATCAAAGAGTTTTGAACACATCAGAAATCTGGGGGAATCTGAAGGCCTTTTTTTTTGTTTTGCTGCTGTCAGTTATTTTGGTCTATCTAGTACATGTAATTATGATACAAATTCCCCCCCCCCCCTTGATAAAAGGACTGTCTGCAATGCCCCCATCAACATCCTGTCCTTGTTAGGATTCCCTAATTATTCCCCATGCTCTTGTGTTTATTAGAGTGTGTCTGCTGGTTGGTAACGTGTAGGATTATAGTGTCTTTGAGTATGTGCTTGTAGGTGTGGGTGAAGTACTGTGTGCAGGAGGTCAGTGTGTTTGTATGTGGTAGACAGTGTTATAAAAACAGGATATCCTAAGCTTATTTCTGCTGGTATGTAGGTCCTTCCTCCTCTAGCTCTGAACATGTAAACAAGTAGACATTTAAAGATAAGAAATCTATTGTTCTGCATGCTGAGTGCCAAAAGGGCATTAACTTCTATCATTTTAAATCTCTCTCCCAGCGGACAAAATATATTCATGTATTCCTTTCACAATATGGTATAATTTATAAACCACAGTAACTTCTACTCCTAGTTTGAGGATATCCTAGATGCTATTGCGATGTGACAATTGAAAAAAATCTTGATTTGGATTTAATTTATCTTTTCAGGACCAAGTATAATAGGCCCAGGATTTCCCACTACTTTCAATTTTTTTGAATAGAAATCTGGACTAGAATTTCCATTTACATTGATGAAAGTAATTGGAGAGGATTTATTGCCATTTGGTTCAATGCCAATTCACCTATTAACTAGCTAATCTCATTTCATCTGTTCCCATTTTGTCTTCCTTCCAACTGGTCTCGTATCATTTGGTCTATGCCCATTTAAAAAAAAATAATCTATATGGTGATGGTCTCATCAGTTTGTTTAATTTTGTCCAATTAACAGTTGGGCTATTCATTGTTATATCTGTTGCAAGCCCCATAACAAAGCTTCCTGTTGCAATAGCCCACTTTTTTTTTTTACAGGACCAAAGGAATTTAGACAAAGAAGGTAATAGACCAAACAGGCATAAGACCAACTGGACAAGAGGACAAAGTGAACGGTAGACAAAATAATGACACATGGAGAATACATGAACTGGGCATAGCATGAATTGGACTACTTGGCGTTGGATTGGATAGGATACTCCCAAAATGCACCCTCAGCTACGTAATTCTTACTAGTTATTCTCCTCGGACTACAAGAATCAATCGCTTTTTCTGAATCATTCTGTAGTGCACTTAGCAGTATGGCAGTATAGAGGAACTTCGTAATAATGAACATCTTGGGACCATGGAAATTTGTCTTGTTATATTGCAACCTTGTTATATCAGGGCTGAAAAAATATAATTGAAAGGAGCTGAACCAGCAATATTACATTAATAATTATAGTTTATTGTAACAGTGTTCGTTATCAGGAGGTTCCACTCTACCGTACTTATAATTGTTGAAACTTGATGTAATTTCCACAGAGAGACATCTTATAAAGTTTAAACATATGGGACTTTTTATCTAGAACAATCGATGTGTAATACACTCCAATATCACAACACCAGCTGGGAAAGGTAGGGCCTATGTGTTATCCAGAGTAACATGTACACTTTGGTCAAAGGGCATATTTGCTTGTATGAACAGTCAATATTGGAGACTGTGTATAACCTACCCATGTTAACCTCACAGGCGCAGTCATCATTATAAGAGCTGAGGGAATCTGTTTTGTCATTGTGAAATTGGCAACTCAAATTTACTATCAATAATTCATAAACACTGAAAAACAGAATTTGAGTATAAATCATCTGTTTGGTTTCAAAATTGGTCATAAAATGGCTCTTGTGAAAAACGATATGCTTAATTCTGTTCCATGAAGAAAATAACTTGCTATATCTCTATTCTGAACAAGTAACTCATTTGATGGTCGAGGACGGATTCATCACCTGTGGCATGGGAAGGATTAATGAGTACAAACTATGTAGTCATTTTTGCTCTTAATGCTCGTGCATGTTTTGTAACTTTCAGCAGTATCATTCCAATTTAAAGACGTCACCCAAAGTTGCACTTTGGTCGCTGATGACTTAGCCCATTGAGACAAGTTCACTTAAGCATGAAATATGGTTTCTGACTCATGTTGCTAAAAATGACTAACATCATGAGCAAAGGGCTGCAATCACTAAACATGTATTCAAGTCCATGTATTAAAGAGGTCAAGTTCTAAAAAAGGTGAAAAATAATGTGAGCCTTTTTCATTCTTTCTACGTCAGTTTGGAAGAAGATCATAATAGAAATGTCCCATATACAGGATTGCTCCTCAAATGCCCTCATATTCAAAATATGAGGAGAAGCAGCTAAAGTGTTTGAGCTGAGCATTCATGCCACATCTCAGTGTAGTCCTATATACCCAATTCTGTGTGCAGTTCATGTGCTTTTCAGTGAGATGGGGTCCATTGTGGTTATTCCCAAATCTCACAGTATACACCAATTCTTATGTAGACATAATCAACCTTTACCTTGCTTTGAGAGAGTCTATTTCACAATGTAATTGAATGACCAGAACTCAACTTTATCTTTAATGTACAGAATACATACATATAATACTTTATTGGAAATATTTTTAAAATTAATTGTAAATTACACTTGGACTCAATAAGGTAATGTACAAAACACATGTTTGTTTCAATTGGTCTTTCATGGCCACAGTCCATAAAGAGACTGTTTTTAATAACATTGTTAGAACAAAACACATAAACAAAACAATTTATAAGGTATAAAAGTTGGTAATATGTTTCATATAAATATCTTTCTACATATTTACAGACTATTTAAAACTAGAAACACACTACAGTGGAACTTCGTTACAATAAACTCCTTGTGACCCAGGAAATTACCTCTCTCTATCAAAACCTTGTAACATCAGGGCTACAAAACAATAAAATAGAAAGAAATGGGACCGGCAATATTACCTTGTTATAATGAGAGTTTATTATAACAGTGTTCTTTAAAACGAGGTTCAACTGTACATGATTCACAGAAAGTACATGTATGTGTGACAGTAACACAACTAATATCTATTATCTCGTCAGAATTGGAACTAAAAATTTGTAGGCAAGAAAAAACAGTCAAAAACTTATATGTACATAGATGTAGCAGCAGGAGGAGGATCGGGAGTGGGGAAGAGGAGGGAAAGTAAGAATTGCTTAAGCCCTTTTCACCTGTACACAAAGTTTGTGCGTTGAATGCGTCTGTCGGACTACTGTACATTTCGGACTGCATGCACAAAGCTGACCGAATCGTGCACAAGAACTCGAGTTCAGGCAGAGCGTGCATGTTGCATGGTGAGTGGTGACCAGTCTGTCCGAAGTTTGCGCCCCCTGCGGGGTACAGCACCTGGGTAACATACACAGTGCCCTCTCTTGTGGCATAAAAACATCCACAATCTGCTGTTCAACTCAGCTGCTCTGGGAATTCAGCCCAGCTGACGAGCTAATTATCATATGCCTAGGAACTTCGCATGATCATTTCCAGCATACATGCACAGCAAATAACTTTGTAATGGGTTCAATTTTCCTACCTTAAAATACCTTATCTTTGATAAAAATCAATTTCCGGGTGTCGGAAACCTTTTGTTTATTCAGCTGAAATTGACTGAAAAATACTAAAGCATGTTTGAGAGATAACAAGATATAAACTACTATTAGAAGTACATGACTATCTGACAAAAACCATGAAATATCTTCAGATGGAGAGGTGAAAAAAAAAAAATCCTTTGATACATCATCCAGGCTAAAGTGTGTTAACCCATTCAATTTTAAGCGTGAATAAACTCACGCTGGACTCTATAAACAATGTGTGCTTTACTTAAATCACTTGGCATCCAGTGGATTAAATATATAAATATTTGAAAGCGTGACATAGTTACTGTACAATCCATTCCATCTGCAGACAAATATACAGGATAACAAACAGGAGTACCTGGCACGGTTTCAACAGTAGATGGGGTACTTACAAAAACATGTAAAAATAGGGAAAACGTACAACAGTTCCTCAGAGCTGGTTTTTTTCCTCAAATTCACTTTATGATAACCCAACACAGCGTTGCAAAATCAGCTGCATACCGTAATCCGATGATTATCTCAATTCTAAATGAAATCTGAGCCATTTCCTTATAATATGTAAATTGCAGAGAAACCAAATACATGTAACCACTGAAAATGTTAGCAATTGAACACAAATTTCAGTTTCCTGATTTGAGTTGCATGTTCATGACTTCATACTGGAAAGATGACATGTAGCATACATAATCAAGCAGCATTACATCAATATTATGTATTTGATTCCCTAAGCCTCCTTCCATCTTTGGTGGAAAAGCTCTATGTCGAAAAATGCGACAAACTCCAAATCCAACATTTTGGAAGTATAATTGTGGGAACATTGGACAACTGACAATAATTTTCTGCATCATGACATCTTAAAGTTAAAGAGGGAATAAAGTCTTCTTTGGCAAAATGCAACACATCCATTATTGTGTACATTATACTAGTAGAGCTGTAGAGCTCCATGGTGTACATGTAGCTAATGAAATCCACTAGCAAAACAGCGGAATGTTCATCCATCCCCCTGTCCCTCAAACATTCTATTAACAGGGGAACTCCACCCTGACATCAAAGTTGATTTTGAATAATTACAGAAAAATAAATGAAACACATCAGTATTAATTTGGGAAAAATATGATGAACAAAAAAATATTTAGGAAGATCACTACACAATTGATAACTTCGTGATTTTCTTTGTAAGCTCCTCTCGGTTTGTTTGGTACAAAGATTTCATACATTCCCTTTTTCTCCAAAGGAAATGAAATCTTTAATCTGTTCCTGGGATGTGTAATTTCTTTGAGAAAAAACCCAACAAAACAAACATACTTCCTCATCAAAACTAACACAAAAATGTTGCCGAGTTCTGAAGGTTTTTCTAAGAAATCAAAACTTTCCCATTTTTCATCGGATATTGCTCAAACTTTTAACGACCTACCACCTTCTCTCAATTTTCTGGTTTAATTTTATTTGAATCAACTGAATGTCACGGTGAACCTCACATTAAACAGCTGCAGAGGGCTGACCAGTCTCTGTCTATTCTCCTAGTCATCATCCATATCTTCATCATTCTCCTCATCGTTGTCCTCCTCGTCCTCCGCATTCTCAACCTCCTCATCTGGGTTGATACCTTTAGCGATGAGGACCTCCCTGTACTGTGTTTTCCAGATCCTGGGGTTGCTTTCACCCATAACCTGATTATGAAACAAAGAAACGGAGATGGACAGATACAAACGGAGTAAAGGACAGAGAGAGATAGACAGACAGGGAGAAAAAGAGGGAGAGAACGAGAGAGAGAGAGAGAGGTGAGTGAAGGTGAGAGAGGGGGAGTGAAGGTGAGAGGGGGAGGGAAGAAGAGAGAGGGGGAGGGAAGGAGAGAGAGAGAGAGGGAAGGAGGGAGAGGGGGAGGGAAGGAGAGAGAGGGGGAGGGAAGGAGAGAGAGGGGGAGGGAAGGAGAGAGAGGGAAGGAGGGAGAGGGGGAGGGAAGGAGAGAGAGGGGGAGGGAAGGAGAGAGAGGGGGAGGGAAGGAGGGAGAGGGGGAGGGAAGGAGAGAGGGGGGGGAGGGAAGGAGAGAGAGGGGGAGGGAAGGAGAGAGAGGGGGAAGGAGAGAGGGGGAGGGAAGGAGAGGGGGAGGGAAGGAGAGAGGGGAGGGAAGGAGAGAGAGGGGGAGGGAAGGAGAGAGAGGGAAGGAGGGAGAGGGGAGGGAAGGAGAGAGAGGGGGAGGGAAGGAGAGAGAGGGAAGGAGGGAGAGGGGGAGGAAGGAGAGAGGGGGAGGGAAGGAGAGAGAGGGGGAGGGAAGGAGGGAGAGGGGGAGGGAAGGAGAGAGGGGGAGGAAGGAGAGAGAGGGGGAGGGAAGGAGAGAGAGGGGAAGGAGAGAGGGGGAGGGAAGGAGAGAGAGGGGGAGGGAAGGAGAGAGAGAGGGAAGGAGGGAGAGGGGGAGGGAAGGAGAGAGAGGGAAGGAGGGAGAGGGGGAGGGAAGGAGAGAGGGGGAGGGAATGAGAGATAGGGGAGGAAATGGAGAGAGAGAGAGAGAGAGAGAGAAAGAGAGGAGGGACAGGAAGAGAGAAGAAACAAGAAAGAGAGAGAAGAAAAAAGAAAGGGAAATATCCTTTTAAATAAAGTATTGGTACAAAGTTTGATTCTTTTACCAAGATGGTTCTAGCATACATGAATTTGCTGAAATCAAAGACTACAGAACAATAATAATAAATTTAGTAAAAATTTTGAACTCTAAATGTCTCTTATATGTACAAGTCTTCTAAGCAATATACATAAGACTGATCTGTGGAAACTATGAATATTTATACCTTTAATATGAAAAATGTATCAGAACTTAATTGCTGTTAGTTATATTCATTTCATTTATATATATATATCAAATCTCATTATTCTGAAACAAAATCCAGGTTTTGTGTGATTTTAAATACACATTTCAGGAAATACTTATATTTTCAAGTGATATCAATTAAAAATACAATCAGCAGAAACCTCTCATGAACTCATGAAGAGATTTATGTACAAAAGAAAAAGAAAAGTCATAAGACGCCATCCATATTAGTAGTTTTAATCCCCTCTACCTGTGGTTTGGTTTACATCAGCTGTGGTTATAGCAGTCATTCTACTTTCCTAACCACAAATTATCTTGAGAGAGTCTCTGTTAAAGAGGAAGTCCTACTATCAATTTCGTGTCAAGAAATGAAGACAATTTAGAGGAATTTGTGCATGAATTGTTTAGAAAAAAAATCTATACAGATCAAGAGAAAAATAGTCATTTTCACCCAAAGTTTTGAAGAATACTACACAATCAGCAAACTATGAATTCCTCAGTGAGTTACTTTCTATATTTTCAGGGTACAAAAGATTTAATAATTTCCAATTTCCTCTAAACATGACGCTTTCTAAAAACCAATACCCAAAATACATCCTTGTAAACAAATTCCAGTGGGTCACCCTGTATGAAATAGATATACACCTTAATCAAATCAGAAGACTATGCATGCTTTGAAAATCTTAATGCAGAGCTAATGGAGAATTGCTGCTTACAATGGAAATCATATTGTTGCCAATTTGTGTTCATGTTGAGATCATCAAACTCTTAAAAACGTAATAACATTCTTATTCCTCATCGGATGTTCTTCCTTCAAAACTTTCACAAACCCATTTCTCTCATTCTTTTTCAAGTATTAAAATAAACTTCATGTTTGTTTGACTTCCCCTTTAAGATCAGAACCCACATAAGTCACTTGGCATGTAAAAGTTCATACTTAGGTCACATCAGTGTATCTTAGACCTTCCTTTTGTTCTTTACCCAATTTCCTCGGCTGTAACCAAACTTCTTGCAGGAAAAGCAACAGCCCTTTTTCTTTCCTCAAGAAGAATGAAGCAGGCATGAATTGGTAATACACCTGCTTTATATTGAAGGATACAGAGGGGAGGTGTGGGGGAGAGGGGAGGTATGTGTGTGTATGGGGGGGGGGAGGTTAAAGATAAAGATGAGTTCTGATAAGTGAAAAGTTAGTCGTGAGCTTTTTCATTATATTCATTCTCAGGTGGAAGAATGGCATAAAATGCATCATAGTACAAATGACAAATGTCCCATGAAAAGGATTGCTCTCACTTGCCCTTATAGTCAAATAGGACTACAACTTTGGACCAAATTCTGATGCCACATACATCGTGTTATCCCATATATTCATATAACAAAAGCTTTACATACAGCGAGTCGCAACACTGGAGGTCGCCACATACATAGTGTAGTCCCATATATTCATATAAAAAAGCTATACATACAGCGAGTCGCAACACTGGAGGTCGCTACATACATTGTATAGTCCCATATATTCATATAACAAAAGCTTTACATACAGCGAGTCGCAACACTGGAGGTCAGTTCTGATTGGTCAGTTATATCTTGGAGCTTCAAATAGTTCCCTCCATGAAATAGAGAATGTACTTGAAAAGGGACCTATTGATCCTCCATATTTAACCCAAGAAATGCGCATGTCACAACTCTCTCTTTCCACGCGCTATGGATTAAACTAATCTTGAGTTCTGGTAGTGGAATTTCATTTCCTGAGAAACTGGCTCAGTGTAATCATTCTGAATTGTAGGTAGGTTATTTGGACCATCAAGACAAACCAACCAAACTAAGTGGGAAATCACATTAACTGAAAAGCACAACTGACATTTGCATACAGAAAACCACATGATGGAACTATTACCATAACTTTTCTTCTCGTTCCCTGCTCTTTACTCCGCTTTAGATACATTTTATACCACAATCATTTGGCAGATATCATTTATTTGCGATATGAATACACATCTTAGTTTAATTTACTTCTGTAAAAAAAAAATCATTATTTCCACCATTACCAGACCTGCAGATTATCTTTATCTGACTCAACAGAATAATACATATGTCAGAACAAAACATAATTATTAGATCACGTGCATACCTGAGCTACTAGGGTGAGTACTTTCTCCTTATCCATTTCCTTCTCTGCTCTCAGACCCCATCTATACTCGCATTCTACAGGATCAGTGTTGGGTATCTTCTGACAATCCAAGTACCTGAGAGGCAAAAGGAAAAATAGAATGCTCCATCAGCTTTCAATAATGATAATTAGCAGTTTTGTATGTACCTCAAAACGTTCATTTATTTTTTTTAATTTAATATAAAAAGAAAAAATATTAGGTTGTAGAAAATTCATGAGATATTTAAAATTCAGAATGTAATTAATCTTTCATTAAACTCTGGCAATCCAGAAAATTATTGCCGGTAAATAGAATTCCAAAATTGATTACTTTTTTTAGACTTCTGAGTAGGCATTGAGCCCTGCTATAGCATACAAACAGGTCGAAACTATAATAGCATATTTTGACATACATGTATATTAAAATTCCCCAAGCAATAACTTAAATGTCTGAAATTATTGCCATATGATTGCACAATGATTCGTAACAATGAAATTCTTAATCTTGGTTTCAATATTGTAACTCCTGTCATTAGTTTTATTTGCATTGTAATTGAATTGTCTTTTGTAATTACCGGTAGTTGTATTTACATAAGCATATAGAGATACTGTTTAGTTTACGATGCGCTGTATAAATCCATCTTTATTATTATTATTATTATTATTAATATCGATACTAATATAACATCTAAACTTCATTTACTTTCCTACTACATGAATGATCCCAATTTGATAGGCTAATTATTCACATCCCATCTAAGAGATCCATAGGGATTGCCCCCGGAGAATACAAAAAATATATTTTTCCAATTTTTTTCTCCATGCTGCGGAGGAGGTACACCACACACCCTGCCTTTGTCAATTTAATGACAATGCAATTATGCAAAAGTGTTTGTTTCATGATTTCATTTCTAATCATAGTGAATAAGCGCATGATCATAAATTGAAGTGCAAAGCAAACACATATAGTCATAAAAGCAGCATGAATATCAACAATATTAAAGCCATCAATCTCATTTGTGATGAACTGCACATCATCGCAAAACTATACGTCATTGCAACGATACTCAAAGATTCATTTAAATTCCCCTCCAATTTCCGTGTATAAGATGTATATAAATTAACAATTTTGATGAAGATGCCCTTCTAGTTTTAATCACAAGAGAGAGAAAATTCCCAGCATTCTCATGACAGTCGAAAGTACTTTCATCTACCGGTGCTTGACATTAAAGATAAAGTTGAGTACTGGTCATGTGATTACACTGTGAAAGGAACTGTCTCAAAGTACTTGGGAAAGGATGGTCATGTCTATATAACAATTGGTGTATACCCTGAGATTTTTGTAATCATTAAAACGATAAAAAATGCACTGCACACAGAATAGACCGCTTCTGTAATGTATACAAATTTATGCACATATATTCTCTGAGCACCTAGTAACGAGCTATTCCATTAACCTGCTTTTTATAAATAAGCCTCAATGCTTGGAATTCTGTTTGCATACATTACTTGTTGCTATGTCGAGCAAGCCTCCGGCAAGCTTTCAGGTTGTCAAGAACAACCTTTGTTTGAAAGGTATACTGTATAAAATTTGCATACATTACCGAAGCGGTCTATTGGGAAAGGGTGGTCATGTCTATATAACAATTGGTGTACATGTATACCCTGAGATTTTGTAAGCATTAAAATGATAAAAAATGCACTGCACACAGAAATGGGTATATGGTACTGCACGCACATGTGGCATGAATGTTCAGCCCGAACACTTCAGCTATTCTTGTCATATTTCGAATATGGGGCATTTGAAGAGCAATCCTTTTCAGTGGACATTTCAACTATGATAATCTTCCTAACTGAAATAAAACGAATGAGAAATCTTCATATTTATTTTTATAATTATTTTTCACCTTTCCCAGAACTCAACCTTCTCTTTAACACAATGCTGGGCCAAAGGGTTCAATGGACAGTAAAACTTCCCATTAGAGAGAGGATATTAAAACCGAAACCCATTTTTATCACATGCAGAGAGAGGAAAAAAAGAAGATAACCAAAGGACACTGAAGTGCATTGTTTAGATGACTTCATTTTCACAAGCTGGTTTTGAAAAGGTCAGAGAAAATAGAGGCCTCTTCCAGTCGCGTGACTATCATGAATAAGTGATTAATCTCCTATTTTGATGAACTGTATAGTACGTCATTGCAAGGATACCCTGAATATCCCATTCCCTTGAGGCAAGTTTATCCCCCAACCCATTATCTATAATTGTCTTCTTCAAGATTCTATTATTATTTAACACTAAAAAAAAAGTCATAAAATGCAAACTTGCTTATTAAGGTATTGAAAAAAAATTATGCAATATTCTTTTGCTGCTGCTGACTGTACATGTATGCATTTTATTTAATTGCATACTGTTTCATTTCCAAAATTCGAAATCAAAATTTTAAATTCTGTGGCAAATTGGCAACTTATCTGATGGTACGATTAATACACACATGACAGGAGCTGATATGAGGAATAATAGACCAATCTCATTTTGATGAACTGCATAATGTACGTCATTAGAGGAATCCTCCTGACACATTTTGAATTCCCCTCACGTTCCTTCAGGATATTCCCCATGTTTATCACTCAACCCATTATTTTCTTCTAACTGTATTTTTAACTTTAGCACTAACAGAAACAATTTCAGTCACCAAATTGCTTAGTTGTGCAGTGATGTTTGCCGTCGCTTATAATTAATGCATACTGTTCAATTACCAAAGTTATAAATAAGATTGCCAACTCATCTCTAAAAAGGAAAACGCATGATCATTAGACAAGAGATGATATCAAGAGTTACAGATCAATCTCATTGTTGATGAACTGTCCAGTACCCCATTGGAAGCATCCTCCTGGCACAAGAGGCAGTTAATATTCCCCTTGCATTCCCTCATGGGGTTATTATCTCGAAAACCCATTATCTTCATTTTAACTTTATCATGAACAGAGACATATTTTCAAGTCATCAAACTGCTTTTTGTTCTGCAGAAAATGAATTTTAGATGATGATGTTGTCGACTGCTGTTTGCTGTTTGCTGTTGCTGATGGCTACAGCCAGAATCAGGACGATTAAGCATGATTCTGCAATAACACACAAGTGGCAAATTGGCAACATATATCTGATGGGTTAATTAATGTGCATGTGACAGGAGACGAGATGAAGGCAATTAGTGAAGGGAAATGGCCGAGGCCTTCTCTCTCTTTCATATTTCACCCGGACTCCTTTCATCTTTCATTCCAATCTCTTGTCATGCCAGCGTGATTTCCCCCCTTCCTGCCCTCACATAAGAGTGCAAATTAGTTTCAAGGGGGGCACTGTTAGTGGTAAATTAAGGGGGGCACTGTTAGTGGTAAATTAACTACACATATATTTTTAGCAAAGGCTCCTTTCACAATACATGTCAAAACAATGAAACAATGTAATAATTTTGATATATAGAAGATTCAAAGGATTTTTAAAAAGTAAACAATATATTTCTCTTCTTGGGTCATGTGACTTTGAATTTAGGCTATTAAAGTAATCTAAACTTTATACAGATAATTATTAAAAACAGGGTAATGTTCTGGAAACATAAATGAATCATATAAGTGGAACCCTTCATCAAATTCTCTTTAACTGGGTGATTCTGCACATGTATTATGAAAAACAGACATATTGTCATTTGACAATTTGAAGATTTAAAAAAGGGCATGGAATTTAACATTTAAGCATGCAGTACATGCTGTTAAACAACAGAAAAATCTTTACACCATGTAAAAACAAGAGGCTTAATGCAAAATAAATCTTAGGTGGGTATGCCCATCTTGTAGAATTATTATGTCTCAAACATATTCTATGAGCAGCATTTAATTGACAAGCTGGTTTAGTGTGGTGCTGCCAATCATTAGTACTGTACATGCATAATTCAAGTAACACTAAAATGACACATCTATACTGGGTCTATCTGACCCATCCCTTCTTAGAACGATTCCTTAATAAGTAACGAATCAACGACTTCCGTTGACATTTCCCCAACAAGGGGCTTTGTGTTACTCCTTGAAAGAATATTTCAGATTCATGAGTTATCACAAGATATTGAATGGCTGTTTCCCCCGTTTGCACAGTTGTCACCGCAAGTCAGTCCCTCTAAAATCTGTTTCCTGCGCTGATAAGGGGGCCATACTGGAGATACATGTAACTAGGAAAGCCTGGCGCTAGACCAAATTCTGGTCTTCTTTGTTAGGCTAAGAAGTCACAGGTACTTTCAGGAACTTGTGAGGATAAAATTTGAGGGTGATTTTCAAAATACAGTGAAACCTGCCTATAAAGACCACTCAAGGGAGACAAGAAAAGCGGTCTTTATGAGCAGGTGGTCTTTATGGACAGGTTCCTTTAATTCACATTTCAATGAGAAACATTGAAGTTCAAGGGAAACGAAACTTGTGGCCTTTATAGACAGGTGGTCTTTCTATACAGATGGTCGCTAAAGCAGGTTTGACTGTATCATGATCATCCATAGAGTCAAGAGCTAAAAATGCCAAAATCCACCCCCTCCCCCACCCCCGGTTCTTTGTGAGACATATCTATTAAAATGAAACTCAGAAGAATTGTTTACGACATCATCTGAAATATTAGGGGGAAAATCATTACAAAACAAATACACCAAATTCCTTTCTGTTTCTACAAGTAATATGCGGTCTGAAATCAGACCATGTCTTTGAATAACATGCAAGAATATGACTTCATTTAAAGTATGTCTCTCCACCGGAATGTGCATCAGTGATTATGCTCATTACATGGGAACTAAAATAATGGTCAACACCTACGTTCAATTCACACAAATATACGGTCATGAAAATTAACACTGAACAATGTTTTCTTTTTTCTACAACCTGTCACAAAAATACCTCCTGGCCTAACAAGGATGACATTGCAGTTTTATTCATTTTCTGGGGTGTAATGCTATGATATTGATCATATAATTTACAATTGAATTTTTTTTTTGCACTCTGTCAACTTCCATTTCATGACAGTCCCTGTACTTGAGCACATGGTTAAGAATCACACAAAGTGTCAGGCTGTGAAAATAATTGAATTACAAGTATCTAAACATCAAATATTTGAAATTTACAAATTTCTTTCCACGAAAATTGTTCTTGTTTAAAACTTGGAAAGTTTCCGGTTTTACAATGACATCTTCAGGATGCAGGAGAATATCACCAAGGGTGAACGAAGGCCTACAACTCATTAAATCAAGCTAGGAGAATTCTAGAGATTCGGAGGGCTTGTTATCCTTTATGAAGGATATCCGAGACCAAATTGAAACATATTTGACTAATTCCGGATGAGATCGCTTGAAATTGTCACATGCACAAGAAAACAACAGAAACCATGCCACATAACCAGCACTAATGAGAGAAGTCTGACAAGTTTCAGTGAAGAAGTGAAAGGGAAAACAGTCTTCTTATTCTTTACAAGTTGACAAGAACTTCTTAAAATACATTAGAGAAGTTCAACAAGTTTCAGTGTCAAAGCGGGGGAGTTGGGGGGGGGACAGGCATTTCTACTGTGATGTTGACAAAGAGAATTATATATCTCATGCTTCCGTTTCCGGAAATCAAATATTACTGTATTCTTTCAAAGATTAAACGTTTGGGGCATGGGCTACCAATAGGTTATAGGTTAGGTTTAGGGACAGGTTTAGGGACAGGTTTAGGGACAGGTATAGGGAACAGGTTAAAGTTAGAAATATGAACAGTGTTAGAAGTATTTTGCCACCACAGCATGTATCTATGTTATGGCTGTTTCCAGTGGTTATAAATTACAGCCAACGTGGGTCGAGTATAGAACAGGAAAACAGAACTCTTATCTCTTAACCTGAATCACCGACCTCTTCATATCACAATGGTCATCAGCAAGTGCCATTTACAATCGTAAAACACGGTCATGCATTCGGAGATGGTAATTCCCAAAATTAATCATTCACGAACGAATCGTCAAAGGTGAAAAATGATGATGAGTACTCAAGCAATTGCATTGTGAAACTGTCTTGAAGAACTTTTATGCATGGTTGGTAATATTATGTATTTGAGGTTGAAGAGATTGAAACTGGATTAAATCTGCTGAAAATCACCCCAAAAAAAGAAAAACCCAGAACACCATACAGACTACAAAATTGTGTGACATCCAAAATTTGGTTTAAATTTTCAATTATTTTCAATTATTTCTAGTAATATTTAAATTCTGAGAGCATTAAATCCACAATCTGTTTCATTTGATATTGTTACAAAGATAAATATCCAAGTGGAAGATGAAGTGAATAAAAAAGAATGTAAAAGCTCACATATCATTTTTCACCTCTACTAGTGCTCAATCCAGTACAGATGCTAACATGAAAGTAATATTATCCTTGCAGTTTACAATACTACATTAGCTGAACATGGCCTCAACATTTTTCCTTATTCCTTTTTAATAATAATGAACAGAGGGCTGTAATGTCTGATGCGATCTTGAAACAAAGGGTAGGTGTACGTTCTTATCTCATTTTCTATCCTGTTTAATACCCCGGTACCTGTAGGCTAGTGTGTTCCCCCCCCCCCTCCTCCCATTACATTGGTCCTGTTCATATAAATCTCCTCTTATACTCACTGATTTTGCTTTCTCTCCTCATTTGTCCTTTCTTCTACACAACTCTATTAACCAAATGGGCAATAAGACAACTGCTCCTTTGATTTTCCTTCTTGCTTTCCACTTCTGCTTCCTATTCATTCATTCCATTCTTCCTCGTTCTTATCTCTTCCTCTTGCTTTCACTCACCGCACTGGCCAGGAAACCTTTCCACTCACCGATACCGCTTGGGAAATTGCAATCAATTAGCAAAACAGGATAATGTTCATAATTTGGTGGGGGTTTTCTTATTAGTTATTATTGACCCAAGAACCCAAACAAATCCTGTGGCACTGTATAAAGCAGAAACACATGACTGCATTCACATTCACAATTTGACCTGGGTCAGACCCTGATCTGATAAAACAGCAGAATGACATTCAAAATATGCACATTCATCATGTGGAGTCGGTGCATTATAAATACTGTATATTATTTATTATCATTATTATTATTAAATATATGGTGCAGGTTTTTTCACTAGTTACTACTGACCTAGAATCCAAACAAATGATGTCAAAACATTGGTAGAAAGTAGAAACCCAATAATGCATTCACATACAATGTATCCTCAATTTGACCAGGGTGGGACCCAGTTTTCACGTATCAAATTTGGTCAGGAATATGAATAGAGCAGCAGAGATAACCATCTAAACCCAATCAGGAAAGAACTCTTTGAGGTCTTTGGCTTGTGAAAAACAGGAATTAGCAAGGTAACGACCACAGGAGAAAACACACGTGTGCATCGTCATTAGATTACACTAAGGTGGACAGAATCAAGGGCATACATAACCTTCCTCAACCTTTAAAGCGTACCAATGATTTGAAAAAATAATTTGTGTTCAGCTAGAAAGTACAAAATCAACCTCAAAGAAATTTATGACCCCGTTCTCATCACATTTCCTAAACTGGTTTCCACTAAACCAGTTTTCAAAACCAGTTTAGAAGATCGCTTCGTTAGCATTCACATTACGCTCCCCTGAACTGGTTTCCAAAACCACTTCACCGAAAGTGATCTTGTTGCTATGGGAACACTCTAAGCGGGTCAAATGTTTCGCGCGGAATTTGAAACCGTCAAGCGTTACGTACATTAGCGCAGGATCGCGATCGCAGCTGCATGCATGCAGCGTGGATCGTATACCGCGCGCACAATAGTATTTCCGGGTGAAGATCGGTTTCAGAAGAACGGTTGTGTCCACATTACACGTAAAACCAGTTTAACGACGAAAGCGGTCTTGAAAACCACATCGCGAGGTGGTTTTCAAAACTGGTTTCCAAGACCACTTAAGATCGCTTCCAAGACCACTTTGAGCGTTCTCATTACACCCCAAACTGGTTTCCACTAAACTAGTTTCCACTAAACTAGTTTAAAGATGTAGATGAGAACGGGGTCTATCTGGCCTTCTATAGGTCAATAGTTAAGGAGTATGAAGAAAATAAAGAATAACATGAAGGAGCGCACAGCGAACCTAACTCGGAGTTGGGTTTTGCACCAGCCCTTACCTCGTCAGGCTGCGTCGAGTAGTCTATGCACGAGTCACTTTTACGTTTATAGAGAGAGTAATTAAACTTGTAAATTCTCGTCATAAATGTAATATTTGAAGCCCATATTTTGAATACTGCATAACAACATGGAACCTCTAACATACAGAAAAAATATTTTTCGGTGATAGGTACCCTTTAATCTTTTGATGCAGAATGCTGAATATTACAGTGCATTTAATACGATCAGAAAAATAAAATAAAACAAGTTTTGTGATCACTTTTGTTGCAGTACAGAATATTGTCAACTCTGAACCAGAAGGCATTAACTCTACATGATTTATATGGATGAACATTTTTCTGACTCTGATCTGGGCCCTGTTTCATAGAACTTGTTATCAATAACATGTTACAATAACTGTTATAAGCTACTGAAATCCTTGAATCTGATTGGCTAAGAGCAAATTTGTCATAGATTTGTGGAAGTTTTTATTGATGAAACAGGGCCCAGATGATAAGGTATCTTAAACGGAATTTATATTAAAAAGTAAGCACAAGCATACACTTGAATTTGGAGCAGCAACAATAGGGAACAATTTTCTGTAAGCTCATAGATCTAGAGGACCTCAGTTGTTGTAATATATTCAGAGCTTTAAAAGCAATCTCTAATGTAATTCAATTAAGAACTATTATTGTACACTGCGATTATCTTCATAATTGTTTGTAAATACTATGATTATGTTTGATTCAATAAAACACATAAATAAAAAAAAGAAGAAAAAAGTATGATTATTGTAACCATATGTATGTTATGGACATGTAGTGTCCAACACTTTGAAAACAACATTTCAAGTAATCCAATAATTAATGTATCTGTTCTTTCTTATATTACATACATGTAGTAGGTCTTATCTTATGACTCAGCATGTATACAGCAGAAAGATTTGAACTTACAAGGACAACAAATGTCTCCACTTTGTGAACAAACAAAACCAAGATTCAAATAATTTCTTGGTACTACAAAATTTCAATATGGCACGAAAAAGAGACATGATAACGAAGCTTTTTCGACCTGCACTCATCAGGTTATCATGCAGGTATGTAAGAAATTACTCGAAATCAACTATATTTACTTGATGAACCCGGACGCAACCAAGATTCTGCGTAACATTAAACTCTGAATTGGTTTACATTCACTTTTTCCAGGAATGATGTTTCTGATTTAGAGCATGACTGAAGGAAGAGATAATTAACATGTTTAGACAGCGGACAGTGATAAAACAACACCTGCTTATTAATTAATCTATCTATACCATGCATCTGCAAAACACTAAATAGCATATGTGCATAGTAACACTTGTTATGAACAAATAAGTTTAGACTTACAGTTGTTTGGGAAAATCCTGCGTAACCAGTTTCCTTACATCTCCATAAACCGGGTGATCTTTCCTACACAAACAGAAGAAAATGTAATGGAGACTTGTGTTTTGAAAACAAAAGACAACATTCAAAGGGAAACTAAATCTGGATTCAATACAAGATGCTTTGATCCCAAACAATGAAACCAGAGGATCAGGTCAGTGAAATGCTGAGACAAAGACTAGGTCAGGTGTCTGTTCATACAGGTTTTCAATTACGGTACACATTATTCATGTATATGGAAATAAGCATAAACATATATACACTATACAAGAACTGCATATTATAATAGTTATTATTAAAATCTACATTTATGTACATACACACACTTTATTCGTATACACTTTACACTTATACATACATGTACATATAGATGTATAATTTTTTTATCTAACATTTTCTGGTGAAAATTTAAGTGGAAGAAATGTAAACAAATCTGTCTAAAAATGCTTTTTAAATCAATTCTATATAAACTGATTATTGTTTGTAATTTGAAAGCTAATCCTGCCTTTCCTTTTTCTACAGTATCCCTTTGGTACACACACACAGAAAATGCTTCTATTAGAAGAATAAAAAAATTAATTAATCCTCTGTGATTGTTTCCTTGGCTATGCACTGTAGCTGCCTATTTGTGTCAAGCTACCAAAAAGGTTAAATAGTTTTAATTTTAAATAGTCACACTTCCCACTCCTGATTTTGTCTGTTTTTGGTCACACTCAAATACAAAAATAGACTTTATAATTAGTGCATCCTTCATTAATATAGCAGAATTAAGGGGTACTTTTATAGCAGGAAACATAGGTCCTTTAAAGGAAATTATCATTAGAATGTTCTCATGTGGTCAAATTTCACTTACATGTATATGTGTATCGTGTAGAATATTACCTTTTAAACAGCTGATACCAGTGAAAAACAACTTTCCAAATGGGCAATGAATAGGAAGCCTAATCGACTAGTTTATGAATGTATTCCAACTTCATACATACATGCCCTCCACTGTCTGAAAGTTTGCCCAAGGATAGTCCCACTTAGCAACAACTAATGTATGAATGGTGATATCCATTCAGGAAGATCCTACCATACTTAATAGCTGAATTAAATCTGATCATCGGGAACAAATATCCATACATTTCAATTCTCAAGTACAGTCAAACTTGCTTTAGCGATCATCTCTATAGAAAGACCACCTTTATACAAAAACTACCTGTCTCTAAAGACCACAATTTTTGCTTCCCATGAATAGTTTTTCTATATTGAAACATGTACTACTGGAGCCTGTCTATGAATAATACCACCTGCCTATAAAGGCCACTTTTCTTGTCTCCCTTGAGCGGTCTATATACACACTATAAACCGGTCTATTGTTCAGTTCTACTTACTCCTCTGGATTGAGACCAAGCTTTTGAAGAAGGAGCCACATCTGACCTGAAGGAGGAAGCAAACAACATGAATACGCTAGAGTGTCCTACATGAAACAATGACAGACTTAAATAGACACCTGAAATGAAAACTGAGCAAAGACATTTATTCCTTCATCTATGGTAATAAAAAATATTGCAATAATAGTAATGACAATGAATTGCTTTTCATTTACATATAAAATGGTTTTTATTATGTTACAGCATTTTTAAGTGGTTTTATAATAATGCGTCATGTGTGAATTAGGCTTGAATTGACAACCAGGTAAATCACAAATAAAATGTGGTGAGATAAATTTTTGATCACAGTGCCCTTTTCTCATTCTTCCTCTTTATACAGACAGTGCTATGATACACGTCTTTAACTTCCCAATTTGTGAAACAGTCTAAATTTTTGCATTTTGTATTCTCATTCTGTCTCTTGATAAAGACACAGTTGCATGATATTTGAATTCCAAATGAATGATCCTATCTTGAATTTCCATAAGAAAGACAAGGTTTTCATTCTCCTAAATGATAAGATCAAAGGTTAGGTGAATCATCCTGCAACAGTTAACCCTGTCAATACCATAGGAAATAATTAATGTATAAAATCACTTCATCAATACCATTGGAAATAATAAATCCATTAAATCACTGTAGCATACCATCAGACATGGACCCTTCATTCATGAATATTAGGGCAAGGATGACATAGAGGATTCCAAACTTCGCTTCATCACGATTCCTAAGGGAGCAATAATAATAATAGAGTTGCATTAATCAAGATAAGGAAAATTTCATTACATTCGCCAACAGGATAAAATAAAATCATTGTTTATTCAAATTGACACTGATAAAAGTCTAGAGGTTTTTTTTTTTAATAAATAAGTGAATGAAATTTATTTATTTTCAAAATTTGATTTTAATCAGAATTTTAAAAATTATGCATCCTAGAATTTCTTCACATGACCGCTTAGTAATAACCATAAATATTATCTTTACAGCAATATATTAACGGTATAATGTAAATATCATCAAAGAACTGTGAAGAAGCTACATGTATATGTTTTTAAAAATATTACAACTGTCTTACCTGACAAGGTCTTTTGTAAGATCACTACTCAAGGTATTGAGTAAGAAATAGCATTTTGTCTTTGTCTTGCCTGTGGAATGTTCAACCTCTACCAGTTCATATCCAAATATCTGTGTTGACAAAGGATAACAAAAAAGAAGAAGCATATTTAAAGTTGTGCTGTATCTAAAAGTTTACCGGTAACCACCATTTTATGTCATTTTGGAGCAGATACATTATTATTCTCCTCTGAATACTTGGAGTGAGACATAAGAATGATTATTAATGGGCATTTCAACCTTTAGTCGCAAATTGCTTTACATGAAAGCAGAAAAATTAGAGAAACTGTTGTTGAAATTTTGAACAAAAATCGCATCAATTGCTACATTTTTTTCTTCTAATTCAGTTTTGCATATATGAAAAGAATATACATGTTATACAGACAGAAACTATGTATGTTAGGAATTAAAAACTTTCCATTTTGTGCAGAAAAAAGGGTTTAAGTGGTTTCTTTTCCATGCCATCATAAAAAGCAGAAATCATTACTCTTTCTGCTCATGCATGTGGTATAGTTTCTATGGCTCTGAATCATAAGATAATGAGCAAAACCACAAAATGTGGGCAAGAGACGTGAATGGGTTAAGCAAGTGTTGGCAAGGCTCATGGTAGGAGTTTGTCTGTACATTCAAGGGCCCAACCCCAACTAAGTTAATCCAATTTGTGATCCTCCCCCCCCCCCCCCCCCACCTCTTCAGTGAAAATGAGAGGACCTTCATCCACTTCCTAATCACTTTAGAGGTGAATCTTAAAGAAATACTCAAAATCTATAATTAATACTTGAGGCAGGGCTTAAAAAGTAAGTGAAGCTAAATAAAGTGACATGTTCATTCTGCAGCTGTTTTCAGGGAAAACTAGAGTTCTGGGAATAACAGAAAATAAAATGACTACATAATCCGACCCAATTTAGAATAAATGTTTCAAGATGACAAGTAAACAAGAAAATGCTAAACTAGTAAGACTAATAACTGTGTATTGATAACTCATGAATTACTAAAAATATGGAAAATGAGCTAGCAATCCCAACCACTAGAACAAGTAGCCCTGTATATGTATGTATGTTGTGCGTTTAAGTTTATTTTAGTATGTTTTATTAAATTGCTTAATTTTGCTGGTCCATCTTACTGCATGATAAACAAACATTTCATAATGACATAAAATACAGTTCTGCTTATATCCAAAATCAAAATTAGCATTCATGCAATAAAATTCCCTACTGAAGGACTTTAGAGAGAAAAATATTGTGGAATATCTATGACTGAAGTGTAAGGACTGTTTATACAGCAAAACTAACAATTTTTCAATGATTTATTATGTGAAACAAATTGGCCAATTCACTTGAAGAATGGGCATAAAAATATGACATGAACCATAACTTAAATGCAATCTGTGGAATTCACCCTTTTTAAAATCTGAACAACCTAGCAAGATTAATTAAATATTATACCCATTTATAATTCTGCAATTCCATGTTAATATAACCACCACAACATTTTCTGCGCACAATATTCTATAAAACGTTATTAAATGGATGTAAATTTTCCATCCCATTATGAAGGTTTTATGGAAATTTGTACTGGGTGAATTTGAGAGTAATTTTATCTATTAAAGTATTAAATTCTAAATTTAAGCAGAGGTTATGTCTCCAAGGGATCAAATGCATAAAATTATTATTTATTTGTAATACTGATACTTTCAACTGATTCAACAATCCCTAAATATTTCCATTTAAGTATGGAAGTAATAATAACTAGAAATGTGCATTGCTGGGGCCGCGCAATGCTAAATGTATCCCCCGGCACTGGCAGCAATTTGAAGGAGGGACAAATACCCTCCCCCATCCCCTCCCTCAAACAAAAGGATGGTGTAGAAATTAGATGTGTAGCTTTCACTAAGACACATCTTCATATAAAATTTGAAAGAAATGTGTTGAGAGATATACCAAGATACATCTCCATACAAAATTTGAAAGAAAACCATCAAGAAATGTGGCCTGCAGAGTGCACTCACGCCATGCCCTGAAGTATGACCTTTGACCCTATAAAAGACGGAACACTGGGGGCAGCATCACCAAAAACTATAGGTTTTTAGATTACACCAAGAGAAACCTTCATGCAAAATTTGAACGAAATCCGTCAAGAAATGTAGAAGTAAGAGTGCAAGAAATGGAAAAATGACCTTTGACCCTATATAAAGGACGGAACAATGAGGGCAGCATCACCAAAAATTAAATATGTGTAGATTATACCAAGATACATCTCCATACAAAATTTGAATGAAATCCGTCAAGAAATGCAGAAGTAAGAGTGCACAAAAGGGACAAATGAGCTTTGACCCTATAAAGGACGGAACAATGAGGGCAGCATCACCAAACAGTAAAGATGTGTAGATTATACCAAGATACATCTCCATACAAAATTTGAAAGAAATCCATCAAGAAATGTGGCCTGCAGAGTGCACTCACGCCATGCCCTGAAGTATGACCTTTGACCCTATAAAAGACGGAACACTGGTGGCAGTATCACCAAAAACTATAGGTTTTTAGATTACACCAAGAGACACCTTCATGCAAAATTTGAACGAAATCCGTCAAGAAATGTAGAAGTAAGAGTGCAAGAAATGGAAAAATGACCTTTGACCCTATATAAAGGACGGAACAATGAGGGCAGCATCACCAAAAATTAAATATGTGTAGATTATACCAAGATACATCTCCATACAAAATTTGAATGAAATCCGTCAAGAAATGCAGAAGTAAGAGTGCAAGAAATGGAAAAATGACCTTTGACCCTATAAAGGACGGAACAATGAGGGCAGCATCACCAAAAATTAAACATGTGTAGATTATACCAAGATACATCTCCATACAAAATTTGAACAAAATCCGTTGAGAAATGTGGCCTGCAGAGTGCACTTACGCCATGCCCTGAAGTATGACCTTTGACCCTATAAAAGACGGAACACTGGTGGCAGCATCACCAAACACTATAGATTTTTAAATTACACCAAGAGACACCTTCATGCAAAATTTGAACGAAATCCGTTGAGAAATGTGACCGCCAGAGCGCACACAAGAGTACACACAAGACATCTATCAAAATATGACCTTTGACCCTATAAAAGACGGAACACTGGGGGCAGCATCACCAAAATCTATAGGGTTCCAGATTTTACCAAGAGACACCTTCATACAAAATTTGAACAAAATCCGTTGAGAAATGTGACCGCTAGAGCGCACACAAACTATCCCCAAAAATATGGCCTTTTACCCATAAAAGACGGAACACTGGGGGCAGCATCACCAGAAACTATAGGGGTCCAGATTTTACCAAGATACACGTCCACAGGAAGTCTGAAAGAAATTCGTCGAGAAATGTGACCGCTAGAGCGCACACAAGAATGTGACGTGGCGGCGGCGGCGGCGGCGGCGAAACGCTGCTGAATCCAAAGTATCCTCCGGCATACTGCCGGGGGATACAATAATAATATAGACACTTATAACGCGCAAACAAATCCACCCAAAAAGGATGCTCAAAGCGCTTACAATCAATTAAATAAAAATACACTAATGATGCTTACACTACAATGTTCAAGAGAAAAAATTTGTCATAAGGTACGTTTTTAGTTTCCTCTTATAAAGTCATTTAATGCCCAACTTTCATTCTTACGTCGTCAAGAGAAAGCAATTTCTTTAAAACTCACTTCTCTTCGTAAAGGGGAATCATAGGGGGTGGGTGTTGTTTTTCTTGTGAGTCATGTGCAACAGAATTATCCATCATGCAACCACACTGTTAACCACACTGTTAACCACCAAGGATAGGCTTCGTTGCCCACAAATTAATCTCCTTTCACATTTTGAGATCCTGTCACAAGGCAGGAGGGAGCAGAAAAGGGGTATTATGTTCTGATCAAAAGGGATCTTAACCCATAGACTACGGGAACCAGGTGACTCCTGTATTAAGCCCATGAGATTTAAAGAATTCAGTAGTCAACGGGTTAAGCATGGACAAAGGATAGGATAGGAACAATTCTGACTGATCAACTTTCATAGGAAACTGGTGAGGTCAGCTTAATCCTTTAATAATCCACCATTATCTCCCTTTCTGAATAGGCAATCTCTCTCAGATGTTGAGTGCCATTTCATTTGTGCAGAGAGGGCTATTACAATACAAAGCTTAATCTCAAGGTACTATATCAAGCTTACAGTAAAAAACAGTACTTCAGTGTGATTTGTAAAGATAATGTCCTACAAAAAGGATAGGGCCTACTCTATAAAAGCATACAGTACAATGTGTATATTCAAGGAGGTACTAAGCTTGCCTAGTACCTCTTTGGTATATTGTAACTTTAGAAAGATTGAAGCAAAAAAAATGCTATTACATAAGAGGAATACTGAAATATAACACAATAAGTTTCAGTGGCAATTCATTTGAAATGATGCCTATAAAATATCTTAAGACATTTAGCAAGGGAGGGTGGGGCGAGGGCTTAGTTAAAAAATAATCAACAAAACAACAACAACCAAAAGTGAATGTTAATACAAACAACTCTCACAAAAGAAACTAATAAAGACAATTATAGTTGCCTAAAATAATTCAAAAGCAAGCAACAAAGATGGAGAAAAATACAGAGGAAGGACACTACATAATGGACTGATGGTACAGAAAGACAAAAAATATCTTTCCACATTTGCGCAAATATTCCTGAAAACTTCCTTCTCACAATATGTAAAACACTCTTTATTGCATATGAACACAGTTGGGGTTAAATATACTGATCTCTACATCGACAACACACTCAGACTCAGAATTCAGACCAGTCAACATCATCCTGAAGTGTTATATAATCTGTGATAAAAGAGGGCAGCATTCCATTCTTCTGCACAGAGAGCTTTTAGCTACAGCAACACATCATATCAGCTTCCCATAAGCAAATTGGACACTTCTGTTTAAAATTCTCATTCAGCAAAATTAAATCAAATATTCAAGGAAAAGTTGCATGCTAAATATGTCTTTCAGAAAAAAGGTTTGCGGTACAACCATGTGAGTTGGAATAACTCCACGTTTCTCTCCTCAATTTGTTCTTTATCATTGTTTTTTTTTCACCTTTCTCTCCACAGCCACACCGGTCCACTTCATTCACAACATTTATTATTAGTATACTCATTCTGGTGTCAATATTTCACCTTTTTCCATATGTATGTTTTAACCTTAATTTCTTTCCTCAACAGGATGTCATGTTTCTCTCCACAGATTACCTACGGTCCTAATCCCCCTTTTGTTTCCAGCTTATCCAGACGGTTAATTGGTTTCTTAGTCCTATTGTTCACTTGTTTTCAATGTTTCTTTTCAACGCAGGATTCGTTTGATGTTACTTATCCTTTCAATGCAGGTACCTTGATGTTATTTATCCTTTCAATGTAGGTACTTTGATGTTACTGTTACTATTTCTTTCTATACTAATTCAGTGATGTTATTGTTTGCCCTCATTTTAATAAGTGAATTGCTGCTTCATATATATATTCTGCTGATTTATTCGCTCTTCTCATTCTCCTGACCGGAACGTGGAGTTATTCCAACTCACATGGTTGTACCGCAAACCTTTTTTCTGAATTACAACTTCACCATGCAAACCTTCAAATCCTATATTAAATATGTCTTGTTTTGCACTGAGTAAATTCCCTGAAGAATTGATAACAATTAGCTTATTTATCCATGGACTTGTTTAGAAGGTCTCTTTTGAAATCACTTTGATTCAAAAGTTTATAAGCAACTTATTCAAAGTATCATCTTACCTCATCAAATTTGACCTTTGCCCTTCGCAGAACCTCTGGTAGAATAGCCTTGTGCTCCTTCAGAACGTTCTTGTACAAATCTGTGAGTCAAGTAAATGAAATAAGTAGTCAGGTTTTCCTATCAAATCAGTGAGCTTCAGCTAGCTATATATAGAGAAAGGTATACTTCCCTTCAAAACTCAATATTGCCAATTGCCAGTCTAGTCATCACAAAATGTTTCTGTAATGATCTAAAATGAAGTTTAATTACATTATTATTAAGGGATACAAACGATTCAGTAATCAATACAAATTGACAAAGTCATATTGCCTAATACAAATTAATGCATGAATTTTGGAAAGTACTACTGCCTGATGAGTATAGATATAAAAACTACATTCCTACATACCTGCCCTTTTGACTGGATTCTTCTTTGATTCCATGATCAGCATGTACTGTACCAGATCACTCACCTGGAACAGCACAAGATATATGTGAGTAGTTGTAAAAATGTCATTTTTTTCCACTATTTCCTTCTTTTAAAAACTATGTTCATTATTCCCCACTACCACAAAATGCAAAATGTTATACATTATTCATTGTAAAATATTCTTATTGGATTTGTTGACAAGCCTTCAGTTTCAAGAAAATCTGAGCATCACACACTGTAATACTGATTTATAGATTGTGTTGTCAAAAAGGAAACGACAGAGATTATTAAGCAAAAACAAATATATACTTTGCAGGCAGTTCTATTCAGTTTGATTTTTGTGAAAGATGATAAACTGTCTGCTGAAAGCCTGAAGGGCTTAACACATTTTTAGCAAGTAGTATAAAAGACATGAAAGTTTTTTCAGAGTCTTTCCATTAAAGAATCTTCAAGTTCAAACTTCCTAGTTACATAACATTTTAAGCACAAAATACATACTTTAAACTTGTTTTCTTATGTACTAAGTTATCATTTCCTTCAGATAAAAGGAGTAATATTTTGCAAACCTACTGAATATCATGAGACAATGCCAGTCAGTTATATTTCACCAGTACATGACTTACTCATTGCAATGATATGTAAAGTATATTTTATCGTCTGATATGATGAAATCTAAAAACCTGTTATTTTGCTCAGAAATGTAAAAACTTGGTAGTCAATCTAGGTGGTCTTATTGCTCTTAATCAAAACATCAAATATACAGAATTAATTATTGCAAAAGAAAAGAATAAAGAACACCTTCATTATAGAAAGTGGTCCCCTATTGAACACATGTTGTAGACGGTCCTAGTAGTAAAGTTGTTACCCACCATTACATTGTTTTGTTTTTGTTTGTTAGTTTTTGTTTATTTTCATTTTTTTTTCTTTCTTTTTGTTGTAAGATTGTTTATGTTATTTATGTGTCAATCATTGATTAGTCTGTTTGATTGTAATGTGATTGTTGATATTGTTATGTAAATCATGAAAACCAATAGAAGTTGGAAAAGATTTTTTAAAAAAATTAAAAATATGCTAAGTCTGTTTACCTTTTGAGCGATGACTTCCTTTGGTAAACTTTCTGCTGCCCTCTGTGCTTGTGTAAGGGACTGGGTCTGTTGAGTAGCCTGAGACATACTGTAGTCCATCTCCTCCTCCTCCTCGTGCCTTCGACTGCTTGGTCCTGGACCTCCTCGGGGCATCCTGGAACTCTCTTTAGTTTAAGACTTGCTGAAAGTAGTTCTAAGTAAAATAAGAATCAGAAAAACCTCATTAGATTAGTAAAAAAAACTTGACCAGATGTCCATTGGTTGACCTACGCTTCATCAATGAAGCTAAGTCCAAAGATTCCAGTTTCTTGGTTAATTCAACCCTAAACCTAAACATAACCCTAACTTTAAATCTAACCCTAACTCTAACTTAACCCCATGCAATGGTCGTCCATGTACATAAAGGCTATTGGCGGGGTATTCTAAAGTGTTCTCTAGTATAATATATACCTGGGGGGTGTTTCATAAAGCTGTTCGTAAAGTTACGCATGACTTTACGAACGACTTAGATATGACAAGCCAAATGGGATGCTCATTCATTTTTAACTGCATCAACTAAAGTTGAACTGTGCAGATGTAGATAAACATTCTTATTATAACAAACATTTTTTAATGCAAAGTATATTTTTTGCTATAATTTAATTGAGGTTATTGGAAATACAGTCACACTTTGTTAAAACATCAGGAAAAACTTTGGGCATCCTATCTGGCATTTCATATTCCAGTCGTTCGTAAAGTCATGCGTAACTTTAGGAACAGCTTTATGAAACACCCCCCCCCCCCCTACACCTAGACAAACCCAATTGCCCGTTTGCCTGGGGCACTAGTCCAATGTATGAGGTTATAATATAACCATGTTTATTTGGGCTGACCTCTACATTTCAAGTTTAGCGAAGGTGATCGCAGCTAACATTACTGATATGGGATCATAACTGCCAGCCACAGCTGCCCAGGACCTAGCTGTACAAGCTCTGTGGCTCAATCTAAGCCACAGATGAGAGCTCATACAGCTAGGTCCCCGGGCGGGTGGCCGGGCAGCTGGGGTAGCTAATGAATATTCAATAGCAAATAAGCCGCTCACAGGAAACTATCTCATGAAAAAGCCCCTGTACCAGTGTGTACAAAGTGAATGGCAAAAAAGTGTGTCAGGGTGTCAGAAAAGAAAATTTGGTCCTCAAAAATTCGGTCCCTATCGTGTACACGTAAAATTCGAGATCGATGTGCACGCGCAATACTTTTCTTTGTGGACAAGATTTTATTGGCCGACTTTAGTCTAAAACATCGGCGGAATGAAAACAACATGCAATTGTGAAAAACAATCGGCGGGGATTTCTTCGGTTTTGGGCATGATTTTGACTTTTGACTGATCCGTGCCTAGCCTAGCCTGACATTCTGTACATAACGGGCAGCGCTATATATATTACCCAGACCAGCCGTACGTACATCACATTTTGAATCAGCAGTACATCAGCTCAGAGACCTGACAATTGATCAAGAACGACTTATCAAGATACAGATACAGAAATTCTCTGTTTCGGATGCTTGCTTGTTGCATTTTCCCATCATCTGCAAACAAGAGTACCTAACTTACATCCAGAACCTGGGTCAAACAGAGAAGGGGACCAAAGAAAGACATGGTTGGCATTTCAACAATTGAGTAGTCCATGTTTATCATTTTCTTTGCATGTAAATCTGGATAATTTTTCTCTCTTCACAGTGCCTTTAGGTAGGCCCTATACTCTATAAAGTATACACCAGGGGATCGTTTCATCAAATCAACTCCATGACAGTCATAACTCTTGTCGGCGATCTACGGAAATGTCATGGACTTGACAAACTGTTTCACGAAGACATAATAAACGACAACTCAATGATATTGATACTTATCGGCTAAAAACCATAGTCTATATCACAGTCCATTGGATTTATTGTCAATTACCCAAACAGACTAAACTGTTCCAATGTCAAAAATGGCAGCGAAAATTAATACTGATGATACAAACATCCTGTTTACATGAAAAGATGTGTTACTTATGGCATCTTAGAATTTACAAAATTGAGAAAACTCAAGGATGCTTTTGCGATGTTCGAATCTACATTTGTATATAAGAGGATACCGTAATTGACTAATCATAGAAAGAAGACCCAAATTGTGTACACTTTACCGGTTGATAAAATTATTAAATTAAGATATCTTATGACCCAATTCTTAATATTCATTTATAAAAAAATACATTTGATATCATCTATATCAAAGCATTGCATGAAAAGGGAAAAATATAGGGAAAATACATACATAATAAATTGCCGTTTACATTGGTCTGTATACAGACTGTTCCGTTTTCAACGCTTTTTCTACGGTAAACCGATGTGGGTGTTTTTAGTATTATTAATCTCATTTACTTGTTTGGGGGTCAAGAAGTCATAAGAACATATTGTCCGTCTGTAAAATATTATGATAAAAACATTAGTAAAGCTATTTGATAAGAGAATGATAAAGGAATGTGTTTGGAGATCAGGAAATAAATTTTCTCTTTACATTTTTCATTTTTTCGCTGGCTTGTGACAGCGTTCTAAAAAGATATGCATGATAAATTGATATGACAGGTTTGGAGTACCAACAAATCACTTGTCAGGGAAGTTGTCGCTGATCTTTGCAAATACAGCCTGAGCTTTGTGAAACAGTTAGCGGACAAGTCTGCAAGTTGAGCGACAGCGTCGAGATGTCACTGATCTTGTCATTATGACGGTTTGATGAAACGACCCCCAGATCACACAATTTCAACCTTGAAAAATAAAAAAGAACCACACCGTGGGAGGGGGCACGCCCCCTCCCACACCCTCCCCCACTCCCTTGCGCTTCGGCTTCTCGTATCGTCTCACTCTCAAAATATATTATCCAATGTTGGCAGCCCCTGCAAACGATGAACCGGCCGCACACTGTCAGCCTAGCTAGCCGTACTTCACACCATCTACTAAGTTAAAGAAGTTGCTGAACTGAGTGAAAAGTGAAATGAATTGAGTGAAGACTTGTCACTTAGCATGCTTAGTCTGACTCTTGACTTGTCTTAGTCATGTTAGTTTGGTTTGTGAACAGTGATTGAAGTAAGCATCGCAAGTGACAAGTTGAAGTGAATAATTTGAATCGACAATTTGAAGTCAATACAATTCTGCCAGCATTAATTTTACATAAATCTAGGCCTAACACAAATACCATATTTACCAATGGTAAATGCCAGGCTGTAGCACATGTGACTGAATATTCCCACGTATATCATGTATATAAAAGAGAGAGCGTCACATTAGTCTGCAGGCAGGAGACAGCAATGGTGATGTGAGGCACTGGTGGTGAGATCGAGACGTTGTACGAGGTATACGGGAGCCTTGCCCGGGAAAACAACTCATGATTACGGCCGTGAGGCCGGGCGCGGCGCGCCCTAACTATATTGTTGAACGAACCCGCGTGAAGATTTGTTTATGGAAAGCGGTTTGTGCAAAGATGAATTGGAGGATTCTTCAATTCAGTGAGCGGTCAGGCTGAGCGCCATGTATATCATAATAATTTTCTTTTTCCTTTTTTTCACAATGTCCCTGCTCTTTTCATTTCCAATAATCACTAAGGTTAAACGTGATATAGTTTATTGTAGAACAATTATTTATTGCAGAATAAGACATCATATGTTTGTTCTTAATCTCCATAAATTATGTTGTATTTTCTCTCCCTCTCTCCCTCTCTCCCTCTCCCTCTCGCTCTCACCTCTCTGTCATGCCCCCCTCTCTCTCTTTCTCTCTCCGATCTCTCTCTATATATTCTCCTCCTCCTCCTCCTCCTCATTCTTCGTCGTCGTCTTCTTCTTCTTCTTCTTCTTCTTCTTCTTTTTCTTTTTCTTCTTCTTCTTTTTCTTTTTTTTTTCTTTTTCTTCTTTTTATTTTCGATCGTTGGGGAGGGGGAGGGGGTTGCGGGGACAAGGGAGAGGCTCTTCACGTATCTTTTCAACGGCTCCGAGTATTTTCACCTTTAGTGGTGGAGTATTTTAGTTGGTGGTCTTGAGGTATAGAGGCTGCAAAACGTTGCGAGATATACTAGAAGCATTATCAAACTTCTGAGAAAGGCACTAATTGGGCTGGAGTAGAAAGACCTATAAAATTGATGAAAAGCTTGGTAGATTATCATACTTCCTGTTGCTATAATGTATCTTCTAAATCATCGAGTTGAAAATATTTTTTGTATAACATCAGGTCTACGGGGGCACAATTAGATGGGAGTGGATTCTTTTTGTACCGGTATTTAATGTGAACGTGCCGCCCGCGTGCCCCTGGATACTCACCAATGCCTACATGTCGGATGGATGAGTATAGGATCTAGCTTCAACTCATTTCATAATAAGCAATGAAGACTGGCTCCTACCATCATTTTACAAATGAATTAAAAAGCCACAGGATGAAGTCAGTTTTCTGGGTAACACATGAGGCTTCACAAAAGAGAATTTTCAAAGTAGGTCTGTAATCCTGAAATCTTTGAAAAGTTTTGAAAGCTAGTTGGTGTGACAATTTAAATACCCGAATATATGTGTAGGAAAAGAGTGCAACTGCAATTATCATTGTCTAACGGTTGCCAATAAGCCCCTCCTGGCACCTATCATTCCCGGCACTGGCCACGTACAATCCCAACTAAAAATTCACCAAATTTGAGTCCTCCCATCGGGATTAAAAATATAATTAGTATACATTTCCAGTTTCTTCTTTGGGCCGGGCCCTGGTGGTGTCACTTCATATTCAAAGGTGTAATACGTGATCGTTACCGGATTAAAATGGACCCCCTAACTTTTTTAATACTAATAAAGAAACTTTTTTACATATACCCCTTTTTGCTTAAAAACAGGTACGGAAATGAGCTCTAAATATAACTATTTTTGGCTTATCTAGTGCAGTCACATTCACAAAAGTACCCTATTTTCATTAAAAAAGCCCCGACAAAAAACAGGTTTACGCATTAACATAATCATTTTTGTGAAATTTCTTGATCTTTCAAATTAAAAAAAGGCCTATAATAACCTAACCCTAATTTTTTCAAATATGCAAACATCTCAGTATTCACGAACATTCCCGAAAAAATCACAATTTTTAATGCAAAATTTCAAACTCTCATGGTACACATGGGCTCATGATCGTCTTGGGTTCATCCCCCTACCTCCCCCCCCCCCCCCCCAGCGAGGGGTGGGGTGGTTTGGGCTGAATATTAGTTTTCTATATGGTACCTACCTAGGGATACCTATAGGGAAGATACTGAACGCAGGCACTATACGCCTCTATATTCAGTTCCAAGTTCTTTTTCCTCTTCAAGATGGCTGGATCGTTTCCTGGTGCAGGCGATTCGTAATCGTACTTAATGGGCTCATTTTTCCAGCACCTATCCAAAGCTACTTCAAAACTGTGCACACTTGGGGCAGTAATGGTGTCGTTGGAAAGATTATTCCATGGTTTACGTATTCGTACATAGAAAGAATTTTTGTATCTCTGAGTTTTGGTCCTAGGAATAAACAATTTTCTACTATGTCCTCTTGTCTGATCTCTGGATTGTAATTCAAGATTTGGGGTTACATCAGAATCGTATTTATTAAAAATCTTGTATGTTTCAATCATATCGCCTCAAGCCCTCCTGTAAGCTAAGGTAGGGATATTCAACTTCCTCAATCTTTGTGCATAAGGCAGCCCCTTTAACTCTGGGACTAATCTAGTTGCTCCTCTTTGGACATTTTCCAAAGCATGTATATGTTTCTTAAGGTGGGGGCTCGGCACACAGCATGAGCGTATCTATTTGGGGACGAACAAGCGATTTGTACAAGAGTGAAAAATTATCCTTATCTAAATAAACAAAGGTTCGTCTGATTAAATTCATTAGTCTGTTTGCCTTATTGATCTTTGTATGTAAATGTTCTTCAAAGTTTAGCTTATCATCAATCACCACTCCCAAATCTCTCTCAGATGACACTTGCTTGAGGGCACTTTGCGAATTATCACTGGTCATATTATACACATAAGGACTTGCCAGGGCAGACTTGGGGTTACCAATGGTGAGAACACTACATTTCTTAGGGTTGAATCTAAGCAGCCATTTGTCAGACCAGCATTTGAGCCTATCAAGATCCCTCTGAAGGGCAATACAATCATTCTCATCTGTTATGGACTTGAAAATCTTTGTGTCATCAGCAAATAGATATACACTACTCTCAGAAATCGTGTCAGGTAGATCATTTATATACAACACAAACAACACGGGCCCAAGAACACCTTGTGGAATTCCACTTGCGACAAGACCCCAACTGGAATATTCTCCATTCACACATACACGCTGTCTTCTCCCAACTAGAAATGCTTCAATCCAATATTCCAATTAACCACCAACTCACTTATGCCATAGCTTCTAATCTTGGCAAGCAGCCGACGGTGGGGCACCTTATCGAAGGCCTTCATGAAATCTAAATAAATCTCATCAATAGAACCATTTTCCTCCAGAGTGCTAGACCATTCATCAACTACGTTTATCAGCTGGAGCATTGTTGAACGACTAGGCAAGAAACCATACTGCCTGACACTAAACAATTTGTTTATAGTCATATGATCCAGAATCTCATCACGAATTATTGATTCCAAAAGCTTACACACTATACATGTAAGACAGGTCTATAGTTCGATGGCAGCGATCTATCACCTTTCTTGAAAACAGCACTAACATTCGCTGATTTCCAGTCTGATGGAACTTCACCTCTCCGCAAAGAAGTTTGGAAAATGACATTCAAAGGACCAGCTATGACTGGAGCGATCTCACGCAGCACCTGAGGGTGAAACTCATCTGGTCCCGGGGACTTCGAAATGTCAAGTTTGGAAAGCAGAGACAGGACTTTGTCTTCATTAATTTCAATATCACAAGAATCTTCAAAAATATTATGCTGAGGGGGACTGGGAATATTACCAACAGGCTCATTCGTGTAAACAGTAGAAAAATAATCAAGTAGGATATCAGCTTTTTCATTATCAGTCTCGCTAAGTTCAGAAGAAGATGAAAGAGACTTCACAAGAGGTGCCACTCCAGACTTGATTTTAGTCTTTGTCCTGGCATACTTCCAAAAAAATTTTCGGATTTATTTTCACAGCTTTTGCAATATTACTTTCATAGTTTTTCTGAAGCCGCCTAGTGGCAGCTTTGACCCGATTACGGAGTCTGTTGTACTCTTTTTTCTTGCTTTCTGTTTTATCCCTAAGATAATGTTCCCAACTCCTGTGCTTTCTCTTAATAAGCTTAAGTGTGTCATTATCAACAGGGAAATCACCTTTATTACCCCATGCCTGCCCTCTAGAAATTATCCTAGATGGAATAAACTTCTCCTGAGCAGATTTGACTTCATATTTGAAGATGCTCCATTGACGTTCAACGTCATCTTCTACTGGCGCAAACAGAGTTGGCCAATCTAACGAATACAAGGTTTCTCTCATTTCAGTAAAATTAGCTTTATCATATAAATATACCTTTTTTTTGGGTCATGGAAGATTTTTGTGGGACAAGGTGGGCGTGAACACAAAGCTTTCAAACACTGATTTTTATTTGGCCTTACAATGTAATCATCCCAATATTATATAATTTTATCATTGCATAATAAAATACTAGTACAGGTATATAATACAGCATTCCATACACAACTGGAAACTGTGTTCACATTTAATCCCAACATAGCCCGTTCCCATACACAGTAGTATGGGTTATGGGTCTTGATTGTGTATATGTGAACAAATCCCCATAGTATCGCTCAATCTCTCTCACTCAGATATGGCGTGTGGTCTCATGAGAAGTGTAGCCCAGAAAGCACTCTTTTACGGAAAATTTCTTTCCAGCATTTCACCTTGTAATAGGTAATTGTAAATTTACTGAATTAATGGTGTTTAAAATATATGATTGTGTATGCCGTGTATATTTGGTGAAAGGCGAGTCACAGAGATTATCTGTAGTCCCATCCATACTTGGTCGTGTGTTGTTGATGTTGCTGTTGATTGAAATTTTAATGGCGCGCGCGCACTTCAATTTCAACCTTCCTGTCACTCACGGGTACATTACTGTAAAATAGTTGGTATTTTCTGTCGCATGTAGTAAAGGTATGGGGGGGAAATAAGATAAATATTTTAAATACTTGCTTTCAAATTCAGCCCTTAAAAATCTCACTCCTACCTCAAATGTCCGTTAGGAAGAAATTTTGATATTTTCAGCAAAATCCAAAGTCAAAATCTTGTCCAAAACCGGAGAAATCCCCGCCGATTTGTTTCGCGATCGCGTGTTGTTTACGAACTGCCGATGTCTTAGACTAAAATCGGCCAATATAATTTTTGTCCACGAAGAAACTCGGGATCGCAAGCGCACATCGATCTTTACGATCGCGCACACAGAAAATCGGAACTTTTCCGTGTACGTCATAGGGACCGAATTTTTGAGGACAAAACTCTTTTGGGGAGATGTCAGCGCCCGCGGCGACCAGGAAATGTACACAATGACTCCGATAGCTCGTTTCGCGAGAATCAACAGTAAATTACGGATTTCATTTTTGGAAATATCTTTTCCAACATTGGTGAGTTGAATTTATTGTATTTCTTGGATATTTTGGGGTCGGTTTTTGAAAATTAAATGCCGATTTTGAGTGAATATTGGTGACTTTTGTGCAGTGGTGTTTTAAAAAGATGAGGTGTATGACTGCCTACATTATACACACGAAGTATAGGAATGTAGCTATGAGTGCTTCCTGTCACACCACGAATAGTGGTCATATTGACCACTACGAATACAATATGCAAAAATAGTTGGTATTTTCTGTCGCGTGTAGTAAAGGTATGGGGGGGAAAATAAGATAAATATTTTAAATACCTTGCTTTCAAATTCAGCCCTTAAAAATCTCACTCCTACCCACTCATAGCTACATTCCTATACTTCGTGTGTATAATTTAGGCAGTCATACACCTCAACTTTTTAAAACACCACTGCACAAAAGTCACAAACATTCACTCAAAATCGGCATTTAATTTACAAAAACCGACCACTAAATATCCAAGAAATACAATAAATTCAACTCACCGATGTTGGAAAAGATATTTCCAAAAATGAAATCCGTAATTTACTGTTGATTCTCGCGAAACGAGCTATCGGAGTCATTGTGTACATTTCCTGGTCGCCGCGGGCGCTGACATCTCCCCAAAAGAGTTTTGTCCTTAAAAATTCGGTCCCTATGTAGCATACACGGAAAGTCCCGATTTTCTGTGTGCGCGATCGTAAAGATCGATGTGCGCTTGCGATCCCGAGTTTCTTCGTGGACAAAAATTTTATTGGCCGATTTTAGTCTAAGACATCGGCAGTATGTAAACAACACGCGATCGCGAAACAAATCGGCGGGGATTTCTCCGGTTTTGGACAAGATTTTGACTTTGGATTTTGCTGAAAATATCAAAAGTTCTTCCTAACCACTCATAGGTACACGCCATTGCCGACTGTGTAGTAACGCAGGCAATAGTGAGTACGGTACTAATATGTATCACTGTGCATTTTTGGCTATATTTAAGTGAAACCCATATCTTGGTGTTTACTTAAATATAACTAATTATGTTGAATAATAGATGATTAAAACTTACCAGTTTGTTTTGTGACCTTTGAAGAGGGTTTCCTGAAATTTTGGGTCCTTTTTGTCGATAACTGCTATCGAGACTGTCCCGTCAGCATCCAGTTTGTATTTTTCACGATTATGATGAAGGGAGCCCTCAGCGCTCGTAGTAGTACCGGCGCGATGGGTTCGTCGATCTCCTACGAAGACCTGGAAGGGCCAAACTGACGACGTAAAAAAATAAAAAATATTACGTACGCACGTAATAATTACTACGTACGTACGTAATATTTTTTATTTTTTTACGTCGTCAGTTTGGCCCTTCCAGGTCTTCGTAGAATAGCTTGTGTGCGTAACATTCTGCGTACGTATCTACGGTGCGTAACCATGTAGAGCGGCCTCACTAGTGCGCAACATTATTGAGAGCAGTCGTGATCCGTATGGAGATGTGGGTAACGAGTACCGAAAAGAGGGCTGTAAATGTAAGTTTTTATAACTTTCTACATTTTGTATCTTAACGAACTGATAACTTAAAATCTAAAGAATGATACTTAAGTATCAGTTTGCCCACAAAAACATCAATTTCAAACAAAATTACATCTGTATCCCCAATACCCAGTATACACACATGTATATGATTCTAATGGTCAATATGACCATTGCTTGCTGATGTGTTCCTAACGGCCATTTGAGGTAGGAGTGAGATTTTTAAGGGCTGAATTTGAAAGCAAGTATTTAAAATATTTATCTTATTTTCCCCCCCATACCTTTAGTACATGCGACAGAAAATACCAACTATTTTACAGTAATGTACCCGTGAGTGGCGGCGACCAGGAAATGTACACAATGACTCCGATAGCTCGTTTCGCGAGAATCAACAGTAAATTACGGATTTCATTTTTGGAAATATCTTTTCCAACATTGGTGAGTTGAATTTATTGTATTTCTTGGATATTTTGGGGTCGGTTTTTGAAAATTAAATGCCGATTTTGAGTGAATATTGGTGACTTTTGTGCAGTGGTGTTTTAAAAAGATGAGGTGTATGACTGCCTACATTATACACACGAAGTATAGGAATGTAGCTATGAGTGCTTCCTGACACACCACGAATAGTGGTCATATTGACCACTACGAATACAATATGCAAAAATAGTTGATATTTTCTGTCGCGTGTAGTAAAGGTATGGGGGGAAAAATAAGATAAATATTTTAAATACTTGCTTTCAAATTCAGGCCTTAAAAATCTCACTCCTACCCACTCATAGCTACATTCCTATACTTCGTGTGTATAATTTAGGCAGTCATACACCTCAACTTTTTAAAACACCACTGCACAAAAGTCACAAACATTCACTCAAAATCGGCATTTAATTTACAAAAACCGACCACTAAATATCCAAGAAATACAATAAATTCAACTCACCAATGTTGGAAAAGATATTTCCAAAAATGAAATCCGTAATTTACTGTTGATTCTCGCGAAACGAGCTATCGGAGTCATTGTGTACATTTCCTGGTCGCCGCCACTCACGGGTACATTCCTGTAAAATAGTTGGTATTTTCTGTCGCATGTACTAAAGGTATGGGGGGGAAAATAAGATAAATATTTTAAATACTTGCTTTCAAATTCAGCCCTTAAAAATCTCACTCCTACCTCAAATGGCCGTTAGGAAGAACTTTTGATATTTACAGCAAAATCCAAAGTCAAAATCTTGTCCAAAACCGGAGAAATCCCCGCCGATTTGTTTCGCGATCGCGTGTTGTTTACAAACTGCCGATGTCTTAGACTAAAATCGGCCAATATAATTTTTGTCCACAAAGAAACTCGGGATCGCAAGGGCACATCGATCTTCACGATCGCGCACACAGAAAATCGGCACTTTTCCGTGTACGCCATAGGGACCGAATTTTTGAGGACAAAACTCTTTTGGGGAGATGTCAGCGCCCGCGGCGACCAGGAAATGTACACAATGACTCCGATAGCTCGTTTCGCGAGAATCAACAGTAAATTGCGGATTTCATTTTTGTAAATATCTTTTCCAACATTGGTGAGTTGAATTTATTGTATTTCTTGGATATTTTGTGGTCGGTTTTTGAAAATTAAATGCCGATTTTGAGTGAATATTGGTGACTTTTGTGCAGTGGTGTTTTAAAAAGATGAGGTGTATGACTGCCTACATTATACACACGAAGTATAGGAATGTAGCTATGAGTGGTCGCCGCGGGCGCTGACATCTCCCCAAAAGAGTTTTGTCCTCAAAAATTCGGTCCCTATGGCGTACACGGAAAAGTTCTGATTTTCTGTGTGCGCGATCGTAAAGATCGATGTGCGCTTGCGATCCCGAGTTTCTTCGTGGACAAAAATTATATTGGCCGATTTTAGTCTAAGACATCGGCAGTTTGTAAACAACACGCGATCGCGAAACAAATCGGCGGGGATTTCTCCGGTTTTGGACAAGATTTTGACTTTGGATTTTGCTGAAAATATCAAAAGTTCTTCCTAACGGCCATTTGAGGTAGGAGTGAGATTTTTAAGGGCTGAATTTGAAAGCAAGTATTTAAAATATTTATCTTATTTTTCCCCCCCATACCTTTAGTACATGCGACAGAAAATACCAATTATTTTGCAGTAATGTAGCGTTGAGTGCTCCTACCCACTCATAGGTACACGCCATTGCCGACTGTGTAGTAACGCAGCCAACACACATCCCATACCTAAACTGCATCACTGTGCATTTTTGGCTATATTTAATTGAAACTCATATATTGCAGTTTACTTAAATCCAAATACTTATGTTGAATAATAGATGATTAAAACTTACCAGGTTGTTTTGTGACCTTTGAAGAGGGTTTCCTGAAATTTTGGGTCCTTTTTGTCGATAACTGCTATCGAGACTGTCCCGTCAGCATCCAGTTTGTATTTTTCACGATTATGATGAAGGGAGCCCTCAGCGCTCGTAGTAGTACCGGCGCGATCGGTTCGTCGATCTCCTACGAAGACCTGGAAGGGCCAAACTGACGACGTAAAAAAATAAAAAATATTACGTACGTACGTAATAATTACTACGGACGTACGTAATATTTTTTATTTTTTTACGTCGTCAGTTTGGCCCTTCCAGGTCTTCGTAGAATAGCTTGTGTGCGTAACATTCTGCGTACGTATCTACGGTGCGTAACCATGTAGAGCGGCCTCACTAGTGCGCAACATATTGAGAGCAGTCGTCATCCGTATGGAGGTGTGGGTAACAAGTACCAAAAAGAGGGCTTTAAATGTAAGTTTTTATAACTTTCTACATTTTGTATCTTAACGAACTGATAACTTAAAATCTAAAGAATGATACTTAAGTATCAGTTTGCCCACAAAAACCTCCATTTCAAACAAAATTACATCTGTATCCCCAATACCCAGTATACACACATGTATATGATCCTAATGGTCAATATGACCATTGCTTGCTGATGTGGTTAGGAAGAACTTTTGATATTTTCAGCAAAATCCAAAACCGGAGAAATCCCCGCCGATTTGTTTCGCGATCGCGCGTTGTTTACATACTGCCGATGTCTTAGACTAAAATCGGCCAATAAAATTTTTGTCCACGAAAAAACTCGGGATCGCAAGCGCACATCGATCTTTACGATCGCGCACACAGAAAATCGGGACTTTTCCGTGTATGCCACAGGGACCGAATTTTTAAGGACAAAACTCTTTTGGGGAGATGTCAGCGCCCGCGGCGACCAGGAAATGTACACAATGACTCCGATCAACAGTAAATTACGGATTTGATTTTTGGAAATATCTTTTCCAACATCGGTGAGTTGAATTTATTGTATTTCTTGGATATTTTGTTGTCGGTTTTTGTAAACTAAATGCCGATTTTGAGTGAATGTTTGTGACTTTTGTGCAGTGGTGTTTTAAAAAGTTGAGGTGTATGACTGCCTAAATTATACACACGAAGTATAGGAATGTAGCTATGAGTGCTTCCTGTGCTGTGCTGTAGATTCAGATATGATTGAAACAAACATTTTATTCTAAATCTAATGACACTGACAATCAATACATCACAGTTAGACTGGTAAACAGTTGTGCGAGTGTTGACATATGACTTTTCAGACAATATTTGTTGATTTGCCTGTTTGCAGACTGGAATATTAGTATTAGAATCAAAATGAAAATGGTAACATATTAAAATGTTATTCTGATGGAACTTAAGACTTTTAAGTCTAGGATTAGGAAAACATGATGCATGTGAAAGAGATCCTTTCCCTTTTTTTTGGTCATATTTTAGCCCCGGGACGCTGCCACGAAGTGGCAGCGTCCTGAGTGAAACCAGTACGATTCGGTGGGTCTCACAATTTACCAATGTTCAAATGACCATTGAAAATATGGCCATATAAGTTATTTTTTTTAATTAAAGTATCATATATACGATGCCACTTACCTAAACAGACCTTCCGCAAATCAGCTTTTCCTAAAAAATGTGTAGAATCGATGAATGTCACTTTTTACTCTCAATTTTCGAAACCAGTCCCATTCGCCATGTTGTTGAAGCAGAAGCGAAAATAGGCACTTGCGCATGCGCCTATGAATATTTATTACGACGGCATAGTTTTCGTCACAGGAATAATGAATATTCATATATCCACTGTGATCCGGCGATCTCTATTCGCTCGAGCTCCTGCCTGCCACTCGTCCTAATGAATATTCATAATGCTCCCTTCTTGTCTGACGCATGCGCATTGCAAGCAAAACACCGACCTACGGAAGTTTTTAGTACAGGCTTTTGGAGATAAATAGGCCTTTTTTGTATCATCCTCATTGAAAAGAAAGATGACAGTCAATCGTAAAGTATTGTAAGTACCTAAAGTAGCCTAAAATCAAATAATGTCATGTTTCATGGCTATCATTTTGACAAACGACCTTGTAATTAAGAGACATCCAAGCAATCAAAGGACTGCTGATCGCAGCCCGAACACTACGTGTTCGGGCTGCCGCAGTAAGTCATATTTATGCTTTTCCCTTTTGTTTTTTAAAAAGAAAGTAGGCTAGATCTAGACCACTCATAGGTACACGCCATTGCCGACTGTGTAGTAATGCAGGCAATAGTGAGTACGGTACTAATATGTATCACTGTGCATTTTTGGCTATATTTAAGTGAAACCCATATCTTGGAGTTTACTTAAATATAACTAATTATGGTGAATAATAGATGATTAAAACTTACCAGTTTGTTTTGTGACCTTTGAAGAGGGTTTCCTGAAATTTTGGGTCCTTTTTTTCGATAACACCTATCGAGACCCGTCAGAGCATCCATTTAGTATTTTTCACGATTATGCTGAAGGGAGCCCTCAGCGCTCGTAGTGGTACCGGCGCGATCGGTTCGTCGATCTCCTACGAAGACCTGGAAGGGCCAAACTGACGACGTAAAAAAATAAAAAATATTACGTACGTACGTAATAATACTATGTACGTACGTACGTAATAATTACTACGTACGTACGTAATAATTACTACGTACGTACGTAATAATAATACGTACGTACGTAGTAATTATCACGTACGTACGTAGTATTTAATACGTAGGTACGTAGTATTATTACGTACGTACGTAATATTTTTTATTTTTTTACGTCGTCAGTTTGGCCCTTCCAGGTCTTCGTAGAATAGCTTGTGTGCGTAACATTCTGCATACGTATCTATGGTGCGTAACCATGTAGAGCGGCCTCACTAGTGCGCAACATATTGAGAGCAGTCGTCATACGTATCGATGTCTGTGTAACAACTACCAAAAACAAGGCTGTAAATGTAAGTTTTTACATTTTGTGTCTTAACGAACTTGTAAATTCATATGTATAGACTGATACCTAAGTATCAGTTTGCCCACAAAAACCTCCATTTCAAACAAAATTACATCTGTATCCCCAATACCCAGTATACACACATGTATATGATCCTAATGGTCAATATGACCATTGCTTGCTGATGTGATCTAGACTAATAAAACTAGGAACGAATGACAGGACTTGACATACTAGAGTAGACTAGAGAGAAGAAAGAGAAAGGGAGGCGTGAGATAGACTAGTCTACAAGGAAAAATTAAGTAAACTCTAGTAGGGTTAATTCAGATTAATTTAGTTTAAGTGAGCCAGCAGGTTAATTCCATGGTAACGGAAGGACATTTAGATACAGTTTGTGATTGTCCTTTCGTTACTGTGGAATTGACCAGCAGCCATTGTCATGATTGTAGAGATGCTGGAGAGAACTTTTGGCACCTTTTCTTATAATTTGTTCAGTATTCTTGGCATAAACAAAAGTAATAATAGGTCTGATAATAATAATAATGAGGGGGGATAAAACTAAAGGAAGAAAATTGGAAGAAATTGAATCTAAATTTCTTGCTGGCTAAGAAAGATTGATGTGAAACCAAAGTCTTTTTTTTTTACTCATGGGAGAGGGAGGGTTGCAATGACACTCAAACATTGTAAATGAAACTTCATGTGTAAGTGATGATAATATTTGAGAACTTTTCTTAGAATCAATTAAGTTAGTTTTTTTTTCTTTAAATAGCATTTACAGGCTTGTCACAAAACTTGTCAGCACTTACAAACTGCTGAAAATCATCTATTACTGGAGTCGTAGATAGATCCTCAGTCTCATTCGGGGTAACTCCCTATCATATAAATATCTATTATCTCATGTGCAGGTTAGTGAACACAACTTCAAGATGCATGGGCAAGCTTCAACCGACTGATGATGAATTCTACACTAGAACAACAATCAGTCTCCTTTCCAAAGAGTCCTCAGACGTCCCCTTCATATCAAACTACAGCGTCCAAGGTTTCACCATCAGCGGAGACAAGGTCTATGGGCCTGTAGCCATCTTGCCTAGGAGTATGGTGTCATGGAATGTAAGTAAAACAGTGAAAATTGAGAATGATATTTTGAAGTATATACAGGGTATGAAAAAAAAAAATTAAATAAAAACCTACTGAAAAGGCTTAACATTAACAGGGGCCCAGTGTACATGGGCTCTTTTGCTTTTGTTATAACTGTGATTTAATTACAGCCATGGAAAAAATTATTAGACCAAGAATGGTTACTGATAGTGTTATTTTTGTGGTAAGAAGGAAATGAAATATCATAAAAACAAGGTGAAATTGCTGGAATTTGGTATTCATTCAATGAAATACAAAGAAAAATCATTTTTTTATATTTTGTTTGCATATTATAGTACCTTTATTACAGAAGCTTGGTCTAATAATTTTTTCCAGGGCTGTATATATGGGCAACACTTACCTTTACCCTTTCTGTAGTTGAATAGCACAAGAATAAATGAATATAGAGCAAAATATTTCACATCTTTCCCCCCCCCCCAAGTGTTATAAATAATTCATGCAGCTGTCTGAAATTTGTAAGAAGACACTGGAATATGTGATGATTCATATTAGTGTGTTGTGTGAAAATTACTGATTTGGAAACTTCATTATTTGGCAAAATGTTTTTTTTTAATAAATATATATCAATTCAAATTTGAAAATATTTTTGAAGTATTATTTGAAGTAATGACACAAAATTAACTCAAGGAAGATTTATACCCATCAACTTTAATAGTGTGCAAGATTTGTATGAGTTGTAATCTCTAATCCTTTATCAATTGAGGTCGCCATCGACATCAAACAAATCGCTTATGATGATGGTCTCCTGCGTTCACTATCCTGTTAATTGTAAAATATTACTTTCCCATATTGTATACATATTTTCTTTGTAATGAAGAAGTAAATTGTTAATGTTTGACAATATGTTTACTTATTTTTTTATCTGTAATACATGTATTACTATATTTTCTATCATGCTATTGAATGCAGAAATAAATCAATTAATCAAAAGTAGACTATCAGGAGATTGAACCAAACATTGTCAAGTGCTCAATTGTTGATACTTACATTCATTTTTATACTGGTATTTGTAGAATATATAAGAGAATGATCATTTCAACTCCCTCCATCTGGAGAGCGTTTCATCAAGTGTTTTGTCAGTGATTTTTACCAACAGATTTGCTCTCAGCCAATCAGATGCAAGGATTTCAGTAGCTTATAACAGTTGTCGGTGAAAATCACTGACAAAACACTTGATGAAACGCTCCTCTTTTTACCTTTAGATTGCTGGATTGCATGATATCCATGAAGATAGCCTATCATTGTTTCATCTGATAGAACCCAAAATAGGTGAGTGCAATTTGTATTTGTTGTGATTACATAAGGACAAGGAAGTGGAAGCAGGCAAGGAACATGATTCATTCTAATTATTACCAAAAAAAAATCCTCAGGAATTGAGAATTACTGTGTTTTATGCTTGTAATGAGTGAAACATTCTTGTCCATTTTCGAGCAGATGTAGTTTCTTCTTTATGTAATCAGAATATTTGTTCTAAAAAAATCTTGAGATGGCATTGATAAAACCCCCAAATACAATTGAAAATGATGCAATATGTGTGGAAAATATGTTCAATCAATACAATACAAATGGTTAAAGTTTTGTCAAACACAAAAAGAAAACGAGTAAAAAGCCAATATATGGCCTACCTTCTACCTGCAGTACCTGAAATGTTTCCTTATCAGATATTAATCATAAATTCTTGTATGAAAGAGAAAGTCATGGCAGTTGCATCTTTTATTTTCCTCAGAAATTTTGGTGATTGGGACTGGAGCAGAATATCACAAGCTAAGTCCAGAGCTACACAAGTTCATGAGACTGAAAGGAATAGCACTAGAAGTCCAAGATACGGTGAGATAAGTTGAAGATCTTTTCACTGTAGCGTCCGTTTTAAAAACATTTTTGCATCCTTTGCAATATACTGTTCTGCAAGTCCAAATGACTAAACTTGTATTTTGTCTACAAACTAGTGAAAATTATTCAGAAATCCATGACTTGACTTAGTCACAGCCAGGAAAAGCTCAATTATGGACAGCAGATAGACTTGACTAGACTTAGGTCTCAAACTCTGCCGACTCGATATGACTCTAAACTCAAAACTTAGCTCTTCAGACTGAAGATGAGTTGAACTTGAATCACACTCGAGTCAGTTTTTAAAGTTAACTTAACTTGACTCCAGTCACAGCTACCACTTGGGATTTAATCCCTTGTTGACTCAACTCGATTCTGGGGAGCGTTTCATCAAGCGTTTTGTCAGACTTATTTTTACTGACAAATTTGCTCTCAGCCAATCATATGTAAGGATTTCAGTAGCTTATAACAGTTGTCGGTAAAAATCACTGACAAAACGCTTGATGAAACGCTTCCCTGGACTGTGGCTTTAGGGACTCGATTACAACAAGGTTTGCATCATACAGACCCTTACGTAATTCATGTACAGTTGTTTCCAGTGTTAAGAGCAAACACTTCTCCATATCTTGATTAGGGCCTTTCAATCATGTAATGGTGAAACTTTTCAAACTCCTTTTTATATAAGCTTATGAAACTTGAAAATGGTGTGATTTGCAAACATCAGGGTACTGTGACAACTGAAAACCAAATTTTTAGTGAAAAGTAGAGAACAAGACAGTACCTTCAACTCCCCCACACACACACACACACACACACGCACGCACAAGTAAAATAAATAAATTTATAAAGAAATTATGATTTTCAAATTTTCTGACTAACCGCTATCCTTATCTTATTTTGTTTGATAGCCTCATGCCTGTGCAACATTCAACTACCTTGCCAGAGAGAGCAGAGTGGTGGCAGCAGGGCTTTTACCTCCTGAAAAAGTGACACGGTGATCCTTCACTGGAGCAGATTCTCTTTGTGATATTTATTGACTCTTAGTAGCCTGGTGCTGATTTGGGGGACTTGTTCCCCAAATAAGGGAATAAACCACCTCACAAAGGCTACCATGGTAAAATGGAAACCACCTCACTTGTATTTGAACTGCACTGTCGACGTACGAAGAGGCAATGTTGTTGTTATATCTTGGGGGGGGGGGGGTTAAAAGAATTTTGCATGCATGCATACTGAGTATTTAATTTTAGATTTCTGTGGATCATTTTGCAAAGTGGCATACTGCCTCAAATGGAACAAGCTTGATAGATGGTTGAAGGGATGATCTAACAGGGCTGTGTGTGTGGATCCAGATCTTTTCCATCTAGAAGCCTGGATGCTATCCTTAAAGGGAACTGTATCCAAATTGTACATCCCACAGTATAGCAGCAATTAAGTGAATGAGTAAATTATGCACCTACCAACCAAGACATGAAGTGGGAAGTGCACCACAGCTGCACTACACACATTCTCTAATACTACAAATGAAAATGGGAAAGACAATTTTGGGTCATAATCATGTTCGTTTTCTTACCAATGGAATAGCGACAAGCAACAGCAAAGTACAGTCAAAACTGCCGTAGCGACCACCTGTATAGAAAGGCCACCTGTCTATAAAGACCATAATTTTTTGTTTCCCTTTAGTGGTCTTTATAGACAGGTTTCACTGTAATATATTTTCAACCTGCCATAGTGTCCACCTCACTATAAATGCTACCTTTTCATAGTGGTCACTCATGTTGCCTCCCTCTAGAAAATGTGTTGTCGAACCTGTCTAGAAACGCCACTTTGCTTTACTCAGTTTACCTTTGTACTTGTAATTGGTTATGATCCACACAAGAGTATTCTGTCACATTTCAAGGCCAACTCCAAGTACTTACCAAAGGTTTTCCAAGAAAATATTAAGAATTTGTTTGTACCTGTAGCTATGCCCTCATTATAAAATCCTTGATCTGCTATAGCAGACTGTTCCTATTTCATGCTTCAATGTTTTTTTGTTTTTTTTTTAACTTGCTGGAAACCACAAACCGTGAAAATCGTCAACACTTGGGACAACATAGCAGTTATGTGGCCCAATCACAGTCGTGACTTTTCATTTCTCTGTTTATTTTGTGAATAACCCAGCAATTACACATATTCTTCCATTATCATAGGGCATGTTCTATTTATTTTACAATTATAAATAATTGATGATAATCGTGTTGGATCCAATTAGAATTTGTTTTTCATCATTGCTCAAGATTATTGTAAAAATCTTCCTATAATTTGTGCAAAAGTGAAAGCTTCTGAGCATAGGCTATGAAAATCGTACTGTAACAAATATGTATGTATTCATGTTTAAATACATGTACATAGAATAGAGTGTTGTTTGCAATAAAATCTTTGACATGTACAATGTACATTGATTCTATCAGAAATGAAAGAAAAAGATGCATATCTCATGGTAATAAAAATAAGAAAATCACGAATGTGAAATAGAAAGGATGTCTTTGTCATTCTTTGTAATCCTTTCTTGTATCATATCTGGGCCCTGTTTCATAAAACTTGCTATTAATAACAAGTTGCAATAATTGATATAAGCTACTGAAATCCTTGCATTTTATTGGTCGAGGGAAAATTTGTTATATAATTTTGGCATTTGTTATAGATAAAACACATTTTATGAAACGGGGCTCAACTCTGGAAATCACTTTGCAAGTGTACCGTGGGTGGTGGACCCAAGTATGTATACATGTTGGGATGCCATTGGATTTTGATTTTCAACAAACACATTTATTTTGTCTAGACTCCAGCCTAAACCAAAGTTCTCTCAAGCTAAGTACTCAACAGGTTAATACATGGCTCTACACGTAACTTTCCAGAGGAAAATATCTGTCCATTGCAGCAGACTCTTGTAATCATTTTGATGTTTGGGGAGGGGGAGGGGGTGGTCTGCAGTGCATTTTCAGGGATCAATGTGCCAAAATTTGGTTCAATGGTTAATGGTAGGCAAGTGGTTGGAAAATGTGTTTCTAGGATGGCTATACAGTCTAAATAAGAAAACACTTGTGTGGCTGACAGAAGGGCATTCGCATACATGCGTGCCGTAAAGCACTTACATCCTTCTGCTAGCTACACAACGCATTAATGATATACCTAAATAGTACACTAAATTTAAAGAACAAAATTCAATGCACACAATGTTCATCATATGAAAAATAAGTTTTTATTGATACATATTCCATACATACAGAATATTAAACCAGCAATATAACTTTTAAATCAAATAGGTTGCATTATCCTTCCCGATGACATGAGTAATATTTAAAATGGATTGGGGGGGGGGTGTAGCAGTGGGCATAATTTTACTGAGGTCATTTTCTGTGTATATAACATTTGTGAAAGTATCACTAAATTGATAAATGTAAAAAACACCAACTATTAAGTATGGTAATACATAAAGAAAATAGGAGTTGAATTTAGGGACTTAAAATACCTCTTTTTTCCATAGATCAAATATATTGGTCATATTTATTCTTTATAATAAAAAATGTTATATTGTGATACAATACAATTCATCAGATCGCCCACATCTGAGTACATTATGACAGTCTGATTACTAACTTATAGTATGTAGCAATAGTAACTCTCCATGATTATTTCTATTACACTAGTTCGTATTGTGATCTGCAACACGATTCATCAAATTAATTACATCTGAAAATAGATACCTAAAGCAATATCTCATGACAGACTATTTGTGTACATGCATGGCAAATGCTGATGAATAGTATTCAACTGGAATAAAATGGATGAATAGTAACAAAACATATGTAGTATACACATTTTATCTCAAATGAATAAACTGGTACTTGCTACAGAAATCTAGAACACTTCTTCAAGAAAATGGGACACAAACTTTGTTTCAGCAAGTAATAGTATTGCAAGAAATTCTCATTTTCATATTGTCATAATCTACTGCATTTTTGGCATCATAAAACTATTTTGCAAAATGTAATCTTTGGCTATATAATATCAAAATCATTAAATTCCCACTATCTTGCAATACTTGTTAACCTGAAATAAAAGCATCATCAGATAAATGACACATCTTGGTGTCACACGTACCTGGCTACTATTATATATAAATTATGAATATAGTAATTATTACAAAAGTTAGTTAAATAGGCAAGAACTGAAATTGAGTTGCTAGAATGGAAACTGAGAAAAATTGCTGGACTAACTTTACATAATTCATCATTCCTGAGACAATCAACAGGGCTATTTATAACCAACCACAATCTCAGTCATCAAACTCAGAAGCCACTGATATATAAAATCACTTTCAAACTTTTGAGGTAAAATAAGATTTTTCTATGAAATTGGACACAAATCTATCTTGTAAGTGCTAGGGAAAATTACCCCTTTAGCCCTTGCCTTGTATTTGCAGCCCTAAAAGAATTTTGAAAATGGCAACAATTTATTATCAGCATTTTCAAATGTAGGAAGAATCACCTAAGTACCGTAGTCCCTTTTTAATGGTTCTTTTTCATCAGTAAATAATGTACAGGTTCAACTTCATAGTACCATATTATCTCAGAAATTGTAAATTAATTACAACAACAATTCACAGACTTTGACATCTGTCATGATCTGATAGAACACAAAATATAGCAAATGACCAATAGTAAAGCACTTTCAGTATAAATTTCACTATATATACAAAATGCTATGAAAGGCATGGTACAAAAATATTCAAGGTTACAACAGAATTCTTACATTCATAAATATAGGCTAACATGTATACTGACAGATACATGTAGAATGAAGTTAGATGGAATATATATACTACTTGATATGTCCAGCTTACAATGAAAGCATGAAGTAAAAGAATGTGATATAAGCAGATATATGTCAGAATTCTTTGTGCCTCATTAGGAAAGAATAGAATGGCACAGTATTGCTAGTACTGCAACAAAATAAGTATCCTCTCTCCAGAGTTTCTCAAAGAAAGTGTTCATTAAAAAAAAAATACTTTAACAAGTGCGTAATATGCGTATAGTAGCCATGTACTCATTGAAAGAGAGAGCAAATAGTGAAGTATTCAGCAATATTTATAACTCTTATTCCGTTGCTATTTATCAGTATCTAGGCAAGTATCTCACTCCAGGGCACCATTTCATAAAATTTGTTTATCAATAACAACTGCCACACTTCTATGACAAATTTGCTCTCAGCCAATCAGATGCAAGGATTTCAATAGCTTATAACAATTATTGTAACTTGTTATTGAAAACAAAGCTTTATGAAACGGGCCCCAAGTTGGCTCATGGGCAGTTTTACCATAATGAAATTGTATCTACTGGTATATAATTTTCAGGGGATGTACAGAGGTAATCTACCAACCAGTATTTATTTTACATGGACATCAGTTCACAAAAATAGATTTATACATGTATATCTACAATACAGAAAGCACTTTGATTGGATATTTCCAGAAACATCATTGAGATGACAAAAATCACATTATGAGAGAGAGAAAGAGATAGAGAGAGAGAGAGAGAGAGAGAGAGAGAGCGAGAGAGAGAGAGAGAAAGAGAGAGCGAAAGAGAGAGAAAGGGAGGGAGAAAGAACAAAGTAACAAGTCTATACCACCAAACTATGCATTAGGACGATTCTGTGCAGTGTCCGGTATGACGGGGGCATCTCGTTTTTCCGAAGGTTCGTTTTTCCGAAGGTTCGTATTTCCGAAGGTTCGTATTTCCGAAACACTAATTTCCCATGCCTGGGGGTTCATAATTCCGAAAATGAAAAAGGGTTCGTAATTCCGAACATTTGTTGCATTATTCCGAAGGTTCGTTATTCCGAAGGTTCGTTTATCCGAAGGTTCGTTTATCCGAAGGTTCATAATTCCGAAAATGAAATAGGGTTCATATTTCCGAAGGTTCGTATTTCCGAAAATGAAAAAGGGTTCATAATTCCGAAGGTTCGTATTTCCGAAAATGAAAAAGGGTTCGTATTTCCGAAAATGAAAAAGGGTTCGTATTTCCGAAAATAAAATAAGGTTCGTATTTCCGAAAATGAAAAAGGGTTCGTATTTCCGAAAATGAAATAGGGTTCGTATTTCCGAAAATGAAATAAGGTTCGTATTTCCGAAAATGAAATAAGGTTCGTATTTCCGAAAATGAAATAGGGTTCGTATTTCCGAAAAATGAAATAGGGTTCATAATTCCTGTTAAAAAAAGGCGAATTCATCAGGAGCAGAGGTGTAGCAACGGGGGGGGGGGGAGGGCACGCCCCCACCCCTCCCTCATCGGATGGTGAAAAAAAGAAAGAAAATGGAATAGGAAAGAAGATGGTTGGACCCCTTCCGGCAACCCCCAACCCTCTTCCACCAGCGGCTTCTTAGATTAGCTTTAAGATTATTCCAAAAGACTTGTGCCTCCAATGGTGCCAGTGCTCCCACAATGCCTAGACTCTAGCTACGCCACTGTTAACGGGAAACTTTAGGGTAACGATAGGATATTATGGTTTTAATTGCCATCTTTAAAAAGCGGATCTCTTTTCGACGAAAAGCACCTCCCCCACCCCCGCAATGAATAAAAAAATAAAATGGAAACTGGAAACGCGAAGGTTGGGGTTTGATCCCTGTTACGGCACCTATGGCCTTTTTGTTGTAAAAAATTTACGAGCGCGCGAAGCTAGCGACCAAAAATAATTGTGCCATTCCGTTGTGAAGAATCATAAAAATAACGTATTTCGGCATATAATGACTGGAATATGAGGATATTCGGGCACCTCACTCACTGAATATGAGGTGTGAGTTGCCGGAATATCTGCACTTTCAAAATCCGGGGGGGGGGGGTTGGCTGCAGCAGCCCCCTTCTCGTACGCCTATGCCTAGGCCTATGTTAAGTACACAGTTGCGATTGATTTTAACTTGCGATTGTTTCAAATAAATCGCTTCAACTCCTTATAAGGCGGGGCACTGGTTGATAAAAGCCATTAATTTAGGTCAGAATGTTTTCTTCTCCATGTGTAATTCCTTATTTCTATTTTTTACGATGAGGATTGTTTTACTCTCAATGTTTTTTAGTGTTTTGTAACGGTTAAAAACGCAGACTGTGCAGTAAAATGAAGCAACTCATTAGAATCTGTACAAATTTATTATGCTGTAAGCAGCTGTATAAAATGAAAGATTTTCATCCATGTTTAGAAATGATGGCATTTTGGCAAAGTTAAAGAACATGTTCAATGATTTTAATCTATTTATGCGGCATAGATAGTTAGGATTATTCCCTGTATGATAATTATTTTAGCCCGACTGAAAGAAAACTTAACATTTTGATCCACTATTCTTCAAATTTGGTTGTATGTTGCTTTTAATCATTATCATTATATTCAATTAGCGATTGCACCTGACCTATATACTTACACATAATATGCCAGTATAAAGAGTTATTTTTATTCTTCAGATGCGGTGTGCTACATAGCAGTGGCTTTAACATTTTTGTTATTGCTCACTTGTTATCTTTCTTTTCTTGAATTTGGTTTTCTTAAGAAGTAGCTGCTGCACGGCTTTTGTAAAGTTCTGTTGGAATTGTAAAGTGTTTGAAAACTATCTGCGTCATAGATCATTTCTGATATGCGGCAAACAAAATGCTGTATAGTTGTGTAAGCAAGGTCATTACTTACAGCATACTATGCTGCATTTACCTCTACAATTTAAGATTTTAATGTGTTTTAAGAAATGTTAATATTTTTGCAAGGTTATAAAACATGCTCAATGATTTCAGTCTGCCCTGCTGCATAAATTGTTTGAGATATTTTGCATTATAGTTTGGTTTTACTTTTGTTTCCTTTTATGATAATCATATCAGCCTGATGATAAGACTCCTTCTTTAACTTGTTACGATCCATCTTTCTTCGGCTTTGGTTGTTTATGGTATCTATTCATTTATTTTTTTTTTTTTTAATCACAATTTATGTTGAATGTTGACGAAGTAATTACATCTTACATGTCTTAAAGATAATAAAGTGTCAATGTTTGGCTCGCTGGAATCCAGCAGCGTGGTTCCCGAAAATCCTTTTATTTTGGGAAGCGAGATGGTCGGCTATCCTTATCTGTGGGCGGGAAGGTACTCAAAATGTTATCGTTGTTTGGATTATCTGGTAACAAAATCATTGTTCTATATACAATATCTCTATTTTTTTACTTGCTCACTAGCGCGTAAGATTTAGAAACGGAATAGTTTGGGACAGGGAACGCCCTTCATTAGGGCGAGTGAAGTGCCCAAATATTCCATATTCGGCAGCAGTTAAGTAATATTATTCATGGCTCATTATTACATGTTTTCTGAATTTATAACCATTTTTCATTTTCGGAAATACGAACCCTTTTTCATTTTCGGAAATACGAACCCTTTTTCATTTTCGGAAATACGAACCCTATTTCATTTTCGGAAATACGAACCCTTTTTCATTTTCGGAAATACGAACCCTTTTTCATTTTCGGAAATACGAACCCTATTTCATTTTCGGAAATACGAACCCTTTTTCATTTTCGGAAATACGAACCCTTTTTCATTTTCGGAAATACGAACCTCATTTCATTTTCGGAAATACGAACCTTCGGAATTATGAACCCTATTTCATTTTCGGAAAAAAGAACCTTCGGAAAAACGAACCTTCGGAAAAACGAACCTTCGGAGTAACGAACCTTCGGAATAACGAACCTTCGGAATTATGAACCTTCGGAAAAACGAACCTTCGGAAATACGAACCTTCGGAGAAACGACATGTAACCGGTATGACATACATGTATGACATTTATCCATGTACTGTACACGCTGTTATTTTCGCGCTGAGCGACCCCAAAACATATTCGCGGGTTCTTAAATTCGCGATGCACAATTACACGCTCGTATGTACACCCACTCCATTTATTAATTTACACACACGCAGTCCATTCAAATGCATACGGCATGCGCAACTACACACACGCGCACAAAAATGAGTTGGACACACACACACATATTAATGTGCTGAAGCGCACAATTCATTCAACCCGCATAGGAAATCAGGCTAATATTTTCGCAAGTTCTAGAATTCGTGCCCGCCGAAAATAGCGCAAAATCCGCGAAAATTAATGTACATTTACAGTATTTCATCCACAAATGAAAAATTCCTTGATATGACCATGACTATAGGTGGTGATACCAGAAAGCTTCATTATTCAATGGTCATATCAAAAGAGTTATCATTTTTGGATGAAATATGTAGAAAGAAGACATATGTGATACGGGATACATTGCACGGAATCGCCCATTGGACAAAGAGATAGAGACAAGAACGAAACATAAAAAGAAAGAGGGCAAAAAAGAGAAACAAAAATATCTAGACACAAATTGGCGAAGTATCATTCCTTTGAGTTATTTTTATCCATGGAGATGTATATACCGCAGCACCAAATTCCACAACAAATATATCCATATTTGGCAAGCAAACATATAGGGCTAATAACTACTCATAACAGAGTGCCAGGTTTAAATACGAACCAGGTATATATGAGTGCTTAAATCAATAAAAAAAATAAATAACTGCCACACCTGTCAAAATATTCAAGTACATAACTGATAACTTCTATATTGCTTCTCAGTTCTCATGGTACAATATTGCTGAATTTTTCTATTTTCATTGAAGCTCAAGACAAAATAAATACATTAGTACAATGACCAACTCTTTTCTTGATAAAATAGAAGAAAACATTTTACCCTAGTAAGAACATTTTATCCTTTTAAATTTTAATAAAGAATGACAAGGGGAACACAGCTTATAAATTTGAAAGACTATTATCATGATAAACACAAGTTATAATGATAATATTGTATACCACATATCAAAGTGTAATATAACATCTCTATGTACAAAACATCAGAAATTATTGTTATCACTTGATCCCTTTTTTTCTATACGGCAGCGATATCAAATACATGATTATGTATTAGGTTTTATCTTGAAAATTTCACAGCATTATCCGTCAGAGTATAATACAATGTAGTAAAAATGCAATGCAGGTTTTTATATCGGTGACCTCCCTTGTAAAAAAGAACCATACTGTAGTACCCATGGTAATTTGACCAAATTACCCTGATTTGATGGTAATTTGGTCAAATTACTGTCAAATTACCATGGGTACTAAGGTACTTTTTGACAAGGGCTGACATTTGCCCCGGTGACATTTGCTCCAGGCCTTATTTTTTCAAAGACATAGGCTTAGATTTGGTTTAGCATGAGGATTAGGGTTAGAGTTAGGTTTGGTCCATGGTATTCGGTGAGAATAGGATATTAAAGGCCAAGTCCACCCTAACAAAAAGTTGATTTGAATAAATAGAGAAAAATCCAACAAGCATAACACTGAAAATTTCATCAAAATAGGATGTAAAATAAGAAAGTTATGGTATTTTAAAGTTTTGCTTAATTTCGCAAAACAGTTACATGTATATGCACATCCTGCTAAGTATGCAAATGAGGGAACCAGTGACGTCACCCACTCACTATTTCTTTTGTATTTTATTATGTGAAATATAGAATATTTTAATTTCTGCAGATTTCACAATTAGGAAGCTCTCATTGAATTGTGTATAGGTTGCAACAATGGCAATTACACATGTTCGACGAGGAATCAAACCTTGTTTCACATTATAACAAGGAAAAATTGAAATATTTCGTATTTCATGTAATAAAATACAAAAGAAATAGTGAGTGGTTGACATCACTGGTTCCCACATTTGCATACTGAGCAGGATGTGCATATAATTGTTTTGCGAAATTAAGCGAAACTAAAATACCAAAACTTTCTTATTTTACATACTATTTTGTTGAAATTTTCAGTGTTATGATTGTTGTATTTTTCTCTATTTATTCAAATCAACTTTTTGTTAGGGTGGACTTGGCCTTTAAAGATAAAGTTGAGTTCTGGTCATGCGGTAACATTGTGAAAGAAACTGTCTGGAAGCAATTGGGAAAGGATGATCATGTCTAAATAAGGATTGCTATATAATGTGAGGTTTTGGAATCATCAAAATGATAAGAAATCAACCCAAACTCGCTCAATAGCTCATGCACCGCACGCAGAAATGGGTATATGGGACTGCACACAGATGTGGCATGAATGTTCAGTCGAATACTTCACGTATTTTTCGTCATATTTTGAATAAAAGGGCAGTTGAAGAGAAATCCTTTTCAGGGGACATTTCTACTATGATGTTCTTCCAAACTGACATAAAAGGAATGAGAAAGCTCACAAATTGTTTTTCACCTATCCCATAACTCAACATTCCCTTAACAGCAGATCAATTGACACCTGAGCATGTGTTGTACAACTTTTATATCACAATTTACAGTCAATAAAATACTTTGACTGACTGTGTAGCAATGAGTTCCAGCAACAAGCCTAAGACCCTCTTAGCCCAACTACGCTACTCATACTCTGGTATGGTATAGGAATACAAATGTTATACAAATGTTATACTTTTTCTAGCACTTTGTAAATTAACACAGTTCAATACACCAAGATCACAAAAATAATTAACCCCAAACCCCTATAAATAAGTATCTTTTATTCTCTTCACGCCAGGCCTCTCCTCTTCCGAGTCTCTTACAAGTAACGATCCGTTAGATGCCCGTGAGTCGTCGTCATCACATGACACCAAAACCTCGGACTCGGACCCGTCTGAAGACTTTGCTGGCACGCTGCGGTAGTAATGCACTCTTGGTCTCCTGTCTTTCCCATTTAAACCTCGACTCTCCTTGCCATGACCCTTCATCTTTGACCTCTTCCCCATCAGGAAGTTATCCACCACCCAAAACATAATGCTCTGCAAACAAAACAAAATGCACATCATATGAATTATCACATACAAAGCAACTGATTGCTGCCGGTATCACTGTCAAGTGACAAAAAAAAGGGCAATGCAAAGCGTAGCATCCCCTCGCCAGGTACAAATGGCCTATATACGTCAGAACAAGTTAAGTCCATTAGACTATACTATTATATTACTACATGTAGGCAAGGAAGTTACTAATACCTGGGGATTGGATGTACAGAAAGTGTACTACTTTATGGAATGACCCATGAGAACATCTAAAGATGAACTTTCTCATGTACACAATTAGCAATTTTTGTATATTTAATGAGCTGTGACCGTTGATCTTTGACTTACATACTCTACAGCATTACTTACATAAACCACATTTTCGCAAAAAACATTGTATAATTAGCTATTTTTGCATATTTAATGAACTGCGAACTTTGACCTTTGACCTACATACTTGAAGATCGAACTTGGGCTATATCTTCATCAGTGTTATAGCTACGGTGGTCGGCGGTGGACGGGCCCGACCAGCACGGGGGATTTCCGTCCACCACTCCGGGTGAAAAACACTGCTTCCGACCGGCACTAATTTCACATAAGAAACAGCGTTAAACGTAACTGTTTGTGAAGAAACGTGGTACTTACATTCATATTTCCATCTTTAGTCTTGTTTTATTTGCAATCGTACAAGAATCATGCTTTCTATTTGACAATAAATGATTATTTCTTAAAGATTTGCTGAGTTTTGTTGTCTTTTGTTACGCACTATACTGTACTACTGTTCGTAATTTGCACGTACAAATATATATCATGTTTTACGTAGCGTATACCGGAAGCTGCTAATTGCGAGGCTCCGTTCGCTAGAATGACTTGTTGCTCGTCAGTCAGTGAAATTTGAACCACCACTAAAAAGTTCCTAGCTATAACACTGATCTTCATACTATGTACATTCTTACCAAATTTCATTAAAATCTATCTAACATTACTAAAGTTTATCTAACATTACTAAAGTTATTGAACGGAAACCACATTTCGGATTTTCACATATTTAATGAGCTCCGAAATTGAACTTAGGCTCTATATTGATACCATGTACCTTCATATCAAATTTCATTAAAATTCATCGAACATTACTAAAGTTATCGAACGAAAAGCACATATTCAGATTTTCGCATATTTAATGAGCTATGACCTTAGGATGTATTTTGATACCACCTTCATATCAAATTTCATTAAAATAAGTCAAACATTACTATTAAAAAGTTATCGAACGGAAACCAGATTTGTTACGGACGGCGGCGTTGCTATATCCCCTCCGACTTCGTCAGCGAGGGGATAATAAAATGTAGATCAATAAAAGTTTGAGTTTTAATCTGTTACATGATAAACGGGTTTCTAATATTGTGAGGATCCAACACAAATTGAAAACTCCTATGATTTTACAAGCAATCTAATTTTCATGTTTTTGTTCACAAAAATGAGTTTAATTTCTTCAAAAGAACATATCTTTAGGAATTGCGTTCTACTCTCTTAAATTCTCTTAGATGTATCCCAAAATTATAATCAAGGAATCTATTTACCAACACGTTACCTTTACAATGTGGCTGTTTTTTAATCAAGTCCCCAAAGCTTCAGTACATTGACGATTCCCCAAAATGATATATCAATTGCTTAGTCACCTCAGGGGACCATTTCATCAAGCATTTTGTCAGTGATTTTTACTGACAAATTTGCTCTCAGCCAATCAGATGCAAGGATTTCAGTAGCTTATTATAACAGTTGTCGGTAAAAATCACTGACAAAACGCTTGATGAAACGCTCCCCAGAAGTTTAGTGCATTGTGAGTGTCCTATTGCGCATATTTTCAAGTCCTGCGTAGCTTATGGACCCTTGGACTAATACAACATTTCATTGTGGTAACAGGAGGGTCAATATAATACTTACATTCACAATGAAAGGGATGATAAGCATCACCAAAGTCAATTCTAATTTAGGGCTGTGTATAGGACTCAGTAAGACATCAGCAACCTGTAGTATAAACATGAACCATTATAGGACAAAAAAAAAAGAGAGATCAAACAAAAAATTATATTTTTTCTCACAGAGGCTCCCACATGGTGTTACCCAAAGCCTTCAATTGTGAATGCTCACTCACCATGGAAACCTATAGAGAACATCAAATTCCATTTTGCTGGAATCGACCGTAAGAGTATAATCAATCATAAGAGTATTGCAATATAATTGCCAATTGTTTTTTATTCACCGGTACATATTGGATTCTTCAAAATACAGACAGATTTGGAAAGAGTTGCCAAAACAAGATCTTCTATCATTTCTTTTTGGTTGAATAGTGTAGGATCAGTGTTTTCTAAGTAGCCCTGCATGTATTTTACCTTTTCTGTGCCAAAACAGTTTTTATGCTGCAATGTGTGTTTGTACTGAGAAAAGCTTATTTTTCCATCCTGACTAGAAATGGGAATATGCACTGTGAAGTTTCTTGCAGGATTTCATGTCCAATTCGAACATCAAACAGAGTGGATTAAAACCTAAAAAGTCTCTAAAAATATTAATTTATAATATATATTTTTTTTTTGTAAACTTAGTGGCTAGAGATGGGTTCTATGGAACATGCTCCAGCATCAATTGCTTGGAAATTTCCTACACTACGCAAATTCTTAACTTCATCCTGGGATCAAATACTATACCTAACCCTAACCCTAAAACCCGATTGCAACCCTAATCCTAACCCTAAACCTAACCCTTAACCTGACCTAAAACCCGATTGCAACCCTAATCCTAACCCTAAACCTGACCTAAAACCCGATTGCAACCCTAATCCTAACCCTAAACCTGACCTAAAACCAAACCTGACCTAAAACCCGATTGCAACCCTAATCCTAACCCTAAACCTGACCTAAAACCAAACCTGACCTAAAACCCGATTGCAACCCTAATCCTAACCCTAAACCTGACCTAAAACCCGATTGCAACCCTAATCCTAACCCTAAACCTGACCTAAAACCCGATTGCAACCCTAATCCTAACCCTAAACCTGACCTAATACCCGATTGCAACCCTAATCCTAACCCTAAACCTGACCTAAAACCCAACTGCAACCCTAATCCTAACCCTCTATCTTTGATGAAATAAAGCCTAGAGAAAATTCGCTGCAGCAAATGTCTGCTCACCTATAGATAAAAGAGGTCAAAATGGCTCACCTTTGTCCAGAATGGAATGAATGTAAGCAGAGTGATAGCGATCTTTTCTATGATAACGATGATGATGAAGACACCGCACTGCCCGATCCAGGCGTCCCACTTGGGAGGGTCCCCATACTCTCCAAACCTCAGTGACTTACAGGCACACCTTATAACAATCTTCTGGGCTATTCTCACTTGAAGGTAGATGAAGAAGAGTCCGGCTGTGGAGTCCAGTAAGAAGTATATCACATACCTGCAGTATGATGATGGGGTAAATATGAGAACAAGAACATAACTAGAGCACTCGGAGGGGGGACCAGTCCGAGTACATGTATCCCCCGAACCCATCACCCATCTCTTATTTGAATCAATGTTGTGACTGAAATGAATAAAGTGGCAATTTGGGACCTCGGGTATCACTGCTGACAAAAATGACCTTTTTGTACTTTAGTTATTTTTTAGTTGTTTTGCAATTGAAGGTGATCCGACAAAATCTGCAGCCGGTAGAGCGCTCACAAGAAAGTCTTTACTATTTCTTTTAAAAATATGGTTACCATGGCAACAATGTTGACTCCGCCCACACCAAAAACAACCGGCGTCTTCATCTTACCATAATGCACCTCCATGAGAAATTTGAAGGTGATCCGACAAGAACTGCAGCCGGTAGAGCGCTCACAAGAAAATCTTTACCACTTCTTTAAAAAATATGGTAACCATGACAACAACGTCGACTCCGCCCACACCAAAAACAACAGGTGTCTTCATCTTACCATAATGCACCTCCATGCAAAATTTGAAGGTGATCTGACAAGAATTGCAGCCGGTAGAGTGCTCACAAGAAAATCTTCACCATTTCTTTAAAAATATGGTTACCATGGCAACCATGGCTCCGCCCACACCAAAAACAATAGGCTTCTTCATCTAACCATAATGGACCTCCATACTGTGAAATTTGAAGGTGATCGGACAAAAACTGCAGCCAGTAGAGCGCTCACAAGAAAATCTCTGCGGCGCGACGATGCCAAATCCATAGTATACATAGGGATACAATAATTATATTATATAGCACATTACATACAAGACTGCACACAATGTACATTAATCTAGCAAGAGCTTAATAATTGCTTTGGCAGGGATTTTCTTGCACCTTCACATACACACGGTAGATAGAGATAGAGGCAAAAGCTATTTGCTATTCTGACATATATTCAAACAAATATCTTTATTTTATATGAAATCATGAAAATATGAGATAAAATATATTAACATTGATTCGAAAAAGTGCAATGGAATAATGTCGGACAATCATTGATAGAGGAGATATTTAATTCATTGATCTAAATACATGTACAACCTTATAAAGCTACAGGGCTCTGGGTAACTATGTTGTATGCATGTACTTTCAATTTTGTGAGTAAAGGTAAAATATCCCTTTTCAAATGCATCAGTATTTGCTTGCACATGCATGGAACCAAAGTTGGACTTTGGTTCCATACACAGGGATTTTATCTTATTCTTTATTTTCATCATACATTTTAACTGTTCACCCATATAACACCGGATAAAGTGTCATGGAGTTGATTTTAGACGTACCAGCTGTACACAAGTTGTTTTTAGATAGCTGGTTCCCTTTAATATGACTGATATCTTACCAAGTACATGCATCGCCGCGTAATGAAATCATTGAAAGTAGGATGTTGATGACATGGATCAGGCCAGCACCAAGAGCCTGCTTTGAAGTATCGAAAAACCTGCAAGAATACCAAATAAATCATTAAATTGGTATATGCTGTAAAAAATGTACCATGTCATATGTTCTAAAGATTCTTAAAGTTCTGATCATTGAAAGTAGGATATTGAGGACATGGATCAGGCCAGCACCAAGAGCCTACTTGGAGGTATCGAAAAACCTGCAAGAATACCAAACAAATCATTAAATTGGTAATGTTGTAAAAAATATACATGTCATATGTTCTCCTAAAGATTCTTAAAGACAAAGTTCTGATCATTGAAAGTAGGATATTGATGACATGGATCAGGCCAGCACCAAAAGCCTGCTTCGAGGTATCATAAAACCTGCAAGAATACCAAACAAATCATGAAATTGGCAATGTTGTATTTATAAAAATTATATCATGTCACATGCTCTCCTAAAGATTCTTTAAATTTTTTTATTCTTACTCAGTTATTCCATGAATTGGTCTAAAGACCAATAACTCTTTTGATAAACACACATTTAGTTGAATTGATAAGACCAAGCCTACAAATTTGCACTCCCACAACCCACTCTTTATATACAAACAGACGAGTGTAAATACATTAGGAAGAATATAGGCTGTAATTCTTATGTAAAAAAGATAGACTTTGTTGGAATTTACGATCCCAATTTTTATGTCAAAAGCATGTACAATAATCAAGTCGGAAGATTATGGACTGCTTTTATAATTAAAAGAAAAACAATATCAAATACTGTAGCTTACATCAACAAAATATGTATTACTAAATCATAACAACTGAAAACAAATCTTGTATACATCCAGGAAGGAATGGCAGAAATAATAAAGAATATCTGCAACTAGCACACACATCTGCAGTGAGAATTCACCTGGACATATCATATGCCACGTGATACTTTGATGCATTATGTCAACAAACCAATATCATTCAAGGCTATTTTCATCCCTCATTCTGTATCTGAATGTGGAGTGTGTGGCTGTGCAATGTGCATTTACATTACAGGTAACCTCAAATATACAGGAACTGACATCATGACCATTTCAATATTCCCTTTCAATATTTTCAGCAAATTATAGGCACGTCTTAAGTACACTTGGCAAAGCCGTGTAAAAAGTGATCTTTAAATGTATGATGAAAAGATGACTGAACACTATTGCCCTACGACAAGCTTATAATATATCTGGCCAAGAAGTCTTCTAACAACAAATCTACAGCCAAAAGTAGTTGCCAAGGTAAAGCAGAGTTTTTAAACATGCACTTGACAACATCCTTGCCTGTAATTTCCATTTCAATAAGCAGGTGTTCATGCATGTAGTGTTTAATAATGATACATGTACTTGAGTAAATACAGCTGTGAAACAGGCTACATGTATCTGCGATAGGTAAAGCCAGCAAATTAACAAATAAACATGTGATTTCTTGAAAATGCAGGTGTTCCAGATTAAGGAAATCTAGATATGGAATCCTTCAAAATTTACCAAAACCTTTAACAATATTATGTTGCAGAGAAGTAAAATCTGTATCAATCTTTATCATGAAATGATACCAGATGATCTACATGTATGCCTAACTAGTACATGTACCTATGAATATCCATTACTTAGAAATATGATGGCCAGCATACTGAAAAATATATACGTGTAGGCCTATTACATGTACGTTGGATATAGAAAGTAGGTAGGAAGTTGAGCCTGAAAGAAAATTGGTCTGATGTAATGTGTTTTGACAAGCACCTTTGAAAGGAAGGAATAACTTACTGTATACATTTTTGTACCTACTACATATACATGTACATTTATGTGCATTACTATTACTATATAGTAATAGTAAATTACATGTACTCTATTCAGGTACAATATAATGCTACATGTAGTAGATGATACATGTACGTGTACATGTATTTAAGGTACATGTATCAACTATTAAAGATAAAGTTGAGTTCTGGTCATGCGATTACATTTGTGAAAAGAAACTGTCTCAAAGTAATTGGGAAAGGTTGATCATGTCTACGTAAGAATTGGTGTATACTGTGAGGTTTAGAAATCATCAAAATGATAAAAAATTGACTCAATCTCACTAAAAAGCACAAGCACTGTACACAAAAATGGGTATATGGGACTGCACACAGATCGTGGCATGAATATTTGGCCAGAACACTTCAGCCATTTCTCGTCATATTTCGAATATGAGGGTATTTGAAGAGCAATCCTTTTCAAGGGATGATGTTCTTTCAAACTGTCATTAAAGGAATGAAATGGGTCACAAATTATTTTTCACCTTTCCCAGAACCCAACCTTCCCTTTAAGTTTAAGCCACACTTATCCATTCAAGCTTTACTACACATGAACATACATGTACATGTACACATAATAACCTATAAATTAACATGTTTACAACAAACTGTTATCAAAACCATGAATAATTGCATTCGGGTGACATAAAATTCAATAAATCTGTCAATTATGTTTATATTGCTTCATTCAGAATGACAGACAGTGTATCCACAATGTAATCAATATGTACACAAACCACCATAACCTCTACAGTACATGTGCATCTATGTGGGGCAGCCTCAAGTTTCAATTAAGAGCTTAAATGAGATGTACCACATAATTGGATTGTCAGTTCTATAATCCTATCTTGATACATGGACTGCTGACATTCAAAATCCAATTTAAAGCTATGCCATATCTGTATAAAACCAAGTTACACTGTATAACGATTCATCATTTCTATTCCAAATTGTAAAAAATGAAGAAAAGGGGTTTGTATTATTAGACATTTTCCAAGATAGCCACCACAATACCAGTATTAGGGTCAGTTAAAAATTTAACTTAAGTTTTTATAATATTTCAGTTGTCCATCCAATTTAGAGGCTCTAAGCAAGTTCAGAATTAAACTTAATGATTATTCTTACTCTCTTGACTAGCAAATGGATTTATTAATTGGCCACATGCAAGATGTTGCATTAACATATTTCTGGGTAAAACCTCTTTAGAAATGAATATGCTAGTTTGCTACACTAACAAAGAAAGTACTGGTATACAATTATACAGAAGACTACTAATTTAGAATATTCATACAATGCATTATTCTCATTTTGTTGCACAGAAAATAAATCATTGTTTTCTATATTTTTCAACACTACATGATACATTTATGCAATTGTAATAAACATGTACACTGCCTATTGAAGCCTCTCACATGTTTACATGTAATGTATCTCAATAAAGTGATAAGACCAAACAACATGACAGAAAATAATAACTATTCCATGATGATTCTTTCCCAAAGATTTCTCTTTCATTCTTTTCTTCTCCTTTTTTCCTTCACTTTTCAAAGCAATATTATTCCATATCTGGTCCGATACAAGTACCGCAATCAATAACTGATGACAGATGGGCACAGCATTTCCAATTATATACCCGGTAATATTCTCTGGAATGTCATTATACATGCAAGTCAATAACGCATGAATTTTACACTACATCAGTTTTATAATGACTACATTACTTCCTCAATTTGAAATTATTCATGAACATTGCCCAGTGCACAAAAACATAATTCTTTGGGAAATAAATGCATTATCAAAAATTTCAAATTATCAACATCTTTTGAAATTTCTATGGGTTATTCTAAGCAAGTAACTTTATGGCATTCATACGATAGTACACAATATGCCAGTGTACAGTACCACAATAATTTTAGCTTGAAGTCTCTTACTATGTTTTTTTTTCTTCTCCCCACCTATACAATGTGATTTAATCTTGTTTTAAAATTTGTTTCTAAAAGATAAATTTCAACTACACTGTAACTTACCAAATCTTCCATGGTCTTCTCTCATCCTTGGGTTCTCTTAGTCTCTTTACTGCAAATAAACAAGATATATTCAAGGTAAATTTGGATTTATTCAAGGCAATATTGCTAACTCAAGGTTGACAAGTAATGTAAAGATTTAATAGTTCATTATAAATTTGGTTTAAAAGAAGGAGGAGGAGGAGGAGGAGGAGAAGGAGAAGGAGTAGAAGGAGGAGAAAAAGAAGAAGAAGAAGAAAAAGGAGGAGGAGGAGGAGAAGGAGGAGAAGAAGAAGAAAAAGAAAACGGAGGAGGAGAAGGAGGAGGAGGAGGATAAGAAGAAGAAGAAGAAGAAGAAGAAGAAGAAGAAACTGACAATGATACCATTAGTACAGAAAATTTATCGACATTTTACAATAAAATATAAAATGTATCAGACTTCTACAGTACTGCATCGTGTAAGGTGTGTATCTAAATTTTTTAACAATCAGTGTTTTGAGTTAAAAAAAACTAATACACACAATATTCAATTTATTCTCCTATACTTATTCATAAAATCCCTCTATAATCCTAGAAAATTGAATTTTCTTGAAATCACATGTTGGTGGTTTATATGATATCAGATGGAATAAAAAAATAATAAGTGTGTTTACGGAAGGGGACAGGTACATGTACATGTACCTATTTCATCCAGCAAAATACAATTTATTGTAGGGCAGAGGGCAACTTTCCTCTAATTAACTAAAAAAGCCTTTGTCTATTCTGGTGTTAATGGAGTATGATGCATAAAATCTTTGAACAAAGGAGTTTGACTTAAACATAGTTCTCATGATTTTTTTTAGGGGGGGGGGAGGCTTACTGCCTATAAACATGTATATAATAAACTGATCTAATGGACAAGACATACATACAGTGTATTTCACTAACAAGAGACAAGACTAATCAGCTTAAAATGCCCAGCCTGACATTCAGATGCACTGAAATAGTTTAGATCCCAAGACCGCTGCTGTCATCTACACATAAACTCACTTAATTTAATAAATTTATCTACATGTATACAGATTTACCCAATATTCCAATACACAAAATTAAAGTCGTATTTCAAAGACACTACAAATCAACATAGCCTGACTGCTTTACATTGATGCACTCTAATATAAGAGCCAAAGATTCAATATGCATACAATAGGCACAGGCAGATCAGGAGGACGAAATGCCCCCCCCCCCCCCCCCCCCCCCCCCCGAGCAAAAAAAGAACACAAAACAAAACATGTAGAAATAAATTGTGTTTGGATGTTTGGATATAAAATCATTAAATGAATTTTAATTTTAATTTGTTTGGATATTTTTTGTCTTCATCCTACTGGAAATAATATTCCCAGGAAAACATTTCCTCCATCCCACCCCCTTCCCCCTCCCCTGACCAAGTATGGGAGGATGAGCAGGAAAACAGGCCATAGCTACTAACCTATATGAAAGGAGAGTTTCTATGTCCTCTAACAAAAAATTATACATGAGATATATATACACTGTAGGCCTACATTTCACAGACAAGACACAGCTAATCAGCTAAATTGACCTGCTTGACATTTAGAAGCTTTCAAATATTTACAGCCCAAGTGGTCTACTGGCTCTACTGCATGAGGTGTGTTTACATTGCATGAAGGCTAAATCGTGTCAAAGAAAACCATCAACAGGGATGGGTCACTACATTTTTTTTTCTCATTTAACTGTTTATCCTTTTCTTAAATGAATGGATCAGTCTTGTTCGAATATATAGAAAGAAAATTCTGACATGAATTTGAGAAACATTAAAACATGGTTTTAGACATTAGTAGCACAAGGAAATAAAAAGCTGAAATATTGGCAATAGCCAAATGTTGCATTTAACCCATTTCAGGAAACAAAGATGGGTAGTGGACAATGCAATTCTAACAAAAACAAACAAACAAACAAACAAACAAACAAACAAACAAACAGAAAGACAAGACTTCCAAATGGTAATAAGTTGACATCCAAATGGTAAGTGTTTGGACTCGGACCTACATGTATTTCCCAACATGTAAGTACCAGGCTACCAGCTGCTACCACTTCACTGTACTAATATGGAGTGTGCAATAAGCTGACAGTATAAAATTGTATACTCTTGTGTATTAAACATTAAAACAAATGTTGAAGACAGATTGACAAAATGTGTGAACATCTCAATATCCAATTTTTGTAAAAAGCCCTTTGTCAGATATCTCCCTCCCTCTCTCCCTTCCTCGTTATCTCTCTCTCTCTCTCTCTCTCTCTTACTTTCTCTCCTTCTTCACAGCTCTATGCCAAAGATCATTGCACATCAGTATGCTCTCCTGGCAGGATAGGAATTTCTAATTAGGAATTTCTAATTAGGAAATATACTGCTACATATACATGTACATGTAGGCATATATCTTTCATAACATTTTCTTGGTACACTGATTATGCTATACTGAAAGAATTAATTAAAATTGTTATACATAATGCATTATTAGAAAAAGCATTTTATACTGCATGTATGTACAAAGGGTGCAGAAGTGTGGACGGGCAGCAGCAACTTGACTGTAAGCAAAACAAACTACATATATGAACAGCTATAATCATTTCACAAACATTTACTCAAATAAGTTCCATATAGAGGAGTGTGTCTGCATTAAGGGGCGCGCAAATTTATAACCAAAATCAAAAGACATTGCCCATTTTCTGAATTAAGAAAACACAGTAACTGGTACGGATATTTTTGCATTCCTGACCACTGCCCACTTGAAATCTCCCCTCCAAATATTAAGTCCATTAGAAACTGACAACTTTGTCACGATTTGTATGGCATTACTTTTAATTCATTACTTGGAGAACAACAAAACCTCAAAAAAATAAATCTAAATGTAGCCCACTAATTTTTTTTTAATATAAAATATAAAATATGGGCCTGCTCTAATATAAAGACACATTACCCATAAATTTTCAATTAACTTGACAAAAACATGTACTGTAATGTATTACAAATCAAATTCACTTTTTTCTTTTCAATTTTCATCTTCATCAGTTTGTATGACCTAATGTAACTTCATACATGTAGCCCAATTTGAATTGCAACAAAAAAGACTAGCTTTTGTTTGGCCAAAGTTATTGTAAAGGTGGTAGTAACTGTGAAGCAATATACATGTAAGGGATTTTTTAATTGAAAAACTTCAGAAAAAGGAAACATTCTTTCTGAACAACAGCATAGTTGTGGATTCCTCCAGAAGTAAAACAAAATTGAATTCACAATCAATTGATCGTATTTACTCAAAACAGTTATGTCCCCTAGTACTTGTGTACGGTATCTGCTGGAGATTGTAGTTCTCAGCCTTGACAAAAAAAAAATCAATTGTGATGTAATGATCCTTATAAAATTATATTTTACTGCAACCAAAGTGTCTGTTAGCTAGGCTTAAGTCTCTGAATTGCTAATGCAAATATGAGATATCCCCAGAATGGTATCTATTTTTAGGCTCTATTCATTGTTAAAAAACATTTTAACCTCAATTAAATGATTTTTAAAATTGACTTTCTTAATGGCTATCATCACTTATAAAGAGTAATTCAGTTAATAATTTTTCTATATAAAGGCCCCCTTGCATAAAACTTACCATTAATGGTAACTCTGCTATCAATGGTAACTACCATGGCAACATCACTATTACCTTTATTACCGGATCTACTGGAAAAATGCAGTTACTTCTGCAGTCGTGTTTCCAGGTCTATCTTCTCTTTTCTATCTCTCTCTAGCTGTCTGTGTGCTGTGCCAATGGGGTGGAATATGTCACTATTCCCATGGGTGAGCATAATGCGATGCTGACCAAAACTTGTCTAACTTTGCCTTGAAGCTATTGACCGTTGAAGCCATGACTATGTCTGCAGGCAAAGAATTCCAGTCATTTACTACTCTGACACTAAAGGTGTTATGTCTCACATTAAGTCTGCTCCTTCTTACAAACAACTTGTAGGGATGGCCACGTGTTGTCTGAGTGGTAGCAGGCGTGAAGAACATGTCTTTGTCCAAATTGTCGATGCGTGGATGATCTTGTAGGTCTGAATCATGTCACCTCTTCGTATTCTGTACTGGATGGAAGGTAGCTTCATGGCACGGAGTCTTCTGCCATAGTCCAGTCCTTTCAAAGATGGCACCAGTTTAGTGGCTCGTCGCTGGACTTTCTCAATAGACTTCAAGTCGGAAGCATATCTCGGGTACCAGATTCCGTTAGCATACTCAAGAATAGGTCTCACCAGTGTTTTGTACAATCTCTTGATGTTGTCTTTCTCTCTGTACAGGAATGTACGTCTGATCATTGCGAGAACACGGTTTGCTTTCAAGACTGCACTGGCTACGTGGGAATGGAATTTCAGCTGTGTGTCGATAATGACTCCCAAGTCTTTTTCTTCAGCAACTTCTTCCAGCACTTCTCCATTTAGTCGATATTGGTAATGCAGACTCTGTTGCCCTATGTGAAGAGATCTGCACTTTGTAGTGTTAAACTGGAGTTGCCATTTCTTTGCCCATCGAGTTAGGTTGTCTAAGTCTGCCTGTAGACATCACTCAACAGCCAATCAAAATCAAGGTTTCCATGGGAGTTGCCACCGTGTGTGTGTGTGTGTGTGTGTGTGTAATTGGGTTTTTACAGACGTGTATCAATCAGATATGATTATTTACGTCTGGGACCGACCTTTAACGTCACCATCCGAAAGACACTGATGGCAAAGTTACTGTTAATGGTAAGTTTTATGCAACGGGCCCAGATGTTTCCAGTTACATTAATTTTAATGCTCTCTACCAGAGCTCTTAAGGAACTTTCAAGCTAAATCGCACTCTGCTCCCATGTACGTGAACATGTACATGTAGTTTTGTCAAGTGCTGCAAGGTTAATTTCACCTCTTCTTCTTCTTCCTTGGATACAACTGCCTCCTTCAATTCTGAAGATTATTGCAGTCTTTTCTAAGGTACCACTTCAAGTTGTGTATTACAGGCACACTAAACACCGGGTTGACACCCTACTCTTTGCGAGAAGTGTAGTGTATTAACGTTCTGTCCAAGGAACGGAGTGATTTCCCCCGAACCCGGGCCTGCATTGAGAACAGGGGGAAGGGTACGATTACACACAACACAGCGACAATACTTTCGTCAGCTCAGGGCGGGACTCAAACCCACGTGTATGACGAAAGTCATATTCAGAGCCTGACAACGATCCAATTGCGCCACACCTTTAAACATGTTTAACCAAGAAAAAAGAAAAAAAGCTAGTTGAATGTAAGAAACTTACATAAATGTCAAAATTTGTACTGTCACTGTATTACACTGGACAGTAAAAAGTATTTTTCCTAAAAAATGAAACATCATAAAATTCAACCTACCCCATCAAATATCGGTTTGTGATGAATGCTTGCCATCAAAATGAATCCTGATTTCTTATGTAACCTATCTAACCTATCTCTCATTGCCATATCAAAGAAATTGTGAGTCTGGTTCACTTTTAATAGTGGAGTGGCCACGAGTTGGGGAAAATATGTTTATAAGAGCAATATACCACTTCCAAGAGATAAAAACCAGGATTAGTAACAACAATCTCTTATTAAACTAACAAAGCTAAGTGGTGGTTTATCTTGGTCTTTAAATATATTTCATCTTGTGAAAATGTTGCCTTTTAAACTTAGGCCCTAAAGGAAACAAGACACAACAGGTGCAAACTTATTACATGTACATAATTTTAACTTAAGATTACATTTGAATTGAAACATCACTATAAAAACGCTATAAAAATATAAGAAGAAGAAGATGAAGAAGAAGAAAGAGAGAAGAAAAAGAAGAAGAAAAAAAAAGAAGAAAAAGAAGAGTGAAAATAAGAAGAAAAATAAGAACTGAAATCTATTAAAAATCCTTACTTATTAAAAAACTGAAAGCAAGAAATGCAAGAATTCCTTGCTCGAGCATTCCAAAACGATCCGTGAAGTTTTCCGGCTTGCAGTGTTCAGTCACTTCAGTGGATGATTCATTTGTGGGCACTGCCATGTCCATGATTGCACTTTCCGCTGATCTAGCTTTGATGAAAAAGTTATTAATCCTCCTGGTTTGAACTTCAATTCAAGCTAAAATAAATTCATGAATCATGGCCAGTGTATCACTATCAGTATCAGATGGTTGGCTCAGAAATATTTTTCCTTAAAAAGATTTTCCAGAAAAAAATAATCTGCTTAGCACTGACAGAGTGACAGTCTGACAATGGCATATCATGTCAAGCAATGAGAAATGATGATGGTTTACGTATTCAAAACTCATCGAAGTGCACATCACTCGTCAATTCTTATTCTCAGCTGGTAAAAAAGGCAGGGCGATCGGGACCGTGACCTCAAACGACGCAACGGGGAAGTACCGCGGACGAAACTTTTGACTGTCCGATGCTAATGAATGACCGTGCCACTTCCTCAATATTTGAATTGAGGGAGGCGTCGGCTAATGATGATGACCATCCAATCATTGAAAAAATCCACCAAAAGATCATCAACGTGAGCTGAGATATATGCATATGATTCAATTATTGCCACTCTAAAGTTCAGAATCACTTTTGCCCAGTACTGGGAGCGTAATTAAATCCAGAAAAATGTATATTCCCAAATCAGAGCAGCAGAGCTGACAGTACACCAAAATACAGTACGCTTGTTATGACAAGCCATATGTAACCTTTGAGTTATGAATAAACAGTTTTATTAGTCGGATCTCTGTGTAGTAAAAAGAATATTCTAATAAACAACTCAAACAAAATATTAATAATAACTTTCTACTTAAAATTTTGCCTGACCTTAAATCATTTCAATTACCATTATGAGTTAGACAAGAATGAAATTACAATTAACATCTTGGCCTGCCATAGCTACACAATGACCTGCATGCCTATGGGTGCTGCATGCATGCATGTGGTATAGCCTATGGGTATAGCCAACCATATGCATGCGTATACGTACGATACGTACACACGTATGCATGTGCTACATTTCGCCATTGCATTTTTTGTGTTTTCAGTCTCAAAAGAAGATCATCTTTTGGCAGGTTTGGTCTTTAGATTTATCAGTTCGTGTAACCCACAATCATGGTGCTTTTGTTGCTGCCACCAGCAATATCAGATGCAGATGAAACAGAAATATATGGCACCCTTACAGGTAAGTCCATTTTCGTTATTTCAAAATCAAAGGCAGAACTAATAAAGTAAAGACAAGTAAAACTAAAGACATTGCAAGACTAAACTTCTAAAAGTTGTAAAGTCAGATAAGTAAATTAGTAAAAAATCATTGTCATTGACCTGATTGATGCATGCAGCCAGAACTTTTCAGTTATGATGACTGATGTCATTGAAATTAAAATTTAAGAAAAGTGACTGAAAGTACTTCATTTTCCTTTTTTACTTTTAGCTTCACAGCAGTCTTGCAACTCTCTGAAAATCAAATCAATATTACGTACTCTACTTAACGGTCATGCAATGTTTTGCAGTGTTCAGGTGTTACTTAACATTTTGATAAAAAAATGAAATTAAAATTTTGATGAATACTTAAATTAAAGTTTGATGAGAAATTAAATTGAAAACTTACTAGGGCCTAGTTGTCCCAACAACAAACCTGATGTTTTGTAACTTAGCTTGTCTTTTAATTTCTAATGTCATTTCAAGCTGCACAGTAATCATGGTAATTGAATTACCAGGTACAACAAACAAATTGCAGTGTTAAACCTGGTTATGTGAACTAGTACAGTAGACATGATAGAGAAGGTCTATAGCACTCATAGGTACATTCCTATACTTCGTGTGTATAATGTAGGCAGTCATACACCTCATCTTTTTAAAACACCACTGCACAAAAGTCACCAATATTCACTCAAAATCGGCATTTAATTTTCAAAAACCGACCCCAAAATATCCAAGAAATACAATAAATTCAACTCACCAATGTTGGAAAAGATATTTACAAAAATGAAATCCGCAATTTACTGTTGATTCTCGCGAAACGAGCTATCGGAGTCATTGTGTACATTTCCTGGTCGCCGCGGGCGCTGACATCTCCCCAAAAGAGTTTTGTCCTCAAAAATTCGGTCCCTATGGCGTACACGGAAAAGTTCTGATTTTCTGTGTGCGCGATCGTAAAGATCGATGTGCCCTTGCGATCCCGAGTTTCTTCGTGGACAAAAATTATATTGGCCGATTTTAGTCTAAGACATCGGCAGTTTGTAAACAACACGCGATCGCGAAACAAATCGGCGGGGATTTCTCCGGTTTTGGACAAGATTTTGACTTTGGATTTTGCTGTAAATATCAAAAGTTCTTCCTAACGGCCATTTGAGGTAGGAGTGAGATTTTTAAGGGCTGAATTTGAAAGCAAGTATTTAAAATATTTATCTTATTTTCCCCCCCATACCTTTAGTACATGCGACAGAAAATACCAACTATTTTACAGAAATGTACCCGGGAGTGGTCTATAGCACACCACGAATAGTGGTCATATTGACCACTACGAATACAAAATGCAAAAATAGTTTGTATTTTCTGTCGCGTGTAGTAAAGGTATGGGGGGAAAATAAGATAAATATTTTAAATACCTTGCTTTCAAATTCCGCCCTTAAAAATCTCACTCCTACCTCAAATGGCCGTTAGGAAGAACTTTTGATATTTTCAGCAAAATCCAAAGTCAAAATCTTGTCCAAAACCGGAGAAATCCCCGCCGATTTGTTTTGCGATCGTGTGTTGTTTACATACTGCCGATGTCTTAGACTAAAATCGGCCAATAAAATTTTTGTCCACGAAGAAACTCGGGATCGCAAGCGCACACCGATCTTTACGATCGCGCACACAGAAAATCGGGACTTTCCGTGTATGCCACATAGGGACCAAATTTTTAAGGACAAAACTCTTTTGGGGAGATGTCAGCGCCCGCGGCGACCAGGAAATGTACACAATGACTCCGATAGCTCGTTTCGCGAGAATCAACAGTAAATTACGGATTTGATTTTTGGAAATATCTTTTCCAACATCAGTGAGTTGAATTTATTGTATTTCTTGGATATTTAGTGGTCGGTTTTTGTAAATTAAATGCCGATTTTGAGTGAATGTTTGTGACTTTTGTGCAGTGGTGTTTTAAAAAGTTGAGGTGTATGACTGCCTACATTATACACACGAAGTATAGGAATGTAGCTATGAGTGGTCTATAGTTAGATTAAATTTTCCAACATGTATGTTTACATTGCAATGGCATAAATTCCTGGAGCTGCAGTTATCAATATTTCCTGGCCTTTTTTTTTATAAGCTCCAACCTCTGTCCAAATTGAGCCTGTTGGACGATGGTTTGAAGCAAGGCTCCACAGGCAGCGCAATCACCTGTCGGTATCCTACACGGAATCATTGCCAAGTGATGACGATGAGGAGGAGTCAGCTGAGGAAGATCTCTATGATGAGGATGAAGATGATGCTATGCTCCAAACCTTGGATCCAAAGGAGTGGAAGGTATATCACTCTCAAAATAATTTGATGACCCCCCTGGAAAAAAAGAAATAGATCTAAATTTAAAAATATTTTAAACCTATTTTAACTTCAGAGTAGTTTACTTTGTCAGGACAACTTCAAAAGAGTCTTGAAAAAATGAAATGGAAAAAAGGAAAAAGCCAAATAGGCCCTACATCTTTCTTGCCTAAACATTTTAGCAGTATCTAGTCTTTACAAACACTCATTCTTTGTTCCATCATGTAATGATAATCATTTCCATCGAATTGAAATGTATCGGGGCAACTACTTCCCATAAATACATCCCTGAGGGGCATTTATCCATTGAATAATAATAATTCTCCTGTAATTGTTTCATGGGTGGGGTGGGTCTGCCTGTCTGGTGCTAGTCAAGGGGTTGATTGTCATAGAATCTGGCAGGGACAGGGAACAAATGTGGAGGAAATATTATTTCTATGTGAAAAAAGCTTCACAATGCCCCTCCTTAAAAATAATCTGCCATTCTTGGTTCCAAACTATTTTTTTAGCAATTTCAGCTATTTTCAGCTATATACAAGGGATATCGCTAAAGACATCTTCACATCGGCCACCCCAAAAACTAGATGTAGGCCTAACTCTTTTTTTATTTTGACTCTCTTCATAGAAGTTGAATGAGCCATATTTCAGATGATGTACTAAATAGAAATGTTAATTTCTTTTTTCTCTAACAGAATCATGATCACTATATAATATTGGGACTCTCAAAACTGAGATACAAAGCAACACAGCATGACATCAAGAAAGCTCGTAAGTGGACTCAACGGAAACCTCAACCATTATTTCTGTGAAATAAAGAGATTGCATTTTATTCAGGAATACAGTCATACCTACCACGAAAACGAAAAAATTATTATGATTCTTCAGTGAGCAATTAAAAAAGAAATTTAAAGATCACATTACAAGAAAACTCCATCAAAGTAAATATTGGCTTAATACTTTTTATTGCATATATGGCATAAATTAAACAAGGTTATCGAAATTCAACGCTTGGAAACATTTGAAGTAATGATTATTATCAATTATAAAACGGTAAAATACAGCCCCCGATATAGCAGCTGAAGAGCTCCTCGAACGCTGCTGAGATGTGTGACGACACACCAGGGGCCAGTCCTGTCTAAGCAGACGATGTCCCATGACATCTTACACATTTTTCAGTGCCTGTTTTGTCATCTCCTCTTCACTTATTTCTCTTACTTGACTAGCGTCAGTCTTAATGTTAGTCTGTTGCCTCACTCTTAACTTCGTGTATGGTATTATTTTGATGAAAAATGCAGCGTTAAAAAAATAAAGGAATCAGTCACTTGTAAACAAAATAAGACGCCATTGTATTTTCAGCTGCTTGCACCGGGGCATGTTCGGCGTTTCAAGAGGGAACGAATACCATCCATGCTATTATTCGGAGGGCTTTTCAATTTGAAAATGGGGTTTATTTCATTGATCATTGACCCTTCTCCTGTGTATTTACAATCAAACGGTTTTAGTTATCAGAATCAGTTTCACTTTCCCTTTTAGAATGGTGTGAAATAAGGTCATGTTAAATATACCAAACTCTTTATAATTTGATAAATAATTGCATTGCAATTACGTTCATTCATTATAGGACGTCGTCTGCTTAAGCAGGATCGATCCCTAGTGTGACGACATCAAAACATCGCTATATTTCTGGCGAATCCTCGGATATTCCAGATGCTTAGAAGAGCTTTTATTTATGTCGTTTTTATAATCATCAGATACGCAGTTGACATAAAACTTATACGATTGCCATCTGTAAGCTTCCCAGTTTCTAGTGATACATTAATTGCCATATTTGTGATTTTCTTGTAATGTGGTCTTTAAGGAAAAACTATTCAAGACATTCAAGTAATTGATAATATGCAGAAAAAAATTTACCTTTATACTTATTTTCATATATAAATCAAGATGGTGTACTAAATAAAGAATTTTTATGCTTGTTAGCACATTGTCATTTTTCTGTTTTTGCTATAAAGACAAGCGAAAGGTTCTGAAGCATCATCCAGACAAAAGAGAAGACAGGAAGACCAGAGTACGGAAGGCTGGAGATGACGATTACTTCTCATGTATCACAAAAGGTGAGTCTTTTTTTATTTTGTCAGGTATCTAAAATTGTGTGAAACATGATTAGGTAATGGAATTTTTTGATGCTTTTATTTGGTTGATTCTCATATTCTATGCAATTAATTGTTAAACTGTTATGATGATAATACTACATTTCATTTATAAAGTGCCGTTTCAAGAGACACAGAGCACATAAGTGCTAATTTCAAAGTCTTGACTTTTGGATAGTGACATGGTTTGTCTCCATCTTGGTTTGTCATTTGCTCAGGTGACATGTGTACTGGGCTTTATTTGTCAAACGTATAGGTTTAGAGTTAGGGTTGTAATTAGGTTTTAGGTTCAGGATTGGGGTTAGAGTTAGGTATAGTGTTTGGTGCAAGGTTGATGTAAGGATATTGGTTCGTGTTGGAAATTTTTCAGTGGAGCAGATGTCCCCGGAGCATGTGCTGAAAAACCATATTCTCAAATCTGGTTGACACTTGTCTGTGAAACCCCAAATTACAGTCTTACATTTACGCCTTTTTTTATCTTTACTCTAGCATATGAGATCCTTGGTAACCCAGTGAGAAGGCGAGCATTTGACAGTGTTGATCCCGAGTTTGATAATGACGTCCCTTCAAATAACCAGCAGTCAAAAGACAAATTCTTTGAGACCTATACCAGTGTTTTTAAAAGAAATGCCAGGTGAGAACTGTATTTCATACAGGTCGATGCAATTATGCTATATGCAAGAATGGTGGCTTCTTGTATAGCGCTCATGTCCGTCACGTTGTGACGCTCCTGGCACTTCATTATTACCCCGGTCATAGCTTATATTAGCAGCCAAATATGTAGCGCTCAAGCATATCGGGTACCCATATGCAAGAAATTGATGCAGTTTTATAGTATACAAATATATATACTGTCATGAGAGGGTCTGGTTGGAAATATGGTCCCAAGGTGACGTGAACCAAGACTATTTTCATGAGGGGCACAGCCCTAAAGGAAAATGGTAGTCTTCACATCACCAAGGATGCCATATTTTAACCAGAGACTCGAACTAAAGCCCAAATCTACTCATCTACTTAATTATGATCATCTGCACTGCAGGCCTATGGTAGACAGCACACTTACGTACACAAACAATTTTGCAGAAGGGATGAATTTGGGTGGTTATCAAACGCGTAATAATGACATTATCCTGCGCCGGTGCCTAAAACAATAGATACGCGCAAATTAATGTCGTCACAATGTAGTACGCACTTTTCGTGTGTGATGTCATACGGCATAAATAGCATCCGTAAATAGCATCTGTGAATAGTACTACTATTCACAGATCGTGATGACAGATGTTGCCCTCCATGGCAATTTGCTCATTTGCATGAGGCTAGTGGGAATTTTATTTTTGCACATGACGCACATTGGATCAATCAATTACGCAAATTCATTTCATGACGGATATAAAACACAATAATTTTAGATCTTTGTTGACTGACCCCTTTTAGGATAATGGCTCACAATTTGTAGTTTTGCTCAACGTTTGATTCAAAGCCATAAAAATATAGCAGATGCATGAGCAGAATGGTCAATTTCTGCACACATGTTTATTATTGTTGTTGCGTTACCGTATTGCATCTGTCTATAACTGTTGCCATACTCTATAAAAGCTGTCGGTATTCCTTCCATTTCCCGCTAGCTCCCATGTGTACTTTGATCATTTTTGTACTCCTTTTATTACACCCAGGTGGTCTATAAAGAAGCCTGTTCCTAATCTAGGTGATGACAAATCAACTTTCAAGGAAGTGAACAACTTTTACAACTTCTGGTAAGATCTTGATGCTGTATAAATAATTCAATTTGTAGAGAAAGACATTAGCAGTGCAGGGAAATTTTCTGGGCACAACTGGATCATCAATAGTCATGATCACCTTGGAATATTTAAAATTTGGCTTTTGATGACCTTCAACAAATTGTGATTGATTCTGTTACCTATTTCTGGCAGGTGTATAAGAGTGCTCACTGTAGATGAAAAGATGGTTGGAGCTTGGGTCCAGAGCAAGTAAAATAATGGAGACATAGTGATCATCCAGTTGTGTTCTGCAAAATTTTGTCAATTTGTTTTGCCAGATCCTTCCAAGTGTGTACACAATGAAGAATTTTCTTTGTTATATTCTGCTCTATATATTCAATTTGTTTCCCACATCATTTCAAGTGTGTACACGTTCAAGATTTTACTTTGTAACCAAAGATGAAATGTATTATGTCAGGTACGACTTCCAGTCATGGCGGGAGTTCTCTTACCTCGATGAGGAGGAGAAGGAGAAGGGAGAATGCAGAGAAGAGAGGCGATGGATAGATAAACAGAACAGGGCCGAGAGACAGCGGAGGAAGAAAGAAGAGATGACAAGAATGAGAACACTCATTGGTAAGATGTCAAATTTTAATTGATGGATTGATTGATTCGGTTAATGCTGCATTGAATGATTGATTTGTAATGCAAAACTTGTTATCAATAACAACTGCCACACATCTATGACTAATTTGGTCTCAGCCAATCAGAGGCAAGTATTTCAGTAGCTTATAACTGTTATAACTGGGCGTTGTGGCGTGCGCCTGTAATCCAGCTACCAGTGGAAGTTATAAACTGATTCAGCGGACCCAGGTTCGAGACTGAGTCACGTCTTTCGGATGGTGACGTTAAAGGTCGGTCCCAGACGTAAATAATCATATCTGATTGATACACGTCTGTAAAAACCCAATCACACACACATATTGTAAGTTCATAGATATCAATTTTTATGAAACAGGGCCCTGGTTGGAAATGTAGAAAAGCTGAGTAATGAGCAAAGAAGAAGGAGGAAATTAAACTAGTTCCTGACATTTTGTCGGATTTTCTCTGAATGCATTTCCATCACCAGAACTTGAGATGAGCTTTAGAGAAATGTATTTATGGTACAAAACTTACGATTAAACTTATTGTATGATGAAACAAATTATCAATGTCTTTGTCTCGCTGTTATTCTGTTTAGACAATGCATATGCTTGCGATCCCCGCATCAAACGATTCAAGGATGAGGAAAAGGAACGCAAGGCTAGAGAGAAGCGAGCCAAACAGGAGGCAGCTAAAGCAGCAGCTATGGAGAAAGAAAAGGTAAGGTACTTACTTTGAACTCTTTGAAACATGTGAATGAAGCCTCTACCTTTTGAGACATTGTGGTTTGAGAGGCATTTGTTTCATTCCAAATTTATTAAACATATTTCCCCTCCCCCCATCTTTTTAGTGTAGTAGTTTAGTTTGAGAAACATTCATTTTCACACATATTTTGATACCATCCTTACATGTACAGCAAATCAAGGAAGAAAGAAAAAATAAAGGATCTTAGATTAGAATAGGCATTCTTTTTATCAATTTCAACGCCCCAGTGACGAGAATGAGATGGAACATAAACCGATCAATGTAAAGCTAAGAAGAATTATTATGCTACGTTGTAGAATGAATATTATAAAACAGATTGAAAATCCCATTACTTAAATGCAAGACACAATAATAGGACTACAGTGTATATCCACGAATGTCAGCTTTATGTAGTTCGAGAAAGAAAAAAAACATGGATATGTGATATTAACTGAATTTTTGGAATAAAACCAGTTTTATTTAGCATATTTGCTGGTAATGATAGTGATGTTGCAATATCCTGAACATTTCATGTATCTTTTGGAATGTGTGAAAATGTAAATAACTTGCTCTAACAACAATGTAATGACCCTTGATTCAATTTCCAGGAGCGTCTTGCTGTACTTGAAGCAGAGAGGTTAGCAAAAGAGAAAGAAGAAGAAGAAGCAAAAGCAAAGGTCAGATATTATAATGCCAGAGTGTTAATGTTTTTGTTCTTTTCATTGCTATGAAGGTCTCTATTATTCTTTGATATTATCTACAGGCAAATATGTAAGGGGTGGATGTCATGAAGACACTTCAAGGCTAATCCTTACCTACTGTAAATGCAGAAATATTTGCGGTACATTAATTTTCGCGGATTTCACGCTTTTTTCGGCGGGTGTGAATTCTAGAACACGCAAAAATATTAGCACGATTTCTTATGCTTGTTTTTAATGGACGCTGCCTGGCCCGCTTCATCTGATTAATACGTGTTTGAATCCAATTCAATTTAGAGTGTGTGTGTGTAGTTGTGTCTTTAGTTGTGTCTTTAGTATGCATTTGAATGGACCGTGTGCGTGTGAAACAATAAATGGAGCCGCATTTTTGCGAGTGAATAATTGTGCAGCACGAATTCAAGAACCCGCGAATAAGTTTTGGGTCGCTCAGCGCAAAAAGTTAATCACACGAAAATAACAGCATTTACAGTATATGGAGGTTTCTTATGCTATGTGAATTTGTTTTAAAGTTTATTGATGGAGAGCAATTTTTTTTATTCAAAAGATCATATCTGTAGTACTTTGGTGATGTCTGGGAGCAAATATACTGTTTTAACCCATGGAATACTAAGCCCTAGATATCTCGGGCTGAAGTCTATGAGAAATGCATGTTATACCAATCTCAAATTGTACCCAACGGGTTAAAGGTCTTCGGGTTCTGAATTCCACTTATTTTTTTCAATGGGATGTCAGGGAACTTGTACTTACATGTATGACAGTTTCATGAAATGCTGCACTGAACTTTAAACCAGTATTATAAGATAGAAATAAAGAGTGAGAGAGAAAGAGTGTGTGTGTGTGTGTGTGTGTGTGTGAGCAAGAAATTTGAACATAATTCACTTTTGTAGAAGTAAACATGGTATTTTAATCTGATTGTGACTTATTAGGCACAAGCAGCCAAGAAAGAAAAAGAGGCACTCAAGAAGGCCATGAGGAAAGAGAGGAAAGCTTTGAGGGAAACCTGTAAGGTGAGTATATCAACCATAATCCTACATTATCAAACATCTACAAGCTGGGCGTCCATTACATCGTTTCACAATGGCATCAGGACTTAACTGACACTTCTTATTTCAATATACTCTTGTAAAGATGCGTATATCGTCCACATGCTCCGGTGACAATAAGCCAGTTCGTAATTATATGACCCTGAAATGACCCCAGTTTGTACCTGCTCACGCATTTGTTTTGATGGACGCGCTGCTTGTTTAACATGTAAAATTATACCGTTGCGCGTACAAAATGACAGCGTAAAAGGTCAATTGTACTCAGTACAAATGACCTTTATCTGCACATGCGCAGATTGTAAATACAAACTGTCTTATTGCTCTACACTCAGTTTCGCATATGAAGTAAAAAGCTGTGATATCGGTTTGCTCTTTGTCTTGCTCTCATGATACAGAAACATGGTTACTTCACTCATGAGGATGGCCTTGTGAAAGCGATGGAAGACATGGAGAGGTTGTGTGAAAGATTATCTCTGGTCAGGTAAATGGAATCTGTTATCATGAACATTGTTCAAGAATGCTATCATAAGCTTTGTTCACACATCACTCATGGTAAACCATCTCTTTAAAAAAAAATGCAAAATTAACGGCATAGGTGTAATGCTGTGTGTGTGTAAATGAGTTTTGACAGACGTGTATCAATCAGATATGATTGTTTACGTCTGGGACCGACCTTTAATGTCACCATCTGAAAGACGTGACTGAGATTCGAACCTGGGTCCAATCAGAGTCACTTTGTAGGCGAATACAAAGAGATGCCCATAGACATTACCGCAAGGCCCACTCCTGATCCCTGGTGTTCAAAATCTTTGTTAGAAGGCACAGACTAGGATTACAGACTAGGCCCCCCCCCCCACCTCTACTTTGTTTTAATATTCCCATTTACATACAAGATGTTTTTTGTTGAGGTTGTCTCCTGCGTTGTATGTGAACGGGGCCAGAGGCGATCATATGATATCAAGTTGAGCTTTACTAAGTAACGCATGCATGTTTTGTAATCTATAGCAGTCTATATCACAATATAAAGGACCAAAAATTGAAATGTTCTCTTTGTTCCTAGTAAATAAGTTTTGTTTTAACAGTATTAAAGATTCTCTGAAAACATACTTTTTCATGTAGGCATTATTGTATTCTTTATTTCAATTAGATTACAGGAGGTGAATGAGAGATTCAGCAAAGCCGACGAAGAACAATCGAAGACTGTATTTCAAGAAGAGGTACATAATTCAACATCCACTCTCTTGCTAATAGAGAACACAAGTATTTCGAGAGAAACCCTTTCACATGGAATGTTGTGTACCCAGCAAAAGGATGCAATCGTTTGTGAGGATGGTTGTACTTTTTTTTTAATAGCATCCCAATTTTTGACCATAATTTGAAGACATCTGCTCAACACATTTCAGTCCATATATTGTCTAAATTGTTAAAAACAGTATTATAACTTCAGCAATCAAAACTGAATGAGAGATTCAGCAAAGCCGACGAAGAACAATTGAAGACCGTATTTCAAGAAGAAGTACATAATTCAATATCCACTCTCTTGCTAATAGAGAACACAAGTATTTCAAGAGAAACCCTTTCACATAAAATGTTGTGTTCCCAGCAAAAGGATGCAATCGTTTGTGAGGATGGATGTACATTTCTTTCTAAAAGCATCCCAATTTTTGACCATATTTTGAAGACATCTGCTCAACACATATCAGTCCATACATTGTCTAAATTGTTAAAAACAGTATTATAACATCAGCAATCAAAACTAACAGTTTTGGAATTTTCTACCGCATTGACATCGATTAGTTGGTACTGGTATATTGGTACGATTTTCTTCACCATAGGATGAAAAATTGAGGTATCAGTATCACAATTCATTTTTACCAATACTTAAAAAGTCATAAATGATTACATCTCTTTCAGGTAGCTGCTCTAACAGCAGAGATTGAACGAGAGCACCAGGAGGAGCTTCGCAAACAGCAGGAGCTCCTCTCCAGCTCCAAGGGAGGGGATGGTGGTGGATCCAAGGGAGGTAAAGCTTGGAGCGAAGCTGATACACAGCTCCTCATCAAAGCAGCCAACATCTTTCCTCCAGGCACAAGCTCCAGGTATGTACAGATGACAAGCATCTTCTACCCTAAATCCATTACCAGAAGTTTTTAGTGAGGAATTTTCAATTAAGAAGAAACTTAGCTGCTACCTACTTATCAGATATTTAATGTAGGATCTAGAAATGACCAAACATTACCCCGGGGTGCCAACTAAAAAGCATTATTAAAGATCACATTGCAAGAAAATTCCATCAAAATAAATATTGGCTTAATACTTATTATTGCATAGATGGCATAAATTATACAAGGTTATCCAAATTCAACGCTTGGAAACATTTGAATTAATGATTATTATCAATTATAAAACGGTAAAATACAGCCCCCGATATAGCAGCTGAAGAGCTCCTTGAACGCTGCTGAGATGTGTGATGACACACGAAGGACCAGTCCTGTCTAAGCAGACGATGTCCCATAACATCTTACACATTTTTCAGTGCCTGTTTTGTCATCTCCTCTTCACTTATTTCTCTTACTTGACTAGCGTCAGTCTTAATGTTAGTCTGTTGCCTCACTCTTAACTTTGTGTATGGTATTATTTTGATGAAAAATGCAGCGTTAAAAAAATAAAGGAATCAGTCACTTGTAAACAAAATAAGACGCCATTGTATTTTCAGCTGCTCGCACCGGGGCATGTTCGGCGTTTCAAGAGGGAACGAATACAATCTGTGATATTATTCGGAGGGCTTTTCAATTTGAAAATGGGGTTTATTTCATTGATCATTGACCCTTCTCCTGTGTATTTACAATAAAACGGTTTTAGTTATCAGAATCAGTTTCACTTTCCCTTTTAGAATGGTGTGAAATAAGGTCATGTTAAATATACCAAACTCTTTATAATTTGATAAATAATTGCATTGCAATTACGTTCATTCATTATAGGACGTCGTCTGCTTAAGCAGGATCGATCCCTAGTGTGACGACATCAAAACATCGCTATATTTCTGGCGAATCCTCGGATATTCCAGATGCTTAGAAGAGCTTTTAGTTATGTTGTTTTTATAATCATCAGATACGCAGTTGACATAAAACTTATACGATTGCCATCTGTAAGCTTCCCAGTTTCTAGTGATACATTAATTGCCATATTTGTGATTTTCTTGCAATGTGATCTTTAAAACTTAGTTTTCTTTTGATGCTGTACCCTGGGTTACAAAAAGGGGGGAATTGCAGGATGCATAATACAAGTTCAAATGAGCACACTTTGCGAAATATTTGTTGATTAGATCTATATTGCAGCTGCAAAGACAGTAATCTAACAACAATCTTCTACCAAAATGCCTTGTAACCTCTTGATAAAAACTGTTGATGACTGTCATATGTCATTATTTGTCTTTGTTTGTGATGGGTTTATGTTTTGTTATTAGGTATGAAGTGATGGCAAACTACATTAGCAGTCATTCCACATCGGGTATCAACAGAGGAGCCAAGGATATCATCAATAAAACCAAGAATCTACAAAAACTAGGTTAGTACTCCCACCATCTCCCTGATTATCTCTGTTGGCAAATCCATGATTGGTGTCAGCAAGTTTTCTTATTTGCAATTTGGGTCCACCCACCCTCCGCCCAAAAAAGTCTGTTGACAAATCCATGCTTGGTGTCAGCAAGTTGGTATTTTGCTCATTGGCAAATTTGGGTACACCTACTCCCTCAAAATCTTTTGGCAAATCTTCATAATTTTTGTCAAATAGTTTGTATTATGCTGATTGGAACAGTCAGGTTCACCCCCCCCCCCCACAAAATAATGAAAATAACCTGTTGGCAAATATCCATGATTAGTGTCAGCTAGTTTGTATTTTGTTTATTGACAAATTTGGTCCATCCCCCCAAAAATAGTTGTTGGATTATTTGTGTAGGAAAGTTCTTCACACAGTATTCCGTATTGATGATCAGGGCACCCAACATCATCACCATTTCATTGACATGTCATAGTGATACCTTCATGAACTAGGCTGCCAGTGAAGAAGCCCTTTCTGAAGTTCTTGTTTCTTATGATCTAAGAGACTGGTTTTGGTCCATTTATTCAATACTGCTAATCAGGGAAACTCACATCATCACCACTTTCATGACTTGTCAATGTGTTTTCATCTTCTTCACCATACACCTCTATGCAGCAGGCTGTGAATGAGAATGCCTAAAAGTTGAGAACCATTTCTGCAAAAGACTGGTTCCTATCATATATCAAATATTACATATACACCTCCATGCAGCAGGCTGTGAATGAGAATGCCTAAAAGTTGAGAACCATTTCTGCAAAAGACTGGTTCCTATCATATATCAAATATTACATATCCGAGCAGTTACACACCTTCATTACTTAATTGATTTGTAATTGTGTTACCATTCTATTCATCAGATGCTGGCATGAAGCAAGCAGCCAATGAGAAAGCCTTTGAGAAATTCCAGCAGGCAACAGGAGGAAAGCTCAAGAAAGCTGATGAAGCTCACCCTTCAGAGAAATATGAAGGTAAGGAAGCAAATAAGTGTCTTTGCTTTTAGACCAATGGTATTTTCAAGCCATATCCCTCCTGTCAGTTTGTTTCACCCATACAAAATTTGGTGTGGTTGATGGTTTATTTTACCTCACTGCTCAGTAAACTCTGTATGCCTGTAAGTTAACAACCAGGGACGTACAGCTTTAAGTCCTATTTGAGGGACTTGGTTATGAAGATTAATGCCAAGCGTATCGACTTGGTTTCAAACTGGGACCTCCTGGTTACGAGACTTCTGATCTACCATTAAAACAATTTGGCACGTAAAGAACAAATGAGGTCAATCCCATTTTTCAGAACTTTTGTACATTAAAGAAGAATAAACTGTGGACAACATAACCTGATGATCTAATGCACATTTATGAGCTGTCACGTTTGAATATAAAAAATAGAATTTATTGTTGTAAACAGAATGATTGTCATTGGCAAATAATTACATTCCAAGTTTTCAATGATACTTTTAAGTTCAGATGACAATTGAATAAGGTAGTAAATTTGCACTGTTCTTGCTTCAGGTGGAGAGGGTGCCGCTGCTGCCTCCGCTGCTGCTGCTGCTGCTGCAGAAGGTCCTAAAGCATGGACTACGGAGGAGCAGAAGAGATTAGAACAAGCCTTGAAGACATTCCCTGCCAGTGCTGCAGATAGATGGGATAAGATAGCTGAAGCCGTACCTACTAGGACTAAGAAAGAATGCATGAAGAGATATAAGGTATCTAATTTATTATCATTCTTTTCTTCTTTGGCTCTTCTCCTTCTTCATCAGATTCTTCTTTTTTTGTATGCTTCTTCTTTGTCTTTTTCAGTTGCTACTTTTTCTTCTTTGTTTTCTTCTTTTATTTTTCATCTTCTTCTACTGGTCATCCTACTTCTTCTTTTCCTTTTTTCCTCTTCTTCTTTCTTGTGTGCCATCTCTTTCTTATTCTTCTTTTTCGTATGCTTCCCCTTCATCTTCTTTGTGTTCTTCCTATCCTTTTTCTTCTTGCTTTTCTTTCCATCTATTTCTTCATCTTCTACTGGTCATTCTACTTCTTTTGTTTTTCCTTTTTTCCTCTTCTTTCTTCTTTTACTTTCTTGTTTGTCTTCTTTTTTCTCATATTTATCCTCTTATACTTCTCTATCGTCTTTTTAGTTTCTTTTTCTTCTTCTTCTACTCATTCTTCTTTTCTTGCCTCTTCATTTCTCACTTTTCTCACTTTTTTCAATTTTTACAAACAAGAAGGAGATAAAAGAAGGTAGAAACATGAATTTGTCAAAGAAATAGAAATTAGAAATGATATAAGCACAAGACACCTAATATTTAGAATAAAGGAGACTTAAATTTTAATTACTTATCTCAAGAGCTTCACTTCATTTTTATACCATTCTATTTGATTTTCATGGCTTTCTATTTTTACATCCTTTTCATTTTACTTCTTCAAATTCCTTTCCTTTTAATATCTGTATTCATATATCCTATCATCTCATACTTCCTCTCTTTCTCTCTTCATATCCACCCTCTCTCTCTCTCTCTCTATCTATCTCTGTATCTATCTTTCCTTTTCTCCCTCTCTTTCTATTTCTCTATCTCTCATTCTAGCTCTTCCTCTATATATTTGTTTTAGATATTTTGTTACCAAGTATTCAAGAAGCTCTTTCTGGTATTTTATGAATTTATGAATAGTGTATTTTTTAAAATTTGTATTCAATGTATTTATGTAGTATTATTTGCATTTTCTTTCTCCTAATTCCAGGAACTTGTTGAGATGGTAAAAGCCAAGAAGGCAGCTCAAGCCCAGGTTGCAAAGTCCAAGAAGCCTTGATCATCCTCAACCCTCCACCAAACCATTCACCACCACCACCCCCATTCTTTCAGTTGTACCCACTTCTGCAATGTCACTAAACTATCTTTTCACCTTGACTCATCCTTGGTTCCTTGTGAATCGATAACTGATTAAAATCATAGAGTACCAAGGATGACGATCGCTTAAGTTTGGCAACGTGAAAGATACATTGTTTACGAGACAAGTATCTAATAGTGAGAAATGGGGGATGCCTTTATTTGCCTACTTTTGGTTAATGATGAATAAATTACTAGCAAGACCAATATGGGACTTACGCACAGGAAATCTCTTGTAATCATTGGAGAAGTACCACAGAATTTTTATCATTTGCATATCAAATACTCCATAAAAGAACAATTAGATATCTTCAAATTGTAGAACTAAAGGCCATGACATATTGTATGATCTGATTATAACCGTACTTTGTCATGGTTAGAGTCTTTGCCGTGGAAAAAAAGGGCAATAATATCAACATATGCCACCACCTTTCTGTATTGAGAATCCCACTCTTCAAAGGAATCACTGTCCTGGGGGGTGTTTCATAAAGCTGTTCGTAAAGTTACGAATGACTTTACGAACGACTGGAACATGTTCTTGGGTGCTGCTATATTAATCAGATTCTCAATCATTCAGCACAAGAACTGATCACCAGTCGTGCGTAAAGTCGTGCGTAACTTACGAACAGCTTTATGAAACACCCCCCTGGTGATAAGCATGTTTTGCTTAGAGTGAATCGCCAGCCAATGAACGGCAATAAATAAACTAGACAATGTCTTGTTGCTGATTTTTATGCCTCCGCCCACCGAAGGTGGGTGCCGGAGGCATTATGTTTTCGGGTTGTCCGTCCGTGCGTCCATGCGTCCGTCCGTCCGTCCCACTTCTCGTTACCACGATATCTGAAGAATCATTTGAGGTAGGAACCTCAAACTTGGTACTAGTATGTATCCCCATACGAAGATGAACTGATTAGATTTTGGGGTAAGGAGGTCAAAGGTCAGAGGTCAATTTACATGAAATTACATAAAAATTCTTGGTTTTTAGCACCGTTACCACGATATCTCAAGAACTGTTTAAGATAAGAACTTCAAACTTGGTACTAGTATGTTTCCCTATATGAAGATGAACTGATTAGATTTTGGGGTAAGGAGGTCAAAGGTCAGAGGTCACAGAGGTCAATTTACATGAAATTACATAAAAATTCATGGTTTTTAGCACCGTTACCACGATATCTCAAGAAATGTTTGAGGTAAGAACTTCAAACTTGGTACTAGTATGTTTCCCTATATGAAGATGAACTGATTAGATTTTGGGGTAAGGAGGTCAAAGGTCAGAGGTCACAGAGGTCAATTTACATGAAATTACATGAAATTCTTGGTTTTTAGCACCGTTACCGCGATATCTCAAGAACTATCTGAGGTGAGAACTTCAAACTTGGTACCAGTATGTATCCCCATAGAAAGAGGAACTGATTAGATTTTGGGGTAGGTAGGTCAAAGTTCAGAGGTCACAGAGGTCAATTTACATGAAATTACATGGAATTAGTGGTTTTTAGCACCGTTCACCGCGATATCTCAAGAACTATCTGAGGTGAGAACTTCAAACTTGGTACCAGTATGTATCCCCATAGAAAGAGGAACTGATTAGATTTTGGGGTAGGTAGGTCAAAGTTCAGAGGTCACAGAGGTCAATTTACATGAAATTACATGGAATTAGTGGTTTTTAGCACCGTTACCGCGATATCTCGAACTATCCGAGGTGAGCACTTCAAACTTGGTACCAGTATGTATCCCCATACGAAGATGAACTGATTAGATTTTGGGGTAAGGAGGTCAAAGGTCAGAGGTCACAGAGGTCAATTTACATAAAATTACATAAAATTACATGAAATTACTGGTTTATAGCTTCGTTATCAAATATTTCTAGAACAGTTTGAGCCATCAACTGAATTTAGGCGGAGGCATATAGGAGACGCAGTCGCATTCATCTTGTTCCTTGTTGCTATAAACTAGGTCTTTACAGCAGTTTGATCTTTTTTTTTCAATGCTTTGTATTAGTCAAAATGTTGATTTCCAAAACTATGCAACTTCACTTACTTTGAAGTGATCCATATTGGTATGGCTTAAAGATTGATCTCATTTCACTCTTATTTAAATAACCCCTTCTGTATCTGCTTCTCTTTTTGCCTCCTCTTTTCAACAACAGTTTAGTAACAAACAAAATAACCTTTATCATACATTATCCTTCCTTCAATGGCTGTGTCGAGACACTATTTTTTATTGCAGTTTATATACCAGCTGTTGGAGAAATTTCGATTGAAGAAGTCCAAAGAACCTAATCATTATTGGATATAATGAGGAACTATTTCGTGACAATGATGAATAAACCATTTTTGAAAGAAAAAGAATAGCCCTTGTATTTGAAATTTTGTTGATCATGCTGCAGCATTAAGATTTACAGTGTGAAAAAGGAAACCCAATTTTTCTTCTCGATTATTGAAAATACAGTGGAAACTCTCTATAACGAGGTCCTTGGGACCATGAAAATTACCTTGTTATATCAGGAATCTCTCTATATCAGGGTAAAAAATAAAAGAACATAAAGACCTGGGACCAGCAAAAATTACCTTGTTATATCGGGAATCTTGTTATATCGGAGCTCTTTATAACATATTTCCACTGTATCAGTATTTCTAATGGATATGTAACATTCCTGTAAAATATCAAATGTGTCATAATTGTCATTTTTGATTGAGAGTTGGAATTCGATGATCCCCAGCTCTATCATCACAGATATATCATATCACAGTGGCGTATCCAGGGGGGCGCAACAGGCGCGCACCCCCCCCCCCTATTGGCCGTCGTAAAAAAAAAAAACTAGCAAAAAAAAAAAAATCCTCGTACCAATTGAAAATATTGTTCATTAAATAGGCTTCAAAATTGGTCACATATAGCACTATTTTGCATCTCAGCCCTTCTTCAGAAGCAAAAATTTTCCAATGACTCCTCCCCCATGACGGCGATCAATAATTCCTGGTGCCCCCCCCTATTGGGAAATCCTGGATACGCCGCTGATATCAAAGACAAAAAAAAACACAATTTTTAATATGCATCATAAGAGATATACTTATGTTTAAAGAGATATTGCTTTGGAAATTTGGATTTTTCTTTTTTAAGAAACACACTGAAATATCAAGTACGATATCATTTTTGTGACTTTTCAGTAACTGAAATTTTCTTGAAAATTCAATTTGTTAGCAGTGCCATGATTAGCAGCAACACTTCATTTCGTACATGTATATTCATTTGGGGGGCATTTATGAATAAGCTTAATATATTCTTCGCTGAAGTTTTATAACCATTGAATTTTAATAGGAGTTTCATTGCATACCATATGCTGGATAATAATGAAGTGTCTTGAAGAGGATGAGTGACAAAATAGATCTTACTCCAAAGAGACTGAACTTTAAACCAAGGGAAAGAAATTGGAACTTCTGACATATCTTACAGGATCTTACATTACAAAAATGAGGACAAATGTGAAAAGTTTTTCTCATTTCAATTGCAGCCATTTTTATTTCATAATTTACACTTTTCAATATTGAACATCGAATTTTGAATTGTACATGGTGCATTCAAATTGTGTACCTTATAAATCAACATTATTGATTGCTGTAAATACCCAAATACGTACTTTTACATTCTGACCACTGTACACTTCTATCAAAATATGGAATCAAGTAATATACAATGCATGATTGACATTACAGTTTGATGGATTGTCAAATAATTACTAGTAATTTTCATAGAAATTTAGTTTTTATTCACTGATTATAAGTTTGTGTGAGTGACTGATATATTCTGATATTAATAGACACTGATTTACGGATCAAATTTGTTTGGCAAGCACGGTTCTATGACATAAGTTTTTTTTCTCCCTATTTCAAAGAATTCATGTGAGCTCAAAACGATGAAGGCTTATCAAAATGATACTGTTCCATCTGGCCAAATTACAGATTACATACAATTCAACAAATGAGCAAAATCTGGAAAAAGCATGAAGTATGATTCAAAGGGAATAATAAATATCTGAATTCATGCGAGTGCTTCCCCAAGCTAAGTAAAATGAAAAGGGGTGATTTTAACACTATGATCAACATGTCTTCCCTCCCGACTTGGAGGGTTTGAGGAAAAAGAAATTATTTCATTTTACAAGCAATCAAGTTTGTCAATCAAATTTGTCAATCAAATTTTGGCAAACCACTATTTTACATCCTGTAAAAACTTGAAAAAGATGTGACGGGCAAGGAACAAGTTACATCTGAAAGTTTAGTAGACTGCATTATCGGAAACAAATTTCAGTAAACAAACTGCTTGTCCTAATGCCTTTTCCAATTTTCTTTTTATTTATATTGCCATATGAAGGCATGACATTGTATGTATTAATTAAGTTAAATTAAGAGTTTTAAAAAATCCATTATATTCAGTATGTATTTCAGTATATATTTCAGTTTTGGCAAACCTGATACGTACATTTCAAAATACTTTTCATATAAATCTATCAGCTGATGGACAAGAAACTGAACAATGACATATTCTACAAACGACATATTATATACAATTGAGACTGAGAGAAATTCATGACAGAAGGTGACAACCACTGGCTGACATCCAAAAACCTAAAGCACTTGATTATGGAGCTAGATCTAAAACTACAAAATTCTCCGGATATAATTACACTATGAGTAAATTTTAAACTTTGATAATGTTGTGCATGAAATATAGTTGGCACGTTCAGCAAATAATACTTTTAATGAGGCAGCTTTGTCTTTGATTTGCATCAAATGTTTCTCCATTCATCAGTGAGCGCATTAGTCGGCTTTGCTTGAGGAAAAGTTGTATCCCTAACATTTTTAATGGCAAATTCAGAATGCTTGTTCGTTAATGTTGTTCGAAAATGTTCAATTTGAGGGCTATATTAACATCGCTTACAATAGAATCTGAAAAATGTTTCATTACTAGTTGCCAAATTTGGCTGTTCTGTCGGCAAACATCGGTTGGCAAACTTAGCTTGTTCTGACAACCCCTTCAAAATGTTCTAACAAAGCCCCTGACATATACTGATACAAGTGATAGCAAATCATTATACCAATGAGGTCCGAACATTCAGGAAAAATTCTACATTCCCCCATTAAAATGAGGACGAGTGTGTCCTTTGCGACCCCGCCGACCGAGACAAGGGACGGTACGCATACGAAAAGCCTTGTTGAGAGTGACTGCTTCTGCTGGAGGAAGGTCTACCAGACGACTTTGATGGCGCGTTAAGATTGGTAAACGAAGAAGATGTTGTTTGAAGGTGAACTGACTGGTAAATTCCTGGACTAAACGTTTGACTTCTCAGCCGACGTACATCCTTCAACAACCCATTCTTGCTTTCATCTCTGGGTACTGATAAGCTCGACTTATCCTTGTTGTCGAGGGCGTTCAGTAGTTGTCGTCTTGATCGTGGTATAACAAGTTGCCCGTTGGTGTTCATGACGCCAGATTGGTTCCCTTTGTTCTGATGATTGAGAAGATTCCGCGGAACGCGTATCTCCGTCGCACGGATAAGTCCAGTGATCGGATCCACACGGAGTTTGACATTGGACGGGACGTCAGGGAAGATATCTGACGCCTTTCGCTCGATTGTCGACGACTCGATGTCGGGAATGCGTTCGTAGTTGTAACTTGGCATGTTCTGCATCTCAAGCTGCAGTCCCAGACTGGCGGCGTGCGCCATCTGCATGTTCCGCTTCTCCTCCAGACGCTTCTCTCGCTGTCTGCGTCGCAGGAATTGACGTTGTTTATCGCGGTATTCTCCGATGATTTCATCCCCGCCGCCGACGATGACGCCGCCGATGGAAGACGTCGACGCAACAACAAGTTTTGATTTGGGCTTGGTCTTCCAGCCATTGGGTTTGTTTAGCAGCTGCAGGCGATTCAACATGGTCTCTAAGACTGGCATATAGATCTGGCGAATTGGAAAGCATTATTCTAGGCATTAGTTGTAGTGGGATGAAGAAATCAATAGTAATATGGCACGAAAAAGAGACATGATAACGAAGTTTTTCGACCTGCACTCATCACGTTATCACGCAGGTACCGTTTTTGAAGTGAAAATATTAATGACTGACAATGGTAACTGTCAAATATGGAAGTGTTCGGTTTTTTCTTCATTTGATAAAGTCATGCCTCTTTGTGGAAGTATTAAACTATTTTTAAAAAGTATAATTTCTCTGATGGTCCTATTGTTAATTTTGGACTTGACAACACCGATCGTAAATATGTTGACAAACCTGATGGTCCCGGACAAGCCGTTTGACCCTTGCTCGCAACTTGGTTTCGGCCGTTTCTTTGAGTAACGCATACGTGGTCGGGCTCTTCTTGACGATCTGGCGCTCAAAGTTATTGAGGTCCAGTTCGAAGGTGTCCACTCCCTGAAGGCATTTCACAGAGAAGCTGTAGGTGGGCAGCCGTAGAAGAACCTCAAAGTCACCTGTGGAGCAGCAGAAGGACAGTGTTTCTTTGTAACGTGGCCCTGGAAAATTCCGATTAATCATAATCAAACTGAAGTCCCTATATCAACTGCAAGCCACAACCTAATCAAATGTAATGGTTAGATGATTTTGTGATTGACGGCAATCACAACTCTTGGTTCCCCAAAATGTGATCCAGATCTATGTTGCAAAGTGGTATGGACGTTTTCGCCACATTTTGCTTTGTAGAATTTGGCTGAGTCAACTTTGAATATTGATAAGATAAGGTAACTATTTATTAAAGTTTCCGAATGTATGATATTAGAGGCGAAAAATTGGTTTCCAAATTTTAACTTAAATTACAGGCGGCGTAAAGGTTTTGTCATCCGATTTTACCACTGATAGTAAATTAATTTACTTTGCAAAAATGAATTACCTATGTAGTCTCCAGTCCCGATGACACACATGTCGGTGTTCTTGTAGTTCAAATCCTTCTCAGCCTCGGCGTAGGTCTCCTTTCGTCGGACGCAGTGCTGGACACCTCGCCGACTGCTTCCCGACTCCCATGAGCTGGATCCGGGATGGGAGGTCCGTGTTCCTCTTCCAGTCCTATCAAGTGAATAACCATAACAAACCTCTATTATTAAAATCAACGGATTGGAATCAAATATTTCATGAGATGGGTTAAACAATTGTTTAAAACACTTTCTAAGCTGAACGCTACTACATTTGAATAGGTTGTGTTGCACACTAGGCGTCATCATTTGCAGACATATGGTGCCGACTTTGATGCGCCAATGGGGAGTTTTCGAGTGTGTCAACGTGAACGCCGTCCTAGATCCTCCCAGCTACATGGACTGCTTTTGTGTTAACTGCATACAAAGTAGGTGAAGCGAGGTTCACGTTTTAGAGAAGACGGCAATACCATGTTGGACGCGTTCTCGATCGGACTAGTGGACGAGGGAGAAGCCAGTCTTGCACAAAGCAGTCCACTGTAGCTGGAAGATCTAAGACGGCGTTCACGTTGACACATTCGAAACTCCCTATTATAGAGTGACATCGTACAAAAGGTGATTGTAGAATGAATACTGCCTCAAATTTCTAGCGCTTGTCATTTTCTTTCACAAGCTTGAAAATCGAAATGACACCACTTGTGCAACGAGCATACGTCACCTTATGGGTGTCCCAACTTACTTCACGTCTTTGGCAAACTGGACATCCTTCTCTGTACAGAAGTTAGGGTACTGCTCGATGTGCTGAACAGTGTCTGTCGAGACCTTAGCGCTCCCCTGGGTGATAAAATGAAGTCCTCTGACCGCTGCTCCTTGCCTGGCCATAGTGTTACCAAATTGGTATTGGTATCGGGTCAGGCTCATAGTCATCACGCTACGCTGCCGTGGAGTCCAGTTCCTACATGAATAAACATTTTAGATTCATACTTGGGTCATTCGTCATGAGAAATTGACGTAATGTTAGCAAGTGCAAAGTAGGCCTAACACAAAAATATTATATACACAAAATATTATCGAATAAAAATGTTCTGGATATCCCATAAGAAACAAGACTTGTAATATCCATATGATGAAGCCAACATTTTTATTTTGTCTTGTTTTTGAATACCAGGATCAAATTTTAAACCAGTCCTACAACTGACCCTGTTATTTTGTAAAAAATGTGTTTTAATAATAAATAGATATGAGGACATATTCAACAAAACAATTTTGATTCAAGAACTAAAGATTATCTTTGAAATTGGGATGATGGACAATCACGTGACACAAGAAGTTTTCATCGTACCTGAATAGAGGGAAAGTGTTGACAAAGTTCTTCTTGAGGTTAAACTCGTGTTGTTGTGCTGCCTTGAGGCATCGGTTGTAGAGTTCTCTGTTGATGACGATAAGGTTGGTCTGCTGGTTGGCTATGATAGAAGCAGTCCGGATAGGGTTGGTCTGAACAAGGGCTAGCTCTCCGAAACACTTGCCCGCCTCTGCATCAATAGAAAGTATAAAAAAGGGTTAACTGATTTTTGAGATAGTGATGAGCCACGATTTTTGTTTGTGTATGTGTGAAAAGTATAGTCAGATACGATTGTACCTGATGTATCTGGGTGCGTTATTTGGTGCTTCATTTGGGGGAGTCTTCTTTTCATTGTCTCATCCGTGGAGTTATGTTCACCTCTAACTCATCCACCCCCTCTCTCTCTCTCTCTCTCTCTCTCTCTCTCTCTCTCTCTTTATCTCTCTCCTCTATATATCTACCCCTCCTCGTTCTACACTCTCTTTAGTGTTATACCCTTCTTCTTTCTTCATTATAAAGTCCGTATTGAAATTCGAAAGACAGAAAGTTCCGACCTAACTTATTTAATATTAATATCAATATTAATATATTTAATTCCGACGGCAGGGGGCTCGAGTAATTAATTGGATTATTGGGCGAATGTTGATCTCCAAATACCATTCAAACTTTATATTGAATTATTTAGTCATATACTAACCCAGTTCACGAATGTGAACTCCAAACAGTGCTCTTTCCAGTTTGGTTGTATTCGGTTTCAACATATCCTCGTCATCATCATCATCGGAATAGTCAAAGTCGCTATCAAAGTCATCATCATAGTCGTCATCGTCATCATCGTCGTCTCCCTCTACTCCGCCGTCGCTTTCGTTTTCGTTTTCGTTATTGTAGACATGATTATCGTTTTCGTCCACGAGCATTCCATCCGACGACAAACCGCTATCCGCTTGGCTTTCAGAGGCATCATCATCGATGATGATTTCGATCCGATTTGTCGAACTGGCGTCTGCTTTCCCGCCAATTCCGTCCCCAGAAATTCGGCCGCTGTCGTCTGCCCGATTATCCTGCTCCGATGGACTCTTTCCGACTTTCTCGCCCGAGTCCACGGAATCTTTCGAATTGGACGAAGAAGATGGTGAATCATTTTCTGCTGGTTGTCTCTGTTTTAGGGTCGATGGGCGATCTTGGGATCGGGGTACCTTTTCCGGCGATCTTCCTCGAGTACTTGGTCTAGTGTTTGGTCTTGTATTTGGTCTAGATTTCCTGGTCCTGGCCCGTGACGGTGGAGCCTTGGTCACGTTGTCCTGGTCTTCCAAAGCCTGGTTGATGTACACGGACACAGAGCCAGATAGGATGATGTAAAAGCTGTAGATGGATCACAAACCGATACAATAAACGACATAGTTTGGTTTAACATTCAGATCAGATACAATTAAACGTAATCATACATTCTGGTATAGTGGTAAAAAGATGGCATCCCAGAGGAAACTTACAATAATATTCAAGAAAACAAATAAATACTACATGTATATGTGCAATAGCTAATGAGTAAAGGGAGGTATAATCGAATCGAGCTAGCTCTCCCGATCGAGTGCTTAACACGCGGCATTAATGTGCAATTTTGAGTTGTACTTTTTAGTTAAAGAAAAGCTTCAGCGTATAAGATTATGTTCTTAATTATGTGTATATTTATTTTCATAGACATAATGTTTGCTAAAATGAAGTAATTTTGGTGGATTTCGATGAAAACTTACCAGTCGCCCTTCCCTCCTTGTTTGATGATGACTGTGTCTACAGGTGCAGATAGAAAGTCGCAGTTCCTCACAATATCCTTCACGACATCTGGAACAAAGGATGAATTAAAATAGAATTACAGAATGATGTTATTACTAACATTGAATATATATGAAACTTGATTTGATTTAAATGATAAGCTACCTGATTGCCAGCAGCTGACGATATGCCATCACAATTAATTTGTCCAAAATGACAGAGGCATACATAGTACATATATGTATGTCTCCTTCAGCAAAGGGATTAGGTCCAGTAAACCCCCAAATTTATAGTTGAAATATTTCATATACACATCTTTGTCTTATCCTTAATGTCATATTTATGCAGGTATATTGTACACCGTTTAAATGCAATATAAATGATTTCTGTTTTATATTGTTGGAAGCAAAGCGTTAAATAATTATGGTATCTTCATTTTATCCCTAGATTTATATGCTAAACGTTCAAGTATACGTTTTTAGGTCAGCTGATCAGCTAGATGGAAATGCATTCGACTCCATTTTCATTCACGTATAATAAATACAAGGCCTCCTTAGAAACTTTTTTTTTTTGATAACTTGCTTTATATTCCACATTTCCTTACAGAAACGAAGGAAAAACACGAAAGGGGGTTTTCTCGAGGAAAAAAAGTGATTCGTGTTGTGACCCACGTACACAATCATAACATTTTACAATAACGATAACAACATGACAACAACATGAACAATAATGATGGAGTTTTAAAAATTAACGAATTCAACAAGATCTAAACAGTAAAAAGGCGCTTCTTTTCAGGGTGATATCTGCTCGTGTCAATAACCAAGGTAAATATTAAACTAGAACACCCATTATGAAACTGACATATTGCGTCCATCATGGGCACATAATACTTTATCCAGTATTACCACTTATTATGTTCCATGTTTGTTTTGTGTGTGCATGTGAACCTCACGATTTGTAAATATTTATCGATTGTGCCTATGGCGATGGTAAATCTGCTATGTGAATGTGATGTGATGGAAGAATATTTAAGTGCGCGTGGCCTGAAGGAGCTAATACAAATTAACTTATGAGTACAAAAATATTTGTTTTCTTAGATTTCAACAGTAGATGATTGCCCATGATTAGTATGTTGTTCATGTGCAAATGGAAAAATATGTCACTTCGTCATGTTTACAGAGACGCAAACTACTTTATAATGATTAAGCTCATCACAGTTTGCGTGATGACATGCGGAAACATATTGGTACATTTTGAATTTGCTTTGGTTTCACTCCCTTCCTTCTATCACATAAAGCTATTTGTTCGGTTTACTTAGTTACCCCGATTTTTTCCACATTGTTTTAAAAGAAGTGTTAACTTTGAAAAAAGAAAAATACGTAATAACTGAACGTACTATGTATTTTATAGGCAGTGGATTATAACCAAACAGGCATAGGCCTACATATATAAAAATTATATACATGTATCTTAATTCAACATGAAAATTAATCTCTTGATTACATGTACATCGTGGTTTTAGTGTTAAAATATTAAACTAAATTAATTTAGTTGATATATAATCTGTTAAAGACATAACTTTCTGTGTGCGTGTGTGTGTCTCTCTATTTCCCTCTCTCTCTCTCTCTTTCTCTCCCTTTCACCCACACATCCATAACTCACACCGTACTGATCTCTCTTGCTAAGAGCATTGCTATTATTCTACGAGAGCCTCTAAATATTGTCCGGGGGGATTGGACTTCATGTTGGTCTGCAACCCGACCTAGTTCATCAACAAACATTCGTGCTGATGGGGGTAGAATCGACAAGTACACACTTCACATTCCATCCTCTCCCATCACCTACACTTCCATTTCCATGAAGTTAGACATGGACGTCTCGGTTTTTTTTATTTAACGAGGGGGGGGGGAGCGGGGGAGGGGAGGGATCCGGACAGACGAAGCTGACAAGTTCGACGAAAATGTTCAAAGAAGCAATAAATAGGAAGGGTCCTCGTATATTTAACTTTGAAGACAATTGTTAAAAATACCAGAGTCCAGAGTATTTTCGAAAAAGGTACAAAAGGGCCTAAAAATCAACGAATTTGCTACAAACACTGGTGTAACAGCCAGCCTAATTTTCATTTCCACGAAATAATAGGATATCGACACAGTTAAGTCTATGGGAAGATTTAGGATTACAATTAGAGTTGCGTAAGGGTTAGGGGTAAAAATTGACCAATTTGCTTCTTAGAAATTAAGCGGACAGCCAATGTTCCGCCATTTGTATGTCCGTATCAATATGTTTCGACACTTTGTATGAGATTATGTGTCAAACTGTGATTTTTTTTTCTGTTGAGACGGCATACTTGAAAATATAGGTGTCGGAAGATAGGGCAAAGACAAAAGCATATTTTGCCGGAAGCAATTTTTAATGGGGGGTGTCGACCCCCTCAGAGCTCCCCGCCCTTTACCGAAGGCACTGATGTTATGTATGGACATTCATGGAGCTACTATGCTATGGTATGGAGTGCTTGGTTTTTACTCATCACACTCTACCTGCCAAAACAACATGCGAACATTTTTACAGGAGTTGTTAACATATTTCAATGACTCCTGCAAAAATGTTCCCATGTTGTTTTTTGTTGCTTTTTTTCTTCGTCTTTTTGAAGTGCGATGAAGGCGGTCGAGACATCAACTGCTAGTTGGGTTAATGTTAATCTCACCCCGATCCCTACACTTTTATTCATCTGTCACCATATCGCATTGACTTGGGATGTCGTCCTGGTAGACCTAAAATAGTCTACAACAAACAGACGCCAGAACAACTGAGGAACACGAAAGCCGAGTTCGTTACACCGCTGAGTTAGAAGTTACCAGATTCTCCCAAATTAGCGTAATACCAACACATTTTCATATAATAAACGTGTTACTGTTAAATCATTCCGAGATTCATGAAGTGAAAAGGTACTTGCATATAATTTTATGTTCATTTACAACGAGTAACTTATTAATTCTTTATAAATTATGCAGATTGTACCACAGATCAGCAAACGAGGCGAGGACTCGAGAAATTTAAACGACGTTACCAATATACGGGCAACTATATAAGTGGCCTTTTTGCCTTAGAATCTAATATACTTTAAAGACGAAATGACGCTCGCTCGAAACATTTTTGAAAATGGAAATATTATGGTAGGAAAGGATGCTACAGCCTCCCATCCCTTCCTTGGAAAATTGTGCCCCATACGCCCCCGATACAATCAACCCAAGTGAGCAAATTCCCATTTCAAAACAAGGCGTAATATGAATATAATATTCAAATTTATTTTCATTTTAGTATTTAAAAAATGCTGTAATTGGAAACAGTGCTTCACATTTTCATCATTTATCATTGTGATAATCGACATCTCAGTCACAAGGAGATCTAATGGAGGAATGCGTCATCATGAGAACAGATTGTAGCTATTAAGGTTATCCAACTTTATCCCACTTAAATGCACACCAGTAATTTGAATACAATTGCTCCCGTAAAATATAGAAAACTAAGAAATACTGGAAATTTGGTGTAATAAATTGCATTTAGCTTTATTGATACACCCCACGCCAATCAAACAGAAATGGGATCATTATTGGCATCACGTTTCTAAACGCCTGATGACAAGGGTGATGAAATGATTGCCATGATCTTTATCCCATAATGCTGGCAATATCCTTTCATAATGATTGGCTCCCAGATGAAACTCGGATTTCATGTCGGTATTCGTTTTCAAATGTCACTTAAAGACCAACGAATATCAGCATAAATTTTGCTCATGTGCATATTATAATTATGTCGTCGCTTCGACGTCATGTATGTGACGGCTTGCGTGAGACGAAATGGAATATAAAACCACCCCGTGGCAATGGTGGTGACGATGGCTGTCGTGGTGATGATGGTGATGACGACAATAATGGTTTAAATGGTCATCATCATCATCATCATCATCATCGTCATGATCATGATGGTGATGATGTTCATGATAATCATAATGATAATTTATAATGATAAGTTATGATGAGGATGGTGACAATGTATAATGTAAATGGTGACAATGATGGCGATGATAATGATGAAAAAGGTGATAATAATGATGATGATGGTGATGATGATGATGACGACGACGATGAAATAATTCCAGGGACATTTTAACCAAAATTGAAGCTGTTTCTATTGAAAAAAAACTCCCAGACGAAATGAGGTCAGAAATTGATATTCAACTGACTGCTAAGAAAGCAAGTAAATCCTTGTAACTAAGCAGCCAGTGGACCTACGGCTTAAAGTCATATCCGAGGGACTTAGTAATAGAGGCTTGTTGCCTTTCCAAATGGTACTACGACATCGACTTGGTTTCGAACCCGGGACCGTCCCGGTTACATACCAGACCACAGCCCTACCACCGAGCCATCACGCCTTAATGTAAGGTTCTCGTGTCTAGACTTTTCTTGAAAAAACAAAAAGCTTACGAATGTTGACATGAATTTTGCTCATGCATGTCGTCGCTTCGACATCATGGACGGGACGGCATGTCTGAGGGATTAATTGGGATTACATGGGATTAGGTAAACCAGTCTGTGATCCAAACCTAACCATGCTCGACACCCGAGAGACCGGATCAGTTTACAGAGCTGGGAATTCGAGACTCTTTACCAACTCACCTGTGGGACGACTAAAAATTTCCATTATTTCTTCCACCAAATTTTGTCCTTTTCGTCTCATTGTTTCGAATAAAATATATTACAGATCTTTTTTTTTCGGGATACAGAATAACACTCAAAAACACGATATTTTTCGGGAAATATTCAGGTCACTAATCCTCAATACTTTATTTTCAATTTTATAATGTTTTATAGGAATGAGAGCCGAGACGTGGCTAGTGTCACGAAATGCAACCAGAGACAGATTCCTTCATACCTGATCTCACCTGATCTGAGTGGTGCCCAAATACCTACATCTCCTTTGTCAGAAATATTGAGTAAAGCTTGATAAAAAGTACGGTACTCTCATTGTTTGGCAAACAAAAAACTGGGCATTGTCATACCCAAATGCATAATATTTCGTCCATTTTTGGGGGACAAGATATGAGGCCAGTTGGGCACAAAACTTCCAAACTAGCTTTAGTAGCTTAAGGTTAGACATTAAAAAAAAAAAACAGTAGACCAAGTCTAACGGCTACAGCCCAGATGATAGACGGCCTGTGTTCGGTCAGAGAGACTGATGGTCCATGAGACAGGCATCCTACGATAGAGGTTGCCTGCAATACCGACAATTCTCTTGGAGATTCTGACAGTTTATCTGAGGGTTCGCGAGACAGACATGTGGACCTTTTAAAACTTTTCTTAGTGTTCACGAGATCGAGATTGCCTGTCCGGGGGCTGCCGGTCTACTGGGCCGGTGTAGCGGCACATACGGTTCTCCGGCAGACATCGTTCTACCTCGGAACCATATCTGCCGGGTTTGACGTTTTCAGATTTGGTTCCCCGGCGGATTTGGCTCCACGGCGCTGCAGATAAGGTGTATTGTATATTGGCAGATTTGTACGAGACACTCTCGTGCCTAATGTATTGTCCAAGAAGTTAGACTTATGACGGTTTCGTGAAACATAGAAACGTGTGCTGTAAAATCAACACGCGTTTCTATGGGATGTCCACGAACTTAGACTTATGACGGTTTCGTGAAACGGGCCCCTGTTTACTAAGTGATTCAAATTTATGGATGTTTCTTTCCTGGGGACCTAGTAACGAGGTATTCCATTAACCTGTTATTAATGAATGAACTACAATACTTGGAATCCAGTTTGCATACATTATATGTTGCTATGTCTAGGTACGGTATCTGCCGGGGTTGGAACATGATCCGCCGGCAGATAGTGTTCTTGGCCGTTTTTAGAACGGTATCTGCCAATCCCCGTATCTGCCGCTACACCGGCCGTTGATCTGATGGGTGTCAATCTTGTGGGCTATCGGTGGCAACTGAGATGTCCCCATTTCTAATTGGCTTCTCATGAAATTAAAATTTTCTGAATTAACATGATTAAAGTAGTCATGAATTTATATCATGTAGAAAGTGTTTTGCCATCAAAATTGCAATGACTTATTTGGGCTAGAATTAATTTGGGGCTAGGAAGATTGTTGTGTCCAGGGGAGCGTGTTTTGTCAGTGTTTTTTACCGACAACTGATAAGCTACTGAAATCCTTGCATCTGATTGGCTGAGAGCAAATTTGTCAGCAAAAATCACTGACAAAACGCTTGATGAAACGCTCCCCAGGATTAGGAATTCGGTTCGTGTTATAAAATGACCGCAGAGCAATTATTGTCACCAGAGCCTACGTCGAACACTCTCCATGGCGACATCTCATCTTCAAATAAAAACATGCATTTTTTTGGACATCATCTTAGATAAGTCTCAGATGCGATATAGATCGCACTCCCGCGAATTCACAACAGATGTTACCGTTCAAGGAGAAAATGATATTCTTTGCTTCTCATTTCTCCCGATTTCCCTCGACAAATGAATCTCGCTTTATACGGATGAGAAAGGGGAAGACATATCATATACCTCAAGGCCATCACAAAATATGATCTTATAACATCAGTTGCCAAGTAGGGAGATCAATTTCTCGCCTCCCCTCAGTTTCTATACCTTGCGGCGTTAGTCTATATAGGGCCATCGTGATGAAATGAGATATCAACTGAAACGATTATAAAACGAAAGGGACCAAACGTTATTTTCCGCGGAATGTTTCGTCAAATCAAGGAGTTGATATCCTAAAACAAATTTGCACAACCATGTCAATGTGTACGAACCATTTAACTGTCAAGTAAAGTCGGTACTTCTTTTGAAATTCATGTGATGACTTCAACGGAAGACGTACGACAAATTTATTATTCAAAATTGGGGGAGCACTGCGGTATAATGGAGAAGACTCTTGACCCTCATACCATGCATACGAGGGGTCCGGGATTCGGTCCTTGCTTTGGTGCTGACAACCTTGGACAATGTGTTTTATCCACATATTGTGTCCCTCCCGACCCTGGGGGTGTTTCATAAAGCTGTTCGTAAAGTTACGAACGACTTTACGCACGACTGGTACCTGTTCTTGGGTGCTAATCAGATTCTCAGTCATTTTGATTCCAATCAGCTAAAGTTGAAATCCGATCTTTGTAGATTAAAATTCTTGCCGTTAAACAAGCATCCGAATGCAAAGTTTATTATTTGTCAAAATTGATTAGGGTTATTGGAAATTCAGTCCCACATGTTAAAACACCAGGGAAAATCTGGAATATCTCATTTAGCACAAGAACATATCGCCAGTCGTGCGTAAAGTCGTTGGTAACTTACGAACAGCTTTATGAAACACCCCCAGGTGTATTAAATGGGTACCTAGCAATGCTTTGGTAATGATAATTGCAGGACTCCAGAAAGAGCTCTAATACTGATGAGGCTACCCTGGTTAAATAAGACCATATTAAAGTACTCATTTCTATCAGACATGAGATCTCAATACTCCATGTATTATTGTGATGGATTAATGAGTTTCTTAATTCAATTCAATTCTTTATTTATTTCAATTCAGGTAAGTTTATTTAGTACAATGCTCTGGCAAGTTGCTGGAATAATGTGTGCCGCTCGAATATCAAAAGTATCTTCGAACTTGTTCAATAATGCCAGCAACATGTTTATGATTCACAAATGTTTCAATAATCATATTAAGGCTTGTTTGTTAAGTAAACTTGCACTTTGCTAATGCATGCTTAAATTGCACGTCAGCAATCGAAGTCCAAACGTGATGTGCTACCGATAAGAGTTAATCGATGTTATGATAAATATTTAGATACTATATAAGTTCATGAAAACAAAATATGTGCCATGAACAAAGTAAACTCTGAGGAATTTGAGCAATATTTTTAGTGAACTTTAAGTTAACGAAACTTGTTCTAATTTTGGTTTAATGGTACATCTGGGGAGCGTTTCATCAAGCGTTTTGTCAGTGATTTTTACCGACAACTGTTATAAGCTACTGAAATCCTTGCATCTGATTGGCTGAGAGCAAATTTGTCAGTAAAAATCACTGACAAAATGCTTGATGAAATGCTCCCCAGATGAAGGACATTGAATTTGTGGGTTGAAACTTCAACAAAAAATAGACCTGACGCATATTGAACATATAATTTCAGTGCATGGTGTAGCGTGGGTCCACGGCACTGGGGTCATGGGGGCACCGAAATACTAGGGAGATGAAATGCGAGGGAACAAGAGTGAGCAGAGGGTGTGGCAGGGGGATCGTGCCATATTCTTTTCACGTTGCTTTTCTCCTCCCCTTCTCTCTTTTCTTCTTGTTTTTTTTAAACAATTCTATAGGGCATGCTCCTCGTAGCTACGCCACTCTATGCAGTGTTAACATGCTGCGGTTGAAATAAAAATAGTAACATAGCTATCTCACCGGTCTTCTGAGCCTTGAAGAGTCCACTCATGTTCTGGAACCAGGGAATGAGGAGATCGATCTCTCGGTCGTCTCTATCCTGAGGGTCCTTCGAGATCAGACCGACTACCTTGTCATAGTTGTGTGCCATCACACCGACCTGTCCAGGAAGAAAGGGAATAGCAATATTTGCAAGCATGATCATTTCATAAAATTGTCAGTCAGGTACATGTAGGTGCTGGAAAACATCGTGAACTTGCCAAGGAACACTCTCTTATTTTTCATGTTAATGTTTTGTATCATACATTATAATTTTCTTTCTTTTTTAGTCGTATCGAAAGATTTACAAAATTCACGAAAAGTGTGAGTGACCTTTGACCAACTATGCGCATGATGTGAATATCGTGATGTAATTGACGAGCTATAAAGACGACCATTAAGGGCTCTTTACGGTTATTGAAAGAAAAAGATGAGAAATCTTTCGCGGAAATCAGTCACTTCAATAATAATTATGCGCGTCTATGTCAGAAGACATGGTCATTCGAACTGATTTATCGTTATACTAAATTGATATGAGAAAAAACATGGCCCTTAAATCCAACGAAAATGGGAACGGTGAGAAAGCATTTCTGTCAACATTAAAGGCGGACGACATACTTTCATAATGATATGAACGATATCTGCATTATTTGTTTTACCTCACTTTGAGAACAAACAATCATTTCTTTATAGCCTTATAGACAAACACATAATGAGATTATGAGGAACAACAAGAAGTCTGATTGCTCTAGTTTCTTTTGGCTTATGTCCAATCATTTAAATATGCATTCAAGAGGAAGGAGGCGATATTTTCTTTAAAAAACAAGAAAGCTAGTTAAATAAGAGAAAATTATCTCAGACTGGAAAGATTGTAGAAAATTTATAGGCCTATCATATTCTATAATTTGTTGAAATGCAACAAAGTTAGACAATGTTTCCCCCACAAAAGTCCTTATACTTTTGACTTTGCTGACAAAGTTATAATATTCCTACAATATACTTTGCCGACAGCATTTGCGGATTGGCCAACTAAATTATGGTGAATGTGATGTCACCCCTTCCCCCTCTAGCTACGCAACTACCTTATATTTCTATTTTCATTTCAGAGGATCTCCTTTAGTTGCTATGGTGACTAGGTGACTTTAATTTTCCGATTAATCAAGCAGTGTTAGTTCATTTAGGATAGCTAACGAGACGTTAAAATGTATTGAAATTGTATTTTTCACGCCACATACTGATACATCAATTTTATAACAGCCTAATTGCTCTATTGTGTTGCGTGATTTGCCGCGGCGGTGTAGCATGGATATATCGAACAACGGAACAAACTGCCAAAATGAAAATATTTCTGGTATTTGATGAATCACATTTTGCCAGTTCGATTCATTGAAATACTCACTTTCTAACCCTAATTTCTCATATAACTATTGACTGTATTCAGAGATTGAAAAAAGATAAAAGAAACAGTTTTGGACTGAATTGAAAAAAATCGTTAATATAAATTCACGCACGCTTAAAAATAATTGAAATTATTATAACTTGTTGGGAATGTTTCAATCTACAGAGTACCGTCTTTACAAAACTGATGGAACGAGAACGATGATTATGGGCAAACAACGGATTATTCAATATGATAATATGAGTCTTGGACTAGTAAGGTGATGGCTTAAATCAAAACAAAAACAAAAACAAAAACGACAGCAAATTAAGAACAAATATGTATTTCACCAGTCATACAAATAATAAAACAAAACTGTGCTGATTGTATAGTTATAACTGCAGGCATTAAACAACACAATAAAAAAACAACAATACAACAAAACTATAAACAAAAAATACGAATATTCGAGCAAAGGTTACCCCATATTCGTGCAACCATCACCTTATATTCGGGCAGCGAGGAGATTTATTTGTATTTTTTTAAATATCTTATATATTAACATTCTATGACAAAATTACATTTTCACTCAAGATAAAAATGTTTCAAATTTTTTGCTCACTTGCTTCGATCGCTTGCAAAATTTAGAAATTGGAATATATTGATATTCGGGCAAGAGCCCCCTGGTGAAATGGTGCATATATGTCTTTATAAAGGTCACTGGTGCTATTCAAAAGCACATGGAGGGGAGCACTGTACAGCCTCCAGCTTTGAGTCGGATATTTGCAAACTACATTTTGTGTTTATAGCACGCGCGGTTATTTTAAGAAAGAAAATAATTCCGACACAGGAGACGACATGTCGTGTGCATGGATATATCTATGGACATGATGGACAAGGGAATTTCTTTGGTTTTCTAAACAAACATAGGTAGCAGTTCTAGTTGAATAATTATGAATGAAAGTATGGAAATGTAATGAATGGTAGTTTAAATGCATGTAGAACCCGTTTGTTAGGTTGGCGGGGACCGGGGAGACAACAATCAGTCAATCAATCAATCAATCTATCAATTTTATTGGTCAAGCAACGGATTTGATGATCAATCAATCACTCAGCTGCAAAGTCAATACAAAATAATGTCAAAATTACAAAGCCAATTTTATCAGTAATCATCCATGATTATCATTTTTTCTATATATACAAGACAGCAGCTATATTCTCAAAATATTGCCTCTACTTCAATACAAAATTTAATATAGAGCTGCCCTAACTACATGTATTAACAGACACGAGTATTCTCACAAGGACATACCATATGGTAGGATGTACCTTTAATTGAAAATCTCGTTATAGTTATTGTTATCGGGTCGGGTCTCATCTGTTCATGCACTGAATATCAAACTCAATTTGAAATAATACTAATAATAATAGCTATATTGAGGATGCTCAAGGCGCCTACAAAGGAGTATTATTACCCTGGCTTTAGCCCAGCTGCCTTAGGTCGCTAAAAGCATTCAAGGAATAAATTCCTACCAGGTACCCATTTACTAGACCTGGGTGGAGAGTGGCAAATGTAGATTAATGTCTTGTCAAAGGACATTAGTGCCGCGGCGGGACTCGAACCACGAACCACGAGATCCACAGTCCGGTGACGTATCCACTAGACCACGGCAGGGTTCGGAAGATATCTCTTTCAATTTATATCATGTATAGAAACTTGTCATCAAGAGCATCTTTTGTTTATTAAGAATCGTACATGAAGTTTGAACATTCGTATTTTTGGTCGATAAAATAATTGTTCGCACATTATTTTGAATGGGCGATGCTTGTATTTCACGACTGGCGATTTCGGGGAAAATGAATAAGAAAGATATGGTAATTTAATAAGCAAAAAACAAGAATCAGCTAAAATCCTTTACCTTATTGGTTCCATATGGCATGATATAGGCCCATGCATAGATCGCCTTTTCCCCGCCCTTAAACTTAACGCTTCAAACCTCAGACATACCAACCTTCCTTGCAATATTATTCCTTGACAATTTCAAATATCCCACTCTCAACATTCACATCACACCTTTAAATCTGTCGATAATATGATATCTGTTAAAGGTAGCAGAGGAGAGCCGACATGACACCTGATAAATATAGGCATCGCAGGCTCCCAAATTTGGATTTATCCACATCTGTTACCTGTCATCACTCTAAGTCTCGAAACCAAGTTTGATTTGCAGTTAGATCCATCAAAGTTATTCTAGTCCCTCCGTGGTAAACGAATCGAATTGTTGAAAGAATCCTGTCTTAGAAAATAGACAAAAATCGGGCCGTATCTCCCAGTTGTTCTACTCGCTGATGGACGGAAGGTTCAACTTTAAACAAGACCCTGGGGAGGATCATAACGGGCATTTAAAGGAACAACATCTACCCAATTTTCAATCATTCACCTGTATCTCGTGATATCATAATCACCAAGAGATTCAATACGCATCGCAATAAAAAGGGAGGTATTGAATAACTGAGAGCGAAAAGTTCAGCATTAAACAAGACCCTTGGGAGACCAAAATGAGCATTTAAAGGAACAAGATCTCCCAATTTTTAACCATTTACCTAAATGTCCTGATAGCGTGTTAAAATTGCATGATAATCACAGAAAGATTCGATGGGGTTAAAACGGGAGGTTTTGAATAACCGAGAGCGAAAGGCTTAGCATTGAGCAACACCATTGGGAGACCAGAATGAGCATTTAGAGGAAAAAGATCTCCCAATTTTCAACCATTTACTTGAATGTTCTGATAGTGTAGTTATTGCATGATAAGCACAGATAGATTCGATAGCGTTAAAACGGGAGGTTAATTTGAATAACTGCATGGGAGCGCAAATTTCAGACCCTGCAGGCCTGTAAAAATAAGTGATTAAATGTGATGGATTGCTTTATAATTTATTGTGGATGGTATCACTAGCTGTAATGATAATTGGTAAAATGTGGATGTCATGGCTAATTATGCAAATGAGAATCAAAGAAATGCTCAGTGTCACAGAGTGGGAGATTCATTTAAGAATAGCATGATCTTGCCTAATATTTCACTTGCAAATGTTAGTCAGATAATTTGGCTTCTCCCATTTGGAATTTCAAAACAAGCTTTAGATTTCATAAGAGAAAGATGTTAAAATTTTGCATCACAGTTTCAAATTATTTCTAAAAGTATCATTTGAAAAAAAACACGCCCGCTTGAAATAGTTTTTACCAAGAACTCTGGCACCTTGGAACCCTTTGAAAAGCAAATTTCTAATAATTTGGTATGTAGGCCTATTTCATGGTTGTGATATAGTCTTTCAATTAATTTTTATGATAAAACATATTTTGTGTCACCGACGGACAAAATGATAACCCTCACTTATAATCACGCTCACAAAATAACCAAATTCTTCTTTTTTAAATATAAGATGAATGCCAGAATAGCTTACTGACATATCACCGACAACGACAACATAACATCAGAAGCAAGTTATTCACATAATGTTAAATATACTTAACAGTTGCAAAAACATTTTGCAAAACGTATGTTCTGTGCCCTTTTCGCTGTGTGACTTTAACCTTGGCAATAAGCGAACTTTTATAGGGCAATTCTCAAAACTGAGAGTCTATAAGAAGATAATCTGTTTCTGAAAATGTTTTTCCCCACGGGGGTCCAACAGATATAGAAAACATATTGGAACATTAATGTGAACCAGAGGGACGAAATTAGAAACAGCGAAGCAGAAATGAAGAAAATACATACAGAAACAGAAAGGGGAAAAAACAGGAGTATTTGAAATGTATTTGCCCACTGATGTGAAATGGGCAAATTCAAGTAATTGTTTCACACTCCCCTCTATATTGTGGATCAGACGAAGTATCAACGCAAATGATACTTTCACTGTAATTTCAATTAAATTCATTGTTCCACGATATCTGTTAACGTTTGGGAGACAAAAATAATGACCAAATACCTTGGATTTGCCCAAAAAGAAAATGATTTTAGGGATATGGGAGTAAAGAAGGCCCTGGTATTTAGGCCCAAGCAAGATTGTTATGCACGCGTTTTTGTGTAAAATTAAAACATTAATACCAATGTATAAATAATTTTTAAATTAAGATAGTAATGGAAATGATACAGGCGACTGCGGAATAAAGATAACTTTTATCTGATTTATATAGTGTTTATACTAACTTCTCAAAATGCTTCAAATGTATTAACATCGGTCATTCATATCCACAATCTTTTGCCTATAATTTTCTAATGAAGAAAGAAAATAAATTACGTATAAATGCTGCGAGACCACTCCACTGATCAGATATAGTTCAAGCAAGATCAAGTGTTTGTTAAGATAACATAGATAGGAAGTAAATAATTTAATAAGGAAACAATTGAGAAAGCAGGTTGATTTATAGATTGGTAAACGTTTTATAACGGACTAGATAAATGAAGAGGGTCAATATTTGACCAACTGTGGACAGATAGGAGCAATAAGGGAATCTACGAGCCGACTGACATTGACAGCTATAGTGACATGGATGACTACAAGGGCGGATTCAGGATTTTCTGAAGGGGGGACGTTTGAAAACACCAAGAGCCATAGGATCTGGGTAGCGTAAGATACTTCACCTACGTCGATTTTTGTCCCAACAGGAAAGCTGGCGCCCGATTTTTTTTTACGCTATGGGGATCCACCTATATGGACTACAAAGTAATTCCAGTTTCTTTTCATAAGCACGTGCATGCTTTTCAGTGAACAATGATGGACGTAATGGCGTATGACATACAGTGAAATAAATGTGAAAATATATCATATCGAAAGCAAGCTTGCACATAATGGGGGTGGGGGCTGCTGCAGTGCAATATACCGACAATAAAGTTAAGTGTGAAGGCTTTTGACAAAATTTTCAGACCGACAAACTATAATTTATTGGCAAATTACCGAAAAATCATGGGGTAGAATAGTTCGTGCCCGAATTCAACTTTAAATTTTCTATATTTTACGAGCAAGCAAAAATGTTGACATTTTATGACAGTGATAGCCAATTGTTGATTGATGCATTTACATTCTGTATCCAGTGTACAAAATTTTAATGTAACTTTGTCATCGGAATGCAATCGATAAGATACAAGAAGTACAAAAGGCTCCCTCAATACGCGAATATGAACTCTCGCAGGTGTTGGGGGGGGGGGGGGGAGGGGGGTGGGCGCAGCAGCAGCACCAAGTCTCCGCCTCGTTAGTAGTTAGTACAAAGATAACAAATTCATTAATAAAGTTGAAACTAATCTTAAACTAATGCACACGTGTGTATTTGTTTCGCTATAATCTTTATGATTTTAAAACAATATTGCAGTGCTGCTGGTTTGGCACGAGTCTTTTTAAACACCCCATATAAGAAATGCACAGCTAATGTATTATAGGTTCAACATTTATTTTGACATCCATGTTTGGGGGGAGGAAAGACGAAAATTCCAGACAGATAGACCTTTGAAATTAGGCTGCAGACATTGCATATTATCTGTGGCGGATCCAGGAGTTCCAAAACAGGGCCGCCTTCAAAACTGTACTTTAAAAAAATATATGAAAGTAGGCCCACCACATAAAACAACAACAAACAAACAAACAAACAAACACACAGACAAACAAACAAATGCCCCCTGCGTCTCCTTGAAATTTGACACTGTATTTCCAAAAGAAAAATCATAGTTACGCGGCCCTCGATCCTTTCGCCCCTTGTTTCGAAGCTGAAACCTCGGTAGGTAGGTGATTAATTCACTGAGCATAGTACGTAACCATAGAAACGAGTGACCTCTGCAATGTACACTCTGTTTTAAATGCACGACCTTGTTTTCAACCTCCTATGGTAAAACTAATAATCAATAACTAGATTCAAATTTCTTCACCCCACCCCCAAACCTTTGAGTTTTGTTACCTGAATAGATATACCATAGGCAGCTCAAGGGAGGGAACAAAATGTCCCTCCCCTCCTTGGAATAATAAGTCAGGTATACTTCCCAATCTAATAAGTATATAGGCCTAAATGTCAGACTTCATAATAACGAGAATGGTCTATTACACCTAGGGTTAAAGCATTATTAGCAAGATAAATTTTAAAATAAATCCTCAAAAAAATATAATTAAAAAAACATAATCCCAATATACATAACGAATTTTCGACACTCCTTACAAAAAGCGTTGTAGGCCTATATTATGTTGCATGAATTAGAAGATGGATTCTCAGTAACATTCTATTTTCATTTAGTATCTTCATATTTTCATGCTACAAAACTGAACTTTCTTTGATACTGAAACTTTTATCTAAATTAAAGACTTTAATGGTGAGGCTAATCATTTCAATAAAATAAACCACTTTCGATGTATTAACTATGTCATTATAACAAAATCCGATTGATGCATATTAACCGGTAAGAAATACAAAATAATATTGATATTCACACTGTCATTTATGGAATATTTATCACATTTTCGGTCACTTTTTTATGCTTACACCAAAGTTCTCCACTTTCGATGCATTAACTATATAACAAAATTCGAATGATGCATATTAACTGGTAAATATGCAAAATAATATTGATATTCGCGCTGTCATTTATGATTATACTTATCACATTTTCGGTCACTTTTTTGATACTTCCTATACACCAAAGTTCTCTATTTTCAACTCAGTACCGAATTATCTTCTTATTCAAGAACACGTCCCCCCCCCCGCCCCCCTTTAGATGACTGTGTTTAATTAATCCATGCAAGGACAAAGCATCTACACAATCGGTCTTTTTGAAAGCGATAATCTAGTTTTGTTGTACTTGCTGAACATAATAGTCATAAGCTTTATTTTAAAACAAGAGAGAAAAGAAATGATGCACTAAATCGCATCATTCAGCATCAAATTGTTCTTCAAGAAAAGCTGAGCAACAAAAGATTGTTCAATATTATGAGGATGAAAGATATAATCATAATACATCTGTAACGTATAGGAAATTTACTAATGGCAGTCACTCTAAAAATAATTTGAAAGAAGAGGAAATTTAAAGAAAAACATTGAGAGAAGCATAAATGTACCTCGTAACTGACTAAGTCAAAGACATACATCTCTTTAATTGATTTCGAAAACGTTATTTGGTTTCTACTCAGGAAAATAGCATGTGGAGAACAATTAACACTAACTACTTCCTAATGGCAAAAACGGAAAATAAAACTTACCCGTTTTTCTTCCTCCTCCAAACAATATCTAAACTCCCATTTAAAAAAAGGAAATGCTAACGCACCGCTGTTGATATTCCAAAGTGTCGATAGCTTTTTACTACAAAGCAATTGCGCCTAATCTCATTTTATCAAAATACGAATTCTAGTGCTCGATGTTGGCACACCGACGAACAAACAGATCCAAAGAATATCTGTTGAATTGATCAGTGGCTTGTGGACTCCGAGGTACTTGAGGGAATGAGCAGGAGCCAGCTCGCAAATCACCTTTTACCTTTTCAATGATAACAAATGTTCACAGTGCAAGTGCATGAACACGAAATGAGGCGTACGGTGTATAGTCATGAATGGAGTAGCGAAGGTGTGTCGGTGCGGTCGGTCCAACATCAATGCCATTCTTGGGGTGGCGTAGCCGTTGCTTCGTAACCCCGGGCGTGGGAACACGGTCATCGAAAGAGAAGTACGCAACGCTTCAAGAAGCACCGTGACCCTTGTTGTTATTACCTCTAAGTCTAAGAAATCCATATGCATTAATTGACACATTTAGTGAAGAGAATATTGACGTATATAGTATACAGGGGCAACGTCCCCATGGGAAAAAAAATAAATGTCATGAAACACAGGGAGAGACAGAAAGTGACAGAGAGACAGACATGGGGAGGGGGAGAGGGGAAAAGTTAAGGTGAGAAATAGATGACGGACCCCCATCCCCAATCACAGACCCTCGAATTTCTTCCACCATGACCAGTACCCCCCCCCCCCTCCCCATGAGTGAACCCGCGCTACTCCACTGAAATATAATACGGTGTTCTTATGATTTCATGATTGATACCCAAATAAACATGATTACAGATCACGATTCCTTCCATTTCACAACTTTTTCTTTCTAACCTTGTCTTTGTTTTACACCGTTTGACACTAACTGGTTTCGATACTAATTGCCAATTGTGGAGGCCCTCGAACCTCGAACCAAATTATTGCTGTCGAGTGCTGTGACTTGTGCCTTCCTTTGTTATACGCCTTTGTCGGTTAACCTCTTTTCTTCATGTCATTCGTAATATTAAAAAACCTTTTCGAGAAAAAAATCCTAACCAGAATCCCAATTGACCTTTATCTGTTGAAGTACGTTCATTAATTATTAGCACGGTGGCTTTACCGTGAATTAGGCCCATGAGGAATAATGACGGCATGTTGAGGTTTCTTATTCGAGTAGTATGGATGTGACTGTGTCTGAGCAACTAGACTCCTTCCACAAATATTTAAAGAGGGCCTTTCTAGTCATCCTGTGAAGTGTTTCTTTGGGGTAATTCTATTGAACCTTTTGCAAATAGCTGCGCAAAGGAAACTGTTTTAGGACGCTGTCCTTCCACGCTTACTTTGGCCCACAGAGTTGCCTGGGGAGCGTTTCATCAAGCGTTTTGTCAGTGATTTTTACCGACAACTGTTATAAGCTACTGAAATCCTTGCATCTGATTGGATGAGAGCAAATTTGTCAGTAAAAATCACCGACAAGACACTTGATGAAACACTCCCCAGATCTCGGCTCTTTAAATGCTTTCTCGAGCGACACGCATATCAAAATAAAAGTGGACCCTAACAACTTTAATAAACATTTTGGTAATGCATGTTGTATGTGGTTTACTGATGCTACAAAAAAGTAACATTTGAACTAAGTATTATAATTTTAAAAGTCTGTCGCCGAAACCTCTTGAGAGGTCGCATGAAGGCAAATGTTTCAAATTTGACACCATGAGAGAAAAGTTCCTTTACGACTGTTTCGTGATTATATTTTCTTTAACGCATTTAGGACCCTATTATATATTTTTTGATATTTAACTCATTTCCTCTCTTTTACTTTTCCTAGCCAACGTTCTCAGAACATCCTAGCAGATTTATTACAACTTCCAACATCACACACTTCCCACACAAAATGTCATGTTTATGTCTCAATATAATGCTTTCTAGGACTCTCTCAGGGGCAGTTCAACCATATAATGTTAACATTTTACGTTTTTATTCAAATTTGACAAACAATATTTTTCCCCTTTGAGAACGATATTGTGTCCCATGAGAACAATTTAGAAGTATAAAACGAATAGATTGTTTTATTCATCTAGATCAAATCTACATTCAAGAATGTCTTTCTGGACAGTAAATAAATTATGTATACCTCATTTCTAATTTTACTGCGCATTCATTCTTACTTTACAGCATGCATTTGTTAACATAGATGCGGTCGTCTGGAGTCTCATTGATGAAAAGGAAAATTTTTAAAGGAACAATCTAATTTTTACTTAGGTGAGGATAAATTTTCATGGGGTTTGATTTCACTAATTTAAAAGCTTGTGGCTGTGATCTTCAGGCAATTATGCCGACAAAATTTGAGAACAAGTACATTAAACAAAAATACAAATCTCCAAATTTCGTTGATCACTTATACAAACGTTTTAAGTCGAGTGTTTAATCTGGAATCTCCCATGAATATCAGCAAAATTAAAAAATATATTTTGTAAGAAATAGCAGTATCCATCAATACCCCACCCATCAAAGTAGTTTCATCCATCTTCCTCGTACACGAACATTGTTTGCTAAAAAAATATCACTTTTAGTTCTCCCAAGTGTTGGAATGATATTCCAATTGCACTTAGTAAATCTATACCTCATTATATGTTTTTATTATAGACGCAAACCGAAATGTTATTTTCTAAATGATTATGTAAAACAAGCAGAAGAAGACAGTTATGTGATAGAATCTTTTCATCCATTCATTTATTTCATACTATTAAAATTAAAATATTGGTGCCAGCAGGATCATACTCAGATTGTTGAATCCTTTCTATCTATTCCTATCTTCTATTTTTATTCATTCAACGTAATACCGAAATCTTGCCGTCATATCTCAGCTTTTTTCGCTGATATTGTTAGATTTAATTTACATACATAACAAGATGAATGCGACTGCGTCTCCTATATGCCTCCGCCTAAATTCAGTTGATGGCTCAAACTGTTCTAGAAATATATGATAACGAGGCTAAAAACCAGTAATTTCATGTAATTTTATGTAAATTGACCTCTGTGACCTCTGACCTTTGACCTACTTACCCCAAAATCTAATCAGTTCATCTTTCTATGGGGATGCATACTGGTACCAAGTTTGAAGTTCTCACCTCAGATAGTTCTTGAGATATCGCGGTAACGGTGCTAAAAACCACTAATTCCATGTAATTTCATGTAAATTGACCTCTGTGACCTCTGAACTTTGACCTACCTACCCCAAAATCTAATCAGTTCCTCTTTCTATGGGGATACATACTGGTACCATGTTTGAAGTTCTCACCTCAAACAGTTCTTGAGATATCGCGGTAACGGTGCTAAAAACCAAGAATTTCATGTAAATTGACCTCTGTGACCTCTGACCTTTGACCTACTTACCCCAAAATCTAATCAGTTCATCTTCGTATAGGGAAACATACTAGTACCAAGTTTGAAGTTCTTACCTCAAACAGTTCTTGAGATATCGTGGTAACGGTGCTAAAAACCAAGAATTTCATGTAATTTCATGTAAATTGACCTCTGTGACCTCTGACCTTTGACCTCCTTACCCCAAAATCTAATCAGTTCATCTTCGTATGGGGATACATACTAGTACCAAGTTTGAAGTTCTTACCTCAAACAGTTCTTGAGATATCGCGGTAACGGTGCTAAAAACCAAGAATTTCATGTAATTTCATATAAATTGACCTCTGTGACCTCTGACCTTTGATCTCCTTACCCCAAAATCTAATCAGTTCATCTTCGTATGGGGATACATACTAGTACCAAGTTTGAAGTTCTTACCTCAAACAGTTCTTGAGATATCGCGGTAACGGTGCTAAAAACCAAGAATTTCATGTAATTTCATGTAAATTGACCTCTGTGACCTCTGACCTTTGACCTACTTACCCCAAAATCTAATCAGTTCATCTTCGTATGGGTATACATACTAGTACCAGGTTTGAGGTTCCTATATACTCAAATGATTCTTCAGATATCGCGGTAACGAGAAGTGGGACGGACGGACGGACGCACGGACAACCCGAAAACATAATGCCTCCGGCACCCACCTTCGGTGGGCGGAGGCATAAAAATCATGACAAACCTTTGGTAATAATAATAAATAACATTTATATTTATATTGCGTTTAATACAATGTTTCTAAGCGCCGAAGTAGTATTATTATCCTGGCTTTAGCCCAGCTGCCCTATAATTATGAGGCGCTGAAAGCATTAAAGGAATACATTTCCACCAGGTACCCATTTACTACACCTGGGTGGAGAGTGGCAAATGTAGATTAATGTCTTGCCAAAGGACATTAGTGCCGCGGCGGGACTAGAGCCGCGAACCATGAGATCCACAGTCCGGTGACGTATCCACTAGACCACGACACCCGTAGAGATACATACTATATTAATGTATCTCTATGACGACACCTCTACTTATGAGGAATGACTTATACGACTTTGTCATTGATCATGGGTAGTGTGTACATTATAGCGATCAATTTCTTTCGTGCATAAATCCATACTTTATTGATTTGTATTTAAGTATCCTTCGCTGATTATTCATTCACATTCGATGCAAATTGTAAAAATACATGTAGTTCTTTTATTTACACTTATCTTCAACTATTTCTTGTTCATTCTCACAACCTTGTAAGACTTATATTTCATTACTCTCTGGAGCCTATAACCAACAAGCTCTGCTTTTACCTTAGGTTCGTTCATATCCTCATTTCCAATTTTGCTAGTCATTATTTACAAACAACGATAAGTAATCCAAAGTGATATAATTTATTTTTACGTACTTATGTTCATTACATAAACACTCTTTTATCATTTTTATTTCTTATAAACAAAACTGACAATTATGTATGAAAAAATGAAATGGAATATACGAAATAAAGCGAACTTGAACTTGATAAATTTATTAGTGGCTAAAATTAGCTTCGGTTCGGTGTTGGTCTCCGTAATGAAATTTCTGCCCACTTTTTCTTTCCAATGTCTGGATCATAATGTCGTTCAATGCAGCAAATTATTTGTACCCGAACCATTGTTACTATGATACCATTCCCAATAGCTGTCAAAAGTGACACATATTTTACAGGCGGCCAACCTAAACTATAAACTTGCCGGTTGCTGCAAGCTTAGGAGAAGGCCAAAATGAATTCATAAATCAGTTCATTCGTGTTCCCATGATTCGCGTTTACATTGTTAACATTAAAGAGAGTGCCAAGTGCTGGTCACGGTACAACATGTCAGAATATTCTCATATCATATGGAATCAATAAAAGATTACTGAAAAAAAAGAATGCGGGAAAATAGAACATAGATATTTTATGTAAAAGATCATTCTTCAAATGATCTCATAATCCAATTATAAACAGTTAATCATATATGAGCCAATTATCGAAGAAAAGTGAATGTCGGTCATAATGAGCTTTTGCTTAGGTACATTTTGTATGTGAAGATACAACTATGAGAAAGGGCTATTGTTAGGCTTTTGCTACTTTTGTGTATTTGGCACATTGAGTGTTATAATTTGATTGTGGTGATGATTCAAAGACTTAAAAAATACCTCATGGTAATATTCAGTCCTTAGAATAACCTTTAAAGAAAACGCGACGCAGTGTAAATCATATTATGAGTTCTCTCCCATTTAATTTGCACTGTCATAAAACGACTCATGGACTCGAGAGACTTTTTGATGGCCTCGGTGTCAGTGCGCGGATGTTGTATAGCGGAAGGTATAAAAAGACATTCGGCAAATCCATAATTCTCTTTTGTCAAACAATTCGTACCTGCACGTATTCATCGGCTGGTTTTCATCGTAAATTATACTTAAAGATGTTCTTGTTTTATAAAGCTGTCACACAATTACATTGTCAGGCTGGGAAGAGAATAGGGAGTAAAAAGGGCATATTTCTCGCTCGGTGAATTGGCATGGAAGACAAATGGCGGTATTTACAGAAGGGGGAAAGTGATTGCATTTGCAGGCAATCGAAAGGTGCAACAAAGCTCGGTCTTTCTGGTGTTAAAACTATGACAGAAGTTTTATTTTTGTGTTACAAAACGGGGTTAATCACGAACAGATATATTACGAGCCCCCCACCAAAAGAAAAAAATCATACATGTATTTAGAGTTAAGAAAATTATCTGAGTTATAAAAGAACATTAATATTTTGAATGAAGGCCTATCTCATCTATTAATTATAATTAATATTACTATTGATTAATGAATCATATGTTAATTAATGCATTCTTACATTATTAATGAAAAGTCGTCACAATATTCAATAATTGACGATGCACTACACCTGTTATCCACGTTAAAGAAATATTACGAGCCCCCCCCCAAAAAAAAAAAAAACAAAAAAAAACACAACACAACAACAACAACAACAACAACAAAATAATAATAATAATAATAATGATAATGATAATAATAATTTTTAAAAATAAAAATAAAAATAAATAAAAATCATACATGATTGTATTTAGAGTTATGAAAATTATCTGAAGAGTTATAAAAGAACATTGATATTTTGAAAGAAGTCCTATCTCATCTATTAATTATCATAAATATTACTATTGATTAATTAATCATATGATAATTAATGCATTCTTACATCATTAATGAAAAGTCGTACTACACCTGTTATCCACGTTAAAAACAACTCTTACGAAGTACATTTGAATTCGGATGATAAAATGTTACGCGAAAGTCAATCTAACTGGTCAATCTTGCAAGTTTCAGGATTTAAAGTTACGTCACTTTCTCATTCTTCGTTTCCCTCACCCCCCCCCCCCCCTATACTCTCCCTCTCTTTCTCTCGCTCTCCTTTCTTTTGTTCTCTACTCCGTCTCTTATTCTTTTTTCCATCTTTCTCATCATTTAAAGGCGAATTGTGCAGTCCACAAAAAATAACGTGATTATGCACGCTCCGACGTATTATTTATAATCATCATAATGCTCCGATAGACTCTTAAAAAGGCAATACAGACAAACTTACCGACTGACTGCCTGGACTTTATTGGGTAGAAAAGAACCTGTGTAACTGAAGAGAGAATTCGATGTGAACAAGCTGATGTCATCTACCCATATTACTTGAACGAGTTGAACACTTCTTCTGACAGGGCATCGTTTCTGATAGGTCTTCGCAAGGCCTAGGCTTTTCTTAAATCCGTTCTATGATTCCAGTAGTGATAGGTTAATCTAAGTATAACGAATGGAGGTTTAGTGGTCCCCTTCCCTCCCACCCCCAGTGTTGCTTTAACATTCACCCAATAGCATGGAACCACAACGACCTACATTTCCGTATAGCCATAGGGGTGTATAGGGTAACGCCCCCTCCCGTAGGGCCCTCTATCATGGATGTTTAAAAAATCATTGCCACATTTAACATTCCGTCGGCAAATGTGAGCCTTTAACATTTCTTCAAGTTGCCCGCATAACAAAATTGGGTGCCACCCCACTAATGAAAAGCTGGCTATGCGATATGCCCTCTTACAAAAGCAAAATAGAGTTGTGTAGGGACAGAAAAGACTCATATTTTTTCCTGACTATATAGGTTAGGTCAGGTCAACAAGTAAAAAAAAATCAAGGCAGAATGCGTAAAGCAAGGGATAGAGGACCCACTCGGCATAATATAGAGTTAGCCCCTTTAAATTCAATTTGTTCAACAAATCTCTAATGAGATGGTGCACTTTATATCTTCTAACGCGATTCCAGTGATCTCCCTGATTATACCAGGCACACGATTACCTTGTCAATTTCGCTTTATATCATCCCACAACCATGATCACCATTAAATCCTTGTGACGAAAAGCTATCATCAGGAGTAACTTTGGAGATTATTCAGAAGAGATGGTATGGCTCTGTGGATAAAAGTAGTGGTCTTTGGAACGGGGTACAGCAATCCCGGTTCGAAACCAGGTCAGTGGGATAGTCATTGCAAATTAGGAAATCATCATCAATAATTTAGTCCCTTTGGTTGGCCTTTATACCTTAAGTCCCAAGGCGCTTATTTAAGAAACATACTATACCTACTTTTTAGAACTTCTGTAAAAATGCAAGCAAACGCCACGTAAAAAATAAACGTACGTAAAAAAAAACAATTTTTTTTAATCAAACCTTTTTCATCTTATCTCTGATCTCGTCCCCCCCCCCCCCCCCTCTACCCTGGAGATCCCCTATGAAATTCACTGGATACGCCACAGGTTCATAGTCATCACATTCGTCTTCGTGGGAGACACTTCCACGTTTATAAATCTCATGTCTACCCAGAGGACATGGGCAGAGAGAGAGAGAGAGAGAGAGAACATGACGAATGTTACTCGTTCCCAAAAGTAGAACATGCATTGGTCAAATATTTCTCCACCCCCTCACAATACAACTGCGTGCACACGGGCATCGAAATCCAAAACGGGTCGCTAGGTACTATTTTAGGCAGCGCTTCTCGGTGCGATTGAGTTACCATTATAGCGCGGAGAAAAAAGTTATGAATTTGTGAAACATTTCATGTTCCCTTAAGTGGTTTCTCCGGTGGCAGGAGGGGGAAGGAAAATAAACATTTGGGAGAATATGCAATTATACCGCGGGCGATGATAGTCGAGCTCTCTCCAATATTTCAAGAAAGTTGCCCCCCCCCCCCCCCCGACATGAATACACAGTGACATTTTGAACTTGATATGCCCTGCATTATTCATTTACGCCTGCATAGCGTATGAATGTAATTTCAATGTTACATCTTTATGCAATTTCTTGTAATTTCATCGCAAATCTATCTATTAGCTCGGAAGGTTCATCTCGGTGGGGATGTAACAAGGTTTAGATTCCGATGGTTTATAATTTCTGAAATGAAATAGGGTTCGTACTTTCGAAAATGAAAAAAGTTCTCACATTTGACAGAAAATCTATGGAGGAGACTATTTTTTTTATTTCCGTGTAGTGAATGAATTGGAAACTAGACTTGAATTCGTCACGAAGACGAATTAGGTGGTCTGTCCTTAAATTGGCACGATCATGATTGTAATCAGGATGATCATATTAATGGGGAAATACTAAACAGAAGACAGGGTGTCAAGAATGCCATGAATGGAGATGCTTCCTGAGGACAGGAATGTAGCAAAATGTGTATCGGTCATTGTAAAATGATTATGGTGATGATAACGGTGATTATGATGATTATAATGATATATAATGATGATGGCGATGATATAATAATAGCGATTATGATCATGACGGTGATGGTAATAATGATGATGATACAGGATACTTGGGAGATTAACCCCATAGCTCTAATACAGGACAGGAAATCACAATTTCCATAGGGTTGTAGACAAACTACTGCACACTACTTTCTAATAGACATAATATGGAAAATAAGGCAGTTTATTACATGATTTGTGATTTTTTATGTTACAATAGTCGAAGAGGATGGTAAAATGACAGGCAAAAAGAAGCAAAAAAAAAAAAAAAACTAGAATTTAATTCGTCATGAGGACGAATTAGGTGGTCTGTCTTTCAATTTGTATGATCATGGTTGTAATCAGGATGATCATAATAATGGGGAAATACTAAACTGAAGATGGGAAGTCAAGAATGCCACGCATGGAGATGCTTCTTGAGGACAGGAATTTAGAAAAATGTCTTAAACGGTAATTGGAAGATGTGATAATATTTGTGCAAGATAACAGGATAATGGTGATGATTATCATGACGGTGATATTATATCATCACCATCATCGTCATTATATCATCATAACAGTGATGATGATAATGAAGTTGATGATAATCATCGGCATCATCATGAATATCATGACAGTGATGATGTTAATGATGTTGATGATAATCATGATGATGATCATTATATCATCATGATAGTGATGATGATAATGATGTTGCTATGAATGGAGATGCTTCTTGAGGACAGGAATGTAGAAAAATGTATGAAACGGTCATGGTAAAATGAATATGGTGATGATGATAATGGTGATGATGATGATGTAATGATGATTATGATGGTGATGATAGTCATGATAATGAAGGGGATAATGATGAAGATTGATGATGTGATAATGGTGATGATTATGGTGATGGTGATTATGAAGATGATTGATGATATAATGATGATGGTGATAATGATGATAATGATTGGGATAATGGTGATAGACATGACTGCAATGACAGTGACCTTAACCATGCCAAATATGAAAGAGAAATCACATTTCGTTATGAAGATACGACCATAAGTTGATTTGTACAAAATGGCGCCTAGATGATGTCACGATAACCTGATGACCTTGAAAAAGATGTGGGAACTTGAGCTTATTAGGACCGATGACTGACGAAAATTTGAAGATAATTGAGTAAGCCAATTTTGAGAAATTGTCATATCAAATAGGACTAATGATATTGCAGGATAACTTTAATACACTTCAGGGAATCAGATTTTCCATAGGGTTATACATAAACTACTGCACACTACTTTCTAATAGACATAACATGCAAAATTAGGCATTTGATCAAAAATTGGAGACCACACTTATAAAAGTTTATAGTCTCAGCTATAACATACTAAAATCTGGAAGAAAATAGACCCAAAACAACTGAGATACAGCTCAGAGAACAATGTCATGTAGATTCATGATTTAAAAAAAAATCATCTTCCATAGACATAACACGCAAATGGGGAAAATTCTGACATGGCATCTTTAATTGAAAATTTCACTATAATGACGTCATCAAAATGAAAAATGGTTTTGTAGGAAATTGCCTCAGCTACATATTAAAATCTGGGCGAAAAACGACCAATAATTACGAATCTAGAGCCAAATTTGTATAAATGTGATGACGTCAAAACATGAAAAATGGAAATTTTGAATTCTGGCGCCATTTTGATGACGTCATAAAGTTTATCAGGGTCAAATGATACATGAAATGACATTCATGATTCATACCCTACCTGATGATGATGGGGGGGGGGGGGGGGGGGGGGTCAACGGGCTATCTAACGAGCTACAGTGAATTTTGTATAGGCATGTTTTTGCCCATATATGGCCTATAGTGTGGGATCACGCCCGCGCGTGCTGCAAATTTTGACGGACGATAATTTCCTTATTAATTGTCGTAGAAAGATAGAAAAGGTATCAAATTGCTCAGAATTTTGTGTTCTATGAGGGTGCACAAGAAAAAACGGCGATTTTGGGCTCCGTCATGGTGGAATACGGGAAAACGTGCACGCACCCGTGTACGCGCGCAAATTTTTGAAATGCACAAAATGACCTGAAACGTGTGCAGACTTGATCCTACGTGATTTTGAGCATTTTTAAATTTTGACGCGCGCGTACGCGCACGTCCTGACCTTTAGATGACCTGTGAGGACATGACTTGATGACCCGTCATGTGAACTTCATGTGATGTGAATATAGTTGATTTTTGATGATCGATTATGATGATATAATCGATCTTGTAAATTTACAAAATGGCGTCTTGATGACGTCACGATGACATGATGACCTTGTGCTTTTCACAGTCAAGTTTTCGTACAAAATTTTATGGCTGTGCCAAATTTCAAAAAGATTCAAGATTTAGTTTTTAAGTATTGGGCCTAGCAAAAAATGGTGGTTTTGGTGGTTTTTGGAGAATTAATATGAAATTTCCGTTTTTCCCCGTTTTTTCATTTGTCAATGGGAGGAAAATAAGGAAAAATGTGAAGAATCTTTAAATTGGAAGTAAAATGGTCCAACATTTCCTCCAAAGTTCAACAATTTTTTTCGTTGTAGATGGCAGGATGGAGGAGCTATTAAGGAAAAGATGGACAAGAAAACGACGTCTACACTTAAAAAAAAAAAAAAAAAAAAAAAAAAAAACTAATTGAGCTACGAATGTGTTTTTTTGTGTGCATGATGTTTGGTCAAGATGTGATGATTGTGGAAAGATTCAGAAAGATCGACGAACTTGTTTAGGAGTTATCGGGGTTGGCATTTTTCATTGTTGTGCGCGCACTGACGCGCGAACATAAGCGTACGCGCGCGTCTAATTTTCTGAAATTGACCGGATCAGTATTAGCTTTAATCCTGCCAAATATGAGTGAGAAATGACTTTCCGTTATGAAGATATGACCATGAACTAATACACGACAGGGAATCAAAATTTCCATAGAGTTGTACACAAACTACTGGAGACTACTTTCCAATAGACATAACATGCAAAATAAGGCAGTTTATTGCATGGTTTGTGATTGTGTATGTTATAATAGTCGAACAAGATCGTAAAATGAGAGGCAAAAAGAAGCAAAAAAATTTTTTTTTTAATGGACGCACCGGGGATCGAACCTGGGTCACCGGAATGGGAGGCAAGTGCTTTGACCAATAGACCAAAATATTTCCCATAGAGATAACACGTAAACGAAAAGCGGGATTCTCAAATCCCATTTTGTAGTTGAAAATTGGGCATAATCCCGACATCTGTTCAAAAATTGGAGACAACACTTATGAAAGCTTATAGTCTCAGCTACAACATATCAAAATCTGGAAGGAAATAGACCCAAAATAACTGAGATACTGCCCAGAGAACGATGTCATGTAGATTCATGAGTCGAAAAAAAATCATCTTCCATAGACATAACACGCAAATAGGGGGAATTCTGACATGGCGTCTTTAATTGAAAATTTCACTATGATGCCTTCATCAAAATGAAAAATGGTGGCAACTGATCTAGTAGAGAATGGTCTCAGCTATAACATATCAAAATTTGGAAGAAAATCGACCACCTCTTACTGAAATATTATCACATGAACACAAAAATGATGACGTCATTCTTTTCAAAATGAGAGTTTTGAGTTCATAGGCAGATACGATGACGTTAGAACATGAGATCGGCAAAAATTCTACATGAATTCAAATCCACAACTCACAGGCTTCCAGAATATGTAGAGGAATTTGGGGGTATCCGTGCATTCTGACGAGCTATGGCGAATTCTAGATAGGCATGTTTTTACCACTTTTTACATTAGAATGCCCATTGACGCGCCCACGTAATTGAAAATTTGACGCGCGCGTGTGGCATTATGGAAGGTCGAGAATGACTGTAAATAGTTGGAAATTGTCAACAATAGTGTCAGCAAGACAAACCATGCGAAAAAACGGCGTTTCTATTTCCGTACGCGCTGCGCGCGCGTATAACGCGAGGACAAACGCGCACGGACGGAAAATTTTGAAATGCTCAAAATGTCCTGAACCATACTCTAATTTGATTAAAAAGTGATTTTGAACATTTTTAAATTTTGACGCGCGCGTTACGTGCGCGTCATGATGCGTGCACGGATTTTGATGGCATTTTATGTTGACCCTTGACCTGAAGTTGATGTGTGTCAAATATGGTTCATTTTTGATGACTCGTTATGAAGATATGATTGATAATGTGATTTCACAAAATGGCGCCTGGATGACGTCACGATGACCTGATGACCTTGAAATAGATACCCGAGCTTGATCTGATAGGTCCTCATGACTGTAGAGATTTTGATGAAAATTGACTCAGCCGATATTGAGGAATCATGGTAACAAGAAAGTGGTGGAAAAATAAAAATAAAGAAATAAAGAATAAAGAAAATTCTGACGAAATTAAAAGGTGATCTGTCGTTGACAGACCACCTAAAAAGGCAAAATTCTCTGTATATCAAATAATGACGATTCACAAATAACTTGTCAACTATGAGAGGAGCATAGATAAGAAGGGGAACGTATTTGTATACACTCGTGTTTGAGAAAGAGAGAGAGAGAGAGAGATGACAAGAGGAATAGGAGCCAATAACGATAGGTTTGATGAGGTAAATTTTATAGCAGCAAATAAAATGTTTTTATAGTCGACTATTCATCCCCTCTCCATCTCTCTCTCTCTCTCTCTCTTTATGGATTTCACCGTCTGCATATTTCTCTCTGTGTATCTTACTTTTTGTACATGTATCTCTATCTCTCTCTCTCTCTCTCCGTCTTATTGAGCTGTATCCCTATTAGTACTCTTCCTGCTTCCTTAATTAAGTTGTTTATTTTAGGTACATAATATGTACCTTTAAAAAAATGAATCAAGGAAGCAGGAGAGTTCTAAGAAGCACTGATTCAATGAATATACATATTATGCATATTTATTGAAGTGCTTCTTGGAACACATTTCATACTGCAAAATCTTTTATCTTCAAAATGTTTTAAAATTATCTGATCCTTTTTCACACAATTCTGACTCCCAAATACTACATGTTTTTGAGGTATATATCACTATGAACATGATGACAAAAAGAGCGGACAAAATATACAGCTCCTCATTGTACCCTCCACAATTGTTCTGGTGTACAAAAGAACATCCCTTCATTGCTATTTTGTAAAATAAGTAGAACAGGTGAATATGTATGTGACACCTGTTCTACATATTTTGACATAATAGCAATCAAGGGGTGTTCTTAGTCTACCAGTGCAATTGTGGAAGGTACAATAAGGAGTTGCAAATTTTGTCCACTTCTTTGTTCGCCATGTTCATAGTGTGATATACCATATGTGTTTGTACTGAAGTTCTTCTTGCAGCCTGTTCCATACCGCAAAATTGTGAGATTTCCTTTAAATCTACAAGCTGTACCCAAAGGACCAATTATCAATTCTGTACAAAAACAGACCACCTTGAAGAACAGCCTCAACTGGGATTAGTGTTACATGTATTCCTTTCTAATTTTCACTTTGAATCTCAACTTTTCATTAAAAAGAAACCATGTTCTCAATAATATTTTGTTAGTGCAAGATTTAATCAACACATTCTGGATGTAGAAAAATAGAAATGCATTTGTAGCTACTGTGTTTTTGCTACAAAATAAGGCAAATAGAGCATCAAGCTTTGAAAGCTATAGCATATTCGAACATAAAACTTCAGACAGACAAGATTTGCATGTAGCAAGGCAACTCCTCAAGTACTTTTCACTGTATAACTGAACTCTCCTGCTTATTATAGAAATGGCACATCATAGAACACAAACCAGCACTAAGTCACATTTCATGATGGCATCAACTATATACAGTAGGAACTCACTATAACAAGGACCTTGGGACCATGAAAATTACCTTGCTGTATCAGCAATCTCCTTATATCAGGGTAAAAAAAGAAGAGAACATACATCTAGGACAGACAAAGTTACTTTGTTATATCAGGAATCTCGTTATATCTGAGCTCTTTATAACGAGTTTCCATTGTGTACAGAATAAACTGTACCATAATTACAAATAATACATTTATCTGTACTCAACAATTTGATCTGGCATTATTTTTTTTTACTCTTTTCTGCTCATTCATCGGTTTGGGGAAGTAGGAATGCTTGTCTTATAGTCATTGTGTCCTGCCTTAGGTTCTCAATTTGTATTAGTAATGCAGAGTTGTTGAAAGAGTTACAAAGGGTGAACAATTATAGTTTTCCTTGATTTTCCATTTTCGGATACAAATATTAAGCAAGCGTGCTGGTTACAACTTTTTTTTGACAAGCAACTCATTATAAACAATATAAATCACTCAGAGATGTTTAAGAAATACAGCTTGCCATTAACTACCTGATACATTATCTTGGAATTTTCCTGAGCAATAAGCTGGAACTGAAGTAAACAACTTGTATACAAATAGCTGAACTCTGACAAAATCCTGGATCCACCACTGGTTATTACTATTAGATTTTTGTTATAAACCACTTTCCTGGAACAGAATTGTAGTCAAAATCTATACACAATACTATTGAAAAGATACACATTATATGAATTTTAGTAGGTTTCTTGCGAATGTTTAGATAGCACAAATAGTACAGAATTCCAGACGAACTGATACCAAACATTCTACTTAAAAGCGATACTAATTGCCTGATGTATTTGATAATTTTGTGTACTACAACCTATTGACAAAATAGTTTGTATAATCATATTTATTTATTTGTGCGTCACCTGAAATTAAGCAGCAACAGGACCATTATACATGCATTTTGCGACTCCCTAAAATGGGGTACATTTGATGTATCTTGATAGTTTCCACCTTTAACAAAGGTGTCTGTAATGCAAGTAAATTGGAGCTGATCTAAAATTCATTATCATCTCTCTGATATTTCTAATTACTATGATAATAATAGGTTAATACAGGATTTTGCAAAATGTTGCTAGAAGTGACAGTAGTACTGTGGGAGTACATAATGTAATTATTATATGCGTTGATTATGCATGGCAGTGTAAATAAATAAAGTGAAACAAAGAGTAATAAAAAAGTGAAAAATAAATAATACATTTGCAACAATAAGTGAGCGGTGGAACAATAACACTAAAAAGAAAGAAACAAAATAACCAAAATATCTATGGAAACCAGTAACTTTAAACTTCATTTTGTGGCAAGCATTAGGAAAGTAATGAAAAAGGACCTCGTCAAATGCATTCAGATGACAATGTAATAGACCAAACTGTAGAGGTAACAATGGTTTATAAAAATGAGACAGATGTCAATATTCTGACCATTTACCAATTTTCCAACATTGGTCGTACACTCTTGAACGAACTCAGTCAAACTTCCTGCCAAGGAACATTATTTGTACAAACGAGAGCGCTGGGCCCTGTTTCATAAAGCTTGTCATCAATGACAAGTTCCAATACCTGTTATAAGCTACTGAAATCCTTGCATCTGATTGGCTGAGAGAAAATTTGTCAGTAAAAATCACTGACAAGACACTTGATGAAACGCCCCGTTCTTGATTACTTGATTACTTGATTATTACAGGTATAGCGAATGGAAAGTGAGGGTAGTTACATTGGACATTTGAATAAAACATCCATTCATCTTGTTTTCAAATTAATTTTACACTCAGGAAAATGAATGGAATGACACCTGATATATTTTGTACTCAGAAAAGGATAAATATGGCTCAAAACTATAGATATTCTTGTTCCTGCTAAAATAAAAAAGTAATAACTTTGTTTGGTACTATGATACTGTAAATAATTACCCTACAGATAAAACTAAAAAATTGATGCTCATAAACATAAATTTTAAGTGCTTAATAAAAAAGAAAACCCACTATACCCTGAACAGAATTGCAATAAAAATAGCTACCTTGTAATATACCAACACTGAAGTTTGAAGGGTTTAGTACGAATTGTCATCTAGAGAATGTATTTCAGAAAATTGGTCTTCTAAAATTTTGAAAAATAGAATCAAATATTTCTTTCCAAAACGGTATAAATTTTTTCCTTGCTATGCACCAATATTTTCACTTCATCAAATTTATTAAAAGTTGTTAAATCTTGGGGTCCAATGGGGAGGGGTTGGAATATATAAGGTAGAGCATTTCTAAAGTATTTTAAATAAGGGGATATGCCTCATTAATCTTGCAGGAAAATGTTTTTACAACATATTCAATGTTCTTTCATTTCTATTTCCAATACAAATCTCCAACATAGAATATAAATGTAAAAATTTTACCTGACTTTTTCTTGAAGAAAGAAACCAGTTCTTAACATCAAAGGATCGTTCCAACGGGAGAAAGATACTAAGGATCAAAAAATATTCTTGACAATACATACAGTACTTCAAAACAATAGTTTGGAGAAAACATGATGGGCTCACAAAGATGTATAAAAAAATCAATAAATTGAAGCACATATTCATTTTGTGACCAGGGTTCACTTTAATATGTTAGCACAATCGAATACTGAAATCTCAAATTCAAGTGCCCAATATCTAAAACAATTTATTCTTCTGTTCTTGGTCCAGTTTTGGTCTTTTCTAGGTTCTTGCTGCACTCATTGTACCTTCTCCTTACCCGGTATTGCTTCATCTTCATGTCTTCTATCATTCTCCTCTTCCTCCTCTGTGTGTTTAGATCTCCTCTTATCTTCTTTAGCTTTCCTTCTCTCTTTCCATTGCTCCTTGATGAAAGATACAAGTTGTGCTTCTGTAAAGACTATGACTATCAAGACACCCAGTAAGCAGGCTCCCCCGATGCCTATGTGGGTCAATCGATGCGACCACGTCTTCTGGCGATACTTCAGCTGTGGAGGTAAGAAATCATTCAAATGAGTCATGAAGAGAAGGTTGAGATATAGAAATTTCCATTCATGAAACTAAAGACAACAAAATCCTTTTTCTAAATGCTGTGAGTGACATATCTGTCAATCACAGCAACCTAAGACTTTGTAGCAATTAACCAAAAATAAACTTGTCATTACAGGCGCATTATTTTCATTTTTTCTTATCATTACATAGTTAAAAGAATAAGCCAGTTCGAAATTACAATTTACGCATGTGCAGTACAATTGACCTTTATGCCCGGCGCACACTGCACGATCTGACTATGATGCGATTTTGGGAAAAGTTGTTATAACATTTGATATGAACCTTCAAACATGTAAAATCTTTGTGATCAAAGTTCCAAATAGCAGTATGAATACTAAAATCGAAATTCCAGGCTACAGCGAGCCCCCATGTAGGAATAAAAGCGAATTCAATTCCAAATCGTAGTGACGTCATACCAATCTTGCGATCGACTAACATTTGAAGCCAATTTGGTCTTTAATCTAACCAGAAGAATTGCAGTTAACCAAAATTTCGATATTAGTATTCGTATCATTATTCCAAACTTCAAATGAGATAATTTCACTTTTTTAAACTTTCACATTTATTGCAAACTGCGATTTGTTCAAAAATCGGGTCGCATGTCGGATCGTACAGTGTGCGCCGGGCTTTAAACGCCGTCATTTTGTACGCACCATGATGCGCGCACCGGTATGATTTTAGATGTTAAACAGGTAGCGCGTCCAACAAAACAAGATGCGCCTGTGCGTACAAATAGGGGTCATTTGTATAATTACGAACTGGCTTATTGTTCAAAAAATAGGAAAAATGTATGTTACCTCAGACATGGTAGTGATCAACCATGAGAATGCCAGTGTGATGAGTACATAAATAGATGGGAACAACCCTCTCAGTGGTCTCAAGGGACTCCCAGAGTAGAACTTTGTGATGAAATAAATACTGGGGGAAACAAATCAAATGAAATTTCCATCAATGAAAGATCATTATCATAGGGATGCAACCAATCATTACCAAATATTTCAATATGTTTTCAGTCATTGAAAGATCATGGAACTTGGAATAAAGAATATCTCTTCAGATACTTCAAAAGACATTCTGCAATTGAAAGGTTATCAAAATGGGAATTAAACAAACTTTTAATAAGGCTTTCAAAGTACTTTCAATAATTGGTAACAGACAAAAAAAAGTTTTTGAACAAATGTTTGAGGGTACATGACAGATTGTCAAAATGCGAAATGAAACAAAATTAACAATTATTTGAAAATTTTAGTTTACTATAAAAAAAATGCAAAAGATCATCAAACCTGAATCAAACAAACCGAGACCTGTGCCTAACTATACTTAGCCACACTTGCTCAAAATAACATTCCAAATGTTCATCCTATTTCACAAACTCTAAAATTTTCACCACAAGAAAAAATAACCAATGGTAAATTCTACAAAATGAAGTTTCATTGGGCAATGTTACATGATTTTGATATAAAAAAGGGCCTACAAATGAAAGCAAGTATAATTTACCTGTGTATAATTCTTGCCAGCATATTTAGACAGTTTGCCAAGATGAACCCAACACTACCAATGGTCTTGGTCAGGTACCATGAAGATGTGAGAAATATGATTGAAAAACCAAGCATCTTGGTGTTATACCTGTTGGAAGATTGATGCAAGTAAACACACATGGATCAGTGGACGAAAAGAGGGAATCCAACAGACTTGGCAGAGACATGACAATAGCATGTTGTATGCAAAAAGAGACATGATATCTGAATGTAACAAAGTATATCAATAATAAGCACATGTTTTAGTCCAGATAGAAGAACTATCTCTTTTTCTTTATCTTGGTCTCCATTTCCATCTCCCCCCCCCTAGTCTGCAAGTACAGACCCTAATTTGACACTTTATCAGAAGATCATTGTGTCTTAAGAGAAGCCTAATTCAGCTACCTTCTGGTCAGGAGTAGTTATAGTACATGGCCTATGATAGTCCTACAGTGCAGATACTCTTTTATGACTGACCAGGGTTTGTGCCTGCAAACTACTCCCCCCTCTCTCTCTCTCTACATGCATACTTTCTATTGACTCTATTTGAACAGTTACCTATCTACTTCTTGTTGGCTCATTGCAGCAAATACAAAGCACTCTGTGGTCCCATTAATAGCAATCAGTAGCACATAGACACAGAACCAGCGCAGGAGCTTAGGACCTGAAAAGTTATAGAGTACATCTCTTCTGTGTCACAAAAAAGTATTTTGCATGAAAATTGAAGTCTTTGGTACTGATAAACCACTCACCAACATTTTCAACTAGGCCTCTATGTACCTGATAAAGAAATCAAAATAAGGCCAGTCTAGAGGTGCAGTAAGAAGTAGGAATATGCATACGCAAAGATGAAGGCCGATATTCACAAAACCTTACTAAGCTTATTCAACTAAGAACAGGAGATCTGGTATAGTATGTAGGCTACTAATGTAGTTCTACATAATAGAAAACTATTTAGCACAGGGCCGGTTATAGACTAGGAAAAGGTACATAAAGGAGTAGGTACTATTAACATGAGGGCATTGAGGCCAACAAGAATGATAGACTTCTCATCTACAACTACTTGGTGCAGAACTAAGAACAGAATCTGTATTAGCTCTAGGAGGCAGTATGAATTGAATAGCTACGTGTAAAATACAAAGACAAACAACAAACACTACCAACTCAGGCCAGGACCAGTATATAGGTCTAGGAGGCTGTACGAAATAGAATGGCTAAAAGATGATGGCTAAGCACTAACATAACAACAAACTAGAAATCTAAACATACCTGGTGGAGAACTTAGCACAGGACCAGCATACAAGTCCAACAAAAGGTAAGAATATGCATAGCCAAATATGAGGATGATGGCACCGACTAGAACAACAAACTTCAGCAGAGACTGCAATACTCTGGACGCTAACTGGATGGAATCCTGGAAAGAACAAAATAAATGATAAAGAATTTTGACCAGGTCATTGTGGTTAATGTTTATAGCTTTGAGGATTATGCTAACAAAATAAAAACAATATAATTTAGAATTCTTACAGCTGTTTGTCATTCACACTGACTTTTCCGTGAGTTATTACCTCATACATTCGGCTTATAATGATTTGGAATATATTTCCCAGAAAAAATTGAAAGCTCATAACTGAAATATTTATCATTTAATGAGTTTAGCATTAAAACTTTCATTTGCATATATATTTCTTCTAAATCCTAACTACCTTCCACAAAAAAGTGAATGGCTTCCAAAATTGTTGTCCAAATATTGATGAGATTTGGAAGTAACACAGATTGGAATATCTTGTCTTGTTACATGAAGCTATATGCACTCGAAAGTGAGGATGACCAGTCTCCTTTAATGGCAAGGATATGACCCTAGTAGCCACATTTGACAAGTGTTATAATTCAGAAACACAGAGTCTAGTACCTTACTTTGTAGCTTAAAGATATGGCCTCACTGAAGTCTATGAACAAAGAAGAGATAACCACTCTCCTGCAGGCAAGAAAATAAACCTAGCAGCCAAATTTCACTGCAAATGCAATTCATTAGCCAAGTACCTTATCTTGTTGCTTGAAGGTATGGCCTCTCTTGAGTGTTTGAGCAAAGAAGAGGTAACCACTCTCCTCTATGGGCAGGAAGATGAACCTAGCAGCCAATGCACCCAGATTGTTGACAGCATCATAGATTCCCTGATCACTGAAACTTAGCACATTCAGCAGGGTCATCACATAACGTTCACCTACAAATAATCAAATCATTTACAAACTAAAATTACTCCCACAGAATATTCTAAAAGAAAATCTTTCCTCATTATATTTTTTTTAATACTTCAATCCAGCTTCCTTCATTTTCCACTGCCAGCATGCTTGCAACCATGGCAGCTATGATACATTTCCTACAAAGTCTGTTCTGCAGACATCACTACCTCAGAGGGGTTTTTTTTTGGTGTAATTTTGTGTGTAATTTGTATTTTATTATGTGAAATTTCATCCTTTCATCAATAGAAAACTTAAGACTACCTTTAAATCTTGTAGTTGATTGAACATGTTCTACAGATCATTAAGAAGACATACCTTCGGTCAAGAGCTGCTTGAGGAATCCTTGCTTGAAGAAACTCCAAGTCAGTCTGGCCAACTCAGGACTAGTCCAAGGCTAGGAACAACAACAATGACATATTTTCATAATTATTATCAATATTATTTAGCATCATATGTGCCTGAGAACAGAAGATAAATGCATACCGGTATTTGTGCTTTCAGAGAGAATCACCTTCTGCGAGTAAGTGAATTGTGAAATGGTTTCCTTGCATTTACTTTTGCACAGAAAGGAAAAATGGCTTTCGTGTTTAAATCTAAGCGAAATTTTGTACATAGCAATGGATTATTCATTAGATCATGCATGGAAAACCATGGATTTATTTAAAGTCTATTTTTCCCATTGAAAATTTCACTGCTTCTAGCGATTCTAGTCAATGTAATTACTTATCCTATAAAGATAGCACCCACTGTCTAGAAAATCTTCTTGAAAAGAAAAGCAAAACCACTGTTGAATATGGCCTGATTGATTGTTTGAAAAATCAAAGGATTTTTTTGAAGGACTTCAAGATACCTCTGAACCCCCCCCCCCCCCCATAAATTAAGAGCACAACAAACTGTTTCAATGTTGTTTATTCAACGTACCTTGTCGGTAAGTTTGCGGGGAAAGAAATCTCGAGCCTCTTTGATGGGAAAAGTGTCATCTTTCTTGGAGAGGAATGTTGCATAGTTGGAGAAGTAGAGGAAATACAAGAACACACAGACATAGCTGTATACAATCTGGAAAGAGAGAGAGAGATAAAATAAAAGATAGTAGTTCATAACATACAAGTAGACCTTGATATGAAAAACATTTAAATAAATATATCAACAAGAACACCGTTTTCACAACTGACTGTAAATGAATACTTTGTAACTGGATATTTCCTACTTCAATTTTCATCTCACAACAAGATTATCAGAATAGAGTAAACTAAATAATCACATGCACAGTTCTGTGTATTGATAAAACAAGCATAGGACATCGAATTCTGCTTCTTGAGATTACGCCTGGACTTTTTCTATGCATTTATATGCCTTAAAGATAAAGTTGAGTTCTGGTCATGAGAGTACATTGTGAAAAAAACTCTCTCAAAGCAATTGGGAAAGGTTGATCATGTCTACATACGAATTAGTGTATACCATGAGGTTTTGGAATTGTCAAAATCAGAAAAATTGACACAGTTTTGCTGAAAAGCACATGCACTGGACACAGAAATTGGTTTATGGGACTGCACACACAATGTGGCATGAATGTTTGGCCCGAACACTTCAGCTATTTCTCGTCAAATTTAGATTACGAGGGCATTTGAAGAGCAACGCTTTTCAGGGGACATTTCTACTATGATGTTCTTCCAAACTGACATAACAGGGACGAGAAAGCTCACAAATTATTTTTCACCTTTCCCAGAACTCAAGCTTCTCTTAAATGTCCTTGATTGGCACAATGGAAATAGCACCTCATATGAATTGCCTTTAAATATGTTTCTTACCTGAGCAACGCAGAAAGCATTAATGCCAATATGAGGGTTGATGACGAGTAAGAAGACAGTCAAGGAACATCGAAACCCAATGGCTATGCCTTCAATCACAACCTGGTTTACAAAACAAGCAGATACCTCGTCAACTTATCACATCAACTTCATGACTGAGACTGAGGTCAGGAGACACAGGAGTGAATAGAGAAAAAGTTATTATGAGGAAATGGACATCTCAGAGGTGCCTTAAAGGAAATGCCTTGAAATAGGTATTAGTAATTTTTTGTTCATTAAAAGTTTGAATTCGCAAAAAAGGGTACGCTGTAAGACAGAAATTAAACCATTACTACTCCATGGACATCAAAATTATAGAAAATTACATCAGTTAAGCAAAACCTGTTATTTAAAAAAATAAAGCCTTAGAAATTGCAAAACACCTAAGAACACAATCGGCTTGTAAGTCAAACCCCCATCAATGCCATATTTCATATTCTCTAAAGATTTAAAGGCCCCTTTAAGAGTCTAATTTGAAGAATAACACTGAACTCGGGGTGGTCCACAAATCAAAATTCAGACTTGTAAAATCGCAACGGGGAAGAAGTATAAATTGATGTATGTGAAGCGCAAAGTCTTTTGCGACCAGAGTCCAGACCCTGCTTGAGAGCCCTGGAAGTTCTTTGGTTCTCTGAGGCTTTCTTGTGCAATATTAGGCATACTTTGAAGCATTTTAAAACAACTTTTATGACCAATATTCCATAAATACTTTGGTTTGAAAATGATTAATTAAGAAATCTTAACCCGTTGCTGAATTTCAAACCTGTCGCTGTTATGTATTAAAACTCCTTGTGGACCACCCTGTGAACTAGCATAGAATATTTGGAAAACACTAGGATTATAATTCATTCTGTAAACAAATTTGGTGTTGATTTACACACAACATAAATAAGAATGAGTATAAGCATCTAGCATGTTACCTTGAGGCGGACAAAGAGCATAGCCTGGCCAACCACCCAGAAGGGTTCGGCTACGAGTTCGATCACGGCGGAGAAGGCAAAGACCAGGACGGAGGTGTTGTAATGTGGGACAATATGAGGGTCTGGTTGGGACAAGAGGGCAATCCAGACATAGCTTAATATCGTGGCACATACCACGCCCAGTGGAAACCTGCAAGACAAAGGTACAACATGGACTTACATGTAAGTAATATTAAATACTGAAAACGATAATCTATTACAAACTGGTTAATGATAAACAATCTGTTATAAAACAGCAACAAGGCTAAATCATGGTATGATTTTTGTTTTCTGTTTTTTTTTTTTTTTTTCTTGCTCATCATTATAATGAGTTTAGTAAAACATTGCAAGTTTCAGTGACATAATATATGGATCAAAGCTTTACAGACAGAAAATAGCAAAGAAAACAAATACATTGATCAATCCTTCTAACAACATTCCAATTTGTAAATATAACTTTCGCATCAAATTTTCTAAGTCAATTTAGAAAACAGAATTTCTCAGGTTAAGAGGCAAATTTGAAAGTGGGAAACAATAATTTTGCTGGAAAATTTCTAATATATCTTTTCCAACATTTCAAAGTAGATTAATGCTAAATTTAACATGACTCCAGTCAGATGGTTACATAATTAATTACTCTATGTATATAACATCAATTTTCCATTTATTTTTTCTCATAACTTTTATTTGTTGACATTACTGGAATACTTACGAGCACCACAGAAGGTTGATAACCTGAGGCCAGTAGTGCTTACTGCTTTGACTTAAACAAGCTCTGCGGAATGCTTCCCTGGCTATGAACAGGATGGTGGAGTACAGAAGCATCAGTCTAGATGAGGAGTGAAACAAACAAACATGTTTTAACAAAGTAAAGCTACATGTACATGTATGAAGAGCAATACAGGGCAAATCCAAGCTATTTTGTGTCCCATACGTCACTGACCATATCTAAAACTGTAATAACTGATGAGATAGCTTAGCGAAATGCAATGGCACATAAAGACGCTGGAAAGACACAAAGAGGAAGCTTGCAAGTTTTGTCTGTGCTTCTAAAATTAGAATCAGTCATATCTGAATAAAAGTTTTCATATCATTTTGCCTTGAAAGTGTTCAAAGAAGTAAATACTAATTCTACATCCTAATAATTTGGTTCTGCCTCTATAGAATAAAATTTAGATTTTGAATAATTTTGTCATATGCGTCTTTCCAAAGTCTTTACATACCACGACGTTTAGCTAAGCTACCTTACTGTATATCAAGCTGATAGCTCTCCTAGAGCTTGAATCAGACACACAAAAATAGTTAAATTATATTTTGATCTCAGTTCATTAATTAATACGATTCCATACTACATTTCCATATCAATTGGCGATGTGTGGGACATACCTTGGACTTGCCCTACAACTAAATTACAGCAATTTGTGTAGAGTGTAAGAACAATAATTAGAGTAACCAAAGAAAAAATAAGACAAATAATAAGACACAAACTTAAAATTCTGAGACAGGCTTCATGGAAATACTTATATGATGTGCTGTAATATGGGACAGCTCTCCATTTGTTTTGTACATGGAATGTGATATACCAAAGCTGTCCATCAGGAAACCTTTCTTTAAGACCATTACTAAGAAGGAATAAGAATTCCCCGTATTCTCTGTCTGTTGCTTACACTGATAAAATGGATGTGTCTGGATATTTATCCATCATGAAATTCCTTGAACGCCTCAAATCCAATTTCAGGTATATTTATTTAATTTATACAGCAAAATAATATAGAATTCATCATAATATTAGTCAGTTTTAGTCACCTTACATTGACGACTCCTAACATGTCCTCATGCACATAGCCATACTTGATGATGAAGGCATTCAGCATGAATGTCAGCACACGGAACATCACCTTTTACAAACAAGACAATACATAGTATGCTGAATCGCCAAATATACAAATAGTACTCGCTAAGTGAAGCCTAACAGTGTTCTCAAAGTTTATGTACAGTGAAACCTGTCTATAAAGACCGCTCAAGGGAGATAAGAAAAGCGGTCTTTATAAGCAGGTGGTCTTTATGGATAGGTTCCTTTAATACATGTTTTAATAGAAAATGCTGTTCAAGAGAAACATAAATTGTGGTCTTTCTATACAGGTGGTCGCTAAAGCAGGTTTGACTGTATTTCCTTTGGGATTTCAATTAGAGACACATTACCTCATGCTACCATAGGTCAATATTTCTAAGAAAGAAAAAAAATTCTGACTTCTCATTTCAATGTTTTGTAATATCTAGTCTCATCTTCAGTGTGTCTGTGCAATTTCAAAGAGGATTTGAAGATGGATTTACGTTTTAAAGCATGCCTTAGATAAATCATCCTTACTGCAGTCCAAATCAAAATATGCTCTAGACATAAAAAGCAAGTTCCAGGATGGTAGGTAAGAAATATATGATCAGCATCATCTAAGGCTGCAAAATGTATTCAAAAAGACATTGGACATCCTTAATTAAAGGGCTAGTCATTTTGTTGTACATGTAATAAAGCTTTGTTTGTTCAGTTTTAAATTACTGAAATATAGCTAATGGGATAGTCAACCTTAGTCTAATATAGGTTTGTTTATTCAGTTTAGAATTACTGTAATATATATTCATGCAGATAATCTATATGATATGACTTTCTAAAGAGATTGATCTATCCAGAAGTGTGCTCACTCAGCAGATTGATGCGGTATGGTCAATTTATCTTTATATTCCACTTCATTGAAATTTCATAAAGAAGAAATAACCATTTCTTATGCTCGTCTGATGCTGTTGTTATGCCCATAATCGCAGGATTACAACAATGCACATCATTTTACTGAAGTTCTGTTCACAAACTCTAGTAATACTCATATGTTCACTAGAGGGTTGATGAAAGGGAAATGAATTACCCCCCCCCCCCAAAAAAAAAAAAAAAAAAAAAAAAAAAAAAAAATCCTAAATGGTTTAATAATATACGAACACAGGCTTGATAATCACCTGAAGTACCATGTTGTAAGAGGCTGATCTAGCACTGCTTGCTAGCACAGACTGGTCTCTTTCTGCAGGCATCTTGAATGTATCCAACTCTTTTACAGTTTCCTCAAAATACAAAGAATTCTAGTATGAAGGCTGAAAGATAAAAAGGATGAAGCTAGCAATATACATGTATACTGATTTACAGATGTACTGCAAATATTTTCTGTAAAGCAGAGGGTAATTTGAGTACATCTACATTTGCTTATTTTTGAATGAATGCAAGGAAGGAATGAATTTCGACATTTTTAGATAAAATTTGTGTCACATAGCACATTTTCAAGTAACTTAAAGTACCACATACTCCTCCTACTTGTTCTGCTGGAAGAAGATGAAGGAGTAAGAGGAGAATAAGGCAAAGTATAGAAGAATGAGATGGAGAAAAAGAAAAAATAGATTAAAAGGATATGAAGACGAAGAAGAAAGAAAGAAAGAAGAAGAAGAGAAGGAGGGGGAGGAGGAGGGGGAGGAGGAGGAGGGGGGAGGAGGAGGAGGGGGAGGAGGAGGAGGAGGAGGAGGGGGAGGAGGAGGAGGAGGAGGAGGAGGAGGAGGAGGAGGAGAAGGAAGAATAATAGAGTAGCAAATTAGAATCTTCAAAAGAAGGAAAGAAAGAAACTGCAAAGATGAAAATTTACAAGATCTGAATCCAAAGATAATTAAAATTCAAGAGGAAACAAAAGAGAAAATTCAAGAAATGGAGTGAAATGAGGATCCACAAAGAAAAAGTCAAAGTCCACTCATAGGTACACGCCATTGCCGACTGTGTAGTAACGCAGCCAACACACATCCCATACCTAAACTGCATCACTGTGCATTTTTGGCTATATTTAATTGAATATAATATATTACAGTTTACTTATATCCAAAGAATTATATTGAATAATAGATGATTAAAACTTACCAGGTTGTTTTGTGACCTTTGAAGAGGGTTTCCTGAAATTTTGGGTCCTTTTTGTCGATAACTGCTATCGAGACTGTCCCGTCAGCATCCAGTTTGTATTTTTCACGATTATGATGAAGGGAGCCCTCAGCGCTCGTAGTAGTACCGGCGCGATGGGTTCGTCGATCTCCTACGAAGACCTGAAAGGGCCAAACTGACGACGTAAAAAAAGAAAAAATATTACGTACGTACGTAATAATTACTACGTACGTACGTAATATTTTTTATTTTTTTACGTCGTCAGTTTGGCCCTTCCAGGTCTTCGTAGAATAGCTTGTGTGCGTAACATTCTGCGTACGTATCAACGGTGCGTAACCATGTAGAGCGGCCTCACTAGTGCGCAACATATTGAGAGCAATCGTGATCCGTATGCAGGTGTGGGTAACAAGTACCAAAAAGAGGGCTGTAAATGTAAGTTTTTATAACTTTCTACATTTTGTATCTTAACGAACTGATAACTTAAACTCTAAAGAATGATACTTAAGTATTAGTTTGCCCACAAAAACATCCATTTGAAACAAAATTACATCTGTATCCCCAATACCCAGTATACACACATGTATATGGTTCTAATGGTCAATATGACCATTGCTTGCTGATGTGTCAAAGTCCACTTCTCATGACAAAAAATCAACAAAGAAAACTAAAATTATTTTGATTTTTGACAAAGCCATGTTTGTCGATTTCAGGCAAAGACATGCACAACACAGATGTAAACTTTGAGTTGACTCATCCGGCGTCACTTCAGAAGAAAAAAAATTAAATCCCCATCCCCCCCCCCCCCCCCCCCCCCCAAAAAAAAAACACATACGCATACGCATACACACAGGCAACCGACAAGTTCCGACAAAAAAGTCAATACATGGGACAACAGTATTATTTACACTTAGAAGTTGTCCACATTCACGCTTTAAAATTGTCCCTCCTTTGAATACTTAAGTTAACACTTATCACGTAAAATGTGAGATATACCTCTCAACTATTGTTCAAATTAGAATCATTCATTAAACCGATGGTCTTTATACTATATATTCTATTTATAACACGCTTACCCTTCTCTCATGGCTTCGCTGCTGTTTCTTGGTCCACAAGTACAACGCCTGCTGAACCAAAGACAAATTACTTTTACGTACTTCCGTATTACATTCGGCAGGCGTAGACTCGAAAATTACGTTCGCCATATAGGAAGAAGTTGTCTCATATTTTCTCGATATTTCATATCTTATTCTATATTTTTCAAATCTAATTTTTGCACCAGAGGAAGGATGGATAGTTCAAAAAAATAATTTCTGCAACCTTTTATATGCCACTACATGTATAAATCCCCGGGATTCATCCAATGTATATGGTTTAATAGAAATATTATATTAAAAAACGAAGCAATTCTTTTTATATGAAGACTGGTTAGATAAAGGAATGTATATTAGTGACCTACTGAACCCTCCTCATCCTGGTATCAAACTTTTTGAACAGCTTGTACTTGATTTTAATGTCAATGTAAATGACAGGAGGAAATACAACTTCTTGTTGAAAAACATTCCCCAACAATGGCTTGATAGATCAGAACATAGTCAAGAAGTAAGCTTAGAGATCGCAGAAGGTTCCGAAATTTGCTTACAACATTATGAGGGAAAATTGTATCCCTGATAAGCGTATATCATTTTGGAATGACCTATCTAATATATATTCTGTAAATTGGGATACAATACATAACTTTAAAAGCTCAATCTATACTCGTATTCGGTCATTTTATTTCAAAACTTTTTCATAAAGCCATTGCACTGAATGATTTTCTACATAAAATAAAAAGAAAAGATATTTCCTACTGCTCTTTGTGTAAAACTGAGCCAAAACATTTTTTAAACACCTTTTTATTGAATGTGACATTGTAATATCAATTTGGAATCAAACGATTAATGCTATAATATTTAACCAAAAAAAGTAATAAAAGCATAAATCCCTCTATTATACCTTTGATAAAATGTTTAATTACCATGCAAGACATACATTTTTAACTGACATTTCTTGTATTGAAGTACTATATTTACATTTGTAAATTTCAGAGTAAATCCCGCAACTTTCAAGGCTTCAAGGCTTATATGAAAACAAACAAAGAAATTGAATACCGTCTGGCAAAAAGGAAGGGAAAACTTACGATATACTTTCGTAAATGGAGTTTTGAATTGTAATAACTTTTTGAAATTGCCTACTATAATTGGTTGATTCGTTGACTTGTAGGACCACTTATTTATAAGGACCGCTATCCATAATGCGTGACTAAATGAATAGCGGTTTTGTATGAATAGCGGTCCTTGTAAATAGCGAGCAAACCATAGACAAATGACCTGCTATTCATAAGGACCTCCATTCATTAGGACCAATATTCATAAGGACCGCTATTCATAATGCGTGTTAAATGAATAGCGGTTTTCTATGAATAGCGGTCCTTATGAACAGCGAGCGGACCCGGTTTTAGTTCCCCTCGTATTACGTTGAATTTATTGTAATTGTAACTTACATGTTATTTGAAAAGGCTCAAATAGTAGAAGAGATCGAGACCCCGTAGAAATCCCATGGACTATGCATGCTTATGGCCTTCCAACTGCCATACGTTAATTACACCCCAAAGCAGGAATAATTTTAATTCCCCCAGAATTTGATTGAATTTTTTTTTAATGTCACTTAAATAAAATTTAAAGCTCTTAAAACGTATAATTAATGTTCAGCTAGTCAAATAGGCCCCGCATAAATCCCAGGGACTATGAATACTTTTGTGACAAAAAAAGTGTCGCCACACGCAAAAAGAAGGAATTTCAGAGGGATTATATTTCTCCTAGTTTTTGTTTTAAATAAGAAAATGTGACTTATATGTAATTTTGAGATTCTGGAAAAGCTTAATAAAGGCTCAAAAATTGAAAATACCCCGCAGAAATCCCAGGGACTATGCATGTTTTTGGCTTTCCAGCTGCCATAATAAGGTTAACACGCAAAACAGGGATTTTGGAATGAATTTAATTCCCATAGCGGTATACTCAGACAATATGTCATATGAAATTATGAAAAATGTGGCTTACATAAAATTTGAAACTATAAAAAAGGTATAATCATGGCTCAACAATCCCAGGGACTATACATGCTTGTGACCAACAAAAAAAAAAGAATAAAAAGTCAGCTGCCATATTATTACGTATACAACTGTTTGTGAGTTGTGCCTTGTGGCGTCATGTGAACGAGTACGAGCCATGTTAGGAGCATACGAGCGCACCACAATATGCACGTGTAACCACTCTTCGCATTTATACTCTTTGGAGATACGTACATGTACGTACCCGAGTCAATCCAATGAGATCCCAAGGAGGTATCATTGGTCAAGGGGTCAATCTTGGCCATCGATATCTCTCCAACCTGGGGAGTCTAATTGAGGCCGGTACGGCATCCGCGTCCATGAAAATGAGGAAAAGGGATTGTTTTTTTCACAACCAGACGGGTATCCCGGGGATCTCGTTAAGGGTATCAAACACAGGATTTCTGATAATTTAGGTTATCAAATTCACCAGTGATGAGAAAAGATCCTCGAAAAGGGTAGGAAATTTGACAGTAGGCCTACCATTCGGGAGCCGGGTGCCGGTCAGGAGCAACGAATCCGAAAATACACGATAAAAAGAATCCAAATAGGTTCTTTTCTATTCTTTCAATGAAAACATTCTATAATGTGTTCCAAAGTAAATATTTGTCTTTAAGTAACTCTTCCTTTTTGGCCAAAAAGGACCAAGATGAACCAATCCTCGAATATGGCAATACTATTACTATGCAAGATCTAAAAAAAAAATCCCTGTTAAGGATCTAAAAATCAGACATTTTTTGCGGGTTTCCCTGAATAAGGTATCAAAAATCTCTTGACTTAAATCCTCGTTTAGGGTGCTTTTCAGAAAGTCATGGACGAGGATGCCGTACAGGCCTCAATGAGACCCCCCCCCCCCCCCCGGGATCCGACAACTAGTAGTCATGATAGTAGTGCGGTGTTATACACAACAGTATATGATACCCTGCTTTGTCCTAATTAATTCACGAGTGTGAAGTTACTTAGGGGGGGGGGGGGGGGGGAGAGCAGGAGGATTTCCATGTGGATGGAAATGATTTTTTTTTAATGAAAAGAGTTCAGGCATTGAGGGAGCACTGGTATCAGGGAGGGGCATCTATGGGTGAAAAATACGAATTAAAAGATAGGCCACAGATTAGGGAAAGGGTGTGAGAGGGGGTCCTATTATATTTTCTCCCCTATCCCCTATCCCCAGGATCCCCTTCTCTCCCTCTCTCTTAATTTTCTCTCTCTCTCTCTCTCTCCCTCTCTGTATATATATATATATATATACATAATAAGTCATACATATATCTTTCATTTAGCGATAGAATAAACTCAACCTATTATTTTCATTTATGTTTCTTAATTGTCACATCGTTCCTGTCTTATAGTCAACATGCCTTCACACAGTGGCGTAGCTACCCCCGCCGCCTTGAATGGCGGAAGAACTTAACAAAGAAAGAAAACGAAAGGGAGAAAAGGAAAGGGAGAAGGGGAAAAGGAAGAGAAAAGAAGACGAAAGGACCCCTTCCCGCACCCTCTCCCTAATCAGTGGGCTTTAAATCTGCATTGAATTTTCCAAGTAAGACCGGTGGCTCCCCCCCCCCCCCCCTATTTGCCAGTGCCCTCTCAGTGACTCGAATCATGCTACGCCACTGCCTTCACATAATATAATTACAGTTATCAGGAGTAGGCTTAGAATGTACAGAAACAAGAATGACATCGTTTGTAAAACAGCAGTTGGTTATTTTGGATAATATTTTATTCAATTTTGTAAATACTCTGTCTATCCCCCTCTCTCACTATGTATTATGAATCTTCATGCCGGTGTGGCTGGTACACGGGCCACGATTACCACATTTGTTTTTTAATTTAAGTTCTGTTCTGTATTATGCAGCAGCATAGACAACGTAAGTCAAAGTTGGACTCGCTTTATATTTGGCGCATCCAAGGGAGTTTTTTCTTTCCCATTACTGAATCGATGTCAATCTCTCGTGTCTGCTTGCAGTCCTTGTTGTACATGGGCAGAAGAAATGGTTGATTTCCTATTTGTTAGCCATTGTAACCTCCTCTTTTCCATATCCTTATCAATAGTGTTTTCTTCCTCATTTAGCAGTGATGGCTTCAAGTCTGTTGTGATATCATAAGAATTAACTTGGTCTGGTCCGTTAAGGTTGTTATGGCCATTCAATAGGGTTCTTTCGTTTTCGATTGGTTGTTCTATATCAATTTCTGTGGTTGATTGAGCTGTACCCTCCGGTACTGGAAGAAGAACATCTGACATTGCCGAGGCACTGATATCAACTGTATTTGCTGAGGAGGATTTGATGTCTTTTGATACAGGCTTCTCCTCCTTTAAGCCAGTACTAGGTGAAGTTGAAGGGCCATCGACATCTATCTCAGTTGACGGTGGTCGTTTGCTCTGCTCTGTGCTCGTCTCCTTCCTGAGGTCGATGCCACCAGTGCAGACGTTCAGTGTGTTGGATTTTGATGATGGCGCCAATCTGCATTATCTGCTAGCTCTTCGGATCGTCATTCTGCATTTGTCGGATCTTCTGAACTGTTTTGAAGGGGAAAAAACCCAAAACAAATATGAAACGAGATTAATTGTATTCGATAGCAAAAATCTGTTATCTAAGCAGATTTTGTCAAAGTAAATATCCCATTTTCTACTGAATTTCTTGTGGATATGTCATGTTTGTATTTCTCATAATTATCCCATGAGTGTCAGTTCCTATATACATAGCCTGCTGTATGGTAGTTTCTATCATTGATTTGTTATCGCTATTATATAGTTTTGATTACAAATGTTAAACAGATTTAACCCTTTCATGACTAGAATTATTTAAGGGCTAAAATTATCACATTTTATTCTTTAAATTGGCAACAATAATAATTTTATTTTGGTGCTCTATGGTTCTAATAAGATTTAATGTCTGTGAACATAATATACATGGTTAGGAAGTTTGTCGAAAAGTTGAAAAAAATTGCCAATTTTGATAAAAAACAATGATTTTGACCTCTCAAAGTGTTGCCAATTTAGGGATTTTAATACTTATTTTCCTTTTTAACATTCCTGGCATCAAACGCAATATGCTCATGTAACACAGTGTGTGCAGAAATTTTTGCTCTTTATATTCATGCATCTGGTATATTTTTTAGGGCTCCAAATGAAAAGTTATTGAGCCAATCCACACAATGTGGAGTTCTGTCCTGAAAGGGTTAACGAATGAATAATTATGCTCAATATGTCTATTGTGCTCTCGTACTTCTCGCTATATTGACGACTTCAATGAAATAAGTTTGAATAAGTAGGCTGAGGGGGAAAAGATTAAATAAGGAACAAACCTGAAAATATCCGAAATCCGGCAGTTCTGTATCTTCGTCATCTGATTGGAAGTCGTCTTCGTCGTTCTCGTCCTCCTCCTTCTTTCCGGCAACCTTCTCAAGGTCATAGTCGATGCTGTTCAGAACGTTGCAGCTCAGTAGCATCATAATCCATCGAAGGCATCACTCCATTAGTCAGGATGTCACCAGACTCCCCATTGAATGATTGGTTCTTCTTTAGTGCTTCGACTACTCCCATGGCATCCTTTTGAATGATGCACCAGTGATGCCTCTCTCGGGCCATTCTTAGCTCTGTCATTTGAAGTTCTACTACATCCTGTGGAATAAGAGAGTTAAAGGAGAATCACAATAAATGAATTTCGAAAACATACCGTACTAGCCATTCATTTATCACGTATACAATAATGTATTGTAGTTCTCAAAATTATGCCAGGATCCGTTCTTACTGACAAGGCCCGCGGTAAATGGTCATTTCTATCATAATATTATTATGATTTTATTTTTCATCATTACAGTTTTTATCAGTTATAAAACAGATGTGAAAAATACTTTTGTACAATATTGTCCCAATATTATAGTTTAACCTATATATAAACATTAATAATAAGTTTTGTTTGGCTAATTTTTTGACCACTTTAAAAAGTTTGAAGAAGGATGGGACATACCTTGAAATATCCGACATCGGGCAGTGTATCTTCGCCATCTGATTCAAATTCTTGACCCTTTCCTGCATCTTTCACGCCGTCATAGTCGATGTTGCTGAAAATGGCGTCAAGAAGCCAATTTGCAACTTCCTTAGAAGCCGATTCGTCCTTTGATTGGGTTTCCTGCAACTCAGTAGCATCACCACCCATCAAAGGCATCTCTCCATTAGTTGGGATGTCCTCAGACTGCTTCTCATCGACTGACTGGCTCTTCTGCAATGCCTCAATAACTTTCATGGCATCCCTTTGAATGATGCACCGGTGAAACCTGTCCCGGGCCATTCTTAGCTCTGTCATCTGAAGTTTTGCAATATCCTGCAAAATAAGATACATGTAGTTGAAGGAGAATTTCATCAAAGTTTGAATCTCTTAACGCAAGCAAGCACTTAATAGATGTAAATGTCTTTACGCAAGAACTCCTTTGTTCGTATCTTACAATTATAATTATTTGCATTATCATGTTATCGACGTTATGTGCTTAACTGAATCATTGAAAGCAGAAAGTCTTTTTATAAGTGATATGAGAAAATAATGATATTTATGCTCAGTATAATTATATGAATGTTGAAATGGGCTATCTAAAAATCGTCATTGTAACAGAAGAAAGGGTAAAATGGATGAGAGAGTGAGAGACATATCAGGCGCTGTGGAACATGCAGTCTTGAGAGGAGAGAATACAAGTATGTGTACATGTATTTTTAAAAAATGTAATGGAGAGCGAAAGAGAGACTAAAAAGAAAGAAAAGAAAGATGGAATATAGAAAGAAAAAAGTAAAGAGAAGAGAAAATATGAGAGAACGATTAACAGAGATCAGAGATAATGAGAGGAATTAAGGGATGAAGGATGAGGACAACCTACCTTTAGATTCTGCATTCGCCTTGCCAGGGCATCGTCAATTGTTTTGCCTTTGATGTTGTTAGAAGTGTCATCATGCCCTGTCTGTACGGCGGCCGCACTGTCATCTTCGTGAGAAAGAATATGATCAAAAGTATATTGTTCAGTTGAAATATCATATTTAATGAAAGATTCATAGTATTGAATATTTCAAGAAACTTTGTTCATACATAAAATCATATGTATTTAATTAAGAAAAATATAATTTGGTATTAAATCAGATTTCAGTTTTGAGTAAGTTTAATCATTAGGGATTATTTCTTAATCAAATACCATACCATCTCCCACCCCAAACTCCTCAGGTAGGCATCCAACGTCAGAGAAGCTCTCCTTGACGAAACCCTGGTTGAATCCAGTGCTGATGGATTCATCAAGGCCATCGAAGACGTACCTTCCGTACCTGTCCGTTTCATCCCCACGGTGAAATGGTTTGCTCCGTATGCACCCCATACTAGTATATTATTTCAAAGCAAAAATTCGAATATCAAGTATGAAACTCAATACACCGATACTATTCGCAAGTGGCACTGGTCGTGCAGTATGTAAACAGATTGGTCGCCATGCCATACTCACAACGCGAAGTCTCGCGCATTCTGATTGTGACGTAACAATGGATTCGCGTAAACGCTTGTGACGCTCCAGTTTATGTAAAACAATACCCTTTAAAAATTTAACAATCTAAATGCAAATTTAAAAGCCTAATGTTACACATTTATTGATATTTCATTAAGAAAGAATAATAATTTTGGTTAAAGTCAGTTTCAAATTGATACTTAACATAATTGTACAATATTATTCTCTTCGTTTTCAATTGTATTCATCTGTATTCAATTGATATGTTAATTTCGTATGATACGTGTATTCTATTTCTTATAGTGTGTATATTTGTATGATTTTTTAAACAATTAAAAGAGATATTGTTATGTTATCTACGATCCATCGTGCTACATCTTTCAATTTACAATCATGATAAGTTCTTCATACATGTTAATATCTATCCTGGAATTACTTCCATCAATTTTTGAGGCATCTTTGAAGTTTGAGCATCCTCGAAGTAGACACCACCATTAACGATCGATAGTGTCTGTTTTCTGCATATGCAGATTTTATTTATTTTATGTCATTCTAACTGCTTGTTCCAAACAACGAAACAGTGTTGCTTTAGAATGGTGTTTTTCTTAAAAGATTAATTAGCCTATGTTTTGATAATGTTTTGACATTTAGCTGGGACGAGTATTCCTTTTTGTTATTAGGCAAGGCCCTCTAGAGTTCAGTGCTGCATGCGAATTCGTGAATATGGCAGATGCTGAAGAGTACGACAGAAGTGACGCAGAAAGCGATGGTGAAATTCGAGGTAGGATTTTTAAATTCAGTCAATATATGCTTATTCATAGTAATTTGAGAAGTTCATTACGCATTTCAACTCAGTTTAAAGGCGTTACAATTTGTTATTATGCTGTAATTTACGATTTTATTTCGCCCCTGATGCACCGTCAATCAGATTACCACAGTCCCATATATTGAATTCAGTGTGTAACTTTGTTAGTGCATGTAGTGTGTATGAAATTCTACCGACTTGTCTGAAACCACTCCCGGGTACATTTCTGTAAAATAGTTGGTATTTTCTGTCGCATGTACTAAAGGTATGGGGGAAAAAATAAGATAAATATTTTAAATACTTGCTTTCAAATTCAGCCCTTAAAAATCTCACTCCTACCTCAAATGGCCGTTAGGAACACTCCCGGGTACATTCCTGTAAAATAGTTGGTATTTTCTGTCGCATGTACTAAAGGTATGGGGGGAAAATAAGATAAATATTTTAAATACCTTGCTTTCAAATTCAGCCCTTAAAAATCTCACGCCTACCTCAAATGGCCGTTAGGAAGAACTTTTAATATTTTCAGCAAAATCCAAAGTCAAAATCTTGTCCAAAACCGGAGAAATCCCCGCCGATTTGTTTCGCGATCGCGTGTTGTTTACATACTGCCGATGTCTTAGACTAAAATCGGCCAATAAAATGTTTGTCCACGAAGAAACTCGGGATCGCAAGCGCACATCGATCTTTACGATCGCGCACACAGAAAATCGGGACTTTCCGTGTATGCCACATAGGGACCGAATTTTTAAGGACAAAACTCTTTTGGGGAGATGTCAGCGCCCGCGGCGACCAGGAAATGTACACAATGACTCCGATAGCTCGTTTCGCGAGAATCAACAGTAAATTACGGATTTGATTTTTGGAAATATCTTTTCCAACATCGGTGAGTTGAATTTATTGTATTTCTTGGATATTTTGTTGTCGGTTTTTGTAAACTAAATGCCGATTTTGAGTGAATGTTTGTGACTTTTGTGCAGTGGTGTTTTAAAAAGTTGAGGTGTATGACTGCCTAAATTATACACACGAAGTATAGGAATGTAGCTATGAGTGGTTAGGAAGAACTTTTTATATTTTCAGCAAAATCCAAAGTCAAAATCTTGTCCAAAACCGGAGAAATCCCCGCCGATTTGTTTCGCGATCGCGTGTTGTTTACAAACTGCCGATGTCTTAGACTAAAATCGGCCAATACAATTTTTGTCCACGAAGAAACTCGGGATCGCAAGCGCACATCGATCTTTACGATCGCGCACACAGAAAATCGGAACTTTTCCGTGTACGCCATAGGGACCGAATTTTTGAGGACAAAACTCTTTTGGGGAGATGTCGGCGCCCGCGGCGACCAGGAAATGTACACAATGACTCCGATAGCTCGTTTCGCGAGAATCAACAGTAAATTACGGATTTGATTTTTGAAAATATCTTTTCCAACATTGGTGAGTTGAATTTATTGTATTTCTTGGATATTTTGGGGTCGGTTTTTGAAAATTAAATGCCGATTTTGAGTGAATATTGGTGACTTTTGTGCAGTGGTGTTTTAAAAAGATGAGGTGTATGACTGCCTACATTATACACACGAAGTATAGGAATGTAGCTATGAGTGACTGAAACCACTCCCGGGTACATTTCTGTAAAATAGTTGGTATTTTCTGTCGCATGTACTAAAGGTATGGGGGGGGAAATAAGATAAATATTTTAAATACTTGCTTTCAAATTCAGCCCTTAAAAATCTCACTCCTACCTCAAATGGCCGTTAGGAAGAACTTTTGATATTTACAGCAAAATCCAAAGTCAAAATCTTGTCCAAAACCGGAGAAATCCCCGCCGATTTGTTTCGCGATCGCGTGTTGTTTACAAACTGCCGATGTCTTAGACTAAAATCGGCCAATATAATTTTTGTCCACGAAGAAACTCGGGATCGCAAGGGCACATCGATCTTTACGATCGCGCACACAGAAAATCGGAACTTTTCCGTGTACGCCATAGGGACCGAATTTTTGAGGACAAAACTCTTTTGGGGAGATGTCAGCGCCCGCGGCGACCAGGAAATGTACACAATGACTCCGATAGCTCGTTTCGCGAGAATCAACAGTAAATTGCGGATTTCATTTTTGTAAATATCTTTTCCAACATTGGTGAGTTGAATTTATTGTATTTCTTGGATATTTTGGGGTCGGTTTTTGAAAATTAAATGCCGATTTTGAGTGAATATTGGTGACTTTTGTGCAGTGGTGTTTTAAAAAGATGAGGTGTATGACTGCCTACATTATACACACGAAGTATAGGAATGTACCTATGAGTGACTGAAACCACTCACGGGTACATTTCTGTAAAATAGTTGGTATTTTCTGTCGCATGTACTGAAGGTATGGGGGAAAAATAAGATAAATATTTTAAATACCTTGCTTTCAAATTCAGCCCTTAAAAATCTCACTCCTACATCAAATGGCCGTTAGGAAGAACTTTTGATATTTTCAGCAAAATCCAAAGTCAAAATCTTGTCCAAAACCGGAGAAATCCCCGCCGATTTGTTTCGCGATCGCGTATTGTTTACATACTGCCGATGTCTTAGACTAAAATCGGCCAATAAATTTTTTGTCCACGAAAAACTCGGGATCGCAAGCGCACATCGATCTTTACGATCGCGCACACAGAAAATCGGGACTTTTCCGTGTACGCCATATAGGGACCGAATTTTTAAGGACAAAACTCTTTTGGGGAGATGTCAGTGCCCGCGGCGACAAGGAAATGTACACAATGACTCCGATAGCTCGTTTCGCGAGAATCGAGAGTAAATTACGGATTTCATTTTTTGAAATATATTTTCCAACATCGGTGAGTTGAATTTATTGTATTTCTTGAATATTTTGGGGGCGGTTTTTGTAAATTAAATGCCGATTTTGAGTGAATGTTGGTGACTTTTGTGCAGCGGTGTTTTAAAAAGTTGAGGTGTATGACTGCCTACATTATACACACGAAGTATAGGAATGTAGCTATGAGTGGCTCTAACCACATCAGCAAGCAATGGTCATATTGACCATTAGAATCATATACATGTGTGTATACTGGGTATTGGGGATACAGATGTAATTTTGTTTGAAATTGATGTTTTTGTGGGCAAACTGATACTTAAGTATCATTCTTTAGATTTTAAGTTATCAGTTCGTTAAGATACAAAATGTAGAAAGTTATAAAAACTTACATTTACAGCCCTCTTTTTGGTACTTGTTACCCACATCTCCATACGGATCACGACTGCTCTCAATAATGTTGCGCACTAGTGAGGCCGCTCTACATGGTTACGCACCGTAGATACGTACGCAGAATGTTACGCACACAAGCTATTCTACGAAGACCTGAAAGGGCCAAACTGACGACGTAAAAAAATAAAAAATATTACGTACGTACGTAGTAATTATTACGTACGTACGTAATATTTTTTCTTTTTTTACGTCGTCAGTTTGGCCCTTTCAGGTCTTCGTAGGAGATCGACGAACCCATCGCGCCGGTACTACTACGAGCGCTGAGGGCTCCCTTCATCATAATCGTGAAAAATACAAACTGGATGCTGACGGGACAGTCTCGATAGCAGTTATCGACAAAAAGGACCCAAAATTTCAGGAAACCCTCTTCAAAGGTCACAAAACAACCTGGTAAGTTTTAATCATCTATTATTCAATATAATTCTTTGGATGTAAGTAAACTGTAATATATTATATTCAATTAAATATAGCCAAAAATGCACAGTGATGCAGTTTAGGTATGGGATGTGTGTTGGCTGCGTTACTACACAGTCGGCAATGGCGTGTACCTATGAGTGACTGAAACCACTCATAGCTACATCCCTATACTTCGTGTGTATAATGTAGGCAGTCATACACCTCAACTTTTTAAAACACCACTGCACAAAAGTCACAAACATTCACTCAAAATCGGCATTTAATTTACAAAAACCGACCACTAAATATCCAAGAAATACAATAAATTCAACTCACCGATGTTGGAAAAGATATTTCCAAAAATCAAATCCGTAATTTACTGTTGATTCTCGCGAAACGAGCTATCGGAGTCATTGTGTACATTTCCTGGTCGCCGCGGGCGCCACTCATAGCTACATTCCTATACTTCGTGTGTATAATTTAGGCAGTCATACACCTCAACTTTTTAAAACACCACTGCACAAAAGTCACAAACATTCACTCAAAATCGGCATTTAGTTTACAAAAACCGACAACAAAATATCCAAGAAATACAATAAATTCAACTCACCGATGTTGGAAAAGATATTTCCAAAAATCAAATCCGTAATTTACTGTTGATTCTCGCGAAACGAGCTATCGGAGTCAATGTGTACATTTCCTGGTCGACGCGGGCGCTGACATCTCCCCAAAAGAGTTTTGTCCTTAAAAATTCGGTCCCTGTGGCATACACGGAAAAGTCCCGATTTTCTGTGTGCGCGATCGTAAAGATCGATGTGCGCTTGCGATCCCGAGTTTTTTCGTGGACAAAAATTTTATTGGCCGATTTTAGTCTAAGACATCGGCAGTATGTAAACAACGCGCGATCGCGAAACAAATCGGCGGGGATTTCTCCGGTTTTGGACAAGATTTTGACTTTGGATTTTGCTGAAAATATCAAAAGTTCTTCCTAACGGACATTTGAGGTAGGAGTGAGATTTTTAAGGCCTGAATTTGAAAGCAAGTATTTAAAATATTTATCTTATTTTTCCCCCCATACCTTTACTACACGCGACAGAAAATACGAACTATTTTTGCATATTGTATTCGTAGTGGTCAATATGACCACTATTCGTGGTGTGGCGGGCGCTGACATCTCCCCAAAACTAAAGAGTTTTGTCCTTAAAAATTCGGTCCCTATATGTGGCATACACGGAAAGTCCCGATTTTCTGTGTGCGCGATCGTAAAGATCGATGTGCGCTTGCGATCCCGAGTTTCTTTGTGGACAAAAATTTTATTGGCCGATTTTAGTCTAAGACATCGGCAGTATGTAAACAACACGCGATCGCGAAACAAATCGGCGGGGATTTCTCCGGTTTTGGACAAGATTTTGACTTTGGATTTTGCTGAAAATATCAAAAGTTCTTCCTAACGGCCATTTGAGGTAGGAGTGAGATTTGTAAGGGCTGAATTTGAAAGCAAGTATTTAAAATATTTATCTTATTTTTCCCCCATACCTTTACTACACGCGACAGAAAATACCAACTATTTTTGCATTTTGTATTCGTAGTGGTCAATATGACCACTATTCGTGGTGTGACTGAAACTTTGATTTTGAAAATGAAAAATGGAAGGAGGAAGAGAAGGGAGATAAGAAAGGGAAATGGTGGAAAATAAAGAAGAGAAGGAGAAGAAGAAGGACTTGAGGAGAAGAGGAATGGAGGAGGATGACATGAGAAGCACACCACAAATAGTGGTCATATTGACCACTACGAATACAATATTCATGATATTGTAGTAATTCGTTCCGAGCGGATAACAAATAGATGGAAATACTGCTTGCAAGTGGAATATTTATATCAAATGGACTTAATGTACTTGTAATAACTCTTAAACTACCCACCTGTGTCTTGCAACAGGTCCTTTGCCTTGTATTTACGCTAAAGTACCCTCAGTCCTTTGAGCTCATGGTAGTGATATATCTTGTTTCTGGTTCTGGTTCTTGCATTCTCTTCTGGAATTCTGGTCACATGACCGCTTCCCCCAGGCTCGCCGAAGGCGTTGAAAGGGGGGATCAGCCCATTGAGCATTGGGACGGACCTAACTATTAAATCAAAAAGGGGTGCCCCCAAACCCGGGAAAAACTACCACAATATGCAAAAATAGTTGGTATTTTCTGTCGCGTGTAGTAAAGGTATGGGGGAAAAAATAAGATAAATATTTTAAATACTTGCTTTCAGATTCAGGCCTTAAAAATCTCACTCCTACCTCAAATGGCCGTTAGGAAGAACTTTTGATATTTTCAGCAAAATCCAAAGTCAAAATCTTGTCCAAAACCGGAGAAATCCCCGCCGATTTGTTTCGCGATCGCGCGTTGTTTACATACTGCCGATGTCTTAGACTAAAATCGGCCAAAAAAATTTTTGTCCACGAAAAAACTCGGGATCGCAAGCGCACATCGATCTTTACGATCGCGCACACAGAAAATCGGGACTTTTCCGTGTATGCCACAGGGACCGAATTTTTAAGGACAAAACTCTTTTGGGGAGATGTCAGCGCCCGCGGCGACCAGGAAATGTACACATTGACTCCGATAGCTCGTTTCGCGTGAATCAACAGTAAATTACGGATTTGATTTTTGGAAATATCTTTTCCAACATCGGTGAGTTGAATTTATTGTATTTCTTGGATATTTTGTTGTCGGTTTTTGTAAACTAAATGCCGATTTTGAGTGAATGTTTGTGACTTTTGTGCAGTGGTGTTTTAAAAAGTTGAGGTGTATGACTGCCTAAATTATACACACGAAGTATAGGAATGTAGCTATGAGTGATGAGAAGCAGAACATGCAGAAGGAACACTTCCGAAGAGAAAATGTCAACAAGCAGAACAAAGACCAAAGTCAAAGAAGAGGAGGTTGGTATCACACCACGAATAGTGGTCATATTCACCACTAGGAATACAACGTGCAAAAATAGTTGGTATTTTCTGTCGCGTGTAGTAAAGGTATGGGGGGAAAAATAAGATAAATATTTTAAATACTTGCTTTCAAATTCACCCCTTAAAAATCTCACTCCTACCTCAAATGGCCGTTAGGAAGAACTTTTGATATTTTCAGCAAAATCCAAAGTCAAAATCTTGTCCAAAACCGGAGAAATCCCCGCCGATTTGTTTCGCGATCGCGTGTTGTTTACATACTGCCGATGTCTTAGACTAAAATCGGCCAATAAAATTTTTGTCCACGAAAAACTCGGGATCGCAAGCGCACATCGATCTTTACGATCGCGCACATAGAAAATCGGGACTTTTCCGTGTACGCCATATAGGGACCGAATTTTTAAGGACAAAACTCGTTTGGGGAGATGTCAGCGCCCGCGGCGACAAGGAAATGTACACAATGACTCCGATAGCTCGTTTCGCAAGAATCGAGAGTAAATTACGGATTTCATTTTTGGAAATATATTTTCCAACATCGGTGAGTTGAATTTATTGTATTTCTTGAATATTTTGGGGTCGGTTTTTGTAAATTAAATGCCCATTTTGAGTGAATGTTGGTGACTTTTGTGCAGTGGTGTTTTAAAAAGTTGAGGTGTATGACTGCCTACATTATACACACGAAGTATAGGAATGTAGCTATGAGTGGTTGGTATTGTTTTTTGGAGTGAAATACTGCATGCTGGTCAACTTATAAAAAGCTCTTGTAAATGAACAATAAAATTTATAAATGAAATTTTCAGTTTGATGTAATGTCAATAGCAAATCCAAAAATTGCTCAACCACAGTGAATCTTGTCTGCAATCTTTTTCAGGATCTTATCACGAAGAGGAAGAATTGCTGTCTGAAGATGACGGACATGAGGGGGAAGTAGCAGGAGGGTCTGGAAGCGAAGGAGAGGTCCAATCTGAAGAAGAAGAGGGACAGGAGGTTGAAGAAGAGATGGATGAAGGAGAACATGAAGAGGAAGATGAAGGGGAAGTAGTGGAAGAGGAGGAGGAAGAAGTTGCTGAAGAAGAGGAAGAGATTCAGTCTCCAGATGAAGCTCAGCCAGAACATGAGGGCGAAGAAGAACAATGTAAGCATGATTTCTTCTAAATGCTATGTATATTTATTGTTACAGATGTCTACACATAACAAGAGTTCACAAGTTGAGATGCTAGTGATTAAAGTCATAAAGTTTGTTATATATAGGCACGGACTGTGATTATGGATAGAGTTGCTTGTGTCACATTTGCATACATAATTGCTTCTTAGATGAAGAGTATGAATCCGACCGGGAGGCTGTGTCAGAGCAAGGAGAAGAAGCAGGAGAGGAAGATGGACACTATGAGGCTGAAGAACAAGAGAGGGATGGAGAAGAAGGTATGTAGCTGGTCACTTCCTTCTTTGTTAACATATACCTCCTTTTAGTACTATGGTTTGTTAACATAGGCAGTCATCTCTGTTCTTTGTATATTTGTCATTTACTACTTTCGTCTAGCTGCATAACTTGCCATAATCCTTTTGGATTTTTTTTTAAATTCTATGTTTGGACACTTTTTCTCTGCATGTATGACTTTCCCAAATTATTGGAATTATTCTTTCTGGTGTTATTTTCATCAAGTTTTCATGATCTTGTTTTTAATTTGCTCGTCCATGCAACTCCATGTTATTCTTTTCTACAGATAAACAGTTCAAAATGACTTTCAAACAGTTTGTCATGCTATTTGAGTACTCTGACTTTTTTCTTTTCATATTTTACCCAAAGTAATTGAGCTATTTGCAACTTGCAATGTTTTTGATATATTTGAATTGTAGAAGAAGAACATGAGGAGGAAGGTGTCCATGAAGAAGAGGAGGAAGGTGTCCATGAAGAAGAGGAAGAAGAAGAAGGAGAATATGAGGAGATGGTGGAAGGCGAGGCAGAGGAAGGAGAAGAGATGGAGGAAGAGGAGATGGAAGGGGGAGAGGAAGAACAAGAGGAAAGAGAAGAAGAGGAAGGATCAGAACAGGAGGTTGAGGAACGGCAAGAGGAGGAGGAGGAGGAGGAAGAAGAGATGGAAGCAGAGGATGATGAAGGGAGGCAGTCACCAGACGAGGATGCTCGTTCCCATGGAGACGGGGAGGAGGAAGAGGTCCAGTCACAGGAGGCTTCGGAGAGAGGGGAAGATGAGGAGGATAGACTTGTCATCAGTCAAGATGAAGAGGAAGAAGGTGATGGAGAAAGAGAGAGGGAGCAAGAAGACGAAGAAGAAGAGGATGCAAAACCACCGGTTTCAGATGAAGGTAATTACTTAGCCATCTCGTGCCATATTTAGAATCTCCTCCTCACAATCAAGAAAGGTAGAATATGTTAGTAGTTGTCATTTCAATTTTGTATTCTTACTTCTATTCTTTATAGTAATAATAAGTATAATCATACCCTGAAGACCAGTTTGATCTCATGGATTGGAAGATGATTTCTTATAGATATTAAACCAGTGTTATAGCATGGGTGCAGCCATTGAAGAGGTAGTTAGCTTGGAGGGGGGGGGGGGGGTGGTACACCAGTTTTTAGTCAATGGAAGAAATGTGAAGAGAACAAGGCCGCTGAGGGAGGGAGAATGTGTGAGGGGGTAGCTTCTTTTTACGTTACCTTCCCCCCTCTATCTTTCCCTCTTTTGTTTTTCTACCTTTTTTTGCTAGTCTATGGGGAGCATATACCCCAAATACTTACACCACCATTACATAGATTACAGGTGTTTACTGGTCACTAATTACACTGAACTTTGATACACACCCTTGATGACGAATGGTACTTGTTTGATCTTTCATCAGGGAGTGACAGTGATGATAACATTGGTAGGAAACCCAAGAAGAAGGTGATGGTTGGTAGTGATGATGAAGATGCTGGACAAACAAAGGATTCAGATGATGAAGATGCACCAGGTGGTATGTATTTCATTTTTTTTTTCCGATTGGCAAATCCCACATGGACGCAAAGTTACTTTGAAAGAAAGCAGTCTACTCACCAATTTGGCAATATGAGACTTATCTCAGCTTTTAAACTTTCATAACTCTTTCATTATTTGTAAAATTTCTTTCAAAATTTTGTCCGAACTGTTTCTCTAATTTAGTACTTTCACACAATTCAACTTGTAACAAGAGGTTTAATATTCTTTGCAAAAATTTCCTTTATTGTAACTTTTCTTGAGTTTTGCAGTAGTCTATAAAACAAAATTATTTGCAAGTTTCAAGCAAGAAGATTACAGTTGGTTTGGTACAAGAGAAAGTTTATTTTCCGTCTTCGGAAACAACCATGATTTTACATTTTTAAAAGTCTGCTCTTACCTTTCTATATTAGGTATAGATCTGTTCTAAATTGTGAGGAAAAATGCTAGAGTCTTCAGTGAAATGGTTTGTTAGAAGAGAAATGTACCTACTTTTGTTTTTCATAAAATGTTGGGTAGAAATCTGCTAAAAAAAATTTGGAAAAACAATATTGGACAATCTCAAGCAAACTCATAAAAAGTTTAATAGTTCGTGATGTAACGAGGATTGTGCCTTCTTTTGTTTACTGTAGAAATACTACATGCATGTGTCAGCGTGACCCAAAGATCATACAGCCGTAATAATGAATAATATTACTGTGATTATGACAGGCTGAGATGTTATTGGACACTTTAATGATTGAATGCTTGTGGATTAATTACAGTGGAGGCAACTCAGGAAGATTTATTTGGTGATTTATCTGATGACGATGATGACAACCTTGATGACATTGTTGACCAGCTAGGTGATACACAAAAAGACTCTGATGAGGTAAAGTGCACATGCACATCTGTAATTCTTTTATTTTGGATAAAGCATTTCAAGAATAAAGAAAAAGCTTTTTCTGTCCAATGTATAATTTGGATGTATTAAAAGATAGAATATTCACAAACTCCCCAAAGAGAACACCTTATGTGAGAGGAAATGTAACTTTTACCTCATGGATAAATAATGAGTATCTTTTTCGGGAGGAGGCAGTGATTAACATTGTAGTCTAAGACCATCTAGATAAACCAAGTAAAACATATTTTCACCACATGCATGACTTTGACTAATGCTTTTATGTGCAAGAGACTTTTTACAAAGTTTCATGCTGTGAAATAATTGAATCACAACACTAACCTATTTCAATTCACAAATTTTCTTGCTGCTATAGTGGCCCAGATAATTGTGAAGCTCTTTGTCATTTCAAGGAAAGGTCCTATGCCAAATGCTTTGTTAATTGTATTGGATTGGATTGGAGAACTGCCATTGCTAAGAAATCAGGAAATTTCTGGTTTTACGTTATTACTTTTAATTCAATTATCAGGAAAGAAAAGAGAGGGATGAGGATGATGACGACGGAGAGAATGAAGACCGAGTCATCCGTGGGGCGGACCTGAACGAGGACGGGGATCTCATCCAGAGGGACGATGATGAGGAGAAGGAAGCGGAAGAGATTCCAGAGACCAGGATTGACGTGGAGCTGCCCAAGCTGGGGGTGGACCTGGGAGAGGAGTACCACTTTGCAAAGTTACCTAACTTTCTCAGTGTGGAAACAAGGTAAACAGGCCCTGTGGTGTACTAGTTTGTGCTTTCAATCTGAGGGGTTCAAGATTCAAGTCTCTTTAATCACAGGATGGATCACAAATAGGTGTACTACCTTTCAAAGCTACCCAACTTTCTCAGTGTTGAAACAAGGTAAAGCCCTGTGGTGTACTGGTTTGTGCTTTCAATCTGAGTGGTTCAAGACTCAAATCTGTTTAAGCACAGGGTGGATCTCAAATAGGTGTACTACCTTTCAAATCTACCCAACTTTCTCAGTGTTGAAACTAGGTAAACAGGCCCTATGGTGTACTGGTTTGTGCTTTCACTCTGAGTGGTTCAAGATTCTAATCTGTTTAAGCACAGGATGGATCTCAAATAGGTACTACCTTTCAAAGTTACCCAACTTTCTCAGTGTTGAAACTAGGTAAACAGGCTTGGTGGTGTCATACCTTGGAAATCATACCTTGGAAGTGGGCTTAAAGTTATACAAAACTTATTTGCCCCTCTGCAACCATAAAGATGAATTATGTTCTATGTAATAGGCTCTGTGCAGCTGTAGAAGAACATGGACAGTTGAAAACTTCATTGGGGTCAAATTTGTCCTTCCTGGATGCCCAAAATTTGTTCAAGTTTGATTTAAATATGTTCAGTGATGAGCTCCCTACTACATGAGATGGTAAATTATTCCATTCTGATATCACTCTTTGAGAAAAGGAGGATTGCCTCAACTTTGACTTTACATGTTTCTTCAATATCTTAAATTGGTGTCCTCTCGTTCGGCTACCAGATGAAAAGTCAAAGAAGTCAGTGAGTTGGAGATCATCTATTCCCTGTACAATTTTGTAGATTTGTATCAAATCAGCAGCTGCATGCAACTTTAGTTGTTCAAGCCGTAATTTGTATTGCAGATGTCGAAGGGGATAAAGGTCTAGTTTCACAATATCTTTCCTCATGTATGGATGCCACACAGGTGAACAGTACTCTAGTGACGGTCTGACTATTGACTTGTACAATTGCAAGAAACCTTTCTCATCCATGGTAGTAAATGTGCGTTTTATGATTCCAAGCTTGCGATTTGCAGCAGAACAGACAGTGTCAACGTGATGAGAAAAAGACGTGTCATGGTTTTCTTATTTCAATCAGGAGGTTCAGGGTTCTGAGCTCTTAAGTGTGTAGTTCTAAGCCTTTGTGTATTTAAGCGTCTATTTAATTTGTACTTTTGCATACTTATACTACTGCACAGGACAACTCTGTCTAACAATGGGGTGTGCATATTATGGACCTTTAAATTGATACAATCGCATAATGGAGAAAGAAGTGGTGTATGATGATAATAGAACACAATCAAACTGAAGCAATAATAAAAGCAAAACACATTTTTGTATTTCAAAATGCAGTAAACAGATAATAATAGTTATTATTCTCTCCTCTTCCTGTAGGCCATTTGACCCTCAGTTTTATGAGGATGAGGTCCATGCTGATGAAGATGAGGTGTTGGATGAAGAAGGAAGAACGAGGCTCAAACTAAAGGTATGTTGTCTTGTAATCTGCAGGTTTATCTCAATAGAGGTTTTAATTCTAATCTCAATCAAATTTTTAATCAATTTAATGTAACTTGTTTCCCACCTTGCAATAAAATAAGTTTTTGATAAATTTACAAACTCCCAATAGTGGGAACAAGAATTTATATTTCTGATGTAAAATGTAAACAAATATTCATGTAGATATAAGCGCCATTCATGAGGCTGACAAAATACCTTTTAAAAATATGATTCTAAAAACATGATGCATAGCACCTTTTGGAACTTTAGAAAAGTTGTGTCTTTCATGAATGTCATTTATAGTCTAATAGTGGTATAGGACATTTAGTTTCTTGAAATAATGAATCTTTGTCATTTCTTCTTACATATTAGGTGGAGAATACAATCAGATGGAGAAAAATGTTTGATGAGGATGGGAATGAGATTGGCAAAGAGAGTAATGCAAGGATAGTCAGATGGTCTGATGGAAGGTAAGATGAATGAAAAACTGTAATCCCAAACTACCCTTTCAGCCAATTTCACCCCATCTCTGCTATGTATTTCAGGAGTAGGAAATTCCCTTGATGTTTTTATGAAAATTCATATACATGTAAAACCAAGTTAATATGCTTTCACAAATTAAGTATTGGACTTTTTGGGGGGCGTTACACATATTCATTGACACAAAGTTTGATTTGCTTTACCACAATAACCATCAGTCATCTCAGTGTTAATAATTCCAGCTCATGTACTTTGATGCGCTTTGTCACATATAACATATCTATTGATGGCACATTTTTGTTTATCATGAACAGTCTGTCTCTCCATCTTGGGCAAGAAGTGTTTGATGTTTACAAGATGACACAGCAAGGAGACTTCAACCATTTCTTCATCCGTCAGGGCACAGGTCTACAAGGTCTAGCTGTCTTCAGAACAAAGCTCTCATTCAGGTAGATAGGGTAACAGTCTTAATTGGAGATTAGTACACCATAGTTAGGAAAGCTCCTGTTAACATGTTGTCATAGAATAATTTAATTTAATTTGTTGTCATAGAATTAATTTCAGCTGGTTAATATTATGGTATGAAAGAAGTGAATATTGTCTAATCACATGCAAAGAGCCATCTTTGTTCGAAGATTATTAAAGTCTATGTATTTTGCAGGCCATTAATGGGAGCTGCGTACAATATACATGTTTTGAAGAAAAGTTGGAATCTGTGCTTTCATTTTCTCTGGTGGTTCTTGTTGTTCTTTCCTCTGGGAAATGATTCTTCATTGTATCATCTCAAAATTTTGTTTAATGCCTTTAAAGTAGATTTTGTTACAAGGCTGAATTCTTGTGCATTTTGGTATTTAAACACCAAAAATAAAAACCCAAGTAGTCTTGTGTCAGTGTTTAATTTGATTTAATTTTGTCATCATCATCATTTCTTCCCCTTCCCCCTTTTCTCTTACTTTTTCTATAATTTTCAGTTTTCTAAATACTCCATAAGCAGGGTTTTCTTTGATGAAAGAATATATATCCACATCCTTACTACTAAGGCTACCGCATGTTAAAGAAAGCTTTCAATGGTGAATGATTAATGATGTACTTGTTCTAATGATATATTTCATATTGTTTGTACTTATTTAGACCGCATTCCACAGACAGTGCTACTCACAGAAAGATGACCCTGTCCATGGCAGACCGATGTTCCAAGACCCAAAAGATCAAAGTGGTTCCCATCGCTGGCAAAGATCCAGAGGCACAGAGGGGAGAGATGATCAAGGTGAGAAAAGGGAAGTTTGAGGATACCATAAACTGTAATTAAGACAGCTAGACAGATGGAAACATGCATCTGAATTTTTTTTCTCCAGGTTTTAGTAATGGATGAAAAGGAATCCTTACTATATTCTATATTGCAGTCTTGTCCAGGATAACCCATAATCTATATAATCTGTTGTTAGAGCTTTTATTTCAACTATGCTCCCACAAGAAAAGAAAAAATCCCTTCAAGCCATATAACAGGGATCACTTTGGACCTTGTTGCATAGTTGTCAAGTCATTTTCTTAAATGTTGAAATATAATCTTACAGCTGGTAAAAGTCCAAACAACCTCATAATTCATAGGTATTCCCATTCAAGACAATTCAGAATATCTTCCTGAGGAATTCTCTCGTAGTGCAATACAATTACGTGTGTAGCGCACTACCCATGTAATAAAAGTATGACCTGCTCTAACATTTCTTTTGTCCTTCCACAGAGAGAAGAGGAGAGACTACGGGCGTCGCTGAGGAGACAGAACCAGCAGCGAAGGATACGGGAGAGATCCCACCAGCGAGGGCTCAGTGCAGGTTACCTGGAACCTGACAGAGAGGACGGCTTCGAGGAGGAAGACGATGCGGCCATCAGTCTCTCAGCCATCAAGAAGAACTTCAAGAGTAGTCTTGCCAAAGGTAGGGAAGAACATCTACATTTGTTCTGCCAATTCTCAAAAATACTGGGGGAAGATGCATATGCCCGTGTACTTTGACATAGTCATTGTATATCTCCTGGGGAGCGTTTCATCAAGCATTTTGTCAGTAATTTTTACCGACAACTGTTATAAGCTACTGAAATCCTTGCATCTGATTGGCTGAGAGCAAATTTGTCAGTAAAATCTACTGACAAGACGCTTGATGAAACGCTCCCCAGGTACCCACTGAATTATCTTGGGAGGACTTTCTTTAGTTGAACATTTTAAAAGAGCCTCTGGATAAAAAGTGGAGTCTATACGATTCCTGTAAGTGTTTTTCTTTAATGAAAGATTTACTAAACAGCCCTGTAGAAGTGTCTTGGTCTTGTAAATAAGTCAACAGACTTTTGCTTTTGATTAACAGGTTAACAGCTCGAATCCATCACACCACTAATGTCCTTTATCAACATTTGCCATTATTCAAATCTTGTCATATTAAGGCCTTTAAAAAATAGATAATAGAACAGGGACCAGCAAATTTACCTTGTTTGTGTTCTTTATAGTGAGTTTCAAGTGTATAAGTGCATCTATTATGCTATTATTTTCAACAAAGGCTCTTGTTACTGAAAGCATATATTTGCGTCTACTGTTGTGTTTTTCAGCTCAAGACCGGGGCTTGTACTCATCAGATGAAGAAGAGGTGGACAGGGCAGAGAAACTTTCTAGGGTCAAGGCACTTTACAGTGATAGCGATGAGGTAAGGGAACTCTTACATCAACCCATGGTGGCTGTCAGATCGTGGGTCATCGACGGCCTAAAGTACACTTAAACCTTGATCGCACACGATGCGGAAAACCTGCTGAAAACAATTGCTGTAGCACAATGAAATGATTTACCGATAAACATAGTGCTTTTCATATTTTTGTATCTTATGACAGCCAAGTGAGTATTTTGAGGTGCCCGCAGTTCCTTTTCTTTTTTTGCCCCAACCTGCCATAAGTACTGTAAAAAAAAACGAGTAAAATAATTGATATAACACCTAATCATGGCTGTCATTTACAATTTACAGAAAGTTTCACGTTTATGGTTTTACAGTAACCCAGTTTTTTTAATTAAAATGTGCACATGTGCAAAAGGTAATTTTTACCAATTACAATTGACCTTAAAGGAGAATTACGCTCAAAAATAAAGACGATAGTGTTCAAAGGTGTTATTTATTCCTACTTGTTAGACTATATGGCTTCGCGTCAAAATATACGAGATCGATACGAATCAAATTTTTCTGAGCAAAATTTACCATCTGCTAGCAATATGTATCGTCTGCTAGCAGCACATGGGGGCTGCCATTTTGTTTATGTGTACAAGAAGATTTTCTTAATCCAAATGCTCAATTGCCTTTTTCAAAATTAAAAACCCATTTGAGATTAAAAATATAGAATAGATATGTCAATTTATTTTTAAACTGAAGATTTCCTTATATATTTCTGTTGAAAATCGATGTTCGCTTAATAGAAATCTATTTTCTCGATACTGGACGTATGGGACGGAGCAAATTAATTCAAATTTTATGGATGCTTCTTCCCTGAGCATCTATAGCGGCAAACTATGCATTCACCTGCTTTCGGATAATGGACTTGAAAAGTCAGAATGCATGCTGCATATATTATGTTCTGCTCTGTTTGGCAAACCCAAGAAAATAGATTTTTGTTAAGCAAAACCAGACAATTTAAAAGTATCATTATAAAGATTTAATTGTATCCCCCGGCAGTATGCCGGAGGATACTTTGGATTCAGCAGCGTTTCGCCGCCGCCGCCGCCGCGTCACATTCTTGTGTGCGCTCTAGCGGTCGCATTTCTCGACGAATTTTTTTCAAACTTCCTGTGGACGTGTATCTTGGTAAAATCTGGACCCCTATAGTTTCTGGTGATGCTGCCCCCAGTGTTCCGTCTTTTATAGGGTAAAAGGCCATATTTTTTGGGATAGTTTGTGTGTGCTCTAGCGGTCACATTTCTCAACGGATTTTGTTCAAATTTTGTATGAAGGTGTCTCTTGGTAAAATCTGGAACCCTATAGATTTTGGTGATGCTGCCCCCAGTGTTCCGTCTTTTATAGGGTCAAAGGTCATATTTTGATAGATGTCTTGTGTGTACTCTTGTGTGCGCTCTGGCGGTCACATTTCTCAACGGATTTCGTTCAAATTTTGCATGAAGGTGTCTCTTGGTGTAATTTAAAAACCTATAGTGTTTGGTGATGCTGCCACCAGTGTTCCGTCTTTATAGGGTCAAAGGTCATACTTCAGGGCATGGCGTGAGTGCACTCTGCAGGCCACATTTCTCAACGGATTTTGTTCAAATTTTGTATGGAGATGTATCTTGGTATAATCTACACATATTTAATTTTTGGTGATGCTGCCCTCATTGTTCCGTCCTTTATAGGGTCAAAGGTCATTTTTCCATTTCTTGCACTCTTACTTCTGCATTTCTTGACGGATTTCGTTCAAATTTCGCATGAAGGTGTTTCTTGGTGTAATCTAAAAACCTATAGATTTTGGTGATGCTGCCACCAGTGTTCCGTCTTTTATAGGGTCAAAGGTCATACTTCAGGGAATTGCGTGAGTGCACTCTGCAGGCCACATTTCTTGATGGATTTCTTTCAAATTCTGTATGGAGATGTATCTTGGTATAATCTACACATCTTTACTGTTTGGTAATGCTGCCCTCATTGTTCCATCCTTTATAGGGTCAAAGCTCATTTGTCCCTTTTGTGCAATCTTACTTCTGCATTTCTTGACGGATTTCATTCAAATTTTGTATGGAGATGTATCTTGGTATAATCTACACATATTTAATTTTTGGTGATGCTGCCCTAATTGTTCCGTCCTTTATAGGGTCAAAGGTCATTTTTCCATTTCTTGCACTCTTACTTCTGCATTTCTTGACGGATTTCGTTCAAATTTCGCATGAAGGTGTTTCTTGGTGTAATCTAAAAACCTATAGTTTTTGGTGATGCTGCCACCAGTGTTCCGTCTTTTATAGGGTCAAAGGTCATACTTCAGGGAATTGCGTGAGTGCACTCTGCAGGCCACATTTCTTGATGGATTTCTTTCAAATTCTGTATGGAGATGTATCTTGGTATAATCTACACATCTTTACTGTTTGGTAATGCTGCCCTCATTGTTCCGTCCTTTATAGGGTCAAAGCTCATTTGTCCCTTTTGTGCACTCTTACTTCTGCATTTCTTGACGGATTTCATTCAAATTTTGTATGGAGATGTATCTTGGTATAATCTAAAAACCTATAGTTTTTGGTGATGCTGCCACCAGTGTTCCGTCTTTTATAGGGTCAAAGGTCATACTTCAGGGCATGGCGTGAGTGCACTCTGCAGGCCACATTTCTTGATGGATTTCTTTCAAATTTTGTATGGAGATGTATCTTGGTATATCTCTCAACACATTTCTTTCAAATTTTATATGAAGATGTGTCTTAGTGAAACCTACACATCTAATTTCTACACCATCCTTTTGTTTGAGGGAGGGGATGGGGGGGGGTCTTTGTCCCTCCTTCAAATCGCTGCCAGTGCCGGGGGATACATTTAGCATTGCGCGGCCCCAGCAATGCACATTTCTAGTTTTTATAATACATGTAAACACCCACTTTATATTTTCCGTCACATATGGGATTTTAGGTAATGAAGAAAATCAATTTAGGATTTGAATTCAAAATATCTTCCTGACTGGAACATTTCTCAATGGTTCATGTACAACTCCAAATCAGCAAGAAAATGGCAGCCCCCATGTAAATGAGTAGGAGACAATACCAGGTGTTGGAATATCTTTATTTATACCCTTTTCTGATATCTTATTAGAAAATGAGTTAGGCCAATAAGTAGGAATATATTACACCTTCCAATATAAGTAAATTTGTAATCAGAGCTTAATTCTCCTTTAATATACTGTCATAGTGTGGGCACCATGATAATAATATATTACATTTATATTGCGAATTATGTGAATACTTCAATGCGCTTTACAATGTTATTTGTTATTACCCCTGGTCACTGGATTTCAAGCCTGCACACAAGTGTGCACCATCTCCACTCCTTAGGGAGCATTCCTACCATTTTGAACCGTTCACATGCATGCATGTAGGGCAATGGCAAATACAGTCACATTGACTTTTAGCAATCCTCACAGGTACCCATTATCTCCTGGGTAAGAGTGGCAATGTAGATTAATGTCTTGCCAAAGGACGTTAGTGCCGCGGCGGGACTCGAACCGCGAACCATGCGATCCACAGTCCGGTGACGTATCCACTAGACCACAACACCTCTACAAATGATGCGCTCTCCAGATTGATTTTACTTGTTAAACAAGTAGCATATCCACCAAAACAGATGCCTGTGCGTGTATAAATTGGGGTCATTTGCCATCTACTTATTACGAACTGGCTTATTTACTGTATTTTGGTGCATTCCTTTTGATGTGTGTGTTTATTGTGTCATGTTTGGACGAGGCTTAAATGATGCGACTACAACCAGATTTTAAGATCAGTGTGAAATATGGGAAAAAATTAAAGATTGATAAATCTTCCTGTCTTGGGTCCCAGTTAGTCACATGGATATCATTGGAAGATCCCAATGAGAAAACTGTCATGCCACCTTTTGCCTCAGTTTGGAGTTGCTCGAGTGTTCTCCCAATTTTAACCCCGTCCATGCCATCAGATTTTTGAGCAATTGTCAAAAGTGAACTTTCATGAGTTGAATATTAACAGTTCAATGAGTTTTTTCTTGAGCAAACTGGGCAAAGGATTATTGCATAGGAATAAACATTATATTGGAGGCACAAGTTTCTGTATGAGGAAGAATTTTCAAGCCATTCTGAGCCTAACCAAATGTTCAACACTCACATTTTGGGGCAGGATTTGCCACCCACGGCATGGTAGGGGTTAAAACAGTATTTCTTTCATATTCCCAAGAGAGATTCCAACTCAACCTCATTTTTTTTTTGTGTGTGTTTCTTTAATTTTTCATTCCAGGATTCCGATTCAGATGGCAAGAAGCGCAAAATAGGAGACTCGGATGATGAAGAACAGGAGGATGGGGCATCGACCAAGAAGAAGAAAAGGCTGGCCGTATTATCAGATGATGAAGAAAGTGACTAATGATTCAGTGCAGTAAACTCAAAATAAGGACCACCTTTTGGGGCTCCAACAACATGCCAGACAAAAATTGGTGTTTAATTCTCACACCCCCCCCCCCCCACCAGCCCATTACACAGTCTCTGATTTTTGTCATGAAACAGCGATACCTTCAGTTGTGAATACCTTAGTTCTTTGGTCAACATTTCTTGTGTTGTCTATTCTGATGTCTGATCAAAGATGTTTGTGTGGCTTGAAAAGTTATTCAGTAGAGTCATATATGCATCGTTAAATGTAGAAATGGGAATAAATAAGTTGCATCATCAAAATCCCATATGGAGTTTCATGTTCCTAGATAATATTTTATCCTTTTAATCACCAGTGAAATAACCATTTATTTGCTTGTGAATATATTTCTGATCAGATTTAATTAGAATTCAAGATAAAATATACCATTTAGAAACTTACGTATACAGGAAGGAAGATTATATAGGTGAAGACAAAGGCAGTTTCCAAGATATTTGTTATCCATTTATTTGCTTGGGAATGTTATTTCTGATCAGATTGAATGAAAATTCAAGATAAAATGTACTATTTAGAAACTTTGAAGATACATGTACATGTTGAAAATTAGTTCAATGAAAAGTTTACCGGAAGCGAGATTATATAGGTGAAGACAACGACAACGGTTTATGGAATTCCTTTATTAATTGTCTGGCAGTGATGCTGTATGTATGATTTTAGAGTTATTCATACCCCAGTACAAGTATAACTGTTGAGAATTCACATCACTCACCCCCCCCCCTCTTTATATATAAAACCATGCAGTAGAGCCTTGTTATAGCAATCGCCTTGGGACCAAGGAAAGTTCCTTGATACATTGAAACCTGAAGGCTAAAAAAACAAATGAAAAGGAGTGGGACCAGCGAAATTATCTTCTTTGAAATGAGTTTTTATAAGTGTTCTTCAAAACAAGGTTCCACTTGTATTAGATTTTCATCATTTTTTTCTGAGACCCCGACAGATATTTTCTTCTTAAATTCCTGAGGAATAATCAAGTGAACTATTGTCAAACGGTACCGTTTAAAAGATAGACATGAAGATTTATTCTTCTTATCCCTCAGTGTAATAGACTGTCTCTTCAGTCAATATGGGCCCTATCACTTTGTATGTGAGAGAAAAGAAGGTAGGGAAGCACTGTATAATGGGCTTATTTCATCTCTGACTTCATCATGATAATTGATGTTGAACATTCTGTAATATATTTCAACTAAAATAAATGTCTGTACAGTTTTACACAAAAAATTGAGATGCTTCAAAAGTGTTTTGTTCTAAGTATTTTTAATTGGTAAATTCAATTCAAGATTCAATATTAACACTTAATAAATCTCTGGGAGGTACTCATTCAATATAAAATGGATATATTTACATAGAACCCACTGAATTAAACACATATGCATGAACTTGGAAGATAATCTGGACGGATTAAATTTGAAACACACTGTACATATGTACATTGTCCTGCCAAGATAATTTATGGAATTGTAGCTTTGAGTATTAATCATAAAAAACAAATATAAACATTTACACAATCAAGAATTTATCTGCATTTATTTGCATATACATCTATGTATTAAGTTTATTTTATTTGTTACTTTGCATGGCAGCTATAGTCTGCAAATATTGGACTGTCACAGAATGAGTTGAATTTCAGACATCGCCAAATAGGTAAATGAGTAACATAGCTTGAATAATAGGAAGCTTCTCCTTCCATACACGCGGACTTGAGCTTCTGATGAGCTATGGTAACGAGTCAAAAAAAAAAGACAACAGGCTGAACCTGGAATTTACATTGCGTGGTAAAACTTTTAGGCATTTCAAATGATGAATATAAAGATAATTTGAGTTCAGGGTCCTCTTTCATTAAACTTGTTATCAAGAACAACTTCCATAGTTCTATAATGAATTGGCTATTGGCCAATCAGAAGCAAGGATTTCAGTAGCTTATAGAAGTTATTGCAACCTGTTATTGATGACAAGTTTAATGAAACAGGGGCCTGGTATTTGATCTGCATTTTGAGAGAAACTGGCTTGAATTTGTTTGGAATTGTTTGGCATGAACTTCATATGTTGTCTGAACCAGCTTTTCAAAACAAACTATTGAAAACCCACTGGAAATCACACTTATTGAAAATCATAAATCTCTTAGAGACAAGATAAGCACATGGGTCGGGACTAATGGCTTTACTTCTCGTAAATTCCATCATTAAAAGAACATTAACTTCAGTTACCACGACATTTCCTTAGGATCTTCACACAGAAAATGATTTTCGGGCTTCTTTGGCTATGTTAGCTAGTTTCATCTCAAATTAATTCAATTATCACAAATATAAATGGGGAAAATAGAAAAAATCATATGGCTATTGCATTTGAAAATTGATTGTCATGAATACATAGGAGTTGTTACTATTCCCCCAAGCTTCAATCACATTGCTACAATGGAGTTGATATTCTGGAGTTGATATTCTGGAGTTGTAATTGAGCCTTTGGTAAGTAAGGTCCGAGATCATGATAAACAAGTTTGAAATTCCAGAAACAGAATACTACTTTTAAATGCAAAGGAAATATTGTCAAGCCAAATAAATAAGTCCTTGAGCTTTAAAGGGATACGCCACCGGGCGGCCGTGGGGAAAGTCAGGATTGCGTAAGCCCCATTCACTCGTACACAAAGTTTGCGCGTCGAACGCGTCCGTTGGACTAAGTGGGATTACATTTCGACTGGACGAAGCCAACCAAATCTAGCACGAGAGCTCGAGCTCAGGTGGAACGTGCATGTTTGTGCGGCGAACCAGTCTATCCGAGGTTTGAGGTTTGCGCCCCGCGGGGCAACGGCATGATCAGGTAACGATCACGGTGCCCTCTCGCGGCTTTAAAACGTCCACAATCTGCGGTTGAGTATCCCTTTAAAGTATGTTGTTCTGTAAATGTATTCAGAGGCATCTTTTACAGTAATCTCAAGCCCTCACATCATGGATAATTGATATTCTGTCAAAAAGTGTTCCCAATGCTCCAATGCAGGGCAGAATTCTTGATGTTTTCAACACCACTACAAGGGTGACAGGTTCCTTTTTATGCCTCCGCCCACCGAAGGTGGGTGCCGGAGGCATTATGTTTTCGGGTTGTCCGTCCGTCCCACTTCTCGTTACCGCGATATCTGAAGAATCATTTGAGGTAGGAACCTCAAACTTGGTACTAGTATGTATCCCCATACGAAGATGAACTGATTAGATTTTGGGGTAAGTAGGTCAAAGGTCAGAGGTCACAGAGGTCAATTTACCTGAAATTACATAAGAATTCTTGGTTTTTAGCACCGTTACCACGATATCTCAAGAACTGTTTGAGGTAAGAACTTCAAACTTGGTACTAGTATGTTTCCCTATACGAAGATGAACTGATTAGATTTTGGGGTAAGGAGGTCAAAGGTCAGAGGTCACAGGTCAATTTACATGAAATTACATGAAATTCTTGGTTTTTAGCACCGTTACCGCGATATCTCAAGAACTGTTTGAGGTGAGAACTTCAAACTTGGTACCAGTGTGTATCCCCATAGAAAGATGAACTGATTAGATTTTGGGGTAAGGAGGTCAAAGTTCAGAGGTCACAGAGGTCAATTTACATGAAATTACATAAACATTCTTGGTTTTTAGCACCGTTACCACGATATCTCAAGAACTGTTTGAGGTAAGAACTTCAAACTTGGTACTAGTATGTTTCCCTATACGAAGATGAACTGATTAGATTTTGGGGTCAGAGGTCACAGAGGTCAATTTACATGAAATTACATGAAATTCTTGGATTTTAGCACCGTTACCACGATTTCTGAAGAACTGTTTAAGGTAAAAACTTCAAACTTGGTACCAGTATGTATCCCCATAGAAAGAGGAACTGATTAGATTTTGGGGTAGGTAGGTCAAAGTTCAAAGGTCACAGAGGTCAATTTACATGAAATTACATGGAATTAGTGCTTTTTAGCACCGTTACCGCGATATCTCAAGAACTATCTGAGGTGAGAACTTCAAACTTGGTACAAGTATGCATACCCATAGAAAGATGAACTGATTAGGTTTTGGGGTAAGTAGTTCAAAGGTCAGCGGTCACAGAGGTCAATTTACATAAAATTACATGAAATTACTGGTTTTTAGCCTTGTTATCAAATATTTCTAGAAGAGTTTGAGCCATCAACTGAATTTAGGCGGAGGCATATAGGAGACGCAGTCGCATTCATCTTGTTTTTTAATGTTTGCAAGTATTTAGTTCATGATGCTTCCCAGTGCCCTGGTTTGGGATTGACTACTAGGTCCCCCTTGATGCCAATAAAAGGGTGGTGATGTCATTTTTAATGTTTGCAAACAAGTTGATTGTGAAGACCTCATGAGTGTAAGGATAACCTTGGAGATACTTCTGCAATAACAATGTTCTTCTAAGAAAATTTTGCAAGCTACAAGGACAACAGATGTTCCCTCAGGTAAGGTTGCCTGTGCTCTGGTTCTGGACTGGCTTCTCGGCACTCTTCTTCCTCACCATCTCCTGGAGCGGAGAGAGCCTGAACGGCCGGGTGTTCCTTTGCGGGACACTGGCGGTAGAGGACAGCATGTTCCAGACCCTGCTGCCACTTCTCTTGTTCTTAGCACTGGCATTGTGACCTTCCAGGAGGAAACGGTGTCTCAGTTTCATCTCTGCCTCATGATCCAGTATGTACTTGGGGAAGAGGGAACGCTCATCAAATCTTTGCTTCAATTCTGTCAAAATTTTGAAATACAGCAAACAGGCAAGGGATAATTAAGTATGATTACAAGAGTACATACCTTCAAAGATAGACAACGTAATAGCTACATTATCATACCGGTAATTTAAAAAAAAAAAGTCTAACCTTAAAACTTTATCTCTGCCTCGCAATGAAGTATAAATTAGGGGGTGATGGAGTGCTTATCAAATGTATGTTTTGATTCTGTCAAAAGAAAATAAAGTGTTGCTAATTTGTAGATGAGATACTTCTTAAGCCCTTTATGAAATCCCTGTTCTCTGGTGGGTTAAGCCAACCTACCTGGACTGGCATCTTTCTCCCGTTGCTTCCTAGCAGCAGCAGCCTCCGCTTCCTCATGAGTCCTGAAGTACTTGTGAGGGTGGGAGATAAAATCTGGCTTCCGCAGCGTCCCAACCTCATCAAGTTCAGATACATCAAGGGCCTGCGGCATGAAAGGACACAATGTCAGTGTATTCCAAGGTTCTAGCTATAAGACATGCTTCTGTGACAATTGCTCTATTACCAATTTCCTACACTAACTATATTCCTTCAAACCTTTACCACACTCTGTACCTAACCTTAGCCCTAACCTTAAGTTTAACATAAAGTTTCCAACCCTAACCCTAACCCTGACCCTGACCCTTATACCTATGATGAAACAAAGGCCAAAGCAAATGTCAGGTCACTTGCTCCAAACCCAACTGCTGCAATATTTTTTTTCTCTATTAAAGGTAAAATGAAACGACTAAATCAGTCCAATGTATTACGGGTGGTAAAATATGACCAGGAAATCTCTTTACAATTCAATATTTAAATATCTTTAAAGCAGGTTTCATGCCATGTTTGCTATGGGTGTTTTGGAAAAACACAATTCTTAAAGATAAGCTATAGATGACAAGGTCCTCAAGGATCACATCAAAATTCATATCTAATGGAATTGTATAGGCCTTCATAGGACCTATACCATGTATTTCCTTGAGGACTTTCTGCACAGGAGGAATAATATAGTGTTGAACTTGATCAGCACTTCTGGGATTTTTTCTTGAAACAGCTTCTCCGTACTGAACACAAACTGTGTTTTAAAATTTACACCTTTTTTTTAGTGAACACACACAAAGTCAAACTAAAACGTGACTAATCATACAATGGAGATAGCTAACATAGTGGTGACCTTAAATTAACATTGAAATAGAGTACACACAGTGTAAATAGAGCACTGAATCTAGGCTGTAATCAACATACAGAGAACAGGTGTTAGATACTAATAACCTTGTGGTAATCATGACTGGATATTTAGTCAGCTGGAAAGAGTTAAAAGGCTTGTTCTTCCTGTTTCCTAATGATAGCAAACTATGGGGTGACAATTATTTTGGCCTACATGTATTTTAAGATTATCAAAAGATAACAAACACTCCAGGAGCAAGAGGTCATTATTGACATTACCCGTAACACTCAAAGGACATTTATATGTAAGATCAAATTGTGATGAACATGAAATTACCTGCAAACAAAATCAGAACATAAAAAGGGCAATCATGCATCAGAATAGAATCTAGACAAAATCACCCAAAACATCTATTCAAAACAATAACAGTGCAAATAGATGTGAAATTATAATATGATTAACAATAAATAAATCAAAATAAAAGTTTTTAAGATTTTTAAAAATGCATCTGCATTTTTAGGTTGATTGTGGAAAAATTACAACTGCAAGAAACACAAATTGTAAACAAATCTGCATACATTATAATCCATGAAATTAAATGCATTGTGATACTATGTGATTACTATAGATCGCCAGTAAATCATACCTCATATATTTCCTAGTATAGTATGTGCATTTTGACACTATGAATGCTAGGAAAAAGCTTATTTCTTGTAGCATGAAAAAAGTAGAAAACCAAGACCATCAAATCACTACAAACACAAGTTTAAAAAAAAAATCATATTTCGAAGCACACAAAAAAAAAATTGATTATTAAAAAAAATCACATTCAAAACTCAATTCACTAAAGTCTGATTGTTAGAAAAACATTTACAACATAAACATGACTTTTTAGTACTGCAAACACTATTGTAAGTACTACATGCAACAATAAATAAGAGCAGTGCCATATTTGCAATTCCAAATAATCGAACACAAAGTAATGGGAGTCCAAAGCAACCAAATTCATAACACAGGGCTTGAAAAATAACAACCATTAATATCACGATAGGAGAAATAAGAGGGAGAACAAAAGAAAAGGGGTAAAAGCGTGGCTGACAACCAAGGATTGCACTGAATACATGCTAGAGGCCATGTCCTGTTACGGCAAGTTAAGAAGGGGAAAAAGTTTGATTCTGTTAATCTTTCAGATGTAAACAACCCTAACACCCCCTCATCACAATCCACTGTGTGTGAAGAAATGAAGGAAACTAAAATCTGATTCACATGGTATAGTGAAAGTTCACTATTTTTTTTCATTTTCTTTTATGCTTTACCACTCTCCTTCACAAGACAACAAATTTCCTGTCATGATTGAAATTTTTTTATCTTACCAAATTGTGAAGAAAACTGACAAAAAGATACTTTGGGGGTTTGTTATGACATGCACATGATTTTACACCCTCATTGTGCCACCAAATTTACACAATAGTATGATTAATATGATTCTATGTAACAATATTCTAATTTTGCCCTATTTTAAAAATCGGAATCTGCCTTTTGGATTTGAAGGTTGAGAGACAAGCTCTTTTTACTCCAATCATAATTCATACAAAATGCAACATTTATCGGCTATGGCATGCAAATGTTTTCACATTCAGGAAAGGTTAGATGTAAGTAAACATAATCCACCACCACAGCTAAACACAGACCATCACAAGAGGGGTTACCAAGACTAAACAAGTTTTGCTAGTGTGAATGGGGGGACAAATATTTAAAGAGATCAAAGCTTTTTACCTGTGTCCACATGGCTGGTCTCAGTTTGTCTGCAGACTGAGTGGAGGGGGAGGTACATGGTATGGTAGCAGTGCAGATCAAATAAGCGATGGAAATATATCAGAATCTAATTTTACATCTATATTTTGTTGTGCTGCTGGCAGTAGGGTGGAAGCGTGTTGCACCGTTCTGCTAAACGCAGATATACAGTTAACCTTGCATAACTCGAAGTCGCATAAGTCAAACTTTCCTTAAGTCGAATCAAGTTTTTCTGACCAAACTATGCAAAACATTTGTTATTTACATTTCCAAAGTCAAATTTTGCACAAGTTGAACTATTTTTTGCTGTCCCAACAGATTCGACTTATGCAAAGTTAACTGTATTATGTTAAACAGAAGGTCATTAACAAAATACCTGTAACTTCAAAAAACACATGCTCATTTGTTACAAAACCAACCATTTTCACTTTTTTACCAGTCGATAAAGAGATCTCTGTCATGTTTAAAGAACGCATATAATTTGTAAAGAGCAATCAAAACCTTAGAAGCGAGTTAACAGAAATTTTCTTTATGGCATGCGCATGCTTTAACCCCCTTCTGCCAGCCACACAATTTATTTGTATCGAGAATAACATGTTGCAACAATTCACAGTAAAATTGACTTCTTTTTGTACCAAAGAGCTGCCATTGCCATTTCTATTCTAATTAAAGCAAATACATATAGGACAGAAGGAAAATAATTGATTGTTTTAAAAGAAGTAGCATATTGTGACTGTCATTTATAATGATAAGTATAATGGAATTGCATAATGCACTTCCATTAAATTATGGACAAATACAAACAGAGAAAAAGAGAAGTATGAAATGCAGAATTCAGTTCGCTCTGTCTTGAATGACGAATTACAGTATACTGTAAGCGTGGAATATTTCACGGTATGGAAATTTTTCGCACATTTCGCACACCATGAAATTTGCGCAAAAATAAAAACACATGCATATGTTTTTGTCTATGTATTCTTTTGCCCGTGAGTCTAGCATGTGGTCGAATTAAAAACATGTGAAGTTCACCTTACTTGGCCAAGCGCGAAAAAATTTCCACTTTTACAGTAAATTCAAAGAACTGTTCTACAGCATGAAGAGAGATAAGTTTCAATTTCATTTTCAGAAACATGGGCAGAATTTATTTACTAGTATTGACCATGGTTTACAAAACTGTAACTGAATTGAATGACAAAAGCTTAATGGCATTGCAATACATGACTAATCAATTAACCCTGCCAAGCGAAATTGCAATACTGGACAAGTGCAGTGGATGCATTTGTAAGCTGATCAGAACAGATTTTTCTGAGTGAAAGCTATAATGCATAGTGAAAACATTTCAAAAATTGACATATATTCCTATAACAATTCAACAAAACTATTCAAATTTTACTTTTACTGGTCCTTTTAAAACAGTGCTTCAAAATAAGATGGATTTAAAGTTGATTTTAGACTAGCACCGTGTAAAAATAATAATCATTCAGAAAATAGGCCATGATCAGCTGACAAGTAATCATTTTCCCCGCACATCCAGATGCTGCTTTTTAGGGTAGATGGCACTTGGCTGCAGCAATTCAAAAGTCACATACTAATTGCCTCTAATGACTAGAAAAATAACTATATTTCAAAGAACACAGATATTAATTAATTGATATACAAATGTCATTATGATTAGTCAAACTTACAGCGTAGGGTCCTGCAGGGGGTTGGTTGGTCCTATCCCAAGTTAAATAGGGTAGGTCAGGAATGGTACCAGGTTGCTTCCTTTCCCTCTTGTTCTTTCTCACTTCTTGGTACTGCTTGCCTGCACAGAGAAAGGGTAAACACCAATCTTAATTGTTTCTTCAAAGAAAAGAGTATTATGACAATGAACTCATTTTTACCATAATCATCAGCATCATTTGCCACCATCTCCATCAACAATACCATCACTATCACCAGCACCATCACCATAATTATAATTATTTCTATCATTATCATCATCATCATTATCATCATCGTCATTATCATCATCATCATCATCATCATCAACATCATCATTGTTGTGATATAAGAACTATATCAATGCGCGCATGCATAAATGTCAAGCAGCGCGGTGATTCGTCGCAATAAAAGATCTAGCCAAGATGTAGACATCACTCCACACATATGTCTACCAAATCCCTTATTTCATGAATTGTTTGACTGTCGTCACATTTGGGAACAGCAACACATCACAACATGGTGGCAGCGGTGACGGATGGAAAACCATGGATTTGAATTTGACTGTTTGTTGAACTAATCGAGCAGATTTATTGGTGTCGTTGGACCAGCCCAACCCAAAACTGTAATGATACATTGATCCACATGTAGGCCTACGTGTATACGCAATTCTACGCAACTCAGTTCGATGCCATGCCGGACAGTGATACCGTAATTATTATTGGATTGAAACGATCGAATCATCGATATGCCAATCGCCCTTCGACACAGCAAAGCAGGTCTAAATCCAAGCAGGCCTAGATCTAAATCTACGTCGATCCGGCAGAGCTTGTAATGCTACTAAATTTCTGTGACAATCTGCGAGTCTTTGACTGACTCTGTGTGGTGATCAACGCCACGGCGAATGCATCGTTCATGGACGCTATGCAGTTGTTGCATTCGTTATCTTCGAGACCGTTCTAAATCTATGTTCTATATCAGTATCGGAACGACATCATGTGATGATCAGCGTCACACCAAATCATACCTCAGTTTAGGACGCTATGCAGGTTTGCACTCAACGTTTTCTGCTCCAACTGTTAATATTGTTGAGGGAAATCATTTGATAGAGACTGATGAGTGATGTGTCAGTCTAGTGTTAAGTTTAGACTAAGTTTATGAACGCTATCCAGTAGTCTAACTTGTTGCATGTTTCCAGTTTCGAGAAGAGCTAAGTCTACAACTCGACGATTCATGATAGACCAGGACCAGACCAGATCTACACCGTCTGAAGCTCCGACGATCGATCGATAGCATCGATAGCCAGTAGTCTAACTTGTTGCATGTTTCCAGTTTCGAGAAGAGCTAAGTCTACAACTCGACGATTCATGATAGACCAGGACCAGACCAGATCTACACCGTCTGAAGCTCCGACGATCGATCGATAGCATCGATAGCCCAGTACCAGAATCGATCAGAACCGTTGGCTATGTACTACTGCTAGGCATCAAGAACTGTGAGTGACAAGCAACAGGATCGATACTGTTTGCAGGCCCGTCATGAGGACCAGGACCAAGGAGTGTCGTCACAGCACAACTGCCAAAAACCAAGACCAAGTGATAAAGTACCAGAATCTTTGAACTTGAAGTCAGACTTTAAATTATCAATATCAGACTATGACCGCGTTTACACAGAGTGAACTCGAGTTCAAATTCGACAGCGAATTCAATTGCGACCTTGGATTAGCATAAATTATTTTTCGGTGGGCTGTTTACACCAAGCGTTGGACGAACTCGAATTCAGAAGGAAAGTGAATTCGACTTGATTACGCCCTCACTTGGTGGGAATATCGTGAGATAATCAACTTCCGGGTCAAATTTGTGAAAACCCCGCGCCCGCGAGTGAGTTCAAAATGGCGGTAGCGAGTATTGTAAGCGCAGTCATTTTGATCTGGTTTCGTATGATTTTACGTCGGAATAGGAATATCCTGATCAATAATTATATGCGACAGCAACGTGTCAGATCTGCTCGTCGAGCAGACCGTCTAAGAAGATGGCGGGAAGATGTTTATCGTCGCATAAGATCAAGGAAGATGCAGCGAGCTGCTTTGTTGTTGATGGCATCTACCGGTTTCGCTGAAGTGCAACATCCTGACCGGCATATCTGGGTGAAACATCGGGCGTGTAACTGGTGGGAAGAGACGGTATTGCATCCTTCTTATCACCAATGGGTTGAAGATTTTCGCATGAATAAGGCATGTGGTGAACCCCCATATGTGGTACGTGGTTCACTTGTTGGATGACGCTTGTTTACTGACGCGTTGCTTAGCAATACCGGAAGTGACGTATGACGAGGTCACTGGCTGGATATTTGCTAGTCGACTTTCAATTACGTGTCCGTTCACACATCAAATAGCGAATTTAAATTCGATAAAAGTCGCGTTTGAATTCGATAAATGTTGCTCTGGGTCGTCATTCGAATTCGACTTTTGAACTCGAGTTCTAATTGCGACTACCCTGTTTACACACAAATGAACTCGAGTTCAAATTCGACTAAAGTCGACTTCAGTCTCTGTGTAAACGGGGTCTAAGACTCTAGAGATCAACTAGGCCTAAATGATTCAGAGCAGTTGAAAGTGAAACATTGAACTCAGTTTGAAATTGTATAGACATTAGTCATTATTGTTGATATTATATTGATGTCAGTTGCAACATATGTCATTGATAAACATTGCCATAATGTTATTGTTCATATATCTATCCAGTGTCATAATAGAACAATCATACATGACATAGATCTCCATGTACTAGTATAGATCTAGTCCAATCTCCCTAGACCTACGAGTTTGGACCAGGACCAAAACAAGGTCAAGGTAGTCTAGGACCAGAAGAAAGTAGGTCCAGATTCTCGCTTATCTAATCTACCAAGTTTGAATTCGTGCATTTGTTTGCACAATGTTGCAAAGTGGTTGATACAAGTGTGCTTTAGTCATTTCAACTATACATGTACATTGTATGGAACCAGGACCAGAGTATTGGGTCCAGATATTATCATTTGACCATGCTTTGTGTTGATAACTATGAATCTTGCATGTATATGTGCAATTATATGCCCTTTGTATGCATGAATCTACAATTGGTATGACAATTATACATGTACTGTATTGAGATATTGTTACAAGTCAAATTAATAGTGCAGGTAATACTACTGTTTGATACTGTACTGTCAGAAAACTAACATAGCAATTATGGCCAAGTTCCCTGAGATGAATTGGGATGTCCGCAATGTAGCGGAAGAATTCAAGCTTTTCAAACAGAGAACCGAACTTTGCCTGTTAGATAATAACATTGTTGATCCTAAACGGCAAGCAACAAAAATTAAGATCGCTCTAGGAAATGAAGGTCTTAGAAGAATAAATGCTTCAGGTCTCTCTACGGCTGAACAAGATGACCCCCCAAAACTTTGGAGCTTGTTCGAAGATCAGTTGAAGGTCAGGGTGAACTTCAGAATACATCGTTTGGAACTAATGAGATACAAACAGAAGTCCGATGAGGGTATAGATGCGTTTGTAAACAGATGCCGCACCAAGGCAAGGGAGTGCGAGTTCAGTCCTGATGAGCTGTGTGAACGCCTTGTTGAGCTTGTCATAGCCTCCACCCCTATTGAAGCGTATCAAAAGGAGTTGTTAGACAAACCAAAAGGCTTGAAGGTAGAGGACCTAGTCGATGCAGGACGCAAATATGAAGCAATCTTAGCCGGAAAACAGTGTCTACAGACATTAAAAAATGGCCAAGTTGATTCCGTCCGGAAGGATTATAGGAAATGCGGAAACTGTGGACTCCGCCACCCTCCGAAACGATGTCCAGCGTTTGGAGAAACATGTCATGCCTGTGGTACACAAGGACACTGGTCAAAAATGTGTCGCAAAACAATGACCAAGGGTGCAAAGCCTCAGCAGGACAAGCCTGAGCATAGGAAACGTCCACCGAAGGATGGTCCGGATCACTCCCAGGATCATCAAGAGAAATCTCGGTACCAGCGGTCAAATCTCAAGACCCATCCCAAAGACCGACAAGGAAAGTCTAATTTCCATCAGTCGAGGCATCCTTTGCCACGTAAGACCAGTCAGCAGCGTGTTCATGAACTTGATGTAGAAGTCGCACAGGAAGAAGAGGAGTTGCACAAAGAACAGGAGTTACATTCGATACGGATTGTTATCAACTCCATAGACACTGAAGAGCCAGAACTACTGGCAACTCTGAGTATTAAATGTCCGCATCTAAGAGGACAGGATAGTCTTCGAGCAAAAGTAGATTCAGGATCCAGCGGCAATATCCTCCCACTGTGGAAACTCAAGGATCTATATGGAAGCAGATGGAAAGAAGTGATCTCTCCCACTAATGCTCAGCTATCAGCATACAACGAAACGCCAATTCCTTGTCTGGGAAGTATAACCATTTCCTGCCAGTACAAAGACTCATCATGGATGGATCGAGTTTGGTATATCGCCAAAGGAAATGGACCAGTGATCGTGGGACTTCCAACAAGCAGAAAGCTTGGTATACTCATCGTCAATGAGATAAGGGGACCGATCAGTGAGAGAGCTTCTCGACCTCCTTTACAGTCGGTACATGACTTGCAGAAAGCTTTTCCTGAGCAGTTTGACAGGATCGGAAGTTTCAAGGGGGAGGCGCCACTACATCTGAAGGAAGATGCTACTCCATTCATTGACCCGCCGCGGAAGTGTAGTGTGCATGTACAGCAGAAGCTCAAGCGAGAGCTAGATCAGATGGAAAAGAGTGGTGTGATCAAGAAGGTCGACCACCACACAGATTGGTGTAGTTCACTCACCATAGCCCTCAAGAAAGATGGTTCACTTAGAATCTGTCTCGATCCTCGAAAGCTGAACCAAAGTCTGAAGCGTTGCCCGCACAAGGTTCCAACGCTAGAGGAACTCAATCCTGCTTTCTCGGAAGCCAAGTACTTCTCAAAACTTGACGCCAAGGCAGGGTATTGGTCTGTACATCTGGATGAAGCATCTCAAGAGCTCACCACATTCAGATCACCCTATGGACGGTATTGTTTTCGAAGGCTGCCATTTGGCTTATCAGTAAGCCAGGATATCTTTCAACAAAGGATGGACTCCATCATTGCACAGGTGCCAGGATGTGTTGGCATTGCCGATGATGTCGCGGTCTTTGGCCGAACAGAGCAAGAGCATGATGCTAATCTGTGGAGACTAATGGAAGTTGCACAAAAAGAAGGACTTGTGTTCAACAGTGCCAAATGCGTGATAAAGGCACAGAGCATCAGCTTCTTTGGATCACTCTACACGAGTCAAGGGATATGTCCAGATCCAAGCAAGCTGGAAGACGTCAAAGAAATGCCATCTCCACAAAACAAGGATGAACTCCAGAGGATCCTTGGGATGATGACGTACCTATCACCCTACATTCCGAATTATGCAGAGAAATCAGCAATCCTGCGGGAATTGCTAAAGAAAAATGTGCCATTCCTATGGCATGAAGATCACGAAGAAGTCTTTCAGTCTCTGAAGTCAGAAATATCAAAGGGATCTTGTCTACAGTACTACAATCCAAATGTCCACTCAGTCTTGGAGGTAGATGCATCAAGCAAAGGATTGGGAGCCTGCCTACTTCAAAATGGAAAGCCCATTGCCTTTGCATCCAAGAGCCTGTCGGAAGCACAATCTAACTACTCCAACATTGTAGGGCAAGCCTCTGAGGAGTGCCCCACCAAGGCTCCAGAGACTATTAGTCAAGATCCAGGGATATGACTGCAATGTACTGTACAAACCAGGCAGTCAGATGACACTTCCAGACACATTGAGTAGATTGCCAAACCCCAAGAAGAAAGAAGATGTCACGATCGATCTCCACATCGATGAAGTGCTGTCCATACAGGACACCGACGATGATCTTTCAAGTTTCTCAAAGAACAAGCAAGCACAGCTGCTGAGAGAAACTGCAAGGGACGCAACAATGAATCTCTTGAGCAGAACCATTCAAGACGGATGGCCAGATGAGATAAGACAAGTACCACCTAGCTTGAGGATTTTCTGGTCATACAGAGACGAACTAGGCATCGTCAATGGAATCATCTTCAAAGGAAGACAAGTAGTGGTACCCCAGTCACTCCAAGCAGAGATTTTGGAACAACTGCACACGAGTCATATGGGTATCGAGAGAACCAGACGACTTGCCAGAGATACTGTATATTGGCCAGGCATAAACAAAGATATCGAGAAGGTTGTCAAATCCTGCCAAGCATGTCAAGAAAATCAGGATCAGCAGCACAAGGAGCCACTGGAACCTCATGAAGTTCCTCCGACACCTTGGACGAAGCTCGCTACAGACCTTTTCCACCTAGATGGTACAGATTTTCTCCTCATCACTGACTACCACTCGAAGTTTCCTGTTATCAGAAAGATGCACAACACATCGAGTACGTCAGTCGCCACGGTGATGAAGGAAGCATTCAGCATGTTCGGAGTACCTGCAGAGGTAGTCTCCGACAATGGCCCCCAATTCAGCGGCAAACCGTTCAAAGACATGTGTGCAAAATGGAACATTAAACACACGACCTCTTCGCCCCGATATCCGCGTTCAAATGGTCTTGCAGAGAGAAGAGTCCGCACGATGAAATCGCTTATCAAGAAATGCAGACAAACGGGACAGGATGTCCTAGAGTCAATGCTGCATCTCCGAGCAACCCCCCAAGCAGACTTACCATCTCCTGCTGAAATGATGTATGGACGTAAAATAAGGACGACTCTCCCAGGTCGAAACTTTGGTTACCCCCACACCGATGTGCACGACCAACTCCAACAAAGAAGGGAGAAAATGAAGAATGACCATGACAAACACGCTGGTAAAGAACTATCCAAGCTATCCATTGGTCAAAGAGTCAGAATGCTGAACACAGAGGACAACACCTGGATTCCAGCTAAGGTGTCACGAGTATGTGAGGAACCAAGATCGTATGAGGTGACAACCCCCAACGGCAAGACCCTGAGAAGAAATAGATCACATCTCAGAGAGCTGTCCGCAAGTCAATTGCAGAACGACACCTCATCCACTACCACTCCTGTTCCAGGGAGAATTGACTTTGATGAAGAAGATACACCAAGCAAAGAAGCCAATGACCACGTACTACAAACACAAGATTCAGAGAGAACTCAGGACACACAGCCTGACAGACAGACATACACCACACGCTATGGTCGCCAAATCCATCGACCAGAACGCTACATAACTCACACATACTAAAGAATCACATTCACACATGCTTTAAGGAAAAACAACATGTGGGATTTTGTCTTATGATATGTTTATGCGTTAGAAAAATACCTTAGAGAGAAGGTATATTGTTTGTTGAGTTCAGATGTCTTGATTTCAATACGATCAAATGTTTTTGGTATTTAGTGTTTTGCGTGTTTGGAAACCAGTTGAAGAATAACAGTTTTTTGTAAAGTTTTACCAGTAATAGTATAATGATATTATACCATGCTGAATGTGTTTGCATGAAAGTGAGTCAGACAAACTAATAATTACACAAGGAAAACGGAAATCATTTTGCAGTGTTTATTACAATGTATAACTCACTTGCTTTAGGAATTTAAGTGACAGTACAAAATATGTGAATGACGTTTACATTATAATTTTCATTGCAGAACTAAATTTACTTATTAAGTAGATATGACTGCAAACATCACAGTATATAATCATACACATTGTATATGTATCTCGATATATTTAGGCAATTGTTACAAAAGTAGAAACTGGTATAATCTGCCAAATATTAAGGTTAACTCATTTTATTTGAAAATAATCACAAGATTTGTTTGATCTTTTGAAAAGTGACAAATTTCGGATTCCAAGGCAGTTTAAATGTTAACAATTTAAACACTGGAAATATTGTTGCTCAAACTAATGAAACCTAGTACCTATGCAGAAATCTTTAAAGATTTTCTCGATATAGTGACCAAAGTTATTCAGTGGTTGTATAATCATCTTAATGAGAAAAGAGTTGTTTTAGAAGTTACTCTTTGTTGTTATACTGTGAATATGTTTGTTCAAGATTATCTTGTTAAAAGGAGGGGGATGTTGTGATATAAGAACTATATCAATGCGCGCATGCATAAATGTCAAGCAGCGCGGTGATTCGTCGCAATAAAAGATCTAGCCAAGATGTAGACATCACTCCACACATATGTCTACCAAATCCCTTATTTCATGAATTGTTTGACTGTCGTCACATTTGGGAACAGCAACAAATCACAACAATCATCATCATCAGTTTCATCATTATCATTATCATCATTATCACCATCATAATCAATATTCTTATTATTATACCTAGCCTGGTGGTTTCCCAAGTATTGACCTTCTCCATGGGGTCAAAGTTCACCAGGACATCAACCTCCATTTCCTCCTCTGATTTCTTGTCTTCTACATCTGCAATATCTTGGCTTGGTTCATTGGCACTGAGTTCCTTTAAAAAAAAACATAGAAATAATGTCTCACTTGTCTTGTTACAAATGTTATTTAAAAGGGAAATTAAGCTTTAGGATGCTGCCAAAGTGAGAACAGAAAAAACATAGGAACACTTTACTGAAAATGTACAAAAATGTACAAAAATAAATAAGCTGAATTCATTAAAATCAAGATCACTTAATAACAATATCTGACACTGTCAAGTCCATCATGAGATCATGAGTTCATTAGAATCTGTTTTGATTCCTCTCAATTTCTTCTGTATGCCAAAATACCCCTTTTCTTTATTTTCAGCCTTTTTTCTATTTTTATTCAAAGAACATGAAATACTAATACGTTTCTTGAGCAAAAGCATAAGAAACTGTTACTTGAGACAAAGCAAAAAGTGTATATTTTACACAAAAAGTTAAATTTCATCACAGTGGTGGGTGTATCCCATGCATTGCATAATTCAAAACGGCTTAGATTGTCCAAACAAATTGGTCAAAGATTCAGAGGCCTGTTGGTCAATTTGACTTACATCCATCTCATCTGGACTGGGTTCAGGCGGAGGAATATAGGGTTCTATCTTCCAGTGGTCCTCCTATGAAAAGATATTATTATCATTATTATCTGTCACATATTACATCATGGGAGCGTTTCACTAAGCGTTTGGTCGGTGATTTTTACCAACAACTGTTATAAGCTACGGAAATCCTTGCATCTGATTGGCTGAGAGCAAATTTGTCAATAAAAATCACTGACAAGGTACAGACAGAGGTTAAAAAAAATATCCCCTGAGCACACTGAGAACTTTTTCTCCCTCATCCATATTTTCCTTCCCCTCTCTGTCTCCCGTTCTCCCGTTCTCAATCAATAGCAATAAATATTAGTATAATGAAGTAGATAATTACTCTCTCTTTATAACTCTTACTCTCTATTTATAACTCGTTCTTTGTGTTCACCATTCTTGATCGCTGTCTCTCTACCATCTCTTGCTTCTTCTCTCTCTCTCCCTCCATCTCTTTCTTTTTCTACTTTTGCCTATCTGTCTGTCAGTCTCTCTGTCCCTCCAATACTCATGCTCTCTCTTCTATTCATGAAAAACTTTAGCAAGTCCGTACATTAAAAAAAAATAAGGCATAATTACACAGAAGAATAGTTTAGTATGCTCAACTCTAGTTATCTGAAATCTAACATTACCATAACATCTAATAGGGACAAAAAACATAATGAATAAATAAATAAACTATTCAATATCTGACCTGCCCAAATGTTCCTATATGGTTGCCGTAGATATCTGCCAGCTGAACACTACCATCTGCAGAAGCCGAAATGATGAGCCATCGCTCATTGCGTTCGCACATACTAATGTAGTTGACTGCATCAGTGTGAAGGTGCCAAGAAGATAATGTAGCTGGAAGGGAAGGAAAAATAACAAGAATTTAGAATTCAATCATCTTACTTCAAGCAGGACCCTGGACCAAACAATAGACCTAACCCTAAACCTACATGTTTGGCCAAAATAAAGGAGAGAAAGTTTTCAGAGAACTCACCAGGAGGTTGTGTCATAAGCCCATCAGGTTTGTGTAGACAGTACTCCTGTATCTTCCACACCTTAATGGCGCCCTCACTGTCTCCTGTCACCAGATAATGGTTGTTGCTACTCACTGCCATCACAACAGAGCCAACTAACGTGAGAGAACACAGGAAACTACAAACTGTGAATTCTGATTGAAAAGTACAAACGAGTAAACACAATTACACTGTATGTACACGGGCATCATACTTGCTGTGCCAGTGTCACGTACATGTGACAAACAGACTAGGCCATGTTTCATCAAGTATCAACAAGTTTCAACATCAATGCTTAGAACAGGAGTCATGCATTCTAAATAACACAGAAACATTTTATGGTACCCTTAAAAGTAAACGTACTCTCACTTCATGCTAGTTCATTCTCAAAAAAATTACAATGTTTGGAATAATTAAAAAGTGCACAAGATATCTATTTCTATTTCTTGTGTACACAACATTTTCTCATAGAAGGCATGATTTAATGTAAGAATTTCAAAAGTAAGCATCCTTTTTTCTCAAAAAATCTTGAAATAAGCATAACCTCTTGGCACAGTAAAAGTTAACACTCATCCATCCCAGATACAGTATATCTTGCCACAAATTTTACAAAGCTTCCTAGAAAATACCATCATATTTACATACCATGTTGATGGGCAATGAACTCTGCTTGGAGAGAATTCTTGGTGGCATTCCAGAAGCGCACCCATCCGTTACCCCCGCATGATACCAGGTTTGCACCCCCTGAGGCAGACAGGTGCTTTCTGGCTTCTAGGAACAACAGCTGCTTGATCACAAAATCATTCATCTGTACAAAGAGCAAAGGAGATATACAGGTATATACATAAGAGAAAGAGAGAGACATCACAATTAGATAGGAGGAGAGATGCAAATAGAAGATGCAAATAGAGAAAGAACTGGGGCCATATTCTGAAAACGATGTTATCTTTTATGTCATTGAAACAATGTTAATTGTCATAACAAATCAAAATCAGGACAACTCATTGGTTGATAATTGCACAAAGATGGCTGTGCTTGCGTAAAGTTAACAGAGACATCTGCGCAAGCACCAATGATTAGTGTTTATTGCTCGCAACTTCAGTTTGTTATGACAATTAACATAGTTTTCCTTAACATAAAAGATAACATAGTTTTCAGAATACCGACCCTGAATGACAAAAGAAATACGAAAATAGAAAGATATAAGAAAGAAGGATATATATATGTAACTAAAGTCTACCTTAGCTTTTTTGTCTTATTTCTATGCTCAACTGCCAGCTAATGTACCAAACTGTCCCACTAATGTAGGGGGCGCTATTATGACGGAATCAACCGCATTGTTAACTCTCCTGCTAATGTACCCTTTAGTCATATATATATATATATATAAGTAGACATACACAGATTTAAAAGATGTAAAGAGAGATTTGTATTGATAAAGAGATTAAATCAATAAATAAAACAGATGTATGGTGTGCCCAGCAGAAGGGCACCGGTACAATTTTCTAAGATATTTAGTCTTGATTGCTGTAGTATAACATCACTTTTAAGAAGTAGGGCTTAGATTGACATATAAATTAGACAGAAGTACTTAGATAGCTAAACTAAAATATCAGCCTCCATACCTCATCTGATTCACTACTGTCACTGGATCCAGTTGTGGGTCTCTTGGTCCCCTCACCGTCCTTGCCCCCTTGCCTGGTGGCCTGGGACAATCTCCTTGGATGGTGGGAGCTCTGAGCCGAATGGATGCTGGTACGCTGACGGGATACACCTGGGGTTGTGGTGCCATTATGGAGACTCTAAAGATATACAATGATGGAAGAAGGTAGTTCTTTTGAGACTCAACATTTTCTCTAGCTCCAGGTTTTCTTTTATCAGAGATATAGGGTTTGAGGTGTAATTGGGTTTCAGGTAATGTTTAGGGTTACAGTTTAACAGGTAAAGCACTAGGTCCAGGGTTGAAATTCGGAATTTGGTTTGTTGAGGAAATTGACAGTGTTGCAATTGCTACTGGAGTATGTGTTGTAGAACTAATTTCTCATCATTCATGTAACTGCATTCTCATTTTGCTGATCTCAATAACACCTAAGCACAAGACCATTCCCAATTCCTATTTGTCTAAAAATGAAATAGCACAGGAATAAAGACTAATAAGGATCTATTACACACTGGTCCTAAAAATGTAAAATGTAAAATGTAAAACATGGGCCTTGAGCACAAGACCTTGACATTCTGCCTTGAACCCACAGGAAACAGTTAGAGTGAAACCCTGCAACTTCACAATGATTTTGTTCGTTCGTTTGTTCGTTCGTTTGTTCATTTATTTCCATTTCCATAAAAAATGCAATACATAACATAACAATAAAAACATCATGTTCTTACACAAATCTTCTAATTGTAATTAGTATACAAATATGACATAATGTATTTATAACCAAGGTAAACAACGTGAAAATGAGAAAAAAGAAAAACTTAAAAAGCCGCAAAGGCCTTGTCTAGAAGTCCTCTAAAAAAAAACCTTTGGAAATAAATTAACGTTTTATCATAATTATTTAAACAAAAAATTTTACCATAATTATTTTAAATTTATTTTAGATTTGACTCAATATCCTGTTGATTCACTCCTTTAGTAGTTTGTATAATCTGCATAACCCTCTCACCAGTTTAGTCCGCTCTCTGCCCTTTGTCTTCTTGAAAAATCTTTGTTGGAGGTGCCTTGATGCGACCTCTGACCCTGTATTCCAGATCACAATCTCCCCATCATAACTCCCTGTGGCAAGGGTGTGTGGTCCCATGAAAGCTGCACCTAAGATGTCATCCTGGTGCTCCTGCAACAGCATAAAATTGAAACAAAAATGTTCAGGACTGTTTGATATTTATTCTAATTAATTTTTAATTTGAACACTTAACAGTGTTGGCAGTGGTAGGATATAATTTGTAATAGTAATACTATTTCTATTAAAATGTCCACTTTATCGGTGTGATGGCAGCAGTGGGATATAGTTAGTAATCATAAAATTATTTCTATTGAAATGTCTCTGTTACTAGTATGGTGGCAGGAGTGAGATAGAGTTGATAATCATAAACCATTTCTATTGAAATGTGTCCTTCATTTTTGAGGTGGCAGCAGTGGGATAGGGTTGGTAATAAGCCAGTTCGTAATTACAATTTGTGCATGTGCACATAAAGGTCATTTGCACCAAGTACATTTGACCTTATACGCTGTCATTACGTACACATCTCGATGCACGCACCATTATGATTTTACATGATAAAACAAGTCAGCGCATCCATCAACACAATTGCGTGTACGTGTAAATATTGGGGTAAATATTGGGGTCATTACAGGGTCATATGTACCATGGACATAGTTAGTAATCCTAATATTATTCATACTGAAAAGTTTCCTTTACTGGCAGTAGCTACAAGCACTGAAGAGATACTGTAAACGTTGTTATTTTCGTGCGATTAATTACACACTAAGCGACCCCAAAACATATTCGCGGGTTATTAAATTCGCGCTGCACAATTTCACACTCGTATGTACACACACTCCATTTATTAATTTACACACACGCAGTCCATTCAAATGCATACGGCATGCGCAACTACACACACGCGCTCAAAAATGAGTTCGACACACACGGACATATTAATGTGCTGAAGCGCGCAATTCAACCCGCATAAGAAATCAGACTAATATTTTCGCGAGTTCTAGAATTCGCGCCCGCTGAAAATAGCGCGAAATCCGAAAAATATTCCTGCATCAGCCCTGATCATAATGTATAGTCTCACTATTGAGATATTAGCCATTTTAATTTAAAGATTTCTTCAAGAGAAAATATTTCACAGGTTTGAAAGCTCTCCTTGATAAAAGGAGATTCCTACCTTTCCTCCTTTCCACTCTGATGGTTCAACCATGTACTGATGAATTTGTTGGTTGCGGAAGAGTGTGATGTATCTGATGAAAAGAAAATAAGTAAAACAGGGTAATTAATTATGATACATTTCACATCATTGCAATGTTCTTTATCAGCTTTTTTGTTAGCTACAACTGAGCATATTAGGCACTTATATTCAACATCAAATATATCTTCATCACCATCCTCAATACATTACCACAAACATCATTATGTTCATCATATAAGGTATAATCATTGTCGGGTGTGAACTCTTGAGTCTGACGTCATAAGCGAGGGTTTAACAGTAAAAAAATTAGTTTGCCAAGTGAGGGCGCTGTCAAGGCGTGCTGCTAATTTTCCTGTGTTGGGAAGTTTTCGTTCCTGCAACGATGCTATTGATTTTTGTGTAAATTTCGATACAAGCCCAATGATGTAAGTAAATGAATGTGTAATATTGAAGTTTAAGAATCAATCGTTCTATATAATCCATTTTCGTTATATATTGTGATTTTTAAGTGCTATAATTTGTGGTGCCAAATTACAACATGTATATCTTGAATACGGTGATAGTGAAAGTGTACGTGAGGGACTACACGTGTGCTATGTAAATTACATGAATAATTAATAGGGTATGAGGGCGTTTACGTTCAAGCTTCGTTGTGTGCCATGCCATGCGGATGGATTATTATGACAAATCTCAGTTTGCTTGAATGTTAATATGAGTAGCTATGGAATTGAAAAGGCTATATATTGTACATGATATATCACATGTATGCAGAACTTTGGAGTGTATTTATATTTTATTTAGCTCATATGACACCAAAGATAAGGAATGAGTGAGAAGGTTATTTAGGTATTTCAAGCTTGAAATAACCCTCTAAAGTATGACAGTGCAGAGATATAACAAATTATGTTGATATAAACAAAGTAATGAAAGAATTACATAGACAGTGAATCTAAGTCAGGTTATGATATGATATTTAGCAAAGGAAGTATTTTTATTTGTTAATGGATGTAAACAGTTGAGACATGCTTGACTAAAAATGTGTTTTTTCTTGTTTACATTAAATTGCAGACTGAACCTGCATTGCTGCAAGGTATCTCTTCATGGTGTTTGTCATAGTTTGTCGTCAATGGTGTCGGAGTTGGGGATAGTTCGTCACATCAAGTTCAGTATCAGCTTGAAGTTGAGAAGGTAGCAGTCACCATGAGTGAGGTCCGACCAGAGGACTCAGCGAGTCAGAGCGGGAAGAGCTCAACTGTCAGTTCCAGCAGAAGGGTTAGAGCTCTTGCAAAGTCTGCAGCCCTCGCAGCTGAAATGGAGGCCCTAAAGCTTCGTCAAGAGTGTGTGTGTGTGTGTGTGTGATTGGGTTTTTACAGACGTGTATCAATCAGATATGATTATTTACGTCTGGGACCGACCTTTAACGTCACCATCCGAAAGACGTGACTCAGTCTCGAACCTGGGTCCGCTGAATCAGTTTATAACTTCCACTGGTAGCTGGATTACAGGCGCACGCCACAACGCCCAGTTGGAACTTGAAGAGGTAAAACTGAAACAGAAGAAAGCTGCACTGGAAATGCAGACGAAACTTAAGGTCATGGAAGCCGAAGGCCTTGTCTACAGCCAGTTTGAGGAAGGTTCCAAGGCTAGTAGAAGTACAAGTAATGTGATAACCTTCAAGGTCTCGACTGATAAGACTGAAGTTAATGACACCAGGGCTGAAGGTCATGTCTTCAAGGCTGATGGAGGACAGGAAAGTACACTTCAGTATCCCAGAGAAAGCTTATCAAAGCAGTCATTTAAGATTGATGTTCCCCGTGAGGTACATGTAGCTCAACCTCCAGTTTCTACCCCGAAGGATGATTCTTGGCAAATTAAGAATCGCCTAGATACTGAGATTCTTAGACATCTGGAGCTTGGCCAAGTAAACCAACAACAACTGCTCGAGTCCATTAACTTACCTAGTGCAGAATTAATGAAGCTCGACGGCAACCCGTTGAAGTATTATGAGTTTTTGCAGTCCTTCGACTGTATGGTGGGTGACACCATGTTGCCGAGCAGTGGAAAGTCGATGCGACTTTTCAACAGTTGTGAAGGAGCAGCAAGAAAGGTAATTCAGAGCTGCATGATGTTGATGCCGGACCAAGGTTATCTGAGGGCAAGAGAGCGTCTTGAAGAAAGGTTCGGCAACAGTTATAAGATTGGAGAAGCATGGATGAGACGAGTTACTGATGGCCCAGCTATTACGAACAGCAGTAAACAACTGAGGGAGTATGCTGATGACTTACAGTCATGCACAGAGACGCTAAGGGCATTAGGTATCGTGCATGAGATGAGTTCTCAGAGAGAGTTGGTAAAGATCATTGAGAGATTGCCCTTTCATCTAAGAAGTAGGTGGCTAAGAGAAGTTAAGAGGATACGAGATGATTCAAGAAGGCCACCTAACATTTATGATGTTGTCATTTATGTAAACGCTGCTGCAGAGGAGATGAGTGACCCTGTATATGGATCTCTGATCCAAGGTGGATCTAGGGATAGTCGCAGTGTAAAGACTAAGGAGAAGACTTCGTCCTCAACTTTACATTGGCAGCAGTCTCCCAAGAGCAACTTTTCATCTTCACTCAATCCTCAGAAGTGTATGCTCTGTGATAATGATCATGTGTTGTTCAGCTGCCAGCAGTTTAAGTCCATGAACCCCGAACAAAGGCTTCAATATGCCCGTGACCAGAAGTTGTGCTTCAATTGTCTCAAGCCGGGGCATATGTCATCCAAGTGCTTGCTGAACCGGACGTGCTCTGTCAAAGGCTGCACAATGAAGCACACCAAGTTTCTTCACACTGGGAAGCCGTTAAAGTTCAGTGAACACAAGAACCCTTCCATGAAGTCGGAGAGAGTTAAAAGTCAGTCTCACTCGACTACTCAAACAGATGACGGTGCACCATTTGAAGCTTTGTCGTCGCATACCAGTAGTGAAGTCATGGGGGCCGGAAAGTATAGAGTGGCCCTTCCTATTGTGCCTGTTAAAGTACGAGCTGCTGATGGTGACACTGTTGTTGAGACATTCGCACTCCTGGACTCTGGATCGACAAATTCCTTTTGTGTGAAGGAGTTACAAGATGTTCTGCAAACTAAAGGCAGAAGTAAGATTCTGTCTGTCTCGACCTTGGAAAAGGAATACAGCCAGATGAGATGTCAAGTGTTGAAGCTGAAAGTCATTGGACTTACCTCAGACAGAGAGTTAGATGTAAAAGCTTATACCAGACCAAATCTGAACATTAGTATCAGTAATATGGCAACTGAAGTGGAAATAACAAACAGTCCACATCTAAGAGATCTTGATCTTCCGGAGATTAGTAGAAGCCAAGTTACAATTCTCATTGGGCAGGATGTTCCTGAGGCCCTGATGCCGCTAGACGTTAGAGCTGGTAAGCCAGGTGAGATCTATGCTGTCCGAACAGTGCTTGGATGGACACTAAATGGACCTCTGAGAGGTAAAGAAGCTCAAGATAAAGAGAGTGTCCATGTCTCATCAAGTTTTATCTCAGATACATGTAACGTTGGACTGGAACAAGTCAAAAGGTTCTGGAAGCTAGAAGGTATGGAGTATCATCATGATGATTCTAAATCCAATCCAGCTGATGATCTCTCAAGGGGCTTAACTGCAGAGGAGCTGAAAGCTAAACAAAGATGGGTGCATGGTCCTAAATTCTTGCTAGAAGGGAAAGGGAACTGGCCTACTGATCCAGTTGAAGTGAGAAGCCTATCAGAATGTGATCCAGAATTCAAGATGTCAAAGGATGCAAGTACATTCAACACAACAGCTGATGATGAGAATGTCCTAGACAAGATGATTGCTCACTATTCATCATGGGACAAACTTAAGAGGGCAGTTTGCTGGATGGTGAAGTCCTTGAAGTGGCTTAAAGCCAAGAAAAGGCCACTTAAACTTGGCGTTGAAGGTGACTCCAACAGGATCACATTTGATGAGATGACCTATGCAGAGCAGAAAATCATTCAGTATGAACAATCTCGTTTCTTTAGAGAGGAAATAGGACTTCTAACTGCCCATGATGATGTAAAGAAATCCAGCAGTATCTACAAGCTAGATCCAAAGTTAGAAGGATGTCTGATCCGAGTGGGAGGAAGGTTGAGCAGGTCTGCATTGCCATTAGAGGCAAAACATCCCATTGTGCTCCCTAAGGGAAGCTCTGTGTCTAAGCTGATACTGAGGGAAATACATGAGAAATCTGGACACAGTGGTAGAAACTTCATTCTGTCAACTCTACGAGAGAGGTTCTGGTTACCAGGTGCAATTAGGAAGATGATGGGGAGATGTGTATCCTGCAGACGAAAAAGGGCAAAAGTCATGCAACAGAAAATGGCCGATCTGCCCAAGGACCGAGTGACGCCTGATGAACCACATTTTTCCAGAGTTGGAATGGATTTCTTTGGCCCTATTGAAGTGAAAAGAGGCCGAAGTATAGTGAAGCGTTATGGAGTGATATTCACTTGCCTAGCTATTCGAGCTGTCCACATCGAAATGTCATCATCATTGGACACTGACTCCTGTATAGATGCGATACGGCGCTTCATAGCTCAAAGAGGCAATGTGAAAGAGATAAGATCAGACAATGGAACCAATCTTGTTGGCGCAGAAAGAGAAATGAGACAAAAGATAGAAGGATGGAATCAAGCTAAGGTGAATAATGAGCTACTGCAGAGAAACATTAAGTGGTCATTTAATCCACCTGGGGCATCCCATTTCGTGGAATCTGGGAGAGGCAGATTGGGACAGTAAGGAAACTAATCCTTGCTCTAACGAAGCAGCAAACACTCTCAGATGAAAGTTTAAGTACGCTACTCTGTGAAGTGGAAAGTATCATCAACAACAGACCCATCACCAGACTTTCTGATGACGCTAATGATGTAGAAGCCTTGACGCCTAACCACTTGCTCCTGCTTAATAGAAAGCCGCAGCTACCTCCAATAATGAGTGACAAGTCTGATATGTACGCGAGGAGACGTTGGCGTCAGGTACAATATATGGCTGACCTCTTTTGGAGACGTTGGATTAAGGAGTACTTGCCACAACTGCAGGAGAGGGAGAAATGGGTATCATCACGTCCTAATGTGAAAGTCGGTGATCTTGTGCTAGTGGTAAACGAGAATGTACCGCGGAACTTATGGCAGTTGGGTAGAGTGCTCAAAACTATGCCTGACAGAAGAGGTTTTGTTCGAAGCGTCGAGGTGAAGACGAGGAATAGCGTTCTAGTTAGGCCAATTGCAAAATTGTGTTTAATTCTAGAAGCAGATGTTTGAGTTTCCTTAGCAATTAGTAAATGGAAAATCAGCTAAAGTTTAAGTGCTATGAAATTATCAGATATGCTGATTTAGCTTTGTGATACAACAAATCCATATTTCCATCAAGTTTAATGTTTGATATAATGGACGGCACGTTGGCCAGTATTAGTACCTTTATCGCGATATTTCAGTGTTCTAAGCGAAAGGATCAATCACATTCCAAGATATGATGAACACTGTCACGTATCAAGATGAAATTGTGGATGGATTTAAGGACAAAGTTGTTGAAGGAAGAAACCAAGTTGAAATCCAAGTTCAAGCGTATATGAAGAGTAACTGAGGAACTGATAAAATTAACAGACTCAAAGAATTATTTACAAAAAGTAGAAAAGTCTATTTTTTTTTTAAAGTTTAAATATTGATAATCGATATTTAGTGCCCTAAATATCACTTATTGCATTGAAAGTTGATATTTGGTGCCTTAAATATCATTTTCTGTGTTGAAATGTATTTCTATGTAAATTTGATGGATTCTCTTGAGATATTCATATGCATGTACTACATGTTTCAATCATTCAGGTCAAATTTTAACACCTTGGTATTCATAAATATTCTCACATGTTTTATTTTGGAATTTGCATTCACATGTATTCACTTTGGATAGAGAAATTTTATGGAGGTTTTAACTTCAGTGTTTATCTATTGGAGTTAAAACAAAACAAAGATATTATATACGTACATGTATATGGAGCTATTTCATAAACTTTAATACCAAAGATCTGACAGTGTATGTACTATGAAGTAAAAGAATAGTTTTTCTCGAAAGACAGTTTTCAAATCAACAGTTAAATGAATATAGTTATTGAGAGGAATGTTAAAACAAATCATTTGTGTGAAACACAAAGGGACAGATTGGTTTATTGAAAATAGTAGAAGTGGTACATTTGTGTTTTGAAGTAACCTGATTTGGTGCTTACATTGAGTATGAATATTTCATGGACAATGATAAACCTAGATTGTGACATTATTTGGTTGTCATGGTTATAAGAATTTTGAGTGTCTTCATAGAGTATTTTATTGGTCAGCCAATCGACTTAAAGTTATCACAAAGAAGTGAAATATTCGATCTTTTTATTCAAGTAAAGAAATTCAGATGCATTTGATAAAGTTGTCTTCTACATGATGACGAAGAATTGATGGTATATTTATTTGAAATGTTGAATTGTGTGTAGTGAAATGTTGGCTTTAACAAGGTTAAGATGATTTGCAGTTGGCTCTGCAGAGGTCGACTTTCCTTGGGTCGAGTGGTCACCTGGGTAGAAAATGTTTTCAGACCCTGTCGTGCAAGATAGTTGTTTGCATTTTGTGAATTGTATATAGCCTGGGTCTGGTGCATTTATGGTCCAGGGAGAATCGACTTGGGAAGAGTTACCTGTACATGTGTTGTGGATTTTTACTACAATTTTTCATACAATTTTTCATATGATTCAAAGATTTGAAGGTTGTTTGAACATTGTTTATTTTAAAAAATGTTATAGTTCATAATCTGACAAGAAACGATTGTATTAATACAGGAGTGTAGGCTTACACGTCGTAAGAAAACAGAATTAAGTTTTTGCAGAATTGATAAGTAGCCTTGTTATGCTTATAAGGAAACTTGTAAGGAAACTTGTAAGAACGTAAGGTGATATTTGTATTTTTATTTAATGTTAGTTAAATGCTCAGTAGAGCTTCACATTTAAGGGGACCGGGATGTCGGGTGTGAACTCTTGAGTCTGACGTCATAAGCGAGGGTTTAACAGTAAAAAAATTAGTTTGCCAAGTGAGGGCGCTGTCAAGGCGTGCTGCTAATTTTCCTGTGTTGGGAAGTTTTCGTTCCTGCAACGATGCTATTGATTTTTGTGTAAATTTCGATACAAGCCCAATGATGTAAGTAAATGAATGTGTAATATTGAAGTTTAAGAATCAATCGTTCTATATAATCCATTTTCGTTATATATTGTGATTTTTAAGTGCTATAATTTGTGGTGCCAAATTACAACATGTATATCTTGAATACGGTGATAGTGAAAGTGTACGTGAGGGACTACACGTGTGCTATGTAAATTACATGAATAATTAATAGGGTATGAGGGCGTTTACGTTCAAGCTTCGTTGTGTGCCATGCCATGCGGATGGATTATTATGACAAATCTCAGTTTGCTTGAATGTTAATATGAGTAGCTATGGAATTGAAAAGGCTATATATTGTACATGATATATCACATGTATGCAGAACTTTGGAGTGTATTTATATTTTATTTAGCTCATATGACACCAAAGATAAGGAATGAGTGAGAAGGTTATTTAGGTATTTCAAGCTTGAAATAAACCTCTAAAGTATGACAGTGCAGAGATATAACAAATTACGTTGATATAAACAAAGTAATGAAAGAATTACATAGACAGTGAATCTAAGTCAGGTTATGATATGATATTTAGCAAAGGAAGTATTTTTATTTGTTAATGGATGTAAACAGTTGAGACATGCTTGACTAAAAATGTGTTTTTTCTTGTTTACATTAAATTGCAGACTGAACCTGCATTGCTGCAAGGTATCTCTTCATGGTGTTTGTCATAGTTTGTCGTCAATGGTGTCGGAGTTGGGGATAGTTCGTCACAATCATAATATCATCGTCATTGGCATCACTGTCAAGATACCTATCATTTCATCCTTATCACCACAAACATTATCATCATCTCACATAATATACCATTATCCTCATTTCATTCCTCATTATCAACATCTTCATCATTCATATCATCATCAGCAGCATCATCAACATTCATGTCACCATGATTATCATTATCAATGTACCACTAGCAAGCATTGTCAAGATTATCACTGTCAGTGTTATCATCATCCTCTTACCCATCACCAGCAGCAGGAGCAGCAGTAGAAATCCTGATCATAATCCTTTTCAACTTTAACATCATTGTCCATCCCATTATCATCATCATCAACAAAATTCCAATTATCACCGTATCATTATCATTGCCATGGTAAAAATCATTGTTGTTGTCATCAACATCATTTACAGGATCATCATCACCATCATCATCACTGTCATTATCATCTTCATCATCATCTTCATCATCATCATCTTCATCATCATCATCATCATCATCATCACCACCACCACCACCACCACCTCCACAAACATCATCACCACCATCACCACCACCACCACCACCACCACCACCACCTCCACCATCACCACCATCATCACCATCATCTACATTATCAAAACATGTCAAAGGTTCACCTATCCCATCCGATGACCACCAGACTTCTTTTGAGCACTCCGATCTGTGAGATGTCTACTGCGTTACCCATGCCTGCATTCAGAAGGTGATGGCAATGTCCATTGAAATCCCAAACCTAGGTAACAAAATCATAATTTTTGTCAGAGAAGACAAAAGGAAGGAAGCAACATTCAAAATGATAAAAATTGAAATTAATCCAGTAGATTTGAGCTTTTCCCAAAATCTCATATGTAGATAATTTTTTTTAATTTGAGTTTGCAAAAATCATAGAGAACAATATATAACAAACAAAAACACTCTAAGAATAATTGTCTTGGTGGAAAACTTTTCAATGTTAATTCAAAAATATGAGAACACAATTAGGCACAATAATATTTGAATATGATTTGACCTCATAAGATGCTTATTTAGCGCAAAATACAAAATTGTCTCTATGCGCTTAACAAAGTAAATATAATTTATAAACATATCAACTTAAGGTACAATAATCATATATAGTTATATCAAAATTGAAAATATACCATGAAACATGAAACATGACTATATTGAGTTTTTAAAAGGAAAATAAATTGTACCTTGACAGTGCCGTCAGAGCTTCCGGTGAAAATCCTTGTCTCATTGTGATCAAATGCCAAGCAGGTGATCTCAGCGTTACCATGGCAATTGAGAAACTGCTTGGCTTTCTGCCCAGTGTCTAACATCCACACAATGACTGTGGAGCCATGGCAAGCACTCACCACCTAATAATAGTTTAATATATAACAATTTAAATAATAATTTATATACTCATAATTAACATTTTTAAAGCACTTAATACATGTTGTTTCGAAGCATTTTACATAACTTACACATGAAATAAACAAACGTCTAAAGAAAAACTTGAACTTGAAGAATAACCATGATAATGAGAATATACATAAGAATACAATGTGTAATATAAAACAAAATTATAAAACATGATTATACTTAGACAAAAACTACAAAAATTAAGAATTATGTTTTGATATAATCAGTACAGCAACCCCATTCTACATTTTTTGTGATATGACAATGAATAAAGTAATTATTTAGAGGATAGTAAAAAAAAAAAAACAATTCTCCAATTTAACATATCTTCAATGAATAAAACCTATAAACAGTTTTAGTAAAAAAAAATTATGTATACAAGATTAAACAGATACAGTATTTTGCTTTTTAAATGAATAAGCTCTGTTCATGTTTCATTGCAAGTTATGTCATATTTATTCACAGTGGATTCCAAGTAAACACTTTCTTAAAACAAATCCTACATCCAAAACCAAAAGATCAAATCAGAAAATGAAAACATTCAAAGATCTAACCTGATTAAATGTGGAGTTGTAGAGGGCCATGCTGACAGCTTTGTCATGGCTCATGACCCGATCTTTGACCTCTGGCCTCATCTCTAACATGGTCAGCTGATAATTGAAGGACGTGAAGAGACGATTGGTTGCCTCATGGAAGAACAATGATGTGTACACTGCAAAAACAGAATATTTTTTAGGACTGAATCAAATCAAATTCAAGAACATATCATAATACAAGGTGCAAAAAATATGTATGTACATGTATACAAATAATCTTTGATGCATCTTACAGAAAAAGAAGGAAATGGAGAAAGAGACAACAGAAGATAATAGAATTTGAGGAGAGAAATAAAAGAGATTTAGACACAATGAATGCACATGTATGTGGTAAAAATTATGAATGTAGCAAAAGTCTAGCAACCCCTTTATTATGGCTTATAATGCATCTCCGCATAATAATGAGTATGTGATGATGTAAACAGATGTATAGAAGAGCAACTGCTGGTTTTATCTATTCAGCCCAATGTATCAGCTCTATGCTATGGCAGTAGTACCATCGTAACTCATTAACTTGTTAATCCGATTAAAAAAAAAAAACACTTACTCTCTGTTCCTTTTGGAAACATTCCTGCCATTCTTTGGAGACAGACCTGAAGCTGGACGTCCCAGATTCTTAGCACCTTGTCCTTAGAGAAACTGATCAACTGACCACGGGAAAAGTTGAACTGGACATGCACAACTGGGGCCATGTGCCCTCGCAAAAGCTAGACGAAGAGTAAATAATCACATGAGATGAAGAAAAGACGTTTGGGCCTCTAATTGGAAAGTGAAACAAATGTCACCATCATGTACAATGCATGTACAGACAATTTGATGCATATTCACATTTTTAATTCATAATATGAGTTAGGTCCTTTAATTCAGCATGAAGTATTTTCTCAAAATTCATCAACAAGAGAATAATCTGCTGTCTCTGATTTTGACGAAAACATCGAAAACTCAACAAACACAATGGAAAAGAAAGCTTTTTTAAAGTATAACTCACCCCAACTGCTTTAGACACAACATAGGGGTTCCAGAGACAAACGTGATGATCTACACCTGCTGTGGCTGTATAGAATAAATACAATAAAAAATTATTTAGGTAAGCATTGCTATTTTCTCACAGGTGGAGCACTTGAGAACTTTGAATACAATGATGTGATAATCTTAAAAAGTTAGGTACATATGATTTGGCTATGATCAAAATAATAATATGGGTGTAACAATAAGAGTGTATGACAAAAAGGCTAATTAAAGGAGATGATATTCATCAGATGTTGTTTATTTAAAAGTGGTGACTTAATTTCTCAACACAAATTTCTCTTAAAACCAACATATCATAAGCAAAGCTAAAAAGTGATAACCCAGTACACAATTACAGGGATAATTGAAAAGTAGAAGTAGATAGAATTATTCAAATGAGCAGAAGAAAATAAAAGGCCAAACAATAAAAACAATACAAAAGAGAAACTTTCTCTTACCAATTAGATTTAGACCATTGTGATAGGCAAATGCATTCACTCCCTGGGAGATATTGAAAGAATTCCTGACAAGATCAAAACAAAGTTGGAATTTGAGATTAGCTTGAAAAACACTCATGATATGATTGATTGTGAAGGCAGGCAACAACATGATATCTGCAGCACAAGTGAATAGAGATGACGTTATGGTCGTGGATTTCGTTCGGAAAGTTGAAATACAATATAAAAATTGCTGTACTGGTTCTAGTGCAATACATATATCTATCCCCCTGGTCTTATCAATTTATTGATTTACCACCATTGTAAAAATTTCAAATTAAATCAGCGTTTATAGCATGATCCCAAATCACATTTCCCACCATTACTATATTCAATATCCATGAATAGTTTCAAGCAATAAATTCATTGCATTCGTACACATGATTACATTATGGATAAATGATTCATCTTACGTCTTCATCTTTGATTTAGCTTTCTCTATCCATCCAAGTACCATGGCATTTTCATATGTAGTGGAGCAGGAGATAAAGCAGTTCAGGTACTGAGCATACTTCACTGAAAGATTGGAGAAAAAAAAAAGAAGTAAAATGTGATTACAATACACATATATAAGGCTTAGGTGCTGAGTGTACTTCATGGAAAGACCAGAAAAAAGAATCTTTATGAAAACAATAACAACTGAACACTTTGTAACAATAAAGGTACATTTGAATGTTTAAAATGAAGTGCTGGCAAACATAATGTTACAGGTAAATCACAAGCAATCAACGAACATCTAGCATTACAAACATCCAAGTAAAATATTCCCCAAAATGGAGACACGTTTAGACAGTTAACACCTGTGTTATGAGGCATCTTTCACAAAAGCGACATAGAAAACAACAATCATGTACAAAAAAATACCATATAGTATTTTTTGTGTTTTTATACAAATTAGGAGTCATATTTGCTTGAAACTTTCTAAACTTTTAATGTTATTTTCCATTATGTGCAATAGTTTCTATGTACATTTCAACATGAAGGGAAACATTTATGAAATAAACGAAGAAGCTTGACTGGGGAGGAATTTTTAATTTGCAAACAAATCTTTCGGCATATTACTCCCAGTGTTAAAGATCGTATGCTCGATCTGTAATGAAAAACACAAGTCAGAAAAAATTGGAACCAGCGGGATTCTTCGTTTACTAACCATTGTCTACGGCGGACCGTTTGAATATTAATGAGTCAGAAAGAAGAGGATCTTGGGTATTTGATTCTAGTTCGTCGTGACTTGGCCGTGAACCAGAATAGCCTGGTGGTTAAGTCGCTGCCCGGCAAGCAGTAGATGACAGGTTCGAATCCCGCTGGTTCCAATTTTTTCTGACTTGTGTTTTTCATTACAGATCGAGCATACGATCTTTAACACTGGGAGTAATATGCCGAAAGATTTGTTTGCAAATTAAAAATTTATGAAATAGTCCTTACGAAAATTGTTCCTGTGATTATGGTACGTATACCTTGTCTAGCCCATTCTGTGTGTCCGTTGTGCCTAATGAGACGACAGTACTTGAATTTATCCTTCAACAGATGCTTGAAGTTCACATTCACAACTTGTTCTGTTAAAACAAAAATGGTGATCCAAGAATCAAAATGTTTTAGTTAGGATAAATAACATATTGTAGGAAGCAGAATGACTGAATACAGATGCTTCAGACAAACATGAACTTTAAACATCATCTCAAGTATGGTAATGACAGAAATTTCCTACCTAAGCGATGCTGTTGGTGAAGGGGCAGTGAATTACATAAGACCTGTAAAAAAAATTAAGTCCAATCTCAGTGATTGACGACACCTGCCATGGGATTAACACCCGGCTGGTGTCGAATTCCCCATGAGAATCCATGACTATGTGCCTTCAAGGTCCTTTCTTACCTTGACCTTCCCCTCCTGGTTGCTGCGGCCTGTCAAAGAGGGCGATGTTCGTCGAGGTGAAGTGGAAGGCGTTGACATGACCACCAGTGTCTCCCATTACAAGGATGGCTTCATTGGAGTTATCAGGGTTGCTCCTGATGGTAAATTAACAAGATGTTTCATCTCAAAATATCATGAAATACTGCTCAGCACCCCCACATCCATCCCAAAAGGATACTCGGGGCTACTTCACCAACTTTTGCTAAATATAACCATAACTATGAAAAGTCAATGTGATGTATCCAAGGGACTGGCTCTAAAGTTTTACAGAAACGATCAATAACCCCCCAAAAAATTCAATCCAATTTCAATTGAGAACGTAATTTCAAATCTGAACAAACAATATGTAATATTAATGGTCATGGCTATTTTCCAACCACTGACTACCATATTAACTGGACTTATTATTGACTCTGGGTATAAGCAACTTGCTCAGATTCAAACCAATTTCCCAACTTACCAATGGTCCATGCTGAGTGGTGTATGTTCCAATCCATACACCCTGTACTGCATATTGAACTCCAGTTTAGAGCTGAGATCATAGAAGACTGGTGGGTTGAAGAGAGAAAGAAGGATTAGAAAAGACAACCAAAGTTTAGTATAATAATGGAGTAGAATTTATTATTCTATGGTTTGAAAGAGCAATTTGAGTGCATTGTGTGAGATATCAAAATCATCAAAATAATGAAAACACATTAAAATATGGCAAATGCTTTTTCAGACATCAATGAATAATGACACTTACCTTCAGATTAATTTCAAACTATTTTCAATCAAAAAGGAACTTGGTCAGGAAATTTATATATATATATATATATATATATATATATGTATACGTACCATAGATTTGGAAATGGGCAAATGATTAAAGGTCATGTTAATACTGCTTAACCCACAAAATAAATCTTTCAGATGTCTTTGACTATACATGTAGTAGCAAAATAATGCATCCATTTTTAATATAGATTGATATAATTTTAATTAACTCTTACTGTGCCAATTAAGGGGTTTAGCTCTCTTCAAATTTTTACTTATTTTTTTTCTTATGATACCAAACATCATTACTTTACCCAAATTTATGCACAAGAATTATTGAAAATTACATTTGAGTTTCTATTTGTCCATTATTTTTTTGGTTTCTCATTTGTTTACTATCGTTTTTAATGTTGAAATAAGGTAATATCTTTTCAAAAATCTGCAATTTTATCTGAAAATTTCTATGGTAGCATATAATCATAATCATATATTTAAAATGCTAGATTTATGCTCAAAATTGTGATATACATTGACCACCATATACCTTTCCTGAGGTCGAGCAATTGGTGAATGAAAATGACAAGTCCATCTGTCACATATACACGTGACATCGGCACTGAAAGAGTTAATACTTACTGATCTCCTTGCTTGTGAATGAGAGTGCAATCTTATTGATATTTTGAAGTACCACAAAGGTTGTCACCCACACATCTCTGGGTTTCACCGAGTCATTGGTGATCTATGGTGAAAATTCAACATAATACATTGAACAAAGTATTAAATCAAATTCTGATGTTTGAAGGACAAATGATTTGTGTACGTTAACCCGTTGACTTCTGAATTTTCTCATTCCCATAGGCTTAATACAGGAACCACTTTGTTGCCGTAGGCAATGGGTTAAAATATACTGTATAATGAAATAAATCATATCAAATTTGCTTTGCTTGGAAAATCAAACCGCACAGCTACACATCCATCACAAATATATTCATATATCAAAGTAGATTCCATTTTTATAATCTTTTTATAGTCACTAGATCACAATGGTCAATGAGATTAATTACAAGCTAAAGAGTTCAAATGAATATACGGTCAGACCTGCTTTAGCGACCACCTGTATAGAAAGACCATGATTTTTGTTTCTCTTGAAAACTGTTTCTCATTGAAATGTGTATTAAAGGAACCTGTATGTAAAGACTACCGGGGTTTTTTTCACAAAGAGTTAAGTTTGACTTAAAGTCACACTTAAATTCCTAGTTGCATGCGTTATATGACACATCACCGCATTGGTCAGATCATGCTCTGGGGACGAGCCCTATTGGGTAATCTACCAATGAGATTACGCGTTTAATACCGTATGCGCATTGGCATTTACGCATGACTCAAACTTAACACTTTGTGAAACACCCCCTGCTCATAAAGACCATTTTTCTTGCCTCCTTTGAGCGGTCATTATATACAGGTTTCACTGTATATTTATATACCAATATAAATATTGGCAATTATGAGTGCTCTCGCTCCTCACCTTTATGGATTTCTGAGTTCTAAGATGGTTGTCAAACGTTGAGATGCACCCTTCTTTACTGATGATGATGTACCGAGATGTATTCTTGATGTAGGAAATCTTCTGTACTATGTCCTTATGGGCACTGTGAAAGCAAGAAATAAAGGTAAAGGATTACACATTTACAACAAGACACATTCTTCACTTAGAGAGAAGAACAGGTACAACTGAAATGATACAGAATAAGTTGAATAATAATAATAATAATAATATTGGGTATTTTTAAGCGCTCATATCCACCACCTATAAGGTGCTCAAGGCGCTCCAATATTACCCCGGCTCTAGCTAGGCTACCGAATTCGGTGCTCACAGCATTCAAGGAATTCCTTCCTACCGGTACCCATTTAACACCTGGGTGGAGAGTGGCAAATGTCGATTAATGTCTTGCCAAGAACACTAGTGCCGTGCCGGGGTTCGAACCCATGACCTTTGCATCTCCAGTCAAGTGTTTAAACCTATTTAACACCTGGGTGGAGAGTGGCAAATAATAATAATAATAATAATATAGAGAATTTGTAATGCACCAACTCCACATGACTAATGTGCTCAAGGCGCAATGGAGAGGAAAAACTTGCAAGTAGATTAATGTCTTGCCAAAGAACACTAGTGCCGTGCCGGGGTTCGAACCCATGACCTTTGCATCTCCAGTCAAGTGTTTAAACCACTCGACCACGGCACCTCTATGTTTGGGTAGCAAAGTACTTGTAAACCAAGAAAACATACACATGATGACATACCTCTGTACAATGTCCTCATGGGCACTATGATCATTCGGGATAAAGGTTATAAGAATTTAGTTTTCAACAAGGCACGTTAGAGATGAACTGTTACAGGTACAACTGAAATGACACAAAATGAGTTCTTTGTGCATGGGCGACCGAATAAACCAAGATCACAGAGTGACATATTTCTCAACAATATGTTATGAATATGTTTGTTCCCTATCATATTGATTGAACTAAGTTGAACTGAAATCGGTACCAACATTTTTTATACCTTGGCAGCTGCTTGATATCTTTCCACTGAGGAACCTATTATGAGAAGAAAAACAATACCGAGTCAGAATAAAAACCCGGACATTCCATACTGATAATTTCTTTATATCATACCTCTTTACTCACTGATTTCTTCAAAAACAGTGTGGTAATATAGAAGCTCTCAGTGGGCCCAGTTTCATAAAACTTGTTATCAATAACAACTGCCCCTTTTCTATGACAAACTTACTCTCAGCCAATCAGATGCAAGTATTTCAGTAGCTTATAACTGTTACTGTAACTTGTTGAGGATAACAAGTTTTATGAAACAGGGTCCTTCCTGATTACTTATGTTACTTCATAAAAGAAATATCAAGAGACAATCAGAACAAGAGGAAAATATGCGCCGTCTTTGTCAGTGGCACAGATACGAGTATGGAAATAACCTTTTTTCCCCCAGAAATACATCTCGACTTTCATAACACTACAAGAATACATATTAGTTTATATTAATAAATAAACCCCAAGAATCAAATTGTCGTGGACACAAATATATGTTTGAAGTATATTACATTGCCACTATTCAAAACTGCATACATGTATGTGACCCTCCACCAAAAAAGGACCAATAAGTCGAAAATTGGGGTTATTCTAATTTCAGCGCAGTTAGAAAGCTTAGGTTCTAAGCTTTAAAATGATATACATGTAAGCTACACTAGAAAAGTGATTTGACGCACGTTCCCAGCAAGCTGACGCACAAAGTTTGAAAGTTCAGGAATAAATGGTCATTTGAATGAGAGTAAAAACATATTTCAACATAGTATTTTACTCTGAAATTTTGTCAGATTGTAGATTAATTAAATGAACTTTCAGAAAATACAAAAAAGTTAAAATAAAAATTCCACCCAAACCACCTTTTTCAGCTCTATACTGTAAAACTCCCATTGTGACTTATTGGTCATTTTGTAGTGGATGGTCACATATATTAATCATTTAATAAATGTTTGTATATGAAAATAATTCAAAGAAGACCCCCCCCAAAAAAAAAATTAAAGCCACCAAAAATAATAATGTTTCTCACTTCTTGCGATATCATTTAAGCTAAATTTCTGATCACACAGACTCCTACCTGAGTCGATTTGACTCTATCATCCTTCTCTACGTACTCCAGTAACAGATGTCCAGTAAATTTATCCTATAAGTAACAAACGAAAGCCAGAATTTTTATGTACTTGGCTACATTTCTTCCTTCTTTAAATCAAAATTAATGGCTCATATCATCATAAATGATTTTTTGACATATGGTGAAAATGTAAAGGTACCCAACATTTGAAAAATAATCTTGGGGTCTCTAAATGAAAATGCATTGTGAGATAATGCTGATTATGTAGCAAACAATAATCACAAATTATGAGTTTGTTATAACCACCAGCAAATATTTAAACAAAAATTTTAAAAATGTTCAATTGCTTTGAAAGATATCATCGTTATGTAAAACAATTTCATATAAAATTTCATATAAAATGATTCTGCAAAGATTTAGTTTACATAATTGCGAGAGCCTTGAAGGAAAACATATCAGAAGTGATAAATACATAGATAAGTGGGATTCTCTTATAAATCTTTAAGAATATAAAAAAATTAACGCTGATTAAAAGCACCATATCCCATTAACATAAAACTAGTTTGCCAACCGTGATATACTATGAATAATGTTTAGCACTGCATTGAATGGCTAAGTTAGTATGGATACTTGCATTTGAAAGATAATAATACACTAAAGCATAAATCTTACCCAATTCACAAAGCCTTCTTTTGTGACATCTATGTTGTCAAAAAGCTCAGCATACTGGAAAGAAAAATCATACAATAATTCTATTGAAAATACTTCATGATTCTTCAAACATTTCTGATGAAAGACCAATGAAAATGATAGCATGTTTCAATGGAACATTCACCTACATGTACAGTATTTTTCAGCTAGAAAAAACAGCCATCTTGAAAAACAAAAGCAAAGTCTCCATCTGTGAAAGCATAAATGTCAGCAAATGTAAGTACTTACTGACAGACATGGTGAGCGTTTCATCAAGCGTTTTGTCAGTGATTTTTATTGACAAATTTGCTCTCAGCCAATCAGATGCAAGGATTTCAGTAGCTTATAACAGTTGTCGGTAAAATTCACTGACAAAACGATTGATGAAACGCTCCCATGGTGTTGCACTGGCTCACATTAGATTCACAGGTTTGTTTTCCCTATTAATCTGGTAAAAGCACAGAAGTAGAGACTACACCAGCAGAGATGTTAGAAAACATCATCTCTCTGACCAAAAAGATTTTGAGCTTGTAACTTTCTGTGACTGTTTATTTCAATCTCTAAGCTGCATACATGTAAATAAAAATGAATAAAAATAAAAGATATTTCCCTTGCTTTTAACCACACTAACATCACCACTCAACATACACAGGGTCTCAGGTGGATTTGAATCCAACAGCTACTAAATAGCCCCATTGGCTTTCCAAGAATCCTATTATCTTCCTTCTTTAACCCCTTCCATGCCACCAGACTTTTGAGCAATTGTCAAAAATGAAATTTCAAGAGTTAAATATTGACTTTCAAAGAATTTTTTCTTGAGCAAACTGGGCAAAGATATATTGCATAGGAATAAACATACTGATAGCACAGGTTTCTGTATGAGGAAGAAATTTCAAGCCATTCTGAGCCTGAACATAATGTTCAACACACACATTTTGGGCTGGGAATTGCCGCCCATGGCATGGTAGGGGTTAAGAAATAATCCTCAGATGAAACAAGAGCCCCAGGGGGCATGACGCTCACCTGATGTGGATCAATTCATATCTGGTGCATGTTCTCTCCAGCACCACCAGGAGATATGTTAGAAATTGAAACAACCAGGAGGATGTACATGAGATGATGTTAGAAATTAACATAATCCCCCCCCCCCCCATGGTCTACTTTGGATCCCCTACCCCTAAGGATGATTCCTACCAAGTTTGGTTGAATTCCGATCATGTGTTTTGGAGAAGATCAGAATGTACATTTCGCCTGGCAGCGCCCCCCCCCTCCAGTATGTTACCCCCACAGGGCCCCTATAGGGCCACTCAGAGAAATTTCATGAACATTCATTCTTCATCTATAGAGGTATCTCCATACACAATACCAAGTCTGAGCTATGCCTGGTTCTGGAGAAGATGTTTGAAATTTACATATATTTTACAATTGGGGGCCCTCCCCCTGGGCCCCCTGGGGGCCACATGTACCATTTTAGCAACTTTGGGTCCCCTACCCCTAAGGATGATTCATACCAAGTTTGGTTGAATTCCGATAATGTGTTTTGGAGAAGATCAGAATGTACATTTTGCCTGGCAGCGCCCCCCCCCCCCCCCCCTCCAGTATGTTACCCCCAAAGGGCCCCTATAGGGCCACTCAGAGAAATTTCATGAACAACATTCATTCTTCATCTATAGAGGTATCTCCATACACAATACCAAGTCTGAGCTATGCCTGGTTCTGGAGAAGAAGATGTTTGAAATTTACATAGCTTTTACAATTGGGGGCCCTCCCCCTGGGCCCCCCTGGGGGCCACATGTACCATTTTAGCAACTTTGGGTCCCCTACCCCTAAGGATGATTCCTACCAAGTTTGGTTGAATTCCGATCATGGGTTTTGGAGAAGAAGATGAAAATGTAAAAAGTTAACGGACGACGGACGACGCACGACGGACAAATTTCCATCGCAATAGCTCACTCGAGCCTTAGGCTCAGGTGAGCTAAAAATGTAAAGGTTGCTCGAGCTGTCTCCATTACTTACTGAATCTATAGCTGGGATACATATTATCATAGCAATGTGAGACTGCATAGGGATGTTACATGCTATATACAAATAAAAATATGAACATTAAAATTCCAACTCACCTCATTCCTTGTGCCTTTGGTCAAGATGTTGTCCAAGAGATTACAAAACTCTTCCTTCATGACCCCTTCCTTCTCTCCATATCTCTGAATGACAAGAAAAGATAAGCAATACAATCAAACCTGGGCCCTGAATAACAAGTTGCAATAACTGATACAAGCTACTGTAATCCTTGCACCTGATTGGCTAAGAGCAAATCTGATAAGGAACTTTGGCAGTTGTTACTGATAACAAGTTTTATGAAACAGGGCCCTGAACTGGCAACCACAGGTACAAAGTACATAATCCTTTCAGTGTTGTAAATGACTTAAAAGACCCAAAATGTCAAACAGTAACATTCTCATATTTTAGAGCCAGAAAGGCTAGTGTTTCTGCTTGAAATTCAAAATGGGTTTGTGATTTGTGAGTTAGATATCACAGAATAATGTTTGTATCCACTATCCAGATAAACAATGAAAAAAAGGACTATGACTGAAAACTTGCCTTCCAACATTTCATTTAAGATTTTTGTAATTTTACCTTGTATTAAAGACGGAAAATACATTTTTTTAAAATATAATATATCACTCTTATTCCAATCTGCATATGATCTCCATTTTTATATTAAATGTTAACACTTCTCATATAAAAGGGTCAATTTAAGTTTCTGAATTTGAAACAGCACAAAACTAGTATTTACTATGAATTTATCTTTCATTGCCTGTAGATCCTGCATTTTGAAAATGTTCTCAATGCAAACATAAAATGTTACTACTTTTGAGAAATGGGTCTATTTAAGTTTTTTGTATTCCAAGGAATGAAGCGGCAGCACCACATCATCTCCCCAGGGTGCGACATGTATACCTATACTCTACACTGCCTATAATACAATGCAAAGTAACAACAATTTTATTATACCATGAATTCATCTTTGATTGCCTGTAGATCCTGTATGTTGAGTGTATTTTCAATCTTCACACCAAATGTTACCACTCCAGAGGCACTGGCAAGACTTGGCACTGCTTTCCTGAAAATCATGATACAAATAAGTACGGACAAATGAAAAGAAAGAAATCCTAAATACGATTTTTGCATATGTTAACAATTTGAATCCATTTATTCTCCCTAACGCTGATCGATATACATAATTTTATATACAATTTTTGTAAAGAAAATTCGCCTCATGGTTGAATCTAGGTAAGTGCATTGGGGGAAGGGGTGTCAGGCTTTTATAATTATAATACTATTCTTGGTTTGTAACAATTGTAATGATTTTCTCCATTCCTTATACAATTTGATATCTTGCAAAGTACATTCAAAATGCATTTAATTGCTTTTTTACCATGTTATAAGTGGTGTCTTACTGTAACCAACAGCAATTAAATGGTTTTCAAGCTTTATCTACCTCCCTCCCCTAAAAAAGAAAAAAGAAATTCCTGCTCTCATTGCACAAAATTTGTAAGCGAAACGTACTACATGTACTTACTCTTCATTTGAGCCTCTGTCCATGCTTTTAACACTTGTATTTTCTGGTGTGGTCTCCATCTCCAAGTGTTCTGCAATTAACAAACAGGTCAACAAACATCACTCTTATGTTTTGTTTCTGTCTTTTTGCTGAGTTACCCAACTCGACGACTACAGAAAAAGATTTCAGTCAAAGACGTAAAGTTTACTGAAACTTTATTCTAGCCATGTCTATCTCATTGTGTCGTCAACAACAAAGGGTGCATATTCATACAAATACGATATATGCTACACCCACAGAATCTGAGCTATCAGTATTCAGTGTCACCTGTGACTGGGAGGGGAAAAGAGAATTGAATCACTCTAACCCTCAGGTCTCTCCTCCCAGTATAACTGATTGGGATGTGCAAGTATACCACTAAACTGGGATTTTGTACACATACTGTTTTGTTTCTGTCATAATTTGACTAGTATTCTAAGTATAAACAATCATTGAATCTTTAATCTGCTATTGAATATTCCCAAATAAAGGCAATATCTGTAGCCATCTATACAATCTATTGCAATTTCATATAGTTATTGAGTGCTAAATAAATTAATCTAAAAAAAGATTTAAAATGGTAGGACTATACATGTCTTACATTGGCATAGCTCAGCTGGGATGGATAACAGTAAACACAAGTTTCAATCATGTAAATATAAGTATGACTTTGAAAATATGACTCATGGTCATATTTATAAGTACACATTGTGTTGGGGTTTTTTCCCCCTTACTTTGCACAAAAGAGGAAAGCTAAATTCGGAGCAACTATAGAATACCCCACCACAAAAGTTGACCACATGTCCATTAGTTGACCAACGCTTCTCTAATGAAGCTAATGTAATGTAAATCCAAAGACTTAAGTTTTTTAGCTACCGTAAATCATAATTCTAACCATAAATAAACATAATCCTAACTTTAAGTTTAAACATAACCCTAACCACAACCCTAACCCTAACCCTATGTGTTGGTCGTTTATGCACATAAGTCTGTGTAGTAGGGTATTCTATAGTTAAGCCCTAAATTCATCCACTCTGTTGAAAGTCACATTAAGGTTTGCTCTTGAGTGACAACTACCGTGATTACAATTTACAATTCACCGAAAAACCTAGCATTTTCTAATAATAATAATAATATTTTTTGTAGTTGTAGTTGTAGTTGTAGTTGTAGTTGTACTTGTAGTTCTCAACTCAAGAACAATTAACAAGTCCATAATCATAAATTAACTGGTATATGTGCAACAATTTAATTAACTTGTTTCCCATGACATGTTTTAGTGTAATTGACAGAAATAACTATCTGGTATGAGGGAATCTAATAGGGTTAACGGGTCATAAATCAAAACAAATAACGGAGAATACATGTACATATATCAACTTACATGTACCAACTGGCTCACTTTCCGAGAACTACTGCACAGCGGCACCAGCCAGATCCGCCAGCCCGACCATCACGGCTCAATGAATCCTCAAATCACGGCATTCTCTCTGTAGCTTCCTTTCATAAAAATCGATTTTGACGATTGAATCTCGTTCAATAAGATCAATCTGATCGGCGAAATGAAGTTAGTTATCCTTTAATACCCCTGTATTCTCCAAACAAATCAATTACTCACAAGCAAATACTTCGAGTGAGATATTATACCAAATAACGAAGAATACTAAATAAGATCCATGTAATGCAGAATATAATTTTAGAGTCAAGGGTCTACGCACTTTTCGTCTTGCACAGATACTATACAGACGCAATATACTACCAGTTAGCCGACACACACCACCAGTCAAAATACACCTGTCGCACAATGATGGTAATTCGCGTTTCTACGGCTACGGCGTCTGTTCACTGATAAGTTGGTGGCGCTATGGCACTTCGTGTATCCTGTCGTTTGTGTAAGGCAATATAACTAGTGGAAAGCGTCAAAACAATTTGAATCCTAGATTTTTCGAAAACCAATTGGAATTGATTCCTCCCACCCCCCTCCGCATACACAAATCATAAGAACTCAAGTAAAAAGTTTAGCACAAATTTGCCCAATAAAATTGAGGCGGACTGAATAAAGGACCAAAATGTTGGAATGGGAATGACCTTGATAACACCATAAAAACACCCACTAGTCTTTCTTCTTTCAAAGTAAAACTTAAAAGTCCCTTATAAATAAATACCCGATGCTTTCTGAAACTCGATCACCACCTTCGGCCTTTATTTCTTAGTAATAGTCTTCTAAATTTATAATTCTGGCAAATTCACCCAACTGCCCCTCACCATAATCATACACTGTTCATTGTGTTCGGGTTCAGGACCCAGGCCTTTGCCCTCAGTGCGCAGGTATAGACCCATTACTCTTTCTTTTTTCTGTCCTTCCTATCCCCCTGTAATTGTTTTTTTTAATGTCTTGTCTGTTTTGTTCTTTCCTCTTTCTTTGTTCTTCGTCTCTTGTTTTATTCTTCTTGCTACAAACCTTTAGGTTATATAAGTATATACACTTTTTTTTTTTATTATTATTATATTGCATCTTTTGCAAAATTGGTGAATTGCTCTTTGTTGTTGTTGATTTTGTACGCGAGTGGACTGCAATCTACAAGCTTGCTTTTTAGCAGTCCACCAGGCCCGTAACTAGGGGGGGGGGGGGTTCAGGGGGTTCGAACGAACCCCCCCGTTGGCGAGCAGAGGTCCGCTTGAAAAAAAAAAAAAAAGATGGAAAAAAAAAGAAGAAGCGAGGGGAGAGATGATCGAAAGGAAAAATATTAACGTGATAAGATATCCATCTTTCTGTCTATTTTAATACATTTCATTTCAATTTTGTCCTGTATTTTCCAAATCTGGTAGTTCTATAATTAATGAATGTCGATTTTTACCATTCTTTTTCGAATTTTGTACGTTATACCATGTTCCAATCGATTTTTTCAAAGAATTATTTGTAATAGGTACATGGCAGGCCTGTAACGGGGGGGGGGGGGGGGCACGGTTAGAGGGTTCGAATACCCCCCCCCCCTCCCTCCCCAGCTGGCGAGCAGAAATTTGCTTGAACAACAAAAAAGAATCATAAGGCGAAAAAAAATCCAAAGTGACATCAGAATAGTGATCGATATTTAGGTATTAAATTTCCATACCAACCGGCTGAGATAGGGGAGGGGAGCACAAGGGGTCACGTGAAAGGGGAAAGCGGAAAGAATGTGGGAAATAATGTGAGATAATAGGGTTTTCAGTCAATTTTATTTGCTTTTGTCCTGCAAATTCATAACATTGCACAGTCATTTATAAGGCCTAGTCAATATACGCTTTTGGCCATTCATTTCAGAATTTATTTTTCATTTTGCTATCGATTTTGTCAAAGACTGAAGACAGAGTTCAAAGAGTTATTCCAAATCGTCACCCGCTCGTTGTAGGTCTTGTATATGTAACGAATTTGAATGACAATTTCTTGAAATAGACTTCCCAAAGATGGATTTGATGATAAAATTTGCAGCGGATTGCCAGGTCGGACGAATTTGAATGAAATCTGACGAAAATGAATGGAGATAATTATGTTGAAGTTGATTGACCATTGAACCTGTTGAATGACATTTTAATTATTAAACTATCGTTGACATCTGACATTTGGATGATTATTGATTCCTTTCAGACTATATAGACGAAATTGAAGTGCTCATTGATACATTTTGATCTTTAAAAAGTGTTAGATTGGACAGGAATCCTGACTATACAAGGAAATAAATTGCTTAAAACACCATACAAAGATAACATGGGAAGATAAGCTGTGATAAACATGAATGATAAGACTCAAATAAAATCTGTGGTAATGGAATATAATAGTGAAATAATATAGAAACCATACTGGAAAAGAGAGAGAGGGGTATTTAATGTGTCTGTTCACTTCAAAATGGAAAATTTTCCCGCTCTCAAGTTGCATGGAGTACTCCAGGCGGACCCGGTCAAGTCATTCAGGCCCTCAGATTATGGCCCTCTAATACAGCCTGTTCAACCGGAGTGCCATGATAATATTTTATAAAACATCGACTGCTTGGAAACTATAATGAGAGATAACAAGATACCCCGGTATAACACTTGGAGTGTTTTGGAAATATTATTTGGTAGATAGTAAAGTACGTTTTCCGTCGCTCGCTTCGCTTAGTAACAAACTTTGAAATAGTTTCAGGCAGCAGTTAAGGACCATGAATATTTCCTAATGTCCATAAATGTTCAATGTTATGACAATTTTCGGGCACGTCACTGCCTTATTATCGCCATGGCTCCCAGATATTATTGCTACCTTACTTACTTTCTATATTGAAATTAGCAACAGAAAATTAAAGTTCATTTTTCTTCGCTCGCTCGCAAATATTAAAGATTAGATAGTTTCAGGCAGCGAGGTGCATGAATATTTCCATGTGCTACTGCAATATTCAGGTAGTCGCTGCCCTATCGCCATGGTACCCGAATAATCGTTAGGTCTATTTAGCAGCAAAGTAAAGAGCATTTTTCCTCGCTCGCTTCGCTCGCTCGCAAACCTTATAAATGGGTTAGTTCCATGCAGCGACTCCGAGGTCCATGAATATTCAATGTTATGACAATTTTCAGGCACATCACTGCCTTATCGCCATGGCACCCAGATATAAGGGTTAATACCTTTCTATAAAAGAACACCATGAGCCCCCCATTCGGTTCACTTCTTAAAAACTTAAATATGAATGATTCCTGGCAACAAGATGACCGGATATATAGCCTTACATTTCACCTATTGGTGACTAATGCAATAAAATTTTGCCACTTATAAGTACATTTTTATTTTTCTCACGCTCGCTTTGCTCGCTCGCAAAATTTGGAACCCTACACAGTGACTATATATATACGCTCGTGCCATATACCCCGGGAGGGGCACGCCTCCTGAAAAACCCGCCACCCCTTCGCTCAGAAAGGTCCACTTTTTCCAATGTTGAACCCCCCCCGCAAAAATCCTAGTTACGGGCCTGTCCACTCAGTTTCCAAAAGTAACTTAATTCTGTTCAAGGTCTTATATGTTTGTCATTTGCAGTTACCCATACGATAATTAGTTCGAATCGTTTGTATTAACTTTGTAAATATTATTTAAATTATGATGTATCTATATTATTGTTTGGAAATGAAAATAAATGAAAATAAATGAAATGAAAAAGGAAACGAGGGTGAGAAACTAGGAATGAATTTTATTTGGCCTTGTATTATTTCTGAAAACAAAGCGGATTGATTTTTTAAACAAGTGTGCTGGTAGGCCAAGATAAAATGTCTGATAAAGACATGATAATAATAATAATAATAATAATAATAATAATAATAATAATAATAATAATAATAATAATAATAATAATAATAATAATAATAATAATAATAATAATTATAATAATAATAATTATTATAATAATAATAATAATAATAATAATAATAATAATTATAGCTGTTTCTTATATAGCGCCTTACCAGTTACAATGTATAGCGACCAAAGCGCTTCCAGCATTTATACCCCGGTCACTGGATTCATCATTTGACGAATAGCAAAGCAATCACGCAACAATATTATTATTCAACAAGGAAAAAATGTTTCTCTTATGGAAAGCAAAGTAGAAAATAGGCCTACAACATGAAAATATCAGCTTTATGAAGAAAAAAATGCACAACCCAAATCGCTTTCAAAGTTTTTTTTTTCTAAAGTTAGGCGTGGCTGATCTACTTTAGGCCTCTTATTGCTCCAACACGTTTTCATCTTTTATCCCAAATGCTGTTGTTTCCCTAGCGTCACTAATTAAATTCATGTATCAGTCATAATCCTAGGCACACCTAATCCCAATTCTATTTTTTTCACTCCTATAGTCAAAGAAGATATCATTGATATTGTATCTAGTCTGAACAACAAAAAGAGTCCCGGCTATGATGATATTAATAATTTCATTTTAAAAGGTGTAATATCTTCAATTGTTAATCCCTTAGTACATGTTCTTAATCTATCGTTACTTAATGGACAAAAAAGGTGACAAATTGAATGTTAGTAATTATCGACCTATTTCTCTATTATCCTCCTTGTCGAAAATTCTAGAAAAAGCTATTTATCGTAGAACTGTTAACTTTTTAAAAACTCAAAATATTTTTTCCAACTTTCAATTTGGATTTAGAGAAAAACATAACACAGAACATGCCTTTTTGAATTTTGTTGACAAAGTAGCGCATGCTTTAGACAAATGTTCTCATCTGGTTGGTATTTTCCTGGACTTCTCCAAGGCCTTCGACACCATCAATCATGACATCTTATTATTCAAACTTTCTCATTATGGGGTGCGTGGGAAGGCCTTGGAGTGGTTCAGGAGCTACTTATCCAATAGACGACAGTACGTATTTTTGAATGATCATACATCCAATATGCAAAACATAAATTGTGGAGTCCCCCAGGGCAGTTTGTTGGGCCCTTTACTGTTTATTATTTATATAAATGACTTTTGTAAATCATCCGATGTCCTTTCGTTTATTCTTTTTGCAGACGATTCTAATCTATTTTATTCCCACAAGAATCCAAATACTTTAGTCAATGTTGTAAACTCTGAGCTTGAAAAAGTCACCCAATGGATAAGAGCCAATAAACTATCCCTCAACCTCCAAAAAACCAAATATATGTTATTCAGTAATTCTATAGACACACTGCCCATGGATATAGTGTTTGACGATACCCCTTTAGAAGTTGTCTCATTTATTAAATTTCTAGGCATAACTGTTGACAATAAACTTTCGTGGAAATACCATATAGATAATACGTGTAAGATTATTTCACGGAATATTGGCATAATAAACAAACTTAAATTTCATTTTCCGACATCATCACTATTGATGCTTTATTCATCTTTAATTTTACCTTATCTGAATTATGGGATACTTGCTTGGGGCAATACCCAACAAACTCTAATAGATAGACTACTTTTATTACAAAAGAAGTCTCTCCGTATTATCTGCAATTCTGCTATACTCTCACACACAGACCCGTTATTTGTTGATAGCAGACTATTAAAAATAAATGATCTGTATCTATTTCATTTGGGACAATTTATGTATAACTACAGTAGAAAGACCCTTCCACATATATTTGATGCCATGTTCCCCCAAAATCGGTCATTTCACGATTACCCAACTAGACGGTCAAACGAGTTTCATCTACCACTTTTTAGAACTTTATTAGCGAAGAAGACATTTATGTACGATGGTCCTAGATTTTGGAACTTTTTAAGTGAAGATATCAAAAGTAGTCCTTCCCTAAATTCTTTTAAGAAAAAACTAAAAATATTTTTGCTCAAATCTTATAATAATATACAATAATAATTTCCATTTGGGTCTTCATCATCTTCTCAATTTACTGAATTTCTATTTGGTCTTATGATTTTAACTTGCCAGAATCACCAACATAACTACCTCCTTTTTCGGTCATGATTTGTCCTGCTTTCCCATTGTCCATCTTTCCTGTTCCTTTTTCTTTTATCTGTTTTCCTTTTCCTTGTCGTTTCGTGTTTGTTTGTTGTTCTGTAACACTGTTTTGTGTTTTACAAGTCTTCGTAGGCACAATTTGAAACGATTTTATTTTCCCTGGGGGATCCACAAATTACAAGCACTGCTTTTTAGTGGGTCCCCCACATTTCCTCAGAAATTAAGAATTATAATAATGTATTTATATATGTACAGTGTACTTCTACACTTATCAAGGTAAATTGAATTTGTACATTTATTTTTCATATTTTCTGTAACAATATCTGTAATGCCATTGTCTTTTCTTTCTGTTGGAAATGAAATAAATACGAATTTGAATTTGAATTTAATCCTCCACCTCCGCCTCCCACTCATCATCATCGTCATCATCATCACCATCATCATCATCATCATTTTGTGGCACGGCAGAGGGAGTTGCCCCCCCCCCCCCCAATATTGAAACTATTGTCACTTATATTCTGCACAAACATGAAAAAAGTAAACAATCATTGACAAGGTATAAACAGTTATTCTTACAATTCACAAGTACACTTATCTCCATCATTAAACTACTGAATAATGCGTACATTAAAGATGTTTTCGTATGTTTTAGTTAGGGTCCCGGTATTAAAGAGCTGCGACAACTGGGGATTTGAACGCCATTTTGTTTCCACTAATACGTAACATTTCTATTCAATTCCGATGAGCACCTGGGTGTTCTCAATAGAAAGAATTCGAACGCCATTTTGTTTCCAGAAAAGTGAGACGTCCATGTCGCAACTCTTTAATACAGGGACACTAGTTTTAGTTCAATCATAGCGCCCCCAAGTTTCACCAGCCAAATCTGGATTGTGAAGTGATGTTTCATGCTAGCCCATCCTGCGACAAAAAGTGCCCCTTCCAGGGATATAATAAGTGCCCATTATGAGGTAGCATTGCCCCTTCCTTATCCAATGTGCCCGGCTATATATAATTCATCACTTTATTCAACATTCAATCAATAAAGGAATAACAGAATACATTAAAGCCCAGGACAAATCTGGAAAACAGAGTATGCAGGGCAAATAACATAAAATACAATAACATTATATACAGCACATATACAAAATTAAACATGATTTCACAGGATATTGATCATGAAAGGAAAATGTATAAGGACCAAAGCAGTGGCGGATCCAGAAACTGCTCCAGTGCGCGCCTACAAAAGGTTCAGGGGCCCTCCGCCCGCAGATAATAGACCAGCTATCATCCACAAACAGAAGGCCCCCCCCCCCCCGAACCCCACGCACCGAAGCAGTCTCTATGTAGGGTTAGGGTAAAAATAGAGATTAGGATTATGATTATGATTATGGTTATGGTTATGGTTAGGTAGTAGGATTGTGTGTGTGTGTGTAATTGGGTTTTTACAGACGTGTATCAATCAGATATGATTATTTACGTCTGGGACCGACCTTTAACGTCACCATCCGAAAGACGTGACTCAGTCTCGAACCTGGGTCCGCTGAATCAGTTTATAACTTCCACTGGTAGCTGGATTACAGGCGCACGCCACAACGCCCAGTAGGATTCCATATCATGAATTTACCATTTAAAAAAAACAAACATAATAATTCCAGTGATTAAAAAAAAATAACTGTTCTGAGAAAATTGAGTCGTAAAAAAAAAATTCATGACAAAACAGATAACATTTCTTTAAAGATAAGTAGGCTTACATGTGTTGTTTGTGTGCTTAGCTAGCTTGACCACTGCAGTCTGTTTTCCCAGGAAGTATTATAACCAAGCCAATTACGGCTTTTCTAGACGATAATATTTGATGCCTTTTCTCTCTCTCAGAAAAAAAAAATCATGTTCTGCAAAGATTCATTTTACAAGCAGGCAGAAGGAATAATGTTGTCAGAACGTGCCCCTATTAGCAAGTCTGAGTAAAAGGAGGGGAGAATTATGATATCAAATGCACAAGGGTGGGGGGCAATTTTCAGCTCTCGCATGACATTTCTTTCCATCTCGGGGGGTGGGGGGCGGTGTTGCACGAATAAGTAGATTAAAAACGGGCAAATTATGCGATCTCGCATTAATTTTAGCAAATCAAGCATTCATAACAGAAACATATAACAGAAGAAAGGGAGAGGGGTTTTGATCAGTTTGATCAACAGGTATTACCTACTTCACAAACCCAAAGCATTATTGTTTATTAATTCTGTTCTTAGTCTCTTACTTTTTAACAAAATTTAAATGAAAGTGTGCTAATCCATGTGATAAAAACATGGTAAAGTGATTAAGCAGCCAATATGACTGACAGTTAAAATCTCTCTCTCTCTCTCTCTCCCTCTTTCTCTTTTCCTGTTTTAGCTCGCTCGCTTTACGTGCTCTGCCGCTTTCAAACCTTATCAGTGTTTTGCCAGCTAAGCAATTAATAGAGGAGGCGCGATGGCTCAGTGGTTTATAGAGCAGTGGTCTCATAACTGGGAGGTCATGTGTTCGAAACAAAGTGGATACGCTCGTGTCCTTTGGTAAAACATTAATCCTCACCACCAAGTCCCTCGGAGAATACTTAAAAGAGGACGGCTTTAAAAAAAGCCGTCTTTCCTCTGGTTGCTTACTTACAAGCTTTAACACAAGCTTGCTTTCCTAGCAGTCAGGTCAAATAAAATTTCATCAAACCATGGCAAAGAAGATGATAACACATCATTGGTTACTAGTACTTTAAAATAGTAAGTCATAAAAAGATAGTAATGCGTCAAACAAAAAGGGGAAATAAATTTATCAAATTGTGATGGTAATCTTTTCGTTCAGGTTTTGTAGATGCCTATTTAAAAAAAATGGTCCTACTTGGCGATGTTCCCCGATTCCGCCGTCCCAGCCTTAAAATGTTATTTTTAAAGAGTAATATTTCCTTGTTTTCATGTGCATTGGGGGGGGGGAGGAACTGCTAAAAATCATATACTCATTTTCTTGAAATCAGGGAGTAGGGGCCTGTAACTTTGAAATCCTGGAACAGTCATGACCTTCTGTACAGAGTGAACACCGTGCAAGGGGGAACATCCCGTCGACGATGTGCTGAATAGAAGTGAATTTAATTACTCAAAAATTTTAAGGGCTATGTAAATAATTTGAATTATGATGAACATTGTTTAAATTGCTCACATTTCATGCATTTATTTTTGTTCAAAAGTATGCAGGCCTATACTTGAGTAGGCCTAAGTCAAGGGAACAAGAACTGAATCCTAATCGTTAGCTCCGTCTGTTACAACATGCAATAGCGCCATCTTCTTGTGTTTTTCCGCTTACGGTAATTCATTTTGCGTGGGTGATGTAAATGTTTATCTCTCAAAATTACCTGATTTATGACCAACAGGTGAGGTGCCGACGCACATAATTCTACCTGACGTGTCAAGAATGGTTAAAATTACATTTGTTAGAAATAGTCTACCAATAAAGACACCTGACTCTATTATTTATAAATTGAATATGACAGAAAGTAGAACGAGAGGGAACTCTTTTGTTCTTCAGATTTCGCACAATATGATTAATGTGCTTCTAAATTTCTATTCGCCGATAATCGCTCGAACAAACACTGGAACCATAACCTAATAATTGGAGAAGATGTGAAACAAAAGAAGAAGAAGAATGAAAATAAACTCATACGAAGAGCTAACTTCTTTGAAAATGATTAGACTTTGGAGCCTGATAAATATTCTTATGTTGCTCAGACACAACCCCTTCTTCAAAAGGTATAATAGGCGTGTGAATTTCATGTTGTGGGTAATCATTTTATACCTTAGATGGAGGTTATTGTAATCTTATAAATATTCTTATGTTGCTCAGACACAACCCCTTCTTCAAAATGTATAATAGGCGTGTGAATTTCATGTTGTGGGTAATCATTTTATACGGTAGATGTTAGTTTTTGTAATCTTATTCATGTAATAAAGAATAATAAAATCAATGTTGTTTTGAACTGAATTGAACTGAAGTGAACTGGAAAATAAATATATTGGCCTAGACCCTAAATGACCTGAGGAGAGAAGAAACAATGTTTCGCAGCCTTCATTTGTCCAACTACATGAATAACCCATTTAGGAAAGTATAATTTCAATTGAATCAACCGACTTTTCACCGTTTTTCACTAGGCTGCACATGCAAGCTTGACAACAGTATGTAAACACACACGTGTAGTCTATAATTCAGACAGCTCAAATGCCATGCACAGACTAATAAGGGTTTGTGAATGTAGACTAGCTCCTTCCTCACTGCACGCAATCATCAACAACAAGGTTGATGAGTTTCAGGCATGGTCACTTTCCGACTTTATGGGATAGACAGAAGGTCAAACATAATGCCATATTCCATTATCGATCATATGGTTTCTTATCCTTCCTCAGTGGCGGATACAGAGTGAGAGCTAAGTATCCCCCTGCTTTTTTTTTTACCACCTGCACTAAAACCTATTTCGAGCACCCCCCCCCCCTCCACTACTGTTTTTCAGCCAATTCTGTAATAAGCGAAAAATTAATAAATCTTGGATCCGCCGCTGTTTTTGTCTGCTCATTGTCTCTTACCAAGGTACACCATTTTTTCACTAACAACATATAATAACACGCTGCTTTTGAAATACCATCGTGTAGTCATATTTTTGACGCTGTTTATCCAACATAAACATAAGCTCGTACATGAATGAGTAGCCGATTTCACTTCAATTCATTTCCGAGTCGAGCCACCCCCCCCCCCCACACACACACACACTCTCTCTCTCTCTTTTGTGGTGACAATCGTGATATCAATGATGACTTGTGATTATTCATATACTTTCTTAAGGTTAACATACTGAGGTTGACTCCTCAACTTCATGATTTCTCCTAATTTTGTATAATCATTTCACGTATTTTTGCATTGTGCGTTGTTTTTCAATCGAGGGCAGGTATTTTCATCCCTGGTAACATGTGGGAAAGCAATGGTAAGATATCAAGAACTTACCCACTAGGTTGTATATTGTTTGTTTTTATTGAAGTGGGGGAAATGATTGTTATTGAAAATGAAACATAGTCAAAACCATAATCAGCAATCCTCAAAGAGTTGTTGATTCGTTGCTCTTTATACATACGGCAGCTTATAACGATTGGGGGAGCCTGTTATTTTGATTTACCTAACAACAGGTCACTTTCACTGTTTGTAAAATATTCTGGATTTCATATCCATAAAATGCACATTTTTCAAGACTTGCCACAAATATTTCGTCAGACTGCGGGTCGGGAAGAGACGGGCTTAGCGTGGGCAGGGGTGCACCCACGAACAGCGGGGAGGTAATTGCTGACTATGCTGGAATGCTGCCGTCTCATTGCTCCTCCCCTCTCTAGCTCCTTCTGACGCTCTCTCTCTCTCTCTCTCTTTTTCTCTCTCTCTCCATCTCTCTCTCTCTCTCTATCCATCTCTCTCTCTCTCTCTCCCTCTCTCTCTGCCTGTCACTCTCGACAAGGGGGTGGGGGCACTGGTCGCTTCCAGTAAATCAGGGGGTCGCTGCACCAGGTCAACATGTTATCATAATTAGTTAATTCATCTCATATTTGAAATTGTAATATTCAACCGTTAAAGCTGCTGCAGTTTAGTTTTATCGTGGTTTTCTCCAGACTGATTTCAGTTTGGTTTTTTTTCGTGAAAATGAGCCGGTAGAAGGAAAAAGACAGACATGAAATTGGACACAAACGACCTTGGTGACATAAACACAAGCGGATTCTTTTTTTCAAGAGTTCATGGAAAGTGGTAACGTTTTAGTCTTTTTCTGTTGCAGACAGTCAGTTGGTGATGAGGAGGGAGGGATGTGTCCAAAACCAAATGACCTTGAAAGTGCATCAGGGGAAAGAATAAGAGAGAAATAAGGAAATGATATGCAAGAGAGATAACAAGAAAAAGGCGAACTCATGAAACTGAATTTCGTCGACGAAAATAAGATGATAAATCGCTCTTCGCGATTACACCGTAACGCTGGCTCATCAAAACAATTGATGAATTGATTATTATAAAAAAAAAGTTACTGAGTTATATTTTAATTATAATGCTTATAAAGGAAGCAAAATACACACATGCTCGTAACCTATTCAAACAGAGAATTAAAGGAAACTTCTTTTAATAAAAAAAACCAGTCCAATCTTGCTTTGGAAATAAATACTGTTATGTAGCTTATACTAAACAGACAACATGTAAATTCGCTCAAGTAAAAAAAAAATAAATCATTTATGTTTGTGCACGACAGCGATATAGGAAACTGAAGACAGGGGCATTTTTAGAATCGAGGATAGGGTATTAATCCCCATACCCCCTTCAGCAACGCCCCTGCTGACTGAAGAGAAAATATTTTGATGAGCAGGCTGGAGGAGGTTGTCACCTTGGTTACGTCATCTGGCGCTGTTTAGGCCGTGTTTACGTAGCTGCTAATGAGGAGAGGGTCTCGTGTCAACAGACATCTGATTTAAATAGAAACGAGGTATTCGTTTGTTTCAAACTGTTTGTGCACCACTAGCACTGCGATAAATAACAAGATAATTTATTGGGAGTGTTTAGACCAAGTAAAATAGATTCCTACTTTCTCGTCCGGACTTTGCGAAAAATGAGGAACAGGGGATTCCATGACTTCCATGTTATCCAAAATCTGATATTTTCCCCCGTATGCACCTTAATTTCAGAACAAACATATAAAAAAAAGGAAACAGGAAAAAAGAGCGAGAGAGAGAGAAAAAAAAAGAGTCCACCCGGAGAAAGGAAGGAGGAGGGGACGAGAAACTAGGAATTCATTTCACTTGGCCTTAGAAGAATTATTACAAGGGGCGTTCTATTTCTTCAAGCAAAGACTTGATGTGGAAAAAACGTTCTACAAAACTTTATATAGACATGCCCCACCCTCTTTTTGGTAATTTTGCGGTAAAATACCAGACAGAACATAAGCTTTTATAACAAACAACACCGGACTCAGAACTATCGGATTGGTATCGTGGCCTTGAGATAGCCATCTGGCGTTTTTATTCCTCAGACCTGGGGAGGAGGAAGGAGAAAGAAAAGTTTGGAAAAATGTCATTGCTCAAGAAAGCAGTAATGAACAAAGAGGGAAATATAAATGGATAGTTGGATAGATAGAGAAAGAGAGGGGAGAGGGAGGAAGAGAGAGAGAGAGAGAGAGAGAGGGGCACAGGCAGATAACAGACAGAGAGAGAGAGAGAGAGGGGGGAGATGAGTGAGAAGGAGCGTACATGTATATACATCTATATGACTGCAATCATCTTCCATTGAAAATTTGACATGCACATGCAAAATATCTGTATTTTTACAGGGAAAAAATACAGGTTAGTTCTGTATTTACTCATAACAGCTAATCTGATGTTAGGCCTATTTGTACATTATTTTCATAGGAAAAAGTAACAACTAATCTGTATTTTTACATCAGAAGTTATGGCGACTCTGCTGACACCAGACTTGCTGTAAAATTATTTTTTACAGTGTGGTTATACCAGGGAAATATAACTAGTTACATTTCCCTGGTTATACAATCATACAATCATTGCAGTTTGTTTTCTTACTTCATCATCATCCTCGTCTTCGTCATCATCATCATCATCATCATCATCAAAACTATTAACTCTACACCACCCTGTTGTTTGGTGAAAACACAAAACGCAATGTGATAACTTTGAAAACAGTTCGGCAAAATTGTTCGTTACCTGATCAGTCCAGGCATGCAGAAAGAGCTTCTAATTTACCTTAGAGTTCGGTGAACAAAAAAGTTTACAATCCTGCTCGAGCGGAAAGCCCAGCGTTTTTGTTTTCAAAGCTGACAGGTCAAATTAACCAGCGTGACCCTTTGACTAAAAAAATGAAAACATTTACTGAAACAGAAATTGGCAAATTTGTTTCTCATTTTCAATGCCAAGGATTATGGAATCTGGACCGAGGTCGAATGGTAGTCTTCCATTCGGGTCGGGTGATGCTATTGGCCAAAAAGTATCAACTGAAATTGAATAAGTATTCCACTGCAAATTGGACGAAAACACCTTGATCACTCACGTAGTTCGTCTAAATTTTCAAATAATGCTATACTTTACAGGTCATTTTTGTTTGGGAAATGGGATTTATGCACATGATTTTATTAACTGTCCTAGAACTTAATAGAATATACTCACTCGCTACCAGCTGTGATTGGTTTTACATAAACGTGTCCGGATTATAGAAAATATGAAAACATGTTCATGATGGGCGTGATGTCGGCTATTACTTGCCCACATATCATTTTTTACGTGAAATTCAACAGAGACGGCCACTTGTAGTTGATTATAATTTTTTTTTCATATAATTTTATCATTGAAATATAGACAAGAGATTATAATTGAGATCACCCCTCTGCGGCGCTGCCCAAAATTCTTGGGGACGCTACAGTCCTGTACCCCCCCCTTTCCCCCTCCCATAAACCTCTAGTATATTTTAAACTGACCCATCTTATGAAACGTTATCGACATGTCGGGTTTCTCTCTCTCTCTCTCTCTCTCTCTCTCTCTCTCTCTCTCTTCCTTTCTCTCTCTTTATACTACAGTGAACCAGGACCGCTCAAGGGAGACAAGAAAAGCGGTCTCTATATGAGTAGGTGGCCTTTACGTGCACTTTCCTTAAATACATATTTCAATGAGAAATTGTGGTCTTTATAGACAGGTGGTCTTTCTATACATAATACAGGTGGTCGCTAAAGCATCTACAAACTTGATTACATTATATCAGGGAGGTGGAAGAGCTCTTCCACCTCCATGATTATAAGAACATTGCATGATGCCATGTTTTCTGCTGTACCGTATACTATATTCCGCTTTCTAGTCACGCAGATCTGAGAGGAAAGATGGAAGATGAAAAAAAAACACGATTGGAATAATACATTTACACTCGTCTCAATACAAAAAAGAAGAAATACTTTATATTTAATTAGATAGGTTTGTAGCTCTTCTTTCAGTCACATAGCAAAATGAGAAGAGACGGTCTACATTTTCTAGACTTGGAGTAGGATTCATTCCTGATTCATCATGGAAGTCAAGCAAGGAGTGTCGAATATGCTGATGACACAAAAATTAAGAACTAAGTCGCATAGTTCGGCAAAAAGTAAGGAGGCCCGTAACTAGGGGGGTTCAGGGGGTTCGAACGAACCCCCCCCCCCCCCCCCCCGTTGGCGAGCAGAGGTCCGCTTAAAAAAAAAAAAAAAAAGCGAGGGGAGAGATGATGGAAAGGGAAAAATAAAGTGATAACATATCGGTCTTTCCGTCTATTTAATACATTTTATTTTGATTTTGTCCCGTAACTTCCTAATCTGGCAAAACTATAATTAATCAATGTCGTCTTTCACCATTCATTTTCAAATTTTGTACATTATGCCATGTTGCAATCGATTTTCTTTCAAAGCGTCATTCAAAGAATTATTCAAATTCGTTTGTAGTATCGCCTCCAAACTGGCGAGCAGAAATCTGCTTCAACAACAACAAAAATAATCATTAGGCGAAAAAATTATCCAAAGTGACATCAGAATGGTGAGTTTTAGGTTAAATTATTAAAAACATTCCCATACCAACTGGCTTCGATAGAGGAGAGGCGCACAATTAAGGGGGTCACGTGAAAGGGGAGAGAGGAAGGAAAGTGGAAAATAATGTGAGATAATAACGTTTCCAGCCGGGTTTCCAGCCGGGTTTCCTTTAGTTTGAACACTTGCTATTGTCCTGCATCTCAATAATAAGGCCTAGACAATATACGTCTTTGGCCATTCATTTTCGGAATTTATTGTTCATTTTGCTATCGATTTTGTCAAAGACTGAAAGAGTATAGAGAGTTATTCAAATCGTCACCCGCTCGTTGTAAGGTCTTGTCTATGTGACGAATTTGAATAACAATTTCTTGAAATCGACTTCCCAAAGATGGATTTGATGATAAAATTTTGCAACGGATTGCCAGGTCGGACGAATTCGAATAAAATCTGACCAAAAATGAATGAGATATGGAAAAAAGAGAGGGGTGTTTGTTCACTTTAAAATGAAAAAATTGTCCTGCTCTCAAATTGCATGGAGTACTCCTGGCGGACCCATTCTAGTCATTCATGGTCCTCTAATACAGCCTGTTCAACCGGAGTGCCATGAGAGTATTTTATAAAACATCGACTTCTTGGAAACTCTAATCAGAAATAACAAGATGCTCCAATATAATACTTGGGGTGTTTCACAAAACTCTGAAACAAGATAGTTTCAGGCAGCGAGAATATTTCCATAGTATATGTTATTGTAATGTCCATGAATATTCAATGTTATGACAATTTTCGGGCACGTCACCGCCTTAATGCCACCGCGCCTTTCTATATTGAAATGAGCAACAAATTAAACAAATTAAAGATTCGCTCGCTCGCAAATCTTAGAAATGAGATAGTTTCAGGCAGCGAGGTCCATGAATATTTCCATAGGATGTTATTGCAATATTGAGGCACGTCGTTGCCCTATCGCCATGACACCCGAATACTTGTTAGGTCCACTTTCTTTATTGAAATGCGCAACAGCAAAGTCGGTGAATTTTCCTCGCTCGCTTCGCTCGCTCGCAAACCTTATAAACGAGATGTTTCATGCAGCGAGGTCCATAAATATTCAATGTTATGACAATTTTCGGCACGTCACTGCCCTATCGCCATGAAGCCCAGATATTAGGGTTGATTTTTCTATAAAAGAACAACAGCAAAGTGCCCCCCCCCCCGTTCGCTTCACTTCCTAAAACTTTATTAATATGAATGATTCCTGCATGTGGCAGCTAGATGACCGGAGATATAGCTTTACATTTCACCTATTGGTGATTAATGAAATAAAATTTTGCCATTTAAAAGTACATTTTTATTTTTCTCTCGCTCGCTTTGCTCGCTCGCAGTATTTAGAATCCAACAGTGGTAGTATATGTTCGGGCTTCACATTTGACCCACCCCCTGTCAAAATCTGACTACGCTCATGCCCATATCCTAGTAGGGGCACACCCCCTGACCTGACACCCCTACTCGGTCGCTTCGCTCCCTCAGAAAGGTCCACTTTTTCCAATGTTGAACCCCCCCGCAAAAATCCTAGTTACGGGTCTGGTAAGGCCACCATAGTTGCTCAATCTCGTGGCAAAATGATAATCATATTTACAATACAATACAATATGAATGTTTAGTAAGCTTCTCCATAAACAAAAATGCAATTTGAACCATAAAGAAAGTTCGTTTTACTTAATTTACGAAGAATGTGCAGGAATGTAAATAACCTATAAGTTTCATTTCGAAAATACGAAACTATTTTATCATACAGAATTTCAGAAAATGTAACACAATCATTTCAACGTTTGACGGTAAGAGTTTAATAAAACGTCAAATATAAAACACTAAAAAGGGCATCTGGGTTGTTGAAATAGAAAGAAACTTGAAAGAAATCGTCTGGAAGACATCATCACAATTCACTCGTTATTCCACTGGAATCCAATTTCCTTTTTATGATGAGCATAGATTATGAAATAGTTGAATATATCGCCCAGTTGGTCTCGAATCCACCATAAAAATGTTGCCGAAATAAATATAAGCTCGGCCTTCCAGGTTAGTTGCTAAAGCGCTTACTTTGTATTTCTGCCGGGTTTCCTTTAGTTTGAACACTTGCTATTGTCCTGCATCTCAATAATAAGGCCTAGACAATATACGTCTTTGGCCATTCATTTTCGGAATTTATTGTTCATTTTGCTATCGATTTTGTCAAAGACTGAAAGAGTATAGAGAGTTATTCAAATCGTCACCCGCTCGTTGTAAGGTCTTGTCTATGTGACGAATTTGAATAACAATTTCTTGAAATCGACTTCCCAAAGATGGATTTGATGATAAAATTTTGCAACGGATTGCCAGGTCGGACGAATTCGAATAAAATCTGACCAAAAATGAATGAGATATGGAAAAAAGAGAGGGGTGTTTGTTCACTTTAAAATGAAAAAATTGTCCTGCTCTCAAATTGCATGGAGTACTCCTGGCGGACCCATTCTAGTCATTCATGGTCCTCTAATACAGCCTGTTCAACCGGAGTGCCATGAGAGTATTTTATAAAACATCGACTTCTTGGAAACTCTAATCAGAAATAACAAGATGCTCCAATATAATACTTGGGGTGTTTCACAAAACTCTGAAACAAGATAGTTTCAGGCAGCGAGAATATTTCCATAGTATATGTTATTGTAATGTCCATGAATATTCAATGTTATGACAATTTTCGGGCACGTCACCGCCTTAATGCCACCGCGCCTTTCTATATTGAAATGAGCAACAAATTAAACAAATTAAAGATTCGCTCGCTCGCAAATCTTAGAAATGAGATAGTTTCAGGCAGCGAGGTCCATGAATATTTCCATAGGATGTTATTGCAATATTGAGGCACGTCGTTGCCCTATCGCCATGACACCCGAATACTTGTTAGGTCCACTTTCTTTATTGAAATGCGCAACAGCAAAGTCGGTGAATTTTCCTCGCTCGCTTCGCTCGCTCGCAAACCTTATAAACGAGATGTTTCATGCAGCGAGGTCCATAAATATTCAATGTTATGACAATTTTCGGCACGTCACTGCCCTATCGCCATGAAGCCCAGATATTAGGGTTGATTTTTCTATAAAAGAACAACAGCAAAGTGCCCCCCCCCCCGTTCGCTTCACTTCCTAAAACTTTATTAATATGAATGATTCCTGCATGTGGCAGCTAGATGACCGGAGATATAGCTTTACATTTCACCTATTGGTGATTAATGAAATAAAATTTTGCCATTTAAAAGTACATTTTTATTTTTCTCTCGCTCGCTTTGCTCGCTCGCAGTATTTAGAATCCAACAGTGGTAGTATATGTTCGGGCTTCACATTTGACCCACCCCCTGTCAAAATCTGACTACGCTCATGCCCATATCCTAGTAGGGGCACACCCCCTGACCTGACACCCCTACTCGGTCGCTTCGCTCCCTCAGAAAGGTCCACTTTTTCCAATGTTGAACCCCCCCGCAAAAATCCTAGTTACGGGTCTGGTAAGGCCACCATAGTTGCTCAATCTCGTGGCAAAATGATAATCATATTTACAATACAATACAATATGAATGTTTAGTAAGCTTCTCCATAAACAAAAATGCAATTTGAACCATAAAGAAAGTTCGTTTTACTTAATTTACGAAGAATGTGCAGGAATGTAAATAACCTATAAGTTTCATTTCGAAAATACGAAACTATTTTATCATACAGAATTTCAGAAAATGTAACACAATCATTTCAACGTTTGACGGTAAGAGTTTAATAAAACGTCAAATATAAAACACTAAAAAGGGCATCTGGGTTGTTGAAATAGAAAGAAACTTGAAAGAAATCGTCTGGAAGACATCATCACAATTCACTCGTTATTCCACTGGAATCCAATTTCCTTTTTATGATGAGCATAGATTATGAAATAGTTGAATATATCGCCCAGTTGGTCTCGAATCCACCATAAAAATGTTGCCGAAATAAATATAAGCTCGGCCTTCCAGGTTAGTTGCTAAAGCGCTTACTTTGTATTTCTGGATATAATGGACGCCATTACAGTGTAGTAGGTTGGTCTATGTATAAGGAGTAGGCCTGTATACAGGGTTTACACTATGGTTCACTTTTGCTCCTCAAATGATATCACTATTTTATCGAAACGTTTAAAAAACTGTCATATAATAAAAAAACACATGAAAGAAGGAAGGTAAGAAGATATAAGTGGAAGAAGAAGAAAAGAGAAGAAGGAGGAGAAGAAGAAGAAGAAGAAGGAAAAAAAGAAGAACAGGAAAAGAATCGAGAAAAATAAATAGAAAAGGAAAGGGGGAAAAAGAAGCAGAAGAAGGAGAGAAAGTATGGCTAAGCATGCAAACTCCTTGCCCTGTGTTATGAAAACAATGTAGAAAACCTCATTGTGAACACGCCCTTATTCCAAGAGCTTTAAAGTGACGGTAAATTGAAGCTCCTAATGGCGCCATTTTTCAACAGGATTTGATGTCATGTGCCTCTAATTTTCCCATCATGCCCCATTCTAGTTTGTAGAAGCTTAGAATGTATCTGTAGGCAATTTTCCACACGTGCAACGTCAAAAATAATAGTTTAAAATATAAAATGGGCCTCTTTTCCAAAAACAGCTGTTTGTCGAAATTCAAAATAATTTTCAAATTATAATCTCAATTTAGCAGTTACTGTAAGGTGGCGCTGTTCAGGTTTTGCCAGTTTAATGTCATTTTAAGTAAAATTGAGAAAGGATATATCCTGCGGCGTATGTGGGATGGGCCGAGTATGGGGGGGGGGGGGGGCATGTAGTTCAGTTCAAACAACACACGCCATCAGCAAGACATCCGATATGAAAATATAAAACACGACAATATACACGTTAATACAAATACACATTCAACAGTCAGTACAAAACAAGACAACATTTACGAACAGAGTCCTATACATGTACCTACACACTCATGTCGTTTTGGTCTATTTCGATCTCTATATACCGGTAGTTTCTTTTTCTTTTGGTAGGGGTAACCTTAGTTAGTGCATGGAACTGCTCAATGAACTTATCTGTATCGTCCATAAGGTCCATGCAACAATATTTCTATCACGCATGTATTGGAATTTCTATTGTTTTCGGTTTGCATCTCCCAACGGCACCTTTTTGCAATTATGGTCGTGGATCAGGTTATATCGATTTAAAAAGGTATTGGGCTAAATATGAACTTGAATTGTGGGTCATGGCACGGATGAATAAGAGGAAAGAAAAACAACGCCATTGCCAGTCAAAGCTGCGACTTCCCGTCAGAACCTCAACATCACATTCAAGAACAAACTCCTGGTTTTTTTTTGTTGGGAAAAAATGAATCGATTTTGCAGATTTTGAGTTTTTCCCCTTATGTGTGGATGTATACTCGGAAGTTTAACCTTTGGGAGGTCAGTGATCAACAGTGTGAGAAGTTCAAGTAAAGGTCATGCCCTAAAATTGGACACCAATATCCTACTAGCCCTGACAAAGAGATGTTGAATGTAACTACCTGTTTGCAGTGTCCGTCAAAATTGATTCAGTAAATGTATCAATATGATGAAAATAAGTGTAAGTATCAACATAAATTGAGCAATCGTGTTGCAACATTCTTACCAAAGTGGGATATAATTAAAAAAAATACCAAGACATGTGCATTTACAAAAAGTTAGTTGAATATATCGCTGAAATAATATCAATTATTCCACCGGTTGGTACAAACTGTTCTCAAGTTTTAGTTTTAGAAGTATAGTACTAGATAATGATGATAATGATAATGATAATAATAATGATGATGATGATGATGATGATGATAATAATAGTAATAATAATAATAATAATAATAATAATAATAATAATAATAATAGTAATAATAATAATAATAATAATAATAATAATAATAATAATAATAATAATAAATAATTGTTCAGATTCGGCTTAACCCACGCGCGCTTTCGCATAAACCTCCAATTTCTATTGTGACGGAATAAACCGCCTTGGTAGGATTCGCCTTAAGGCTTAAAGATCACATTACAAGAAAATTCCATCAAAGTAAATATTGGCTTAATACTTTTTATTGCATAGACGGCATAAATTAAACAAGGTTATCCAAATTCAACGCTTGGAAACATTTGGAGTAATGATTATTATCAATTATAAAACGGTAAAATACAGCCCCCGGTACAGCACCTGAAGAGCTCCTCGAACGCTGCTGAGATGTGTGACGACACACCAGGGGCCAGTCTGTTTTCAGTGCCTGTTTTGTCATCTCCTCTTCACTTATTTCTCTTACTTGACTACCGTCAGTCTTAATGTTAGTCTGTTGCCTCACTCTTAACTTCGTGTATGGTATTATTTTGATGAAAAGTGCAGCGTTAAAAAATAAAGGAATCAGTCACTTGTAAACAAAATAAGACGCCATTGTATTTTCAGCTGCTTGCACCGGGGCATGTTCGGCGTTTCAAGAGGGAACGAATACCATCCGTGCTATTATTCGGAGGGCTTTTCAATTTGAAAATGGGGTTTATTTCATTTATCACTGACCCTTCTCCTGTGTATTTACAATCAAACGGTTTTAGTTATCAGGATCAGTTTCACTTTCCCTTTTAGAATGGTATGAAATAAGATCATGTTTAAATATACCAAACTCTTTATAATTTGATAAATAATTGCATTGCAATTACGTTCATTCATTATAGGACGTCGTCTGCTTTAGCAGGATCGATCCCTAGTTTGACGACATCAAAACATCGCTATATTTCTGGCGAACCCTCGGATATTCCAGATGCTTAGAAGAGCTTTTATTTATGTTGTTTTTATAATCATCAGATACGCAGTTGACATAAAACTTATACGACTGCCATCTGTAAGCTTCCCAGTTTCTAGTGATACATTAATTGCCATATTTGTGATTTTCTTGTAATGTGATCTTTAAGTCGCTGATATGCTTAATAATAATACTAATAATAATAACATACCATATTTATATAGAGCATATCACAATATGTCCCTATATGCGCTGTAAGAAAGAGGAAGAAGGATAAGTGGATATAGAGAAGCTTGAGAAGAGTGAGGTTTACTCAACATACATGTACATCCTCTAGTTGGAAGTTATTTCTAAAAAGAAATGTTTTAAGGCGTGCCTTAAAGTTGTCAAAGATATCACAAATTTTGATATTTTCTGGCAATTTGTTCCAAAGTTCTGCTGATGCAACCTGAAAAGAGCGTGACCCCATAAGATTTTTTGGTATTTATTTGTGGAATTGTGAGAAGCGACTTTCGGGAAGAACTGAGGTTTCTGTTTGGTATGTATTGGATAAGTAATTCAGTCAAATAAGTTGAAGCCAATCCTTTCAGGCACTTAAAGGTTAAGACAAGGATCTTAAACTCGATTCTATAGCACGAACAGGTAACCAGTGTAGTTTCTTCAAAATAAGGGAGATAGATTCACTTAAAGGGGTACTCCGGCCTAAAAATAATATTAATTGAATGAATAGAGTAAAATTAAACAAGCAAAACACTGAAAATTTCATTGAAATCCGATAAAAAATAACGAAGTTATTGAATTTTTAAGTTTTGCATTATTTTGGGAAACAGTTCTATGCATGTCATCATGAATATGTAATGAGTGAGCTGATGATGTCACATCCCCACTTTCCTTTTTTAACTATATTACATGAAATCTTCATTATATCATTTTTTCATACATGTCTATAAAAAATATCTCCCTTGTAACAAAATAAGTTACAGCAATGATAAACTTACACATTAAATAAGGAGTCAGTCCTTTTAGTTATAGGCTTGGAGCTGAAAATTTGAATAATCGCAATTTCATATAATAAAATACAAAAGAAAAAGTGGGGATATGACATCATCAGCTCACTCACTGCATATTCATGACGACGTGCATATCACTGTTTTACCAAAATAATGCAAAACTTAAAAATATCATAACTTCATTATTTTTCATCCGATTTCGATGAAATTTTCAGTGATTTGTTTGTTTAATTTTACTCTATTTATTCAATTCATATTAATTTCAGGCCTGAGTACTTCTTTAAACGGGACCTCGTAACAAGCCGTGCAGCAGAATTTGGGATTCTTTGGATTCGGTTCAGTTGAGTTTCAGGTATAGATTGTAGAGAAGAGCATTACAGTTACCAATATGACATATTACGAGGCCATGAACTAGTTCTTCTGTCAGTTTCTCATGTAAACAACGCCTTATTTGTCCTTTTTTAAGGAGAAGGAGGCTAAACGGCAAATCTTACTTACTTGATCAGTCATTAATAAATGTTTATCACATACAACACCTAGATTTCGAACAGTTTCTAATGGTTGTAAAACATGGCCTTTAACTAATATCGGAGGACATTCAGTTTGACGAAACCGGGAGGATACATGAATAACTTGCTTATAATGATAACGATAATTATAATAATGAAAAATGATAGGTATAATGATAATAATAATGATAATAAAATAATAACAATATAATAACAAACACAATTGTTAAATAACTTCGATTGCCAGTGTCGTGTGTGAATCTGTGCAAGCAATTGAAACCGTCTTGACCGTCATGACCGTGTGATTGTTCTTATCTTGATTGACCGGTGCGACTTGCACTTTTCCGCAAGGTACCATATAATGACTGCAACTTGCAATGGCAATTAAAAAAGGACAAAGAAACATCAAAAGTTACAAAACCAAAACTAAATTGGTCAAGAGTCATTCGATGGCATTACACCGCCGCCACCAAACTACATGTACGCCTATACCATGAACACAAAAATTACGTACTCTTGGTTGTAATCAATTAAACTTTTTATGAACTTTTAAACCCTAATTAAAAGTTGTAATCAAATGGTATGTCATATTTAAGGCGGCAAACCACGGTGGTACGTGCCCGAAAAAAATTCAGGTGGCAATCGTCCTCCGGGAAATTGTAAAATATTGCACAAAAGAAATTATGATCGAAACCCACATGATTCCTTATAGCCTAAAATCATGGTGATTTATATAGTCCTGTATTTGTTGTGAAATCATGACTATATTATGATTTATTGTGATTATTTTCCAACGAAAATAAAATATATGACAATAAATATATCGGTAGAGTTTTATCCTATATAGTGTTTATTTTGGTTTGTCAACAGTTTAATTTCTCACTTTTTTTCATTCTTTTTTTTTAAATAATATTTATTCAGGCCTATCATTTTATTAAATAAAAATAGTCTATTCATTTTTTCTTGCATATTGCTATCCATGATAATGAGGATATTCTTCTTTTCTTCATTATAAACTCATGCACCTTTTTGTTGTCATCTAAACTTTCGCCACGGTTCAAGATAGCTAGAGATGATGAACAGGAAAGATGGCAGAGTAATCAGAATTGTTGTGATTGTTGAAAATGTTGACACAAGGAGACAATGACCTGTACAATTAAAGAACCTCGTTAGTTTCGGGTTGTGTCTTTATTTCCTGACGCAATCGTGAGTGACGCCACTGGTCTGGGGCTGTACTGTCTCTATTACAACACACTACTCCTCCATTCGCGGCTATAGAAGGGTCTAAATATCTCCCTTGTTTTGTAATATGATCTGTCCTCAAAAATCATTCCGTTTCATTTCTTTCAAATATATTAAGTTTTTCATTTCAATTCAGCTTTAAAAATCACTGTCAGATATTAATGTTTCTACAAGAGAAAGCAGACACTTCAATTATATAGGGAACATGGTGTGTGGGGCCCAATGGGTACTCTCTTTTTCAGAAAGTCCATACTCCGACTGAGCTGAAAATTTCTCAAATATATAGCATTTATTTCTCAACATCGTAGCAGTATGACGTTTAAGTGTGAGTGTGCGTATGTGCGTGTCGGGGGGCACATGCGGGTTCTAAGGTCTTACCAAAATAAAATGTATTACCCAACAAACTTAAGAAAAAATGACGTTTATCTCCTCTGCCTACAATCAATTAGAGAGGAAAAAACGCGCCAACTTATGAAAAGCCACGCCCAAAATTGCTAGAGCCTCGTCACCCTGTTTGGGGAATCTTGTAGCCACTTCTGACCTACGTTTTGCCAAATCGATTGACCAACGTGAACCGAAACGGGGCGTCGCTAAAGGCAGTGTTGGTGCGACACCCCCTTTCATACATTTCTATCGGAAAATTTTGAATTTTTCGACCTTTGCCGAAAAATCGTTTAAACTGTCTGCTAACGTGCAGGTGAAGTTGGTCCCACCCCCATTCAAAATGGTCAGACGAGGCCCCTGGACACGAATGGATTCGAAACTAAACCAAACGAATAGGAAGTTGACAGAGATTACTCGCATTCTTGGCAGAAAACAAAGAGGTCAATATCTTAAGCCGGAAAACTCGGGGTTTTTTTCTTTTCACATTATCAGATAGTTGATAGCCCTGGGGCGTCACTAGGCTATTTTAAAATATTCGGGTGGGGAAATTTTCCATCAAGCGAAAAAATATGCTCAGACTTTCAAAGTGTCTCGTTATGGCGACCCCGTCACAATTTGAATGGAAATGTTGATATTTTTTCCTTAAAGGTGATGTACAAGAAGAACAAAAAAATTAATCTTAATTCGAATTTGCCTATGAGGTACAAAAATGCTCCTCAGATCTTTAAAATTTGCCGATAGTAGTTCTAAAAACTTTACCAGTGATCGAAACAAACAAAAAAGAAAAGACATATGTTTTTTAATCTAATGCTCACTGTATTTGCCAACGACGCATGAAGAATTACACATTTTACCGACAGGTATTTTGGATAGGGTTGTTACCTTCCCTTCGGTCTCGACACGGCCTTTTTTTTTTTTTAGTATAAAGGCGAAACAGTTGATTGGAAGGCCTTCTGTTTTCTGGCCAAAGATGGAAGCAGGAAAGACCAGGGATTTACTGGTCTGTCCTTGGACCTCGTCGGTTGCCTTGGTAACCAGATGGACGTCAAGAGAGGAAGAAGAGGACACCAACTTTCGAAAGGAAACCCTTAACGAGACATGATCCTGTCTGACTGGTGGTCGAGAAGGAGAACTTGCATCGCAGGTGGATAAAGGGTTTCCATGGCAACGGGTCTGGGTTGTGATGTCGCTTCATTCATTATTCTTGTAAGGAATTGTCTCAAACTGTTTTGAATAGGAATAAAATAAGTTCGCGTCAGTTGCTGTTATACTCTCCGGTTCATATGGCATTGTCAAAATGTGTGTATTGAAAATGAATTGCAAGGTCTGTTAAGTTCAGTTCAGTTCAGTATTTTTAATTCTATGGAAACTAGATGTTTTCACGTTCTTATGGGGTCATCTAATGAAGAATAAGATACTAGATAGAAAGAAAAGAATGATCAAGTTTTCTTTTAAATAACACCCCCGGGGATAACATAACTCGCATATGTGACAAAGGGTCGTAAGTCTTCAACGTCTAGATAGTTCTCAAGGTGATTCTATTTTGACTCATTTACGTAACTTAAATTACAATGAGAATTAGATTAATATTTCTGACAAGTAACAACAGCAATTATTCTTCAAAACTACTGTCGCAGCTTTTGATACAACGAATCTGAAGATACCTGATGATTTGACCTGGAGATGGTGAGAAGGGTCAAGTAGTATGACTATGACGTCATAAAGGGTTTAAGACGTTATTACATTCCTGAATCAAGGATTTCCCTGTATGACCTATATCATAGGTCACAGACTTACAGATATATGACGAATCTAATTTATACCTAGACATGTATGACGAAAAAATCGCTATTGATATGATTCACAGTGATTCTGCTTTCCATATAGGCAGCATATAACGATGAAGAAAATGATGAAAATAACAGCAACAGCAGGAGCAATGATGATGATGATGATAACAATAATGATGATAATGATGTAATGATACCAGTACTACCAAGGAGAATAACTCCTTGGTATTACTACTACTACTACTAATGATGATGATGATAATAATAATAATAATGATGATAATAATAATGACAATAATGATAATAATAATAATAATAATAATAATAATAATAATAATAATAATAATAATAATAATAATAATAATAATATTAATAATAATAATGATAATAATGATGATGATTATGATGATGATAATAATAATAATAATGATGATGATGATAATAATAATAATGATAATAATGATGATAATAATAATAACAATAATTGAAAACATCATAACAATAACAAAAAATAACAACAATAATAACAATAAATATAATAACATAAATGGTTATGAATAATTTCAGCCTTATGCTAGACGTGATATATTGCTGTTCGAATATAATATTTATACATCCAGATGGTCAACAGGATGTTTCTTTTTGTTCTCCTACCTCTCTCTCTACCCATCTCTCTCTCTCTCTCTCTCTCTCTCTCTCTCCATCTTTCTCAATCCCCTTCTTGAGTCAGACCTTGACCTAAGTCATTCTACTGCCAAGGCTAATATTCAACTCCCTCATCGTCACTGACTTCAGTGACCCTTGCCATCCTAAGAAGACGGACAAGATACCACTCTCGGTATTCTCTCCTCCATCATTCTTATCTACAACACTTTATATAAATTAGTTATATGTAGTTCTAAATTATATATTTAATGAATAATGAAAGTATTCCAGGTTATAATCAAACTGAAAATAATAAAGCATTCATTATTGTCGATGTTGCTGATGTAAGCAGTAGAAGTAGTAGTAGTATAGTAGTAGTAGTAGTAGTAGTAGTAGCAGCAGCAGTAGCAGAAGTAATAGTAGTCGTAGTCGTAGTAGTACTATTAGTCGTAGTAGTAGTAGTAGTATTAGTAGTAGTAGTAGCAGTAGTAGTAGTGGTATATTAGTAGTATGAAGTAGTATGAAGTAGTGGACGTTGTGGTAGTACAATAGTAGTAATAGTAGCAGTAGTAGCAGCAGAATAGGAGTACGTAGCAACAGTAATAAAGTGGTATCAATTATAATTATTATAAATATTTTATATGCATTAACATCAATTAAAACCAAGGGCGTATCACATAAGTAAAACCGCATGAATTTAATTTAATATCATTCAGCATTTTATTCATGATGTATTCCAAACGGCGTAGTATAGTCTCGAGGGGTATCAAGACTGAAATGGCAATCGCTTTTCTCTCTCGCATTTCATCCATCGAGTAAGACCTCTGCATGACACCCCCCTACTTTCACCCCAGTGACCCAAGCCATACCACATTATTATTGTAATTGTAACGCCATGCATGTTCTCTTTCTGTATTTTGGAATGTGACAGGATAGAAGCATGCTCCCATTTAAAAATAAGTCATTCCGGTGCATAATGATACCAAAAAAAAAATGTAGTAACGTTTTTCATAGATAACATTGCTCTTAAAATAAAAGTTTCAAGGGCTATATCCGACAGAAAACAAACCTGACTCGGCTAATGTACTTTATGGCATATTTCAAAGTACATGTATTTCTCAAGTCAGGGTATATACTCTTATTATGGAACAAAATAATATCCTCCTCCTACACCAGGGACTCTTACAAATATCTGTCTATAAAACTTGCATTTTAGAGCATCCCAAAATGCTTTTCTGTGTGATTAAATGTTGTCTAAAGTCACGGCAAATACAACAAATATTAGCAATCATAGCATAAGATATTTAAATATGTGTGTTATAAATTATATGTAATGATTCAGAAAAAGAAGGCAGATTGAGTGTTTGTTGTTCAATGCTCGAAGAAGAAGTTTTATTATACAAGGTGTTAATTCCAGAGTTGAGGTTTCAAAACTTATAGCCTACATTGACCCCAGTCGCATGCTCAGTAGGGGGTTATAGGGATCCAGTATCCCTCCATAATTCCCTGACAAGCCCCCCCCCCCCCAAAAAAAGTTTTCCATTCTAAAAGCTAAAAGGGGGGGGCACAATCGAGAAAATGGAGGGCCGTCTATGGTCAAAATGCATACTTCTCTTCCAAAGGGGGGGGGGGGGGGGGGGGGCACGGGCCGGAAGTGCCCCCCCCCCCCGGATCCGCCCCCCCCCCCAAAAAAAAAAAAAATTGCCAAACCTTCCAAATTCGCTCAGTAGGGAGTTATAGGGATCCAGTATCCCTCCATAATTCCCTGACAAGCAAAAAAAAAAACACGATACACGATCCTTTACTCAAAGGTAATAAGATCAGAGTTGAAGTTTCAAAACCTTACGGCGATCAAAATAAATGGAAGATCAGACAAACGAGCAGCGATTTCTAACATAATGATTACTGTGACTTTATCAGCACTAGATGTCATCTGACCCTAACATGGTACCAACGAGTTATCTCCTTGATCGTGCACACCACTATCATAATCTTATACCCGCCATAATGTCATAACGCCAATGTACCGAACCCCTAATTGAGAATAACAATGCGAGCGAACGAATTAGCTTCGGTATTTTCGCATTGAAATTATGGCATTTCTTATTTCCCTTCTTCTGATCATTAAAGAATGTCATGGTATTTCAAGATCAAACATAATGGGTTTGGATGATTATTATTTTTAAGTTAATGTATCATAATTCTTATTCATTTTGTCCAAATATATTGGGGGATGATAATACAGGTCATCCCGCACCTCAATTCTTTTTTAAATATATATCCCCCCGGGATCGACAAGCATCAGCAAGCATCAACCTTCACAATCGTCATCACTCTTCTTCCGTTTCCTTTTCTTTTTCTTCTTTTCCATCTCTCTCCTCCTCCTTCTTTCCTTCTTCTAATCAGTCTCCATCACCACCACCACCATTATCATCATAATTATCTTCTTCTGATCAGTTTCCATCGTCATTATCATCATCATCATCATCATCATCTCCATCACCACCACCACCACCGTCATCATCACATCACTTTTCTATTCAACTTCATCTGTATCATACACTTCACCACCTCAGATCCCTCCATTCACAGGGGAGTCGGCTGATACCGTGAAGCCGTGGTGTTGCGCCATTGGCGAAAAGTTTTAATGTTTATTGGTGACAGAGTCTCTTTGCAAAAGTCGTCGATCTTGATTTTTGAGGCTGCAACGCAGAAGTGTTGAATTGTGCTTCTGTAAAACTGTCGTCAGCACATTGCCATCAGAACATCTAAGTTTGGATTTACACTGATTTTCAGTCTTTATTCAGCATAATAATAATAGACACTTATAACGCGCAAACAAATCCACCCCAAAAGGATGCTCAAGGCGCTGACAATGAAATTAAATACAAAATACGACAATGAAATTAAATACAAAATACACTAATGATGCTTATAATACAATGTTCAAGAAATAATATTTGTCATAACGTGTGTTTTATTCTTAAAGTCATTTACTGTTTCACAGCATAACAATAGATATTCTGTATGCACACAAAATAATAAATTATATACTTCTTTTCATTCGAAAGCATGATAAAATCACCATCAGGCTGTGATGCTGTCATAATGATAATAAAAACAAACAATTGTATATTTCTCGGTCATGAAGAAATTTGTTGTTTTATCTACATATGTATTTTCCAAACGGGCTAGAGTAGAAAACAAATTAAAAAACTGCTCTCTCACTCTCTGGGTTTGAGGGGGTGAACGAGTGGGCGCAAAGAGGAAAAACGTGATAAACTAAGGTCACACCAAATGAACCCATGAGGTTATTGAATGGAATTCTAAGAATCATCCATTAGCTGAAATATCCACATTTCTCAAGAAGATCGCGAAAAGGGATAATTCTGACATCATCCCAAATTTAATTGGATAGTATGGAAGTCAATAGTCACAAGTGTTACTTCATTTTGAACTCGGCATTCCAGTGCGATATTAAGGAATATTAAGGAAATAGAATATGGAGAAGTGGAATACTTACCCAAAACCGCATATCCATAAAAGTAGATGTTATATTTTTTATTACAGTATTCACAGTGCTGCTTTAATATGTAGTATTATAGGATAAGATATTTGTCTTCATTTCAAATGAGGGATTGCAATCATATACTACCTTAATGACATTGATAAAAAATGCATTGAAAAGCATTATACTTTTTCTGTGACTCTACAACTATCTTAAAAGTATTCACAAAGGGGGGGGGGGGGGGGGGGGGCTCAAGGGGCGAAGTGACAGATCAACTTTTGTTATACAATTTTATTCAAAAGTTGACTGATTGAGGGAGTGGTGGAGCCAGAAGCATCTGGAGCAAAGGCCCAACCCCCTAGTGCCACTCTGTGCCGATTTTTTGATAACTTTATCTGGGGTGGGGGTTATGCAAAAATCGTTGATTCGATTGATTTTGTTGAAGGAAACCACAATGATTGAAAAAGAACATAAGGAAATAACTCGACGAAGAATTTTCATCTTTGAACTGGCACGTTCTTCGTGTAATTCTGTTTTCATCTTCCTGGGGCATTATAGGAATGAAAAACATTATCTCTTTTGCTATTTCGACAGAACATGCATGGTTCGAGACGAGTTCATCATGAAGGAGCACGCAAAAGTACAAAAACAACGGATTTGGAAGACTTAATCTGTAATGTAACAGTTGAAGGGGGCTGCCATGTAATACCATCGTTGATAAAGACAGCTGATGATACTCCAGGGATATGAGGAAGTTTGTGAAATGCCCTCGCAGTGAACCGTGGCAGGTCTTTATCTAGTTTGCAGGCACAGACAGACCATGGTCAGTCGTAAAAGAGAGTCTGCGCTGTAAGACTACCATAGGCCATGTACTGTAGCTGACCAGAAGGTAGCTAAATTAGGTTTCTCTCAAGACACAATGATTTCCTGATAAAATGTCAAATTTATTATAGGGTCTGTGCTTGCAGACCAGTCTTTATCCCCCAATCATAATGGAAAGAACATGATGTGGTATTAGAGATAAAATAGTGCATACTTTTCAGGGATACATGAATATAGAAGGTGGAATTGAAGAATAGGTAGATGGATGGCGAAAGAATCAATAGTGGACGAGTTTTATATCGTTTTGATAGGCTTTAAATTTCCATGATCATTCCCAACTTTATCGGGTTCATAACCATACAGTCTTTGATATTTATTTCTTTGTAGGAAGAGATAAATCACTTTTTAAAGCATATATTCAAACACAGCAGGAATACATTCTACATTCCCCATGCCATGCCAGGGGAGAAAAAGTGTGGCTACAATCGACTCCCCCCTCAACGTTACATATTTTGAGAGTGTTACGATTTGGACATCCCTTTTTTTGTCGGTACATTTTTATGTACCCCGTGTAGGCCTATAGGTAGATAATGCGAGGGAGTTCCTTTATACAGAAGAACTCTGCGAGGGGTGCGTGCGCAACGCCCCCTCCCCCCCCTTGAAAAAATCCCGAACTTTTTGGTCTTCAAAATTTTACCTAGAACGCAACTAAAACTTGATTTTCAGATAGTAAAATACCTATCTGTTTTATATATCAGCGAACGAACCATCTTTAAAATTTGAAGATAAAAGAAAACGTAGGCCTACGTGAATCTCTGGGAGGCAGTGGGAGCAGACTACATTCGGCGGCCCGTTCCTTCATCTTTGATAGCAGTGACTTTGCCCCTGTCTGACCCGGCATGTCACACGCCCCGGCGATGAAGGAACGTCATCGTAGACTAAAATGACAGATTTATTCAAAATATTAGCTGATGCTATCAAATTCAGGTGGAAAAGTCGTGGAAAAGAGACGAGAGTATAATGCGTTATAGACCAAAATTGAAACCATGAATCTGAAACGACGATGAATTTATGAATTAAAAAAAAAATCATCACTTTTGTTTGCGTGGAATCAGGCAGTTAACAATAGTTCATATTTTGTCAATGATGCATATTATGGAGTATCTGCACAATACAGAAACAATAGTTTTGTTCAAATTAGCAATAACACTCTAGAAAGCGATAGGTAATTTCAATTATTGGAAAGGAAGTAATCTTTTTTAAATACAAAAACCACTGTCATTCGCGGGTCTGGAGTTCAAACAAAAGGGGGCACGCAAAACCTATTTACCAACACAGCACTGAAGTTGCCCTACATGACCCTGCCCCCCTGCCTTGAATCCGCGTCTGACTTCAAAAATAAATAGAGTTCATAACAATGGATGAAATAGCCATAATTATTTTGACATGACCCTCTTGATCATATGACCAAAAAGCTTGTAGAGATTTGTATAAATGACTAATTATCGTAAAGAAGATAATCATTATTGGATGATTGGTACAGTCCGCCATGGAGCACGTTCGTTCCACAGATGGTCATCAGTTTGACCATGACTTGGTCAATAAATATTGGTATAGTTCTGTACAATATGACCCGCAACTCTACGGGAAGTCCAAACATACGTCACAGCAAGGACTGATTTATAAGAAACCACACTTTTAGTAGTAGATGAATACCTGCATGGGGGCAGGGGCATTTCCAGAAAGTGATGAACAAGACGGATTCCTCTCGGGAAGGGGGCGGGGCGAAATGTATACCTGGATGTTGATATGGCTTAGACATAATTATTATTATAGGCCCTACTGCGATTATTATTTTTGGTGCAGGCCATGTTCGGTACGCCACTTGGCGCTGCAAACGTGTGCTGTTCTATTTCCGAACATTTTGTTGTTTATAAAGTCAACATGATTGTCATATACAGATAGTTGAACACGCGATACATTTCACACTTTTTCAATTGACATGCCACATTTCCAAAAAAAATATTGGGAGGACTTGGAACCATCAATAAAATGAAGTGGTTCAGAACAAAAGATAAAACACTTTGCAGCGACTCTGCCCTGTCTTGGATCATCTATTCTTACCCACGGTACCGTGGAGTGACGAATTTTTTTGAAATTTGGCATAATATTCATTGGCGTACTGGTGGGGGAGGGCCTGCAGCCCCCCCCCCCCAAGAAATAACAACAAACAAACTAAAAACACACACAAAAAAAAAAACTTCCACGCCAAAAAGAAAGGAAAAAAAAGGGGAAGAAAAAAAGGAAAAAACAAAGAAAAATTGAAATTACCTACCGGATATAGGTCTTTAGATCTGTGACAAAATTACATTTTCATTTCAAAAAGTCAATTTTTTGGATCATTACGCCACTGATAATATTAATATCATTTTGTTATACAATTTGCAGATTTTTCTTTTTATAATAACATAGGCTCACATAAAAACGATTTGTTTACCCTGAAGGGGCTTTATGAAACATAGCATTCAGTTCCCCTTAAATCTCAAGACCCTCTGGGTTGATAAAAACAACCCGCTGGGGTATCAACCGCACATGACTGTGCCATAACAATGCCCATGCGGAGAAATACATTAGACCATATGACAACATAATAGCATGTTCAACGCTGCTTGTCCCAAGATGATGTCTGGTTTCAATGATGCAAAGAAAATGTCACATCTACTCTTGAAACAAGTGTGATGATAGTTGGGCTGCTTGGCTGATGAAGCATTTGTGGAGATGGAAGGGGGAGGGGGGGGGGTGCTTTAGGAGGCTGGAGCTGTAATCCTCACCCCACATTTGATGACTTTTTGGGGACATTAAGATAACTAATAAAACAAATTCCGGGGAAAATATTGATAATTTGTAGGTAATTCAGTGGCCTATTCACTTGAAATGGTTGAACAATAGGCTAAATTGTCTGGGTTATACAGGTGATAAGATAAGACCTCAATTACATATATCTTAAGTAAGATTTACAAAATATTGACGTATAAACTCACTTGATCTCAATGGACAAATTTCAATTATATTTTTATAATTTTGGCTTACAAAATGTTAAGTTCCTTTCGTGATTAGGTCAATTGATTAATGCACTCAAAATTTTTGGTCTTCAAAAAGTGAGCAATAATTTTTTTTTTGTTGAATAAAATGACCAGTAATAAAAGTAGAATGTCGCCCTCTTTAGTGTAACTGAAATGTTGTCGTCTGCAGCATATCCGCATGCGGATATGGATATGCATGCGAGTTTCATGTCAAAACATGTGGTAGGCCTAACTCAATATACACACCACGGCCGGCCACGATTTTGACTGGAAAAAAAAAATGAGTGCATAATGTCATGAAAGATTTCAAGATTATTAGGATATTCTTCAGGTAAGCCAGGATGAATGTTAAAAAAATAGCATAAAAAGACTATAAGAGAATATTCAAGCAAACAGCCACATTTTTATTCATTTAATGTGACATAAATTTTTGATTTTCGATTGTCGCCTAGGAAGGCTAAGAAGAGTAAGAGTAGGCTAGGCCTAGCCTAGACCGAAATTTTCTGTCTCTCGTTCGTTAGCCTCTTATTTGGATAGGGTCGGCCATTCACTTAGACCGAAATTTTCTGTCTCTCGTTCGTTAGCCTCTTATTTGGATAGGGTCGGCCATTCACTTAGAGACAGAAACGCTCCATTCACTCGCCTGTGCAAACTCACTGTCAACCGCTTGACAGTAGGCATGTCGTTTTTGTAAATCGTATTATTCACATTTTAACAATATTTGTGTAAATTAAATAGATTAGGCCTAGGCTGTATACTTAAACGAACATGTTCAACTTACCAATTTGACTGTTATTCCTTTTAATGCTCCTTTTTCAGGTAATTCAGGGTCCAAGGTTTTCTCCGTTTGAAAATCTTCCAGCCGTATTCAAACGGTATAGTGTGTGAGTCAATGGGATTCGGTTTGCACAGGCGAGTGAATGGAGCGTTTCTGTCTCTAAGTGAAGAGCTACGAACGAGAGACAGAATTTTCGGTCTAGGCCTAATTAGGCCTAGCCTAGACCAAGTTGAATTGAAATTGTTGTCTATCATGTCATGGGCATGGCACCTTCAATATCAGTCTATTTGCATTTGTTCTGTTAGTGTTAGTGTTATCTTGCTGGCCTGGTATGGTATGTGAACTTTTATTACATTGCATTTTCAACAATATCAGGTTTCTGGGTTCACACTCTCCCAATGTGAAACCAACTAACGTTATGATGGGAGTAATGTGTCTGGATGAGCTCCGTGGCTTATTCTGAAACAGTGGTAGTGGTACAGGCACACGGAGCTGTACAGGCCAGGGGATGTATATGGTGTGTGGAGAAGGATATCACACAAAAAACTCTACATCTAAATATCACCCATTCTCACATACTGTGAGCCATGCAAACCACTCTCAGATTTTGCTGAAGATAACCTCGTATGTTTTATGATGAGTGCTGAAGGGGTTACCTTCCAGCCTCTACTAAAATTGTAAAAATTGAATGAATAAAAATGGAAAAAACATTTAAAAATCAGTAGGGGTGTCCAGGTTTTTCATACACTGCATGTGTAACTTGTACTCAACATACGGACTTCATGTGCAAGGTAAGAAAAACTAAAATTAAAAATAGCTTTAACTTATGACCTGTGTACATGTAGCTTTAGGACCCTGGGCCCTGCCCTGGCCATACTTGTAATTGTAGGAGTAGCACAGGTGGCGGAATGTCAGGCTCAGACAATGGAAGTGGAGGGGCACCTTTTGTCCTCCAAACAAAAGGTGCACCCCCACTTTCATTGTCCGAGCCCAACGTTCAGCCGCCTCTGAAGAGTATCGGACCATTTTGTGCAATAGTCTATGATTTATGAAGCAAATTTTGGGGTCTACTGACTACTCGAACTGACTTGAAGGCTTGTAATCCACTAAATTTTAGATTTCTAGATCTAGTATTGCTATAATTATTCTGGACATTGATCCTGAAAATTGCAGATCTATTTAGACCGTTCTAGATCTATCTAATGCCACTGAGATTCTTCAAAAATCAGATTACTTCGGGATCATATTTTGACATTTCTTATTGATTAAAAGTTCTATCTAACATTAGTGCATCAATGATTGCATGTCCACTAGAATCTAGGTCTATATATAAACCTGCAACGTAGTAGACCTAGCAGTAACCTCATGAGCCGAGGACTTATAATTTTTAGTGTTACAAGACCAGACTGGACAGAAATTAATACTGTGTTTATGTTTAGGCTATGTGTTGCTTTGCCTAATTCTTTTTTTTTAATACCTCCGACACTTGATGGTGATTGATGCCTATGTAAGAAGTCTATTGCCTTTAAATTTTAGTCCCTGCATTACATGTGTTACGAATGCAATTACAAAGGTTTCTTCCTACAAACTTGACTACCATCATAATGTAATTAGATCTAGGTATGTTCCGGTCCATGCTGTAATCATTTTTGTTTAAATGTCGGTTCGATATTGATCTGACATTCAAGTCAAGGCCCCATGCAGTTACAGGTGTACTGGTAAATAGGCAACACATCTGTATTGTATCAATTACCCTAGCTATCAGGAGGAATCGGCTTTTGTCCCAGAATTATAACCTGTTGGTTTCAATGAAGACCAGTTTATGTCAACTTTAGGGATGTTTATTCCCAGAACCTCTGTTTATGTATCATAGAATATCTGGGGTTGGAATCCATCTTGCATACATTGGTTGCATGGGCGTTAATCGTGACGTAACTCTATTCACCATGGGGGGGGGGGGGGGGGGGGGGGGACGACACAATAGCCGTCCCCCCCGGCCCCCATGATGAATAGAGTTACGTAACAATTAACGCCCATGATTGGTTGTTGCAATGTCAGGCAAGCCAATGATAGGTTCTTATCTTAAGTCTTCTAATATTCAGAAGTATGCCTAAAATTAGTAAACAGTGCTGTTATTTCATAAATGACCAAACAAAAATTCAATTGCATAAGAGACTTTGTTAGGCAATTCATAGAAGAGAAAAGATCGAAGCGGTTGTGCCTATAGTGCCTACTAAGACAATTTTATACTGAATATATCCTGAGATTATTTTTTGTATCAGTATAATTTCATTCTGCTATCAGTTTGATCTAAAACAATACAAAGACTGAAATGAGGTAGAAAGCAGTAGGTTTTGACTGTAGATAGTGAGATAGTTTAGATAGTGTCATTTATCAGTTTATGAAAAAATGTAGGCTATCTTTGGAAGATATCAACTTGTTGCAATCTGCATTTCCAAAAAATAGAGTCTGTTTCTGCAGACTAGCTCAAACTCCTCTTCCCCTCCCCCTCTCAACGTCCCCCCTCTCCACCATCCTCTTTTTCTTCCATGTTCTTTATTTCTTCCTCCTGTTCTGACTCTCCCTGGAGGATGGAGTGACCCTGCCAGTTATTTATGAAGCCAGAAGATCAAGGGCTGTTAATATGATTTACAGGCATTTCTCTCTATCTTCAAGGGGCAAAAGTTTACTTCCTCCTTCCCCCATCTGTCCATCTCATTCTCTCTCTCTCTCTCCCAGTCTCTCTATTTCTTTTTCTCTCTTCCATTTTTTAGTGTTGTTAATTTGGTTTTGGAATTCACACCCCTTACTACTTGACCTGTAAAAGACTTCTAGCCTAGGGTGACACTTCAAGTAACCTCATTCATTCACCATCTCAATTCACTTCATGAAATATCTGCTTCGTGCTTTTGTAATAGATGCTGATTGTAATATATTCTGCACTACAGTATACGTGTAGTTGAAACTGCATTTTCAAAAATTACACTAAAAACAGCATTTAGTTATGGTGGTTGTGATATCCATTCTACCAAAAACAATTTGAAATCTTGCAAATTTTTATCATAATACTGAAATAATGGTTGTCTGACTTATCTATGGAAATGTTTGTGGAAAAGCAAAGTTCAATGTGACTTTCAGCTGTAACCTGTTCATAACCATTAGGGATGAGAGTTTGAACAGTAAACATTCCATTATTCTAAAGGAACAATGATTACATGCATAAAAACATTGATTTTCATTGTTATTCATGTACAATAAAATTTACAAATAGAGATGTTTGTTTGAGCATTGATATGATGAGGAAGTTGATTCAAGGCTTTACATAATAACACTTGCCAATTTAGATTGATGCTATTACCAGATTTTTGCAATGATTAGTGTTGCCCTGTCCTTGACCTTGATAGCAATCCAGACAGTGTTGTTGACTTCCACATTGGTTTCCTGCTATTCTGCATCAATCATCTGTAATTAGCAGGTATTGTTAAAGGTACACTAAACCTCTTATGCACCGCATTAGGTTTACAATTAGTTTTCATAATGATTTTAAAGTCAAATCTTGGGATTTAATTTTCTGTTTCATTGTTAAAGGTTGCTTGAGACATCTATCATTAGAACATCCTCCACACTGAATAAGTGTGTGCCTCTTTTTGTTTTAGGAAGAAAACTAGCATTTTGTTTTTAAAGCTCATAATAGAACACTTCAGTGGTGTAACACACTTTCCATTGTTAGTGAGCGGGATAATGAATAGATCATCCCCCCCCACTAACAATGCATAATTATGTGTGTCTGTGCCCCGTCAACACTTGCATTCTTGGGTGGGGTATAATATGCTGCCCATGGCATAATTTTGGGTCAAAGAGCATGTATAGTTTAACTTGTCAGATTTCTTTGAACGTAGTTGATGAATAGCATTATACAGACAATACCAAGCTGCTGTAAAGTTTTCTCTCATTATATGGACTATTAAAGGGCAATCCAACCTTCGTAAAAAGATGATTTGTGTGAAATCAGAAAAATAAGAAAGTTTGAAAGAAATTCGAAAAGGAATAAGAAAGTTATGGATGTTTGAAAAATGAGACCACTACATCTATGCGAATCTCAAATTGGCAACTGGGTGAGTCGATTGTGACATAGTTGCGGAAAACTCTCTCATTTGTCGTACACAAAAATATCATTACTTTGCGATTTTCTCCGAAGTGCCTTACCCTCGAGGCATAAATATATTGAAGATAGCATGCATAGAGTTATAGATCAGTGAAAGAAAAAGATCCTACTAATACATTCTGAAAAAAAATTTCAGAAATTTTAGTCATTTTGTGTTGGAGCAAATGGGGGAGTTGTCCGCAACTACAGTGACAGTGACAGTGACGTTACCTATTCGACCAATTTGAAATTCCCATATGTATCGTGATTACAACTTTAAAAAATTCATAACATTCATATTGCTTGTCCCATTTCGTTCAAACTATCACAAATCTGCTTCTCTGATTTTCCCTCTTTCTTTTAGAGCAACATGCCATTAAGTTTGGATTTCTCTTTAAAAGATGAAAAATAATTCCATCCTTGGCCAGGATGTAAATTCTATATATGCAACTGGCGTGTGCGAAACAAACAGAGAGCAGTATGTATGGATTACCTCTGTGAGATTGTAGTGCAGTGCTCTTCAGTACAGACAGATATCATAGATAACCTCCATTTTGAAATTCCTTTCTAATATTTACTGTAAGATTGGAAATCATGGATGGAACATGGGGGGGGGGGGGGTGGGGTATTGGTGAAATTATTATGAACGCACTAGTATGCATTTACCTGTACATGTATATATCAAAGAAAGAAGCATATGCATTTCTTGTAAGCTTGCAGAATCTGTTTGAATAGACCTATTTACTAATTTTGTGCATACTTCTCAACAAAAGTTTCTCTTGACGACTCAAAAGCTTGTCAGAGGTTTGCCCGACATAGCAACAACTAATGTAGTAAATGAATTCCATCCATAGAGATGCCATTATGCATAGCAGGTGCATTAAATACTTGGTAACTAAGGATTCTGGAGAGAAACATGCATAAATTGAAATACATTAGTAAACAGGTCTATTGACACGCTTTTATATCCAGGGCCCCTGGTATTACGTAACACACTGCTGATTACCGACAAGTTGACACCATAACATACCTTGGAATAGGAAGCAGATGGATAACAAAGATACCTAAAACAATACGAAACCATCCTCTGATAATTTCAACCAAGTTTGTTAGTTTGTGGTGAGACTGAACTAGGAATTAATGATGGGAATTTCAGGTCCTTGCGTCTAGCATGTTAGATTTGTGGGACAGAGTAGAGTACAAGGTTATCAGGTAAAGACCAGAAACTATACAGGAAAGAGGATAAAGTTTCAGAGATAAAGTGGTATTGTAAAGGTCGGAGAGAAAAACATGATGAGGGGAGGAAACAAGCCTAGATAGAATTGCGAACAGGGATTTGGAGTTAAAACCAAACGTACTTCAGACATCCTGCATACAACATTGCGTAAATGGTTACAGGTGCATGGTTAGAATTACAGAATATGTCCTGCAAACATTTGAAAGTTGATACTCAATTTTAATGGTGGTATTTCATACCGAAATATACAATGAAATTGCAACATTTATTCAAGGTATTATGATTAATGAATAATCTGTCATCTCTGTGAAACTAGCCTTTTTACTGAAGATAGACAAGAAATATCTATCATCATTTGAACAAATATGACAGTTAGCTGAAATAGTATTTGAAAGTAAATAGGTAATTCAATTTTATTACTTGCAAATAATGTATTCCTTTCAGTTGTTAGCAGGTCAGTCATTTTGATTTTCATTGTATTGTTAGATCTTTATGTCTTTAAAGAAAATGAAAAATATATTGGAATGATTTCATTTCTAACATTTTCATATAGCCTAGATAACTGATCACTATATACAGTGCATCCCAGAAAAAAACGAAACCAAGATTTATTGATGTTTAATCATATTTTAATCACAATTATTAATAAATGACACATATTTGGAAAACTTTCTTTCATTTGATGCCACTCATATGATACATACTTCACGCATGAGTGAATAAAGACAATATGAAGCAGGGCTAGCAGAAAGTTGTATGGCCAACGATATCTGAGTTTCAAAGAGATAATCACATTTCTAGAAAGTTCATTTCCTGCCCTTTCTTATGACACCTCAAGCGGGAAAAATGAGCCCGGAATTAGCCCGTTTTCTCTAATGTTTTGGTCAATATCCTGTCTGACACGTTGACATTCTCATTGTAATTTACAAGGGTTTCCTTAGTCCATACAAGCCAAGTTATATATCATTATTAAAGCCTAGAATCTAAGCTTTCTTACTGTGCTAAAGTTAAAAAACTCAAATTTCTGACTTATTGGTCGTTTTGTGGTGGAGGGTCACATATGTACCATACACTCCAAACAACGTGGCAGTCCAGGGGAGCGTTTCATCAAGTGTTTTGTCAGTGATTTTTACTGACAATTTTGCTCTCAGCCAAACAGATGCAAGGATTTCAGGAGCTTATAACAGTTGTCGGTAAAAATCACTCACAAAATGCTTAATGAAACGCTCCCCAGGATTTAGATTTATAGCAAATAAAGAGTGACTACAAAATCTTAATTTGGCTCTTTAAATTACATTTACAATGTAAAATCATGTTGGTAAACCTAATGGTAAGGATGGTTAGTCAGACATCTGTCCCCTACCCCCTCCTCCTCCCCCCCCCCCCCCCAAGAAAAGAGAAAAAGAAAAGGAAGAAATTATGTTAACCACATAATCTGATTATCATCTCAGTCTGCATGATTTCCTTCTTTGAGGAAGCTAACTAATACCATACATGGATTATTTGGTGACCTGATATTTGCTCCAGGCTCAATTTTTTTCAATGAGATATAGGGTTAGGGTTGTAGTTGTGTTTTCTTTTGCTAGGTACATGTATAAGTTTAGGGTTAGGTGAAGGGTTAAGGTTAGGAATTTGGATTTGTGTAAGAAATCAACCACAGAGCAGTTTTGTACTGGTTACATTTTTTTTCAATGAGATATAGGGTTAGGGTTGTAGTTGTGTTTTCTTTTGCTAGGTACATGTATAAGTTTAGGGTTAGGTGAAGGGTTAAGGTTAGGAATTTGGATTTGTGTAAGAAATCAACCACAGAGCAGTTTTGTACTGGTTACATGTTGTTTTTTATAATTCCGAAGGTTCGTTTTTCCGAAGGTTGGTATTTCTGAAGGTTCGTTACTTGGACGATTTGTAATTCTGAAAAAGAAATAGGGTTCATAATTCTGAAAATGAAAAAGGATTCATATATCCGAAGGTTCGTAATTCTGAAAAGTTATGTAGGGTTCTTGCTTTTTCAGAATTATGAACCTTTAGAATTATGAACCCTTTTTCATTTTCGGAATTACGAACCCCATTTCATTTTTGGAATTACGAAACTTCAGAATAACGAACCTTCAGAGTAATGCATTAAATGTTCGGAATTACGAACCCCCTGCTATGGGAAATTTTTGTTTCAGAATTACGAACCTTCAAAATTATGAACCTTCAGAAAAAGTGTGTCGTAGATTTATTCATATGATCTTATAAAGTGTATAACAAGTAATATGTTTAGTGTATTTTCAAAAATATTCAGAAAAAATTGTAGTTAATTCAATTTGATATCTTAACATAACTGGTTTATGTACCCCTTCAGTGAAATTACACACTTTGCAATATTGTTGAAGAAAGGCAGCAGGTATGAAAATGAAATTATATTTCGAATCAAGAAGTGCATTTTCTACTTTAAACTTAAAGAAAAATATGATCACCTTGTATGAGTGGTAATGTTTCAAATAATTTGTGCAACAAAACATGGAAGATACAGAGAAAAAATATTAAACCTTCAATTTCATAACTTTTTAATAGTGGATAAAGAAACTATTGTTATGATGGAGAGTATCGCTTGATAAACAGAAATGCTAAGGGAAATGCATTTTACCAAGAAAATGGAGTAACTGGTTGTTGGTTATGGTTAAATTGTATAGAAAGTAAAAACAATTAGGTAGTAACAGTTTCCATGAACTTATGGTCAACCAAAATTATTTAATGCCAGCCATTAATATGTTTACTTTTGGGTAAAGAAAAGGAAGTTGTCTTTTAAAACAACTAGTAATTTGCTTAAATCATCTTTTTGAACATGGAGGGGAGTAAAATGATGGTTTTAATGATATCAAGATCAATTGCTGTAAGGTATAATGACACTACTATGTACATTACATAGCTAGCTAGGCACCCACACAATATTTGAAAAAATGTTTATTTTGTACCAAATCTGAAATATTGATATAAATTTTAGGCAGCCTGTGGATTTCATTTCAGTGTTTTGTGTGGAAGTGAGTTCCTATATATGCAATAAAAGCCCTGTCCATGCATGTTATTTTAATTTCAATAACTTTGCAAATATATATCAGACACAAATATTGTAAAGTGTAGTAATATTAAAAAAAAAAAAATACACCATGGTCAGAATGTGTTGATAAGGTTTCTTACTCCCATTTTGTCTCTGTAACCTACAGCCTATTCAAGGAAAGTAAAGAGCCCCATCTTGTGACGGTACATGACAGGTTCCCACCAGACAGCAGGATGTGGAAGTGGACATATCCTTGGTGAGTCATGTCTACAAAATCAAAACTAGTCACTAATATAACCCCCTTCTGTTTATTTCCTCTCCGTATGTCATCAGCTTCAAATTCCTCTTGCTGATTAAACATGAAATATGTGGTTTTATCGTAAAGGTTATGATAATAGAGTGACATATCTATCACTTTCCTCTCAAGCATACTTTTCATGACACTTTAAAAACATCTCCTTTTGCACTCATTTCTCAAAAGTGAATTTTGGAAGTAATGATTATTTGGGCTACTACTGAGCACTGTATCAGCTGCTATTTGTATTTAAACTTCTTCTTATTCTAATTCATCCATCAATAATCTTTGAACGTGGTATCCCTAACCTTAACCGATGACAATAACATTATCGCAGGAAAGTTTAATTCATATTTTTCACAAGTTGGTAACAATCTGGCGAAGGAAGTGCCGCAAGCTAATAAATCTTTCAATGATTTCCTTGACAACCCTAACCCTAATTCCATGTTTTTCAATCCTACAAATACGAGTGAAATCATCAATATTGTCAGCAATCTGCAGAATAAGAAAAGTCCTGGGTTTGACGGCATTCCTAATTTCCTTTTAAAGAAAATTATCATAGCTATCGTTGATCCCTTAGTGCACATCTTTAATATTTCTCTTAACACAGGACGGGTCCCTAATAAAATGAAAATTGCAAAAGTTATTCCTCTTTTCAAAAAAGGTGACAGTCAACTTGTTTCTAACTATCGTCCAATATCCCTACTAACCTCGCTATCTAAGATTCTTGAAAAAATTGTCCATACAAGAACAACACATTTTTTCAAACAACACAACATTTTCTCAAACTCCCAATTTGGGTTTCGGGAAAACCATAGTACCTCTCATGCAATTTTGTCATTTATTGATAAAGTCACCACTTCTATTGATAAAGGTTGTCACACTGTTGGTATCTTCCTGGACTTCTCCAAGGCCTTCGATACCATAAACCATGATATTCTTCTACATAAACTTTGTCATTATGGAGTAAGAGGGAAGGCCTTGGAGTGGTTCAGGAGTTACCTCACTAATAGGACTCAATTTGTATCGGTTAACAATTGCAATTCTTCTACTCTTCCAATTACTTGTGGCGTGCCGCAGGGTAGCCTACTTGGCCCTCTACTTTTCATTACGTACATTAATGATATACAAAAATCTTCTAATTTACTGTCATTCATACTCTTCGCTGATGACTCAAATATTTTCTTTTCTCATGCTGATGTTAATCAACTTATTACAATTGTAAATTCTGAATTGACATATGTGACCGATTGGATAAGTCAAACAAACTTTCACTTAATCTCCAGAAAACAAATTACATGTTATTTAGTAATAAAATCAATAGTTTACCGGGCAGTATACATTTTGATAACCATGTTCTTGATAATGTTTCTATAACAAGATTTTTAGGAGTTCTTATTGACAACAAATTATCATGGAAACCTCATATCGACAGCACATGCCAAACAATTTCTAGAAATATCAGAATCATTAATAAACTTAAACATTTTCTTCCTTCTCGAACATTGCTGACACTTTATTTCACATTGATCTTTCCATATATTAATTATGGAATTATAGCTTGGGGATGTGCAATAAAAACACAATTAAACCGGATATTACTTTTGCAGAAAAAGGCTCTAAGAATAATATTTCAGACGCAATTTAGATCACATACCGATATACTATTCTTTGAAAACAATATTCTGAAAGTAAATGACATATATCTTTTCCAACTTGGCCAATTCATGTACAAATTAAGTAAAGACTATCTCCCCGCAATTTTTTCTGATATGTTCCGCAAGAATACTTCTATACATAACTACCCAACTAGACAACGAAACTACTATCATCTACCATTAACAAGAACTTTATTTGCAAAGAACTCATTTGTTTACTCTGTATCTGCATACTGGAATTCTCTCCCTCATGATTTTAAAGAATCCCCTAGTATTAATGCTTTTAAATGTATGCTTAAAAAAATGTTAATCTGTCAATACTCACAGTAACAGGTCAAGTCAATACACAATTAACTATAACATATCCATACCTATATTATACCTTCGTATAAGAATACTTCTATACATAACTACCCAACTAGACAACGAAACTACTATCATCTACCATTAACAAGAACTTTATTTGCAAAGAACTCATTTGTTTACTCTGTATCTGCATACTGGAATTCTCTCCCTCATGATTTTAAAGAATCCCCTAGTATTAATGCTTTTAAATGTATGCTTAAAAAAATGTTAATCTGTCAATACTCACAGTAACAGGTCAAGTCAATACACAATTAACTATAACATATCCATACCTATATTATACCTTCGTATAACATTTTCTTAAAAACTGAAATCATATAAGCATGCCTAACGACCTGACGTTCCATACACGTACCTCTGCAGTCTGTCTTTTCATAATTACCTGCACCTTCTCTGTCTGCCCCCTATTATTATATTTGTTATTAGTTATACTTTTATAACTTCTTATATCTTGTATATATTATGTGTTCATTATACATTTTTTCATTTTTCCCCTGGATTAAAACGTATTGAAACTAAGTTCAGGGGCTTGCCTCTTGTACAAGCTTTGCTTCTTTCTGGCAAGTCCCTCCGTTTTACACTTATTATAAGCTAAAGTGTTGTTATGTTGCTGATCCTTTTTCAAGAATTATGATATTTTCATGTATTCTTTATGACACATGTTCGAACAACTTTGCTGTATTATATTTATTATGTCATGTTTCTTTATATTTTGTTTATGTGAAACGGAAAAAGAATAAATAAATAATAAAGAAATATCCATTTGTTAGTTTGATCCCTTTTGATAATCAGTTTCATAGATGCTTTTACTATATTGCTTTTCAATTTATTTTCTATGAAAACTGAATGAAATTATTTTAACCAATTGCCTATGGGAACTGAGTGGTCCCTGTATTAAGCCTGTGAGACCGAGAGAAATTAGTAGTCAATGGGTTAATTACTGTGGAGAAGAGAAAGTAAAATTGATCAATGTACAGTGAGAAAAGGAAAGAAACTGGGAGATGGAGAGAGTGTGGGAGAGAGAATGAGCGAGTGAGGGAGAAGAATTTAAAAAACAATCTCTGAAAGTAAAGGTATACAAATATTTGTATCATCCACTTTTGCTTTTCAAATTAGTTAGCATTGGATGTTTATGAGATGACATCTAACTAGGGAAAGCAAATTATATGTTTACAAGAAAGAAAGAGGAAAATAACAACAGAAACGAGAAAAGAAAAACAAACAAACAACCAAACATTAAAAAAATCAGATGGTGAAGAATTAAAGTTGTTGAATGACGTTTGTTGGAGGGAGGAAGAAGTAATCAATTACAAAAGGGCACACTGGACAAAAAATAATCTGTTGATCTGGCACCATCATCTGGATTTCTTGTACTAGGTAGGGAGTGCAGATGAGAAATTGATTATGAATGATGAGCCGAGTCAAATTGTCAATTAATTTGCTTTAATGTTGGTTCAAACCATCCCTGACGCGTCAAGTATGTAGAGGCCCAGAGGTGGTGATGGGTAATCGATCAGTCCTAGCAACGTCCTGCTCTAGGGAAGCGGCTCTTTTCTGGAATAAGGCCCAAATGATAGGATATCATGATGATTCTGGTTGATAAGCAGATAGTCTTTAGATGTGCATATAGAGTAATCACAAAAGCAAGATTTGGAAAAGGTTTCGAGTTTCGACATCTTTTGATATCAGCAATCAATGAATTAAAGAAAAAACAAACTTTTTTGACATGTTTTCAGATCTTTTGAAGATAAATTTAGAATCATTTTAGATATTCACTGCTAAGTTTGTCTATAGTTCCTTCTTCCGCATGTAAGAATATTCAAATGAGAACTCTGGTTATCAGTATAAAGTTAGGTCTATCAGTATTTTTTATTAGTTAAATGCTCTGTGTGAACCATATATCTGTGGAACATGCTGGTCAAAGTAGCAATACTAAAACTTTATCTTCTGACTGTTGTATCCAATACTTCCTTTGTGAATATGATATTTACAGAAGAAGCAAAAATGCTGTAATCGTTTAGGTTTTCTTCCTTCACATTTTCAGAATATCAGTTTTGTATGTCATGCAAACAGAAGTAATTACTTACCAGTCTATCGTTTGTTTTTCCAGTTTATTTTTAGGAGGATGCCATAAAGTCCATCATATCAACATCCTTGTTTCAATAATACTAGGATGGGTGTGTTTCCTGTCCAGATATAGAATGTACATGAACGTGAACTTGAACTCAAGATTGAACTTGAACTTCGTCATCTCTATCATAATCATTACCATGTAACCCTACTTTGCACATTAAGAACAACTTACTCATTGCCTGCATTGTTGCAAGATCTAAAGGTGAAGCAAGAGAGAAGCCTTTATAAATGTTTATGAATGATTGCGAACAAGTTGCACATGAAGCCTGAATTTGAGAACAAATTTCCAGATTTTGTACATCATACACATATCTCTTTGTTCTTCAGTACTATGAAAGTTTCATAGGAATCCCTTGAAAACTGTGACTAGACAACCGCATACACTCTACATTGAATTTAATTTTGTCAGTGATTTTTACCGACAACTGTTATAAGCTACTGAAATCCTTGCATCTAATTGGCTGAGAGCAAATTTGTCAGTAAATATCACTGACAAAACGCTTGATGAAATGCTACCCTGGAGTTTCATGTCAATCAGTTGTAAAGTTTAATTGAAATCCTTTGAAAACTTTCATGAGACGAATAAATAAACATTTTCATGGACATTGAATTTGATATACTTATTATTTTTTGACTCAGTGATATATGTTATAGCATCAATCCTTTGGTTGGAATCAGCTGGAGTAGATGACCTCAAGTCTTGGCCATAGATTATCTATCAGAGCCCATCATGGAAATCAAATTAGTTATTTACTTCCAAGGACCTTGATATTTACAGTTGCATTTTAGATTACATCATGCAGTAGCTATTCCAATGGCTGTCTGTTTACAAGTGAAGGTATATAGCGATATGTGTTCATAGTGTCAGACTGGCTATTTTTATTGGCCTGTACATCTAGATATAGGCCTTCACTGGAGGAGCACATAAAACTTTGCATAAATTGCAATACATGCACCTTATAAAACTGACATTCAAATACCTGATAAACATTAAAGGGAAATCCTACCTTAATTGCAAGTTGCTTTGAAAGAAAGAGGAAAAATCAGAGAAGCAGATTGGTGAAAGTTTGAACGAAATCGGACAAGCAATAAGAAAGTTATGAATTTTTGAAAGTTGTAATCACTATACATATGGGAATTTCAAATTGGCTGAATAGGTAATGTCACTGTGATGTAGCTGTGGACAACTCCTCCATTCGCTCCAACACGTAAAATGACTAAAAAAAATTTCCATGGCTGTATATCCATCAATACAGTACTTAAGCCATGTATTGGCAGATATTTCTTGAGTCAGGTTTGAGTTTAAATGGAAATCCAACCTTAATAGCAAGTTGCTGTGAAAGAAAGAGGAAAAATCAGAGAAGCAGTTTGGTGAAAGTTTAAACGAAATCGGACAAGCAATAAGAAAGTTATGAATTTTTGAAAGTTGTAATCACTATACATATGGGAATTTCAAATTGTCCGAATAGGTAATGTCACTGTGATGTAGCTGTGGACAACTCCTCCATTCGCTCCAACACACAAAATGACTAAAATGTCACTTTTCTTAAAGTGTATTACTCAGTAGGATCTTTTTCTTTCATGAGGACCTATAACAATATGCTATCTCTAATATATTTTGAGTACTGCCCCGAGGGTAAAAGCAAATTAATGATATTTTTGTGTATGACAAACGGGAGAGTTGTCCACAAAATTGTCACAATTACCTCACCAAATTGCCAATTTGAGATTCGCATAGATGTAGTGATCTCATTTTTCAAACATCTATAACTTTCTCATTTCTTGTCCGGTTTCTTTCACCATCCTGTTTTTCTTATTTTTCTCCTTTCACACAAATCATCTTATTACCAAGGTTGGATTGCCCTTTAATTATTTTGTTCAGTCTGTCAGGGTTTATGTATGTAACCATATAATAAATTAAAATGAGTGCATACTTACTTTAACTATATATTGCTCATATTTACACATTTGTTATATGATTTCTCCAGTGAAGGTTTATCAAAATACAAATACAAAATATCAGAGCCAGAAGGCTGTTAACTCTTGTGTTAAAATATGAGTTAATGCCCTTCTGGCTCCAACCACACTATATGGTAATTTCAAAGTTAAAAGAAAAAAATAAATAAAGGCTAACTTTAATACAATGTAGACCATCACCCACCCACCCCCCCCCCCAAAAAAAAAGGGAAAGAAGAAGAAGAAATAAAGAAAGAGAATTTTCTATGTATGAACTGTATCTACTGGGTACATTTTGATAGGCCTTCCCTTCATAGAAAATATATGAAACTCGATACAAAGAATGAATAAACTTAGTGATTATCTTAAACTCCCTTTTGATATAGAAAAAGGAACTTTGTTATCATGTTAGAAACTGAATTTCCTGTTCAGTCAAACTAAAACATGTCAAGTTGAGATAGACTTAATTAATGAAAACAAATGGAAGGAAATTCACCAGTTATGTTAAGATAACCTTCAGAACTCTTCATATAAGGTCTGTTTACATTTGACAGAAGTACATCTTTGAGAAAATTTAAGGTCAATGCAAGATTCTTTTTGTTTTGGGTTATTAATTTTGGTTTGGCTGAAAAATTGCTTCAGACACAACAATACTTTGCAATCTTTTAATGATTTTTTCTGTGCTGTCAGATGCAAAAGTTTCTTTTGAAAAGTCATATTCAGAAAAAAATTGCTCCTTGAAAGTATTCAGCAAGTTTGAAGCAACATGTTAAGTTTTCTGGACAAATTAGTCTATGGCCACTGGGGGAGGGGGGAGGGAGGGTTGTAACCCAAATGGATTTATGCTGTACATCTAGTGAAAATGCTGTAATTGAATGCTATTTTATGTTGAACTTTTGCAAAAAATGAACATTCATGATTATAATTGTCTGAAAAACAGAATCAAATATGAATGGTACCAGTGCTCACTTTCGATGATAAAGACTCTCAAAGTTATGTAATATCCGATAACTTTGACCTTCTTTGCTAAATTCATAGCTTCAGTGCTGAGTTGTCTCTTTCTTAATTGATGAGTCTGCTTTATGTGATCATGGGTTCAAAAGTTTATCAAAGGGGGGGGGGGGGGGTGGGGGGAAGGGGTGAACTGCTCATCAGTTTAGGCTTTTATTACTCATGATGGAAGACCATGACAAGTATATGGAATGTTTGTAAAAAAGGTATATAGGGTTAGGTTGGATGGGAAGGGGTTTTTAGTGAGCATATTTATTGTTTATTTTCTAGTGTCTGGGGCAAATGATTTACATATTGAGGATAAATATCAAGATTACAAACTGATATGAGATGTAACAAAATTTAATGGAATTACTATTTTCTTCAGAAGGGGTGGGAGTGTTCAGCTAATTTAACCAAGGAGGCACTCGGCATGATTTAACCCATCTACATCTAATATGAGTAGCCCCTTAAATTTCAAAATTTTAACATGGGGGCTCATAAGTACAGACCCTTAAAATTTCATTTAGGACCTCCCGCTCCCAAGGAAAAAGTTTAATGTGTATGAATACCTGTACTGTAAGCCTACATTCTGCAGTAACATAAACTTCATGATATCAAAGTCTACAGGGAGATTGATTGCATAGACCATAATTTGTGTTTGATCTGACATTGACCTCACATTCTTTCTCCCATTCATGCACCAACATGAATGTGAAAGTCTGTAGCTATGAAATTCCGCGAATTGGTCTGACTCTCTTCCTCATAGAACTCACCCCATATTTTGGTGGATCAGCACTCATAAATAAACAGGACATGATGAAAAAAGTGATGTCTAGACAGTCTATCACATCAGGCATAATGCATGTCCCACCCCCTCACCCCTCCCTGGACCTAAGTACCCCACCCTTGTATTCCCATGCACTAGAATCCTCAAGTGGTGGTGCTGTGGATGTGCACTTGTACTGCAGATCATCATCTGGTACAGGTTCAAATCCTAGCAGTGACACTACCATCCTGCTGCAAGATACTTACATGTAGCTGGAACCGCTTTAGCTACTAGAGAAATGGGAACCTATATAGAAAAGTGGTCCTTATAAAAGCGCAGTGCCACCTGTCTTACAAACAAATAAACCATTAAAGGGATCCGCCACCAGGGGGCATCGGAATTTCAGAATTGCGTAAGCCCCATTCACTTGTACACAAAGTTTATGAGTCGAACGCATCCGTCGGACTACAGTAATTACATTTCGGACTGCACATCGTGGACCGAAACTCACAGGAGAGCTCTCGAGAGCTCAGGCTGAGCGCGCATGTTGCACGGCGACCAGTCTGTCTGAAGTTTGCACCCCGCGGGGCAACAGCAGTATAAAAACGTCCACAATCTGCGGTTGAGTATCCATTTATGGTGCACACATCCAATGACTGGGGTAATGAATAGTAATGATAACGATGATAACACATATATATTATGTATAACATATCCACCCAAAGAGCATGCTCAAGGGGCTTACAATGCTTTGGATTGCTTTAATCATGCTTGAATAGGAAAAGAAAATGAGATATATATAAAAAAAATAATATTATTCTCCCTGTGAGGTTCTTTGCTGCTCATACGTGAAATTACCTTTACATGCACAGTGACTGAGCAAGAGTTTCATATTTCCATGTCTTCATATTACCATTTCTTTAAAGGGCAATCCAACCTTGGTAATAAGATGATTTGTGTGAAAGCAGAAAAATAAGAAAAACAGGATGGTGAAAGTTTGAAAGAAATTGGACAAGGACTATTAAAGAAAGTTATGGTTGTTTGAAAAATGAGATCACTACATCTATGCGAATCTCAAATTGGCAATTTGGAGAGTCGATTTTGACACTTTTGTGGACAACTCTCCCACTTGTCCTGCATAAAAATATCAATTTGTGGTTTTCTTCAAGGCGCTTTTACCCTCGGGGCAGGGCTCAAAATATATTGGAGATAGCATATTGTTATAGGTCCTCATGAAAGAAAAAGATCCTACTAATACATTTTGATAAAAGTGACATCTTAGTCATTTTATGTGTTGGAGCGAAAGGGGGAGTTGTCCACAGCTACATCACAGTGACAGTACCTATTCGGCCAATTTGAAATTCCCATAAATTCATAACTTTCTTATTGCTTGTCCGATTTCGTTCAAACTTTAACCAATCTGCTTCTCTGATTTTTCCTCTCTCTTTCAGAGCAACTTGCTGTTAGGGTGGATTTCCCTTTTAAAGGTATTTCATGAATGAATTTTGCCATTATTTGATTTGTAAATATGCTTAATTATCACTGCAGTGATGACTACATTGTACACTACATTGAGATATTCTATGTAGACTGATTCACAAGAACTTCTTGCCAGTTGTGTCCTGCAAAACCAGAAACTTTAGCATTTGCCAAAAGTTTTATGCCACAAATAATTGAAATACAACACTGAATTGGCAACTTCTGAACATTTTGTGATCTAAAAATGGTCATCATTAATCACAAAAGTTCCTGTGATGATAGTACAGTAGCCTTTGCTTGTATCCTCTGAACATCTACACATATTGTACATTTTAAACATGGAGATGCTAAACAATATTAAGTGATTTTTTTTTAAAGCATGCCATCTTTAATGATAAATCGTTCCTTTAATCTACTTCCTACACAGATGGAGAGATGGGTTTGGTATCATTGCACTTTTGGATAACTGTAAATTTGATTGAAATAGGTGGATTGGTTGACCCTTGACCTCCGTCTGTAGGGGATGTAGCATGTGGTGTGAAGTTGAGAATAGTGTCAGAAGTGGAAATGTGTGGGAAGAGATAGAGAGAGAGAGAGAGAGAGAGAGGGGGGGGGGGGGGGGGCCTCTCCCCCCAAAAAGCTGGTCTATGTTGCAAAGGGGGGGGGGGGGGTCACAAAGCAGAACTTATCAGGCAAAAGGGGAGGGGGATTGGGGGTAAACAATTTTAATTTAAATAGAAACACAAAATGGAAACAAGAGTGCATGAGATAAGACAGATATTGTGAGGTAAGCAGGATATAGTTCATCATTTTTCATAATAATAAACACAACAAAAGGAAGATTCAGATAGCAGAAAGTGAAGAGAGGAAAATCAATACAACATTGGCTAGCTACCTACATGTCATTAAGCAAGGTGGTGGAGATATCTTTCTAATTTTTGTTCTGGTGGAGATGGCTGGGTCCAAGGGATGATGGAATGTAATGTAGGCCCGCACTGCTGACAAAATATTAATAATTCATCACATGCCATCTGTCAGGTGCAGAAATTATTACTGTGTGAAAACATGTTCCAAATGAAATTTGGTATGAAAGATATTCCAGTTTACATACTTGACGTGGGGTAACAGTTTAGATCAGCACAATGTGCACACTAATCTTTCCCGGGTAATATTAATATGCAATATATTCTAGCCTGCATTTGAAAAGGGAGGGAGTGCTGTTATTCTCGGAAACATCAGGGCACCGTTTCATTAAACTTGTGATCAATGACAACTGCCCCATTTCTATGACAAATTTACTCTTAGCCAGTCAGATTCAAGGATTTCAGTAGTTTATAACAAGTATTGTAACTTGTTACTGATAACAAGTTTTATGAAACAGGGCCCTGCACTGTCCTAACCCAACAATATTCAGAGCTCATACAAATACAGCAGTGATTAAGTCACAATTGCAAATTATCGGTTTTATTGTATTTATCGCAATACTCTCCATAATTTCTAAATGGTTGCCATTAAGTTCTTTTATTGTAAAATGAAGTTATGCAAGGAAAAACAAGATTTCATGATTTAGAACGCCTGGCCAATATTTATTAATTAGGTTGTGTTATTCTTTATTTTTAGTGGCGTAGCCATTGGGTTGGCAGTTAAATACCGAAAAGAGAAAGAAAAGAATGGAGAGGGTAAAGGAAAAAAACATAATACAAGCCCCTCCCACACCCTACCCCAATCGGTGGCCTTGTTGATTTGCGAATAAACTTGAAACTAAAATTTGAAACTTGAAGTATGGTTTCATCTACACAATAAGACTAGTGGCCCCCTGCCCCCCCCCCCCCCACTGTTCAGTAACAGTAACTGAGAAATGCAAATGACATTCTCGCAAAGGTGTGAATGCCTTCATTATGAAAGCTGTTCATGCTGGCATTCGCGTGAGAATGGTTTGAAACTGAGATACATGTATGAAGGTCCCACCCACTATTTACACCCACTCACAGAAATATGTTTCATGGTGCATGTTACTTCTGAGAGTAATTGATTGTCAGATGATTCCTTTTGTTAAAAGTGGTGTCCTGAAATTTGAATTTAATAAGTACATAATTGCATAAATTCTTCTCTGTGTATTAAAATATATACCACACTTATGTCACATTAATTTGCTGCAGCGGTTTATCTGAGGCAGTTTGTATGTGTGTATGAGGCTTTAAAGCACTTAGTATTCTGACTTTAAAATTAAGTATTTCCTTTCTTATGCTGAGAAATTCTAAAATATTTATAGTGAAGCAAGTGAAAGGCTGATGGGGGAAGCCCCTGTGGAGTCATACTCAAGAACACATGTACATGTATGCCAATGATAGAATTCCAGAATTCCTTCTTTGGGAGGTAGCCAGAAAAGAAGAAATTAGGCCAATATGTTTTTGACCCTCTGTGACCCATGCGCTGCCTGATTGGGGTAACCTCGCTAGTCATTAGGACTGATATTCATAAGGACCATTATTCATAAGGACCACTATCCATAATGCGTGACTAAATGAATAGCGGTCCTTCTAAATAGTGAGCAAAGCATAGACAAATTACCTCACTATTCATAAGGACCTCCATTCATAAGGACAACTATTCATAACTATTCATAAGGACCACTATTCATAACGCGTGTTAAATGAATAGCGGTTTTCTATGAATAGCGGTCCTTATGAATAGCGAGCGAACCCCGCCTGATTGACTCCTGAGCTGAAATTAAAAAATAAATCAGATACTCAATAAATGGTTACTCTTAGCTGCCTGGAATATGAAGAAGCATTTAGGTAAATAGCTTTCTTCAATTTGTTATTTTTTTGTATGTCTACCAATCTTCCACAGTACATTCATAGAATGGAAAGAGGAAGAGGGGGAGAGGGAGGGTGAACGAGGGAGGGTGAAAGAGGGAAAGAGAAAAAGAGAGGGGATGACAGGAGAAATCAATACAAAAAATGTATGGTAGAAAAAGAGAGAAATGTAATATATAAAGAGTAACGAAGATTAGTATACTTCCCTGGTATAAGCCTGCAGAGAGAGAAATAGAGGGAGAGACTGAGAGAATATAGATATACAAAGAAAGGGAAAGGGATGGGGGGGGGGGGTTCGAGAGGACGGGTTGAAGATGGGGGAGGAAGTGAGTTAGGAGGTGAGGAGACTTGCAATCGGAGTTGAAAAATAAAGGGAGCAAGCATTGAAATTACTGAAAGCTGCTCTTTATACATAGTTTTAGGGGCTATCTGGTCCCATAGTGATAGCGATGAAGTTCTCTAACAATAAAACCGGTCTTCAAAAGTTTATGTAGAAAAAAAATGCTGTCACAGTATCAGAGTAATTGGTGCTGAATGGTCGGTAGCATAAATTGTTGAGCTGCACCGATTGGCCGAACTCTTCCACCTAAATTTCAGGAGGCCGAATTTCTAGTTATACAGTGTAGTTATCATTATTGTTATCAGTGATATAGGATTGGCCCAGTAGGTGCTTTTCTCTTATTTTATTGTCAGTATGTGTAGGACTATGGGCTATATATACCTTCTTCTCTTATCATATTCACTAAGCAGTGTACCATGGCACTACTCTCACAATAGTTAAGTTCACACGATGGGAGCTAAACTTTAAGTTTCGCTTGTAGTTTCGAAACTTTAAGTTAACTTGTAGTTATCTTGTAGTTTCAGACCGTATGAACGGACTCGTAGTTTCGAAACTTTAAGTTTACTTGTAGTTCTAGAACCACAAGCGGGCTTATGGTTAAGGCCGAAATCACGAGCAGCGGGAGGGGGGGGGGGTCCTCCATCGGGATTACGGCCCATGTAAACGGAATAAACTTTAAGTTTCGCAAGCTTGTGGTTAAAGGATGACCTCGCTGTTCATGTTAAATTTCCAGGTCATACCCTTCACATGAATTATTAACACAGGATCTATATGTGTACTGTACACACAATCGGTAGTATCTCATTCCAACGACGATCGCTCTGCTTGTAGTTACAGCTCGTTTTTTCAGGCTCGTGTGAACCCTTGTTGCGGTTAGGGAGTCGTGGTTTCGTTAACTTTAAGTTTTGCTAACTTAAAGGTTTGAAACCACAAGTCCTGTATGAACATACATGTAGCTAATGTCACCCTTTATTAAATTATCTCTCCTGAATGATACTATTGTTTCGTATGTTTGTGAAATATTTCCGATGCTGTGTGAGGTTAAGTGACGAATCAGAACCCAAGACAATGCATTAATAAAATGGGTACAAAAACACAAATTATAGAGTGTCAAAAGGAGGAAGAGAAGTGCTGAGAATGCAGAGCCAACAAATGTCAGTGGAGGACCCACTAAAAAACTTGGGAGTTGAATTTTCCTAGCAAGGATTTGTGGGTATTCCCTGGGGTTGGTAATGGATTCCCTGCTTACAAGTTCACCCAAGTCAAACTACTCTCCAGATGAGCATGCAGAGAAAATCTTGCCATCTGTCGAAAATAAGAGGTTACGGTTAGACAATCCAAGGGGGAAGTGCATGGCCAGCTAAACTGTTATTTTCAATCCCCACATGCCCTAATCATTCATTGACATGTTACCGTAGTAATGCTCTGGAAAAAATAAGGCTGTACATCAGCACTCTTGAAAGTAGAACTCTGGATAAGTAGACAGGAAAGACTGAAATTCTATATTGGCCAGGAATTATTTTTTGAATGAGCATAGAATATAAGCTAAATATGCATTTTCTCAATTTCAATATTTCATTTAAATTCTTTACAATATCATTTTCTACCTTGAATATATTCATCAATGTAATGTATGCATTAGAATGAAATAAAAAGAAAGAAACTTCAGTATCTATGTTTTTAGTATTTAGGAACCATTTATGGTGAGTCTATTTTATATTTTCATCCATGAAAGACATGCTCACTGCACCGTTTGCAGGCAAAAATGTTATTTAATATTACTAACAGAAATGAAATAAATGCTATAAACATTTCAAATTTATTGTAGGTTCATCGCAAGTCTACCATGTTGAATCTTTACTACATAATGCCAATATTAATTATTTGTTTGATTCTTCAACAGGTAAATTTGTAAGTGTTCATATCAGTACTGATAAATACCAAAATATGTGGTAATTCGTGTAGGTATTTAAACAAGATAATGCCTACACTTTGTAGATTAGAGGGTAGGTTTTTATCAAAAGTGTTAAAAATGTGATTACGTGACAGAATGTGAGAAGCCTGTGGGTAGGCTTTTGGGTAATCATATTTAACATTTAAATTGTATCTTTTGGTGACCTACTCATACTGCCTTTAAATAGAAAAAAGCAATTATTAGAAAAATGTAATAATAAAATACATGTTTAACCATTCTATGTATGCATCTAAATTTTTGCAAGAGCAATTGCGTATGTTGTATGCCTCCGTATTCCTATACACAAAATGGAGAAGGGTTTCTGAAGGCTTGTATTATTTTGATTCATTGATATTGGTTCTTTGGGGAGGTTAGAGATGTCCTCCCGGTGAGATGAGAGAGAAAGAGAGAGAGAGAGAGAGAGAGAGAGAAAGAGAGAGAGAGAGCAAGGGTACTGGGTAGGGTGCTGTGATCAATTAACCCTTGACCTTGTGAGTTGTGAAGTGAGAATGCAAGTCTAAATATGATAGAAACTTTATTCTTTAGACAGCAATATACTTCACAATCTATATGGCACATTTTCATACAACCTGTAAAATGGCACTAGTAAGAAAATATAGACCTATATCAAATTAATAACCAAATATTTACCTTTTGATCGAAAGCATATTGCATGAACTGTTATATAAGTCTAATACTTTTGTAGTTTGATTTTTGAATGATTTTTCCTACAACCACTATTAGCTATAAAAAAAATAATAAATAGATAAAAGATGATGAAAGATATATGAAAATGGTACCAATTTGTGTTCAACTTTCAACTTTTTTTTTCTTACCTTGGCCTTCTAAGATTTGTGAGGTCAAATTGTTAATCAACTTTGAAATCAACTTTTGAAATATAGCCCTTACTATATCATTCTTTCATATAAGCCAAAACATAAATACATGTAAATCATTTTTTACTTTCTAAAATATTGTGTTAAGATCTTTATTATTGTCATTATTGTAATTACTCTGATTGGTTTAATAGCTAAAATGCAAATTTGGCTCCAATATCCCAGGATTTGAAATTGACATGCAGCATAGGAAATTATCCCTATAGTGACAGCAAATCTCCACAGCTTTAGTCTTCCATATTCACTCCAAGATCAGCCTTGTTCCATCCCTGACCCCATCCTTCTCTACACTGCTCCTCAAATATGTATTTCCAAGCTAAATTCTGTAAACAGCTGATAGATTCAATTTTTGCTGACAGTGTGAAAATTGCAAGAAAGTGGTTCGACCAATCCCCCAAAGTGTGGTAGAAACAGGAGTCACGCAGGGACCTTGTCAAAAATTCAAGGCTGGTCTTATTTGCAAGAGTGGCTCACATTTCAGACAAAGTTAACCGTGAACAAAATAATGTTTCCATCAGATCCTTCCAAGTACTGAATGAAATTTATGCAGAAAAATTTTGCTGTAGATTAGCTACCATTGCTTCAATGGTGAATTTTGATACCCTGCTGATATTTTCTACTCCATTGAATATTTTTCATGCTAAGGGATCAGCTTCCATTTTTATGATTTTAGGTGGAGAAATTGCTGCAGTTTGGAGAGGAAGTGAGCCCCCTTGTGGTCCAATTCCAGACATTCTCACCCATGTTTGGTTACTTTTGTTTTGCTAACATAATACATGGCTTAATTGATACTAAAAAGGAGTCATTTTATGATCCACTGTAAATCAGAATGACCCTGATATTCAGAGGCCATTATATTTAAAGAATGATTTCTTCAGTAGATATAATAGGACCCTTTGTCTTTTGAAAGTTATTTTCCCCATCCATAATAATATTTTCAGTTCATTATCAATAGTGATCTGTCCAATGTCAGATTTAGTGATGCTATGATCTCCAAGTGATTTTCAAATACTAGTTATTTTCTTGGCTAAGGCCACTGTAATTTTATTTGTGTTTTAAGTTATTGTGGAATAAAATTCTTCCTTTGGCATTGATAATGGTCTATCTGTATACTAGAAATGAAAATGCTATACTGGCCAGCATTTTACACTATTTATCGATCTAGCTTTTTGCATCGCGTGCAGGGAACAAAATATATACATAGGACTACGACATTGCAGATTTTGTAAGGACTACAAGATGTAGGCTACTATCATATGAAAAAGAAGATGATCAGCAGTGAAGGGGTGACTTGATGGGTTTTTTCCCAAAGTGTGCAGAGAAGTTGTTTCAATGATTTCACAGTGTTACGGTATACGTAGGCCTAAACAGATAATTTTCATTTTTATTTTTTGGTATTCCCATTCATTCTAACTCTTTGTTTGTTAATTTTCATTATTGCTTGTTTCAATTTTGTTGCAAAGAATCTTGGAATGTGTAAATGCTAGAGTGGATTGGCTCCCACATGTACTTATTTGACAGAATTACCCATTACATACCAAACAGAAACCTTCCCATAAGTCTCTCCTGACTACCTCACAAATGAATACAACATTTTATGGGTCACACTCTTTTCAGGCTTCATCAGTGGAACTATGGAATAAATTGCCAGAAAATATCAAAAATTAGGATACTGTTGACAAATTTAAAGCACATTGTAAAACATTCCTTTTTAGAAAAAAATATGTAATTTTACTAGTAACTAGAGGAAGTAAAGTGTATCTCATTCTCTCGCTCTCTCTATCTTTTTTCTTTCTGTCTTTCCATTACAGTGCATTTATTCAGACTCCCCCCAATCTATTTGAATTGAAAAGATAAAAACATAACATTTCTTCAAACAGCATTTTATGACAACTTTAAATAACATTTTGACGAAATTGATTTGTGCAATTGTATGTTAGCAGCTGAGGATGGCAAGATTGACCATGAAATGTATAAAACCATGACATTTCCAGACAAAATTGAAAGTATGAAAATGAATGAAAAAAGGTGTGATAACTAATTGGAAGACCTACACAATAGTTATCTACAATCTCTTATACCCATAATATATGCACTTAAACGTTATTTAAAATTGAATATGTTTCATTTATTTAGCACTTTCAAATGTCTGCACTCATGGAAGCAACAAGTCATGCATGTTCCATCTATAAAGTTAAAATGAAATAAGATAATTTCTCAATTTCATGAACGTTTCGTGAAAGTGTTGTCTTTCTCAGAGTGTCATAAAGTGACCACACCCCTCCACCAAAGGGCTTCCCTCCACTACTCCTCAGACAGTTCAAAAGTTCAGATACAAACTGTAAGGAAATTAACACGAAATGTATGCAGTATACCACTGCCCCACTGCTCTGGTGTTCATTCCGGCTGTGATGTAGTCTTGATGTATCCATGGGTAGGCAGTATAGGAGGAGGTCCTGTGGAGCGGGTGTGTGATAGGACCAGTTCAGACAGCTGGGCTTCTGGGTGTCAGTTAAAGGGACATATCTGTACTGTTTTCCCCCATTTTGAATCAGAATTGGCCACTGGGTGTCGGTTAAAGAGACATATCCATACTGTTTTCCCCGTTTTTGAATCAGAATTGGCCACTGGGTGTCGGTTAAAGCTACACATCTGTACTGTTTTCCCCGTTTTGAATCAGAATTGGCCACTGGGTGTCGGTTAAAGCTACACATCTGTACTGTTTTCCCCGTTTTAAATCAGAATTGGCCACTACGTTTCTGTTAAAGGGACTTATCTCTACTGTTTTCCCCTGTTTTGAATCAGAATTGGCCACTGGGTGTCGGTTGAATCAGAAGTGAATGTGATGGGGGGGGGGGGGGGGGGGCTTATGAAATAAATTAGTAAGTAAGGGGCATATTAGCCTTGCCTTCCCGAAAAATATAAATGGTTTGGTTTGTGTGTATGGGGAGGGGGATTTCTTCAAACTTGTGGACATAGCAAATACTTTCAAGGGAAAATAAATTTAGGAAAACACATCAAGTCACAAAATGCTGAATTTGAAGTTTCCTTCAGTTTCAGGGCAGTGTATGTTTGGGTAAATCAAGCTTTGAATGATGTTTTCTTATGTTGACTGTCAGCAGAATGTTGAAGAAATAATGGAGTGAATAGGAAAAAATATAAATGTTTTAAAGAAGTAAAAAGAGAAAAGAGTCAGAAAAACGGAATAAGGTTGTATATGACATGTACATGTAAGTGCCCTAAAGTAGAAATACAGGTGGGCAATTCCATGGTAACAGAATTACAAATTAGAGATTTTTTGCTCACATTTTTGGAGTGTGTGCACTAATTTTGTACTTTGGTCCCCTTCCCACCAATTAATAATCTGCAGATGTACTCATTCATTCACCTGAACTATTTCATTACCAAAATTTTCCCTTAAATTAATTATATTCTGGTATATATACTGTGGTAACGGAATTACCGGAAAATGGTGGTATTTTAAAATCTTTCATTTCCATTTAATATCTACTTCACATATGATATATGCATAAACTTCTTCTCAATCTCTTTTTTGCATGATGGTAAATTCCACGAATTTGGCCAAACAGAAAAAGATATTCAAATATAAAGTGTTATTGGAAGTTTTAAGGTACAAGTTGAAATCAGGGAATTGTCAGTTTACCCAAAAAATATTCACTCTTAAAGCTAGGAGGAAAACTTACCCCCATTTATGGTAACAGAATTACAACCATATTGTAGTAGATTTTAAACATGCTTCCTGAAAATTCTGGTTTGATATATGTCTCCTACCTTGGAGCACATGTTGCGTACACATACACGATTATAATAAAAGTTAATGGATAAGACACAAATACATTGCCCAAAATATTTAGTAAACAGCAAACAAATGTCATGTAACTTCAAACATGCATTGTGCCAATTCCAAATGAGATCGGGAAATTTTTTTTTCAGTTTCTTTTAATTTAAGGATTTGGCTATTAGGAACAATTAAAGATAATTAAATCTAAAATTAGCTAATTTTGCCCTTTCTCATGTGGAATTGCCCAGGTATCTATCTGAAAATGCCTGACAGCAAAGTATTTCATGGAAGTAATAATAATAATAATAATAATATTGGATATTTATATAGCGCTCATATCCACCAATGGTCCTCAAGGCGCTCCAATATTACCCCGGCTTTAGCCCAGCTGCCCTATAAGGCACTGAAAGCATTTAAGGAATAAATTCCTACCAGGTACCCATTTACTACACCTGGGTGGAGAGTGGCAAATGTAGATTAATGTCTTGCCAAAGGACATTAGTGCCGCGGCGGGACTCGAACCGCGAACCATGAGATCCAAAGTCCGGTGACGTATCCACTAAACCATGACACCTAGTGGGTCAACCCTGCTATGAAAGACAGTTCTCTGTACTTTCCTATGTTTTGTGTGTAAATTGATTTTAAGTTTACATAAAGTTGAACTTTAGGCCCTATATCAAAGAGAAGCATGTTTGAAAAAGTTTTATACACCTATATGAGCCATATGGATAGACTGATATGGGTCGAAATCTGTATCTTTATCCGTTAAATGCCCTTCAAATTTGAAATTACCTTGTTATAATTTATCAAATGTAAGGATAATTAAAATGTATTCATAATAGTCTGCAGCCCTGAAATTTATGTACTTTAAATTAATTTGGATTGATCCCCACTTTTCAACTTTTCATCGGGAGGAAAGACCTAAGGGTTACAGTGATTCAGCTCGCTTTTCCCCTCCCAGGCACAGGTGACGCCAAATACTTAATAATAATAATAATAATAATTTGTATTATTCAATTATTGATCTATCTACCCGAATAGTTATCTACCTATTCATTATCTACCTATATGTAGGCCTGTCTTGCTATCTGTCTCCTAGTATCTACTTATTTATCTATATATCTATCTGTCTATCTATCTGTCTATCTATCAATCTATCACTTTATCAATCTATCTTATTCTCTTTTTTCTTTGTATGCATATATATATATATATATATATATATATATATACCTACCTACTTTAATTTGCCTCTCTCTCTCACACTGCATATCATCTATTGAGATCCAGAAGGGCGTTAAGTCATATTCTTTAACACACAATGTCATTCTGGCTCAAAACAGACGATATCTAAAAGAAGGCAAGACAGCAAGCTTTGTTGACAAGAGAACACTTTTTCAATATATCAATATCTATCAATCTGTCTGTCTGTCTAATACCTACACTATCAAACTAACCGTCTTTTGATTTATATCTTTCTTTACTCTGTTCTTGAGACAGATCTTGTTGATAATAAACACCAAAACCAAAGAAGAGTTCAACTCAAATGTGTCTGAACTAGGTTGTATCTTCATGTAGACCTGCCATGTTCAGTTCAACCAGAATGATTGGGAACATATTTGGGGTTGGTGGGGGTTCAATAGTAATTCCTGTATTCCTCACACATATTTGGCCACAATGGAACTTATTAGAGAGATTAGGGAGTTTGTGTTTTGTTGTGAAAAAGAAAATATAGACAATAGAAGTGTAAGAAAGTGTTGTATTTTTTATTTGTCTCCTATAAATATACAGAGTACTTCAAATTTTCTTTCGAAGTGCAGTTTGTGGTTTGGAAAGTAATTCTTGGGCTTGTGAAATTCAAAATGTTTGCAACCCTACTCCATGCATATTAATCCACTACTGTAAAACAAGAAACGTTTGCGTTGTGAAACTTTTCATGAATTGTAAACAACAGCCATTTTCACAGCAAGAAACTCTCAAGATTTGCAAAAATTTACTGTTACCTCAATTATGATTCCATGATTTTATCGGCATGAAACTTTCGTGAATCTGAACTACTCTTGAAATTTGGGAGCAAAACAGGTTTTGGTTTTACAGTATCAAAATACCTTACTGTGGGTCCAGTATTCAAATAAAGTATCCAGTTGTTGTTTAGAAATAAATTGACTTTGTATTTTTAAAGTTGAGTGATATTCATGTTGTTTTATCATTTTAAATGATTTTTCTTAAATTCAATTACACTTTGCAAAGTTTATTGAATTAATGAAAATGAGCTTTTAAATTCATTTTTGTGTATTTTTGCAGCTCCATCTACCGGTATTGTGATTTAAAAGCATGAATAATTTTGGGCCATATTTGCTTTGATGACATTTGATCTACAGAGCAGTTGTTGCCAGAACATAATGTTGTAATTCTGTAAATTAAAAGAAAGTCATAAAATATGTAGGGCCTAATGACGTTAGATGTCAACATGACTGTTGCATGTAACAAAATAGTCCTGAAGCAAACTTAATCTGCGAAACATGCCATTACAAAGCTAGTGCAATATTGCAAATGTTGTATTATCAAGGAGGTACTAGGCAACCATGGTATTATGGTCACTCTGTGCTTCCAGTGTAAAACATACTGGTAGCTGTTTCATACAAAATTTATCACCAAGACTTTCTACATAAAATGAAATTAAAAATGCCACATAACTTTCCAATAAATCAAATGATACATGTTGTGTAGGTATGATAAAGCTACAGAGGGGCTTATTAATATAGAACACCTCCCATATAAACGCAAAGGAGGAAAGCATTGCTGGAATATTTCTGTGACTAGGGCTACATTTTCCATTCATAAGTTGCTGACAGTACATCTGGTTTAGATTACTCAGCACAAACCTCCATTTAAATTGAATCAGACAAGCGGTAGAACTCCAAGATTCTGTAGCTACCAGTTGCACATGTTCCAAAACAGGATGATGAATGTTGAGTGCGCACTCTCGCTAACAGTGAAAGATTGGTCAGATAAAAAACAAGATACAGGGAAACCACTGATCTCTGTTATGATCAGAGAGTGAAACAAATAGCCGAGATAAAAGCTGATGAGGATGCATCTCCATTGAAAAAATTAGCACAATCTAAATTAATAATTGTTAATTACATGTAAATATTATGATTGCATTTTAGTTTAATGAAACATATAAATTAAAAAAAACACACACTGAAATGAGTACTATATTGGATGGCTGTATCAAAATTTTTGTATGATAAACATGCACTTTTTATTTCATTATCAGAAATTTGCAGTTGTACCTCTTAGTACAGCTATGTTAGACAGTGAGATGCAAAATAGAATGTACTATATCTGACATGAACAAATTCAAATTTGTACTGGTACACTCATCAATTTCAATCCTGTATGTAAATGTTTATCATTAAAGGGATTACGCCACCAGGCGGCCGTGGATAAAGTCACTGTTAGTAAGCCCCATTCACTCGTACACAAAGTTTGTGCATCGAACGCGTCCGTCGGACTACTGGGATGATATTTCGGACTCCACGAAGCCAACCGAATCTCGCACGAGAGCTCAGGCGGCGCGTGCATGTTGCGTGGCGACCAGTCTGTCCATAGTTTGCGCCACGGGGGGCAACGGCTTGATCAGATAACGATTGGGATGTCCTCTTGCGGCATAAAAAGGTCCACAATCTGCGGTTGAGTGTCCCTTTAACATCCCTCTTTGTCTACTGTATTACAGTATTTTCTGATAAAAAGGGGCTTATTTCCTTTTAAACCAGGCAAGTTGTGTACCCTATCTGGTTATAACAAATATGTACCAATATCTGACCCCTGTTCAATACAAATATTCAAGGGTAATATGTTGCTAGGTAACTGCATCATACCATGCTGAGAAGCAGGAAATAGGGAGCATTTTGGTTCGTCATGCAATTAGAACAATCATGCACCCCCTCCATGTTAGTCACCAGTTGAGATGCTGAATGCATGCAAGGTATACTTATCACATTTATACTCTGCTAAGCATGTACATGTACTTCCCTACTATATTTAATTCACGAATTGAACTTGAAATTGTTTATCAAATAACATACAGTTTTTGTGTTAAAGTAAACCAGAAAATAGTGTAAGTGCAAATTTGGTACTTTTACTGAATATTTTTAAGAAAATCATAGTTGTAGAATTACTATATTTTTTTTTTCAAACACAATTTTCTTTGAATTATTAATGAATTAGGATTGAATGACTGAAGGCTATTAAACTGTCGGTTGCAATTTTTAATGGATGGTAAATGAATCACTAATGGTATTAGAATAATGATGAGACATTATGATTATGTTTGAAATGGTATATAAATAAATAGAAGAATATAGTTTGAAAAAAAGAAGTCTTGAAAAGAAGATTATTCAGTTCTCTGGCAGTGCTCATCTTCATAAAACAAATGACATAGTTTAAGAGGTACAATATCAGAGCTTTTTAAAGTACATTGTGAATGATAGAAACTACAGTCAAACCTGCTCTAGCGACAACCTGTATAGAAAGACCACCTCTCTATAAAGACCATCTGTCTATAAAGACCATCTGTCTATAAAGACCATCATTTTTTTGTTCCCTTGAAAAGTGTTTCTCATTGAAATGTGTATTAAAGGAACCTGGACATAAAGACCACCTGCTCATAAAGACCACTTCTCTTGTCTCCCTTGAGTGGTCTTTATAGACAGGTTTCACTGTATATTGTGAAATCAAACCCCAAAACGAATACATACATATTATACTGTATGTATTAAAATGTATCAGCATTATACCATTGACCATCAACCATTGACCATCAGCCATCACCTATGTACAAGTTACTTGTTTCCACGATCTTGCTATCTTTTATAAAATCAGCTGGTCTAAGCTGATTTAATTGGCCATTGTTAATGCATTATTTCCTGTCTGCATATCATCGCATTTAGCCAAACAGGAACCTTTAGCTAACAAGATGCAATACACCATGTGAGCATAGTTACAAGGTCCCTATTATTCTCTCAATTCTCACAGATTTAAAAAAAAAAAGATGCTTTGAAATGTTAAAGAGGAAAAATGATTGGTATCTTCAATTTTGATGGAAAATTCATTGCATTATTAAGTAAAAAAAAAACAAAAACATAATAAGTTGTAATTGGAGCATGTTTTGGTTTAATGACTTTCACAATTCATTATCTGTGCATTTGCTAGAAGATTAACACTTTGATAAAACAAAACTTTTATGATACCATAAATCCTTTAAAAAAAATCAAGAATGTATTTTTTTATAGTTTAGTAATTAGAGCATAACCAGATGGGGGAAATAGGTCGGTTATGAACAACACATTTTTCCAACTATGCCCTTCTGTGGTTTTTATTATAAGTTTGGGCATTACATTTCTCTGAAATAGATATTACTGTATTATTAAAGTCTTTATTTTTGAAAATACATCACTATGTTTTCATGTTTATCTTACTGTTTGAACCCCGCAGACCAAATTTCTTCATTTCAAAGGTGAAATAGTACCAGAAAATCAATTTATAGATTAAGAGAGAAACACAAATTTAACTATTGCCTACCCTAACTTTATCCCCAATCATAATCAGTCCTAGATATTACATTCTTCCCAATCTTACCAAGGAGTTATTGATCTTACCAGTTACCACTAGTGGGAATAACAATGAAAACATCCTTTCCTAAGATCTACAGTGCGTCCCAGAAAAAAAGATAACAGTTCGAAAAATTCTCCCCGAATAAATGTTTCAAAATATTTCAAAGAGATTTTCTTACCTATGGGCAGCTTAGGGTCTCTGTTATCAAAGGACACCAAAATATCTAATAATATTCTATGCTTGAGTGAGCAAAAGCCAATTTTGTGAAAGGGTGCAAAATCCAGTCTCGACAAGAATTGATGTTGGCTCTGGCTGGTATCAGCCAAGCTGAGAAACATGAAAAGGCTTACAAATTTCCACTTTCTGATCAATAAAAGATAATTTATAAAATAACAAGCTTTGTTCTCTGTATATCCTTACACATTCCATCAACATCTTATGCTTGAGTGAGCAATTAACTACTAGTACTTTGTTGAGTGGTTCAAAATGTTACTTTTGGTGAGTCTTCTAATTTTACCTGCTTACTCACTCAACCATAAAGTTTTGATGGGATACATCAGGACATACAGTGAACAAATCTGTTTTTTCATTAATTGTCTTTTATTGATCAGAATATGACAATTCTAAACCTTTTCATGACTCTCAACTTTGCTGACACCAGCCAGAATGGACAAACAAATATTTATTAAGTATGGATTTTGCACCCTTTCACAAAAGTGGCTTTTGCTCACTCAAGCGTAACATATTATGAAATATTTTGGTGTCATTTGATAGAAGAGGCTCTAAGCTGTCCCCAGGTATGAACATTTCCAGAAAATATTTTGAAATACTTAATTGGAGAGACTTTTTTCAACTGTCAATTCTAAAGCGGATTTCAACTTTGTTGATACCAGCCAGAAAAAAATACCAATTCTTGTGAAGTCTGAATTGTGCACCCTTTCAAAAAAGTGGCTTTTGATCACTCAAGCATAATGACTAGTCAGATATTTTGGTGATATTGCAAAGGAGAGACCCTAAGCTATCTACAAGAATGGAAATTTATTGAAAATATTCTAAAATATTTATTTTGGAAGGCTTTTTCCAACTCTTAACTTTTAGAATTTATGACAGATAGGACATAATAAGACAAGAGGTACATACTTGTAGGACCATATATACACATGTAGATGCCCCTCCATCATATCTTTAATATGGGCTGGTCACTTATCATTCAGGGCTGCCAACTCTCACGCAATTCACCCTCACTCTGATAAACAAATTCTCAACGCTGTACCCCAAAAATAGAAAGTAACAAAAAAAAAAGTATCCAAAATTCTCTGATATTCCAAATATTTGATATGCCCAATATTTGATATGCCCAATATTTGATATGCCCAAGCCCTTTTTGAGATTTTCCCGTGTTTGCAAAGCAAATGAAAATCGTTTTTGGTAGTGCGCGCGCAAAGACGAGCTATTGGATTATAATTGTTTTATACTGTGTGTATATACATGGACCTGTAGGTGCGACGACTATGATGAGTGTAACTGGCCAGACTGACATGGCTGTGGCGCGGCAGCCCGCGCTGCGTGGCTCAGCAGAGTTTGCCGTTGATCGTACACCAAACGTAATAGCCAGCACATCCCTCTATGGCCGGACAGCAGGATCTTTCATTTAAGTTAAAGTCTTGAAATTCGTATTCAAAATCATGCAGTTACAAATCTGGAAATTTGTATTTTTTCATGGTCAGTGAACTACATTTAGCATTAATAACAATGTAACCTAGAGTCTATTTATTACTTATTCAATTCAATTTAGTACATTAATGCTGCTTCTGTGTATGTGTTGAAATCATGGCTAAAGTATGCACCATATTGCACCATTTAAAATGTAAAATTTTCAAAGCTCCCTACCGTGGAAGGGGGGGGGACACCCCCTTGCACACCTTTCCCCCCTCGTTCGCTTCGCTCCCTTGCAATGTCTCACTCTAAACTCTCACTCAAGGTTGGCAGCCCTGTATCATTGATAATGTTAACAATAACTACATGTATAACTCTTTAAAAATTGTCTATGTAGAAAAGGTATTGGATATCGATGTTGCTCACTGCTTTATGCTAATGAGCATTTAATACTTTTTTCTCAGATCCAAAACCTTTTTTTACATTTTATCAGTATCTGATGTTTTTGGTATCTGTGATAGTGACCAGCCCTTTTACTGTCTTCAGTAGATTATATAACATTAGCCAGGGAAGCGTTTCATCAAGCGTTTTGTCAGTGATTTTCAACGACAACTGTTATAAGCTACTGAAATCCTTGCATCTGACTGGCTGAGAGCAAATTTGTTGGTAAAAATCACTGACAAAATGCTTGATGAAATGCTCCCCAGGTCACCCAAGGCTGTAAAAAAGAGATTGGCAAGCCATCAGCTGCTGAAGGATATTAATAGACAATGTCAATCAGCAGTAGATAATGTGATTATCAAGGTGTCTAGACCACAAGGGTATTAGGGGAAGTATTGTTGACATTTTCTGCTTCATTGCACACACAAGTGCATGATTAGCTGCCAAGAGAATGTTTTCAGTCTTGATCTTCTTGGGTGACACACTTTTTTAAAGGGTTTAGGGATTGGGTTGCCACTTAGTTTTAGGTTAGGTTCAGCCAAGAAATTGTTCCCTGGTTTAAGGTTAGTGGTAGGGTGAAGTATAATGCTGAGTTCAGGTTGAAGATTGGAATTTTGTGTTCTGTTGTTGCTAGCTGACAAAAAACAAACTCATGACTGCCTTGATGTGGTATCAAACTGCAAGTGTTTTTATTCACAGAACAACTCTCATATATACAGTATATGCACAGGGTAGTTACATAATATACAGCTGGTGTTTGATGGAATGGATTAGTCGATGTTGTTGGAGCAGGGATCAGTAAGATAGGAAACAGCAAGGAGATTAGGGTAGGAGATTGAAAACAAACAAGACAAGAGTGTGGGAATGGAATGAGATGAAATGCTCAGGACACAATAAAAAGTACTGGAATTGGCTGGGTATGTATCATACAATCAAATGCTTTTTCAAAAAGAGGTTTACTATCTTTATACTATATATATTCTGTCTATTATTATATTTAATCATGGGCAACACCAATGAAGCAAACATCTTGTTCCTTTCCGGAAAAGCAAGGTTAAAGATAAAATTGAGTTTGGGTCATGCAATTACATTGTGAAAGAAACTGTCCCAAAGCAATTTGGAAAGGTTGATCATGTCTACATAAGAATTGGTGTATACTGTCAGGTTTTGGAATTATCAAAATGATAAGAAATTTACCCAATCTTGCTGAAAAGCACATACGCTGCCCAGAGAAATGGGTACATGGGACTGCACACACACGTGGCACGAATGTTTGGCCCGAACTTTTCAGCTATTTCTCATCATATTTTGAATAATTATGAAGGCAATTGAGGAGCAATTCTTTTCAGGGGACATTTCTACTATGATGTTCTTCCAAACTGACACAAAAGGAATGAGAAAGTTCACAAATTATTTTTTCACCCTTCCCAGAACTCAACCTTCCCAGAACTCAACCATCTCTTCAAACACTGCTGGTGAATTACAAGACTGAAAACAGGAGTTATGTATGAACAGAATGTAACCCCAAAGTTAATTGAAGTGTACCAATAAACTGTATTTAGATGCATATCCCGTAGCATGAACAAGCTCGGGCTTGAAATAGTAAACCAATCAGCACTTCTCAAGAAAAAAGTCTGAGTTTGAACTTCCCATATTTATTAGACTGAGTTGAGGAATCCCTGCTGGCTTGAGGAATTAGATCAACTTTCAGAGTATTATCATCATCCTAACTGTTTTCTCTGGCAAATTAGCCAACTAAACCTAATAGTGTGCTCTTTGCAAAGAATCCCTTTCCTGCCTGGGATAATAGCTTCAATATCCCAGCACAAGTGTGAGGTTTATTAGTTGGCTAAATCTTGCATTGCTAGTGTTTGGTTTTTTCATTTTGTTTTCTTTCCATCTATCTCCACCTCTTCAAGGTGGAAACACACAGCCTGGATTATCCCTGCTTGCTTATCATCATCCTAACTGTTTTCTCTGGAAAATTAGCCAACTAATAAACCTAACAGTGAGCTCTTTTGCAAAGAAGCCCTTTCCTGCCTGGGATTATAGCTTCAATATCTCAAGCACAAGTGTGATATACATGTAGCCCTTTATTTTTGCATCTACACTGCAAATTAGTTCGAGCTAGTTATGATCTTGCCGATTCCCTGATCACATTAATACCCCTTTCACATTGAGACTATATAGCGGAATCAAAAGCACTTTGGCCAGATAACGCTTTGATGCGAAAAGAGTAGTAAGTCGGATATTCTGCTATTGACGTGGGAGGTCTGTAACTACCTCGAGAGGTGGTTTTGAAAAGCGGAATTGATAACGAGTTGGTTTTGTGAACAGTCGCGCGAATTAAAGCAGAATGAAGGGCAAAAAAACAATGCATTGTGCAGATGACGTACTTCTGCTCTGAGCATCGTGCTCTATTCCGCTTCCATTAAATATCGGTATATTTTGATTGATGTGAAAGCAAAGCGACACCAAGGGCTTACAAGGTAGGTGGAATCACAGCAGAATCAATAGCGAAATGAAAAGCGCTTTGGCAATCTGAAAGGGGTATAAGATGGCTATTGGGAAAACTCAAACCATCTTTGAATTTTCATTTTAGAACCTTTCTAGAGGCTGAATACCATATGCTGGACAGGAAGTAATGTCTGGTTTGAGAAGGAAAACTTTTGAAGCATGATTACAGTTAATCCACAAACTGTAAAACTCTTTTTTTAGTTGTTGTGGGGACCATAGGGTGTCATTCAGACCTAAAGCTGGAAGATTTTGAATCCTTTTGAGAACTTGCTGTCTCATGTACTGTAAACGTGCTATCTCGCAGCATGAAATTTGCGCGAAAATAAAAACATGGAAATATTTTTTTAAATATTTTCTTTTGCCCATGAGCCTAGCATGTCGGCGAAATTAAAAACGTGAAATTCACCGTACTCGGCTGAGTGCAAAAAATTAATCGCATGAAAATTTCCACTTATATGGTATCTTATCAAGTTTTTATATTTACTATAAATAAATGAGAATTTTTACTTTTCATTTGATCCCTGTAACTACCACAAGTTGAGTTACATTAAGTAAGAATATACAATACCCATCCTTAATAAAAACCAGTTTTATCTGAAAACTATGTCTTGTGACAACACATGTTTCAGTATCAAAATGTTGTATCTGACTAGTTAAGCAGATCAGATCAATCATGAGAATGATTAAGATTGATAGATTAAGTCCAATTTCCACAGTGCCACTTCTTTTTTTCTGTGAAAAAACAATGAAAATCTTGTGACAACACATGTTTCAGTATCAAAATGTTGTATCTGACTAATTAAGTGTATAAGATCAATCATGAGAATGATTAAGATTGATAGATTAAGTCCAATGTCCACAGTGCCACTTCTTTTTTTCTGTGAAAAAACAATAAAAATCTTGTGACAACACATGTTTCAGTAACAAAATGTTGTATCTGACTAATTAAGTAGATCAGATCAATCATGAGAATGATTAAGATTGATAGATTAAGTCCAATTTCCACAGTGCCACTTCTTTTTTTTCTGTGAAAAAACAATGAAAATTTACATTGTTTTGATTTGAATTTGAAGCAGAACTACAGCAATCTAATATCTATAGAGGTTACCATTTGAACATTTTAAAACAAATTTAACACCTCCACAAGTTTAGATGATCTTCACAATGTTTTTTTTTGTAAGAAATTATAGTAGAACAGTAAATAATTAAAAAAAGAAAGAATAAGAATGAATGAAGCATCCCAATTCCAATTTCGAAACGAAACATATTGCAACTGTGAAATTGGAGCTTAAAGGAGAATGAAACCCTGGGGAAATATCCATTTTAATGAAAAGAGAGGATAGAGAGCTTCGATCTTTACCAGTGGATAAAGCAATGCCCTAACTAACTAACCTTACCATGGAATCATATGACAATTTGACCACACCATATTATCAGGATGTCCTCTAATGATTATGGGCTTAGTCATGCCTAATTTAACATTTGTGATTCTGCAATCTTTAAAATCACTCTCGGTATGTCTTTAATTCCAGAATAATCACAGAGTACATGGTTATACAAGGTATTTCTTAATGACCATTCACTAAGATAAATATGTCATGTGAGCTGTAATTTGCATATTTTGTAAATATTTGCATATTGATCCTTGTTTTCCTGATTGCAAAATTTCACAAAAGGATATTTTTACCTTAATTGATGCATCTGATGCACTGAGACATAAATGAAAAATTAAAATATTTTACAAACTTTAGATTGTAGTAGGTCTCACAATTTGAATGTAAAATGAATAAATTTCAACAAGAAAATATTATAAGTTTAATCTCCTATTCATAAAGTTAGTTTAATAAGTGAGAGATGACATGATTTAGGCAGTTGCATACTCAGAGTTCTTCCCACAGTAATGTGCATTGCTGCAATCTAGTAATGAAGGCAGTGCATGATGGAAATTAAATTTTCTTTCTTTTTTCACACCTATTGTGAATGATTTGTGAAATGTTAATTTTAAGATTTCAGGTGTAATCCCCCAAATTGCGTTCACTTCTCCTTTGACCATGTGCATTGTGAATTTTGCTACCAACTACCAACATTTGCTTGTATCAAAGATACCTTTGCATAATCACATATAAATTATGCTGATCTTTGATATTTTTGTTCATCAGTAGTCTTTAATCTTATTTTTTTCGAAGGTTTACTGTGATTCAAAGCCAATCAGACATGTATGAGAGCATATCAGTGTGCATTGCTGCCATCTGTTGCTAACAAGTTGGGAATGACCAGGGAGAAAGAGAGAGAGAGAGAGAGCAGGGCAAATAACATATCTCCTGTTTAGGTAGGCAAAATACAACTTTTGGAGGGAAACCATTCTTGTTTGAATCCCCTGATTGATATGCACCTGTAACCATGTACAAATGTTGCATTGTGACAAAATGAATCTTATAATTTATGAAGCCATCTCAATGTCTTGTTGTGAAATGTTGAGTTTTGATTCAAACATCATTTGGTAGTATGATGATATGAACATTTTAATTTTCATTCCATTAATTGACTTTCCAGGTTTGAGGCCTGCCTTATGAACTGTTTATCAATTGTAAGAGGTCATCAAATTATTCAATAAACTTCATCTAATCTATAATCATATTGTGTTTTATATTTTGTTAAAATTTAGGACTCTTCCTATGGTTGTTATGTTGTTATTATGAACAAAATATTTAAAAACTGAACACTAGTTTCCACTCTAACTTCATATTTCATAAAGCTATAATGTAATTTTGAGTTAATCTACTAAGAAAATATACATATGGAAATAGGAAGTGTTAACCCCTTCCATGCTATCAGAATTGAATTTTCAATTGTTAAATATTAACTTTCAAAGAGTATTTGAGTATTCAAAGAGCATAAGAATAAACATCATACTGATGGCACAGGTTTCTGTATGAGGAAGAATTTTCAAGCCATTCAGAGGCTAAACAAAACGGTCAACACTCAAAATTTTGGGCGGGATTTGCCACCCGTGGCATGCTAGGGGTTAAAATTATATATGCATATAAATGTGTTGAATATTTCAACCGTTCAAAGTAGTTTTCTAATCACATCTTGCATGAACTTGATAAAATATTTACATGTAAGGTTAAGACCTTGTTAACTTAGGGGGTACTTGTTTTTTCAAAGGTTCATAATTCATAAAATTGCCATACCAGGGGGTTTTACAATTCCAAACATGAAATAGGGTTTATAATTCTGAACATTTGTGTGGAATTATGAACCTTTGGAAAAACGAGATGTGACTGTTAACCTTATACCCGTCACACAGATGAGATCAACACCAGACTGACACCAGACTGACACCAGACTGACACCAGATCCACAATAGATGGAACAAAAAAATTGTATTACCCCAGATCACCAAGATTCTGTTGATTAGTCAGTTTGGAGTCAGTTTGAAAGTATGACCTGGGTGCCGTTGCATAAAATTTGCTATTATAGTAACTTTTCATGGAATACTGGATTTTGATTGGCTCTTGAACAACGTTACCATGGTAGTTACCATTGATGGCAAAGTTACTACAATAGTAAGTCTTTATGCAATGGCACCCAGGGAGGTGGAGGAGCCCCTGGTATGACTATGGTATGTTATTTAGTATTAAAGGGACATCCAATCTTAATACCAAGTTGCTTTGAAAGAAAGAGGAAAAATCAGAGAAGCAGATTGGTGAAAGTTTGAACGAAATCGGACAAGCAATAAAAAAGTTATGAATTTTTGAAAGTTGTAATCACTATACATATGGGAATTTCAAATTGGCCGAACAGGTAATGTCACTGTGATGTAGCTGTGGACAACTCCTGCATTCGCTCCAACACACAGAATGACTAAAATGTGACTTTTTTCAAAATGTATTACTCAGTTGGATCTTTTTCTTTCATGAGGACCTATAACAATATGCTATCTGCAATATATTTTGAGTACTGCCCCGAGTGTAAAAGCGCCTCAAAGAAAACCGCAAAATTAATTATATTTTTGTGTACGACAAACGGGAGAGTTGTCCACAAAATTGTCACAATCGACTCACCAAATTGCCAATTTGAGATTTGCATAGATGTAGTGATCTCATTTTTCAAACATCTGTAACTTTCTAGTCCTTGTCCGATTTCTTTCAAACTTTCACCATCCTGTTTTTCTTATATTTCTGCTTTCACACAAATCATCTTATTACCAAGGTTGGATTGCCCTTTAAGTAATTGTATATTTATTATCTCTTGACATATAACTTTTTTTTTTCATTTCTAAAATGATTGTCAATGTGCGATTTTCAGAACTCAAGATTACCAATGACAAATACAAGGTTTCATGAGAACTGTTTACAGAAATTCCAATCATCGATTTGTCAGTTAGACCACATTGTAGTTGATGGATGGCAAAACAAACCCTCAATATTTGAGGCAGCTGCACTGTGTATTTCTTATGAAGTTGAATAAGAGATGAAAAAAAAATCACGTCCCCTCGGGACACATGAATTTACTTTTGGTTTCCTTTATTTGGAACTCCAGCCAAACTTTCAAAAAGTTGATTTCAATGAAGTGGCTGTTATAAATTTATCTATATTCAAAAGATGAACGGGATCCTATTGTATATCTCATTGTTGTGATTAATATACCATGGTCTATAAATTGTTTGTTTATACTTGCCTTATTTTATTTATGCCTGATCACTAAGTATCACCTTTATGTTTTCAATGAATTCAAATTTCTATAAACATGTTCTTTTAAATGAGCACTAATTCTTGTATTGATCATATGGATGAAATTTGAACCTTTTTAATTCAGCAGCAAATGTACCAACATACAAAACATTTTGTTCTTCATTGTCACAAACAAAAAAATATGTGAAAGCAGCTTAAAATTATCATGAACAATTGATTGAGAGGGGAATAGAACCATATTTGCCTGTGGACAAGGATTTGCTTATTTTCTACATAATCTGATTTATTTATCCCTTTTCAATGTTACATACATTTTGTGATGATATGCCTCTTGTTATTCAGTTTGTTTGAACTGAAAGGAAAATTCCCAGAAAAAAATAATAGATGAAAATGAAAAAAAAAGTGGAAATATATGAGAAGGCTTATAGGCTTGCCCATTCCAGTCCATGAATTAATGTTGTGAGGACATAATTTCTAATAGCAATACGGTACCTGATTCTATATCACAATTAAAGAATTTTATAATGTTGTACGGCTTATCTCTTTCTTAAAACTACATATCATACCTTGTCTTGGAGATTATATCATCATGTGACTATACTTTTTAAAGTGATTGTCAATGAGCATTCAAAAATAATAGGCCTAGACATTCAGAATGAAATATTAAATGAAAATTACAACTATTAAAAAAAGAGAAATTGTGACAGTATACCTGTTTGAAATTGCTTGTATTTTATCTACTGGTTTTCCATGAAACATATATATATATTTCTTACATTATGTTCTATCATATAATCATGTAATCCCCCAAATATGTTACCATTGGGGTATGTTGTGAAGTAGATCTGGGGCTTTTCTTGTATTGTTGTAACTTGCTGAGTAAGAAAAGGTTAAAAAGTTAATTCATGGGCACAGATTGTGTAGTCCAATGTAATGTAGAGCTAACAAATTTCTGCAACAATAAGCATTGAAACGCAAAAAGTTTATATGCACAAGCACTTTTCTCTGACAGTTATCAGCTGAGGGAAGATAAAAAAAGTGGGGAAAAAAACCTCCTTGATAGCAGAAATGTCATCTAGGTATAAACTGTATGCACTGAGGTGTCTGTTTTTCGGTGGGAGCTGTATCGTAGTAGGAGTGAAACACATGGGCTAGTGCTGCAGCCAGCTGGACCGCACATCTTCCTCTGTGATTGGTTGAGAGAGTGACCCTGTGTCATATATCCCATAATAAGGGGATATATAGCTGGTCTGCCATTCAGTGCAAATTGAGAACCCTGAGCCAGGAAAAGTTAGTTTGGCAGTAGTCTCCACTTTACTAGTACGAGTTTGAGGTCCCCACAAAGATTGTACCAAGATGTATAGCTTTGTGGACCTCGCTGTCTGCCACAGGCGGAAAATCCTCCTGACATTATTAGTATTATTTGCTGTACAGTCATTTTCAAATGGACAAGGTAAGTAGTGAGAATATTCTCCTATCTGAAATTTCTGGATGGTTTTTTAATTTGCTCACCTTGTTTTTTCATTCATAAAAAGTGATATGTTCTTCTGTTTACATGTTTTGTACAGTGAAGTGGGACCACTCATGCATGATGGTCTTGCAAGCTTGCTTGTGTTCAAACTTTGAATGTCTTATCACCTGTCAATACTATAACTGAGGTAGAAGCTTGTCTTCTCCGTTTTTATTCTGTTAGGCATTTAGTGGAAAGGATGTTTCTCACTGTGCATAATTATAGCTTGATGAAAGACTTTATTTCCCCCTCTATAATGTATTGGCTTGTCATAAGGTGCTGCCTGGCTTGCCTTGTACAGTTTCACTGTCTCATAACATAGATGGAAACTTTCTTGCACTTTACAGTAATATAATTTGAGATAAAAAACATCTAAATTGTTAGTTATATTAGTCAGCCTTGGCAAAGCTTTCACTAAATTTCAATTATGTTATTTGAAATCCCAGAAGTTTTAGTTTTTCTTTACAATTTAGGCAGGAGATATCCAATAACATGGGTTTAAGTTTACACAACAACTCAACTGTTTTGTTTATGTTGTTTCTTTTTGTTTGCTTTTGAGTTTCTATGTATACATACAAACAATGATTTACAATACAGTACAGACTGAAACCTGTCTAATGCTTCATCAACTCCAATATGATTGTTTTTATTTAGCATGTTTAGATTTGTTCTTATGATTAGAATTGAAACACGAAACAATTGGGTATCTTCCCCTGCTGCTATCATGTTAGCCTTAGCGGTTTTTATTGGAATAGCGGTCTGTTCCTCTCCTGCTGTCTCCACCTCTCCACCGGGCCAGGCCATGACCCTGTGCTAGTGTTGTATATATATCACTCATTCCATGATAATGGATGAATCAATCCACAGCCTAGACTGTTGCTAGACATGCCGACAGGCTTTTCATTTTGGGTATTAGTAGTACAGTGATATTTCTCAGAAGGGGGAAATGATTAGTGTTGTTCGTATACCATGCTTCATGGATATTAGTTACTACATACATCAGAAGAACTGCAGCTTTGTGATTTCCTAGTTTAAAAATTTACTTGTCTAAAAAAAAAAGGCCTAAATTGACTCTAGCAGATTATCATTCTCTCTTTACCTATTAATCCTTTATTTGTTGTGAATACTAGTTGATTTTCATAGGCATTAAAGTGCATTTTAGTCTACCACACATTTAATTTTAAGTAAAAATTTTGTTGTGAAGCATTGTTCCAAGAAAACGCAATCTATAAGCATAAGGCTTTGGGAAGGGTAATGAGGGTAATGGAAAAATGCATAGATTTTTCCATTTTAAAGTTGCCCGTATTCAAATCCCTGGTTTTCATGCATTCTGGGGAAAAAACTGTTAAAATGACACATCAAGTATCTAGTCCAATATCAAGTATGTGATTGTTAGATATATGCCATCACAAAGTTAAAATACCCAGCTTTAGCTACCCAAAGATTCAGAAGTATTATTAGGCCTATATGTTTAATTCATTTTAAAGGGTAGACAATCAGGTTTTGTCAAATGTCAAAGTGTGATGTTTAATAAGATTAGACAAGTGTGAATAGAAATTGCACATGTTGCTTAGAGAGATTGATGAACAATAGAGGATGAGATGAACCTGTCTACTTCCTTTTCGTGTAATATCATGTCAGTTCAGTGAGTATATATTTCCTCTTGAAAAGGACAGTTTAGTTCCAGAGTCTTGGTGTTGATGATAATTATTCCCTTATTGTGATGTACTAGAAAAGGGGAATATAGTTAAAGTGGATAGTTTGATGGGATAGCTTATTTGGATAGTTACATTGTATACTTTTGGATGGTGAATTTGTAAAGTACAGCTAATTCTAGTCGAATTTGCAATTGTTCAGTTAGTACCCCTATGTTTTATTCATCAAAATGAAGTGAAAATTTTTGTACAAGTTTCATCCCGATTTCAGAACCACAAAAACATACATTCAGCAACACTAGTGAATTTCTGACTTCCAGACAGGTGTGCGGCATATAGGATAGGAGCCAGGAATTGGTCACCTGATAAAATTTTTGCCTGCATGGTGTCTTTTGTTTTTTGTATCTCTTTATGCCTAGACCAGCACTATTTCCCACCTCCACAAAAAGTAAATCCCCATAGCCCTTGAGAGCCACTGGGTCATGCATATTGCTGCAGTTGCAGTTTTGTGATGGAGGGGCGGACCGATTTCTATCCATTTCCTGCCTGTATCACCAGCCAGCTGTCTATGCCCTTGGCTCGACCAGACAATAAGCCCCAGGGGGAAATGATAACTGCACATGTGCAGTTGTATATTCTCCCATCAACAGTTTTTCTTTTCTAGCATCCTTTCTGTTTTATGCTAGGTAGGCTAGTTGTTTGTTCTTTTCGCAGCACCAGCACACATACACCACAGCTCAGCATCTTCTACAGTGCACCCCAACCGATTTGCTGACTGAGTTATTTCTCAGTGGTGGGATGCAGGTTTGTGGTTGGTCGATTGCTAACCCACTTTTATTGGAAGCCTGTCTAGGGATATTTCCAGTGTGTTCTCTCTCCCTAAGCTGACCTCACCTTGAATTCTCAACTTAATTTCCGGGAGGAGGCATAATATTTTTTTCTCACTGAAACATTATTTTTAGTCGCATTTATTAGTTCGGTTTTTTAAGGAAATATGGGGCGCTTTTATAATGTGGATGAATTGGCTTACAGCAAACATTTTATTTTTCTATCACTTTCAGACTCCATATGATTATGAAAGAATAGTTTTTTTGTGTCACATCTTATGATTAAGTTGTAATGTTTAAGTTTGGATATCCTGGAGATATTAAAAAAAAACCTTGAATTGATTGTTACTCTCTTCTTTAAAATATTATTTTATAAGCCATATAGGCCTATTGCTTGAATTAAAATTGTCATACGAGTGTCAATGCTGCAGTTCCCCTTATTAAAAACAGATTATTTGGGAATACTCTTGAAATTTACAAGTCCCTTGAACAAAAGAGAATTGACAGAATTTTATTTGAATAGAGTTGTTTGTTATAACTTACAAGAAAGTCAGTAATAATAAGTTATTGCTGAAATTCTTCAGAGTGTTGTTAATTTGAAAAGCATAATAAATCAACATCAAAGTTCAATTTTATACCTTATTTACCGACATTTCAAACCAGGGCTCACTAAAAACAGGGATCCCTTGCTCCTGGGTATGGTGTTCATGGGCCCCCAAATTTTAACACCGGACCCCAAAATGTCTAAATTTAAAACTAAGGTCAATGTATACAGACCCGAAAATATGTAAATCCAGACTCCACTGAAAAATGTTGTAGAGCCTTGCCCTAAATACTAAGCGAATAAACAACAATGAACAGGTCAATGTATTTTTTATTGATAGTTCTTTTTTTAGTCAGCTTAAAATATCTGAATTATTGAAAATTAATTCTGAATCAGAGTAGGTCTTTGCTTCTGAACAAATGGAGAAAATGAATTAGAATTTTTTTTTTAAACCAGAAATGTGACGGTGAAATTTATCATGCTGTAAGGAGAATTCTGAGGTTCAATATTACTTTTGGATTCCTTGATTATTTATTTTTTGGTTGCTAAACATATGACAAATCATGCCTGCCAGTCAATTTTCATTGATACTAATCGAGTGATTGTCCAGTAAAGTTATGCCTCTAGAATGCTTCACCATAGGTTTACACCATCTTCTTCTTGTCTAAAAATGCCACGCAGAAAGCCTCCTCCATTTTAAACGACTTTTGCATGTAGGTCAATTTCAACTTCCTCCCTGACTTCAGTTTTCAGATGGTTTTAATTAGTCCATGTGTCATGGATCTAGCCTGTCTACCCTCATAGTGGGAGCCATGTATGGTAAAGTTTAAGTAATTGGCTTGTATAGACCAGACAAACAAATTGTTGGCCTAAAAAGGTCTATTTTACTGATATTTTTTAGGATAAGATGATATAGTTGTATTTCTTCCAAGTTGAAGTATTTCATAGGATATGATTGGATTTGGTTCTTTAAATAAGTATTTGGTGATATTTGTATATCAATGGTAAACCCCCCCCCCCCCCCACATCTAGCATTGCAGGTTGCTGTGTTGCCTACAAATTTGTTCCAGTTAAATGCCGAACTTATTTGAAGGTAGAAAAGATTTAAGCGTTAGCAACAGAATGTAATAACTCTTGTTGATGGCATTCATGCAATTTCTTTATATATGAAACTTCAAAACTATAACCAAATTAAATTAAAAGATAAAGAGTTTTTATCTGAAGTTATGAGACTTAACCCTTTTGGTTTGTGCATTTATATTATAACTGACAAGTTGTTTTGTTTTTGTATTATGAAGCTTTATCAGTATTTACAGCCCTGGAAAAAATTATTAGACCAAGCTTCTGTAATAAGGGTACTATAATATGCATACAACATTATAAAACTGATTTGGCTTTGTATTTCATTGGATGAATAACAATTCCAGCAAATGTACCTTGCTTTTATGATATTTTATTCCTTCTTTACCACAAAAATAACACTATCAGTAACCTTCTTGGTCTAATAATTTTTGTCCATGGCTGTATATCCATCAATACAGTACTTAAGCCATGTATTGGCAGATATTTCTTGAGTCAGGTTTGAGTTTAATATCTAGCTGTGATGATTAGATTGTTTATAGATGACAGGGGAGCGTTTCATCAAGCGTTTCGTCAGGGATTTCTACTGACAAATTTGCTCTCAGCCAATCAGATGCAAGGATTTCAGTAGCTTATAACTGTTGTTGGTAAAAATCACTGACAAAACGCTTTTTGAAACGCTACCCAGGAGAACAAACTTGAAGAAGTACTTCTTTCTGTTTCTGGGAAAAGGAAACGTGATAAATAACTAAAAGCTTCCTAAGTACTTTGCGATACTCTTTTTAAAAAGCCTCTGAATATTACAGGTGATGAATGATTAGTTCTGTGGAACTTAAACACTAGAAATTTGCAAAAAACATCAAGTTTTAAGGACTGCATTATCCTGTTGTGTGTTGCTCATCTGTCTTGAGAAATAGTTGGTGTGTCATATGTGCGAGAAGTTGAGAAAGACCTTTATACTTAGTCATAGTTAAAAGCTCAAACATAGAGAAGGACTAAATAATACTGAAAGTCACGGGAGATGTTTGTCGGTCCTGAATCACATTACACTTGAATATACTTTGTCAAATTTTTACCTTAAACCATGGGCATCAGGGGAGCGTTTCATCAAGCATTTTGTCAGTGATTTTTACCGACAACTGTTATAAGCTACTGAAATCCTTGCATCTGATTGGCTGAGAGCAAATTTGTCTGTAAAAATCACCAACAAGACACTTGATGAAACGCTCCCTAGAAGCTCGTCATTATAATTATCACAATCAATAGGTTTGATATTTTCATTTCCCTTCTGAAAATTACTTATTATTTTTGTATCGTAGAACTTGGAACATTTATAAAAATTCATATCTTTTTCAAAGGGATGAATGGAGGATGGATGCTGTCTTTTCTCCTGTGATTTTTGGGAATTCTAGAACACATCAAATATCATACTACAGTATTCCATCTACAATAAACATATGGTACTCAGTCACATTATATACACAAGGGAATTTACTTACATGTAGTATTTGTTTCTGGTTGAAATTTGTTTTTGAGAATCAGATAGATTTTGAAGAGGATACTGTATTTCGACCTATTGTATCTTAGAGTGCTTATAGTTTCTCTTTTTAAATCACACTCAAATTGTTGACCCTAATATGGTATTTTTTATTCTTATCCTGCTTGCCAAGGCTGAAATAGTTGAGTTTTTATTTTTTTTTTGCCTGTTTATTGTTATAGTACTTGTGAATTATTACTCCAAGCTTACGATATTCTTTTTTTTTTTTACCAATGATTATTTCATATTTTTTGCTTTGGAAATTTAGGTAGTCCATGCATGTTATTTTGCATGAATTCTTCACTGTTACCGAGTGTTTAAAAATCAGGTCGATATTGTTAGTTATGCAGTGATCTCTGTACTGTAGTATTAATTCATTCATTTGCAAATGCTATACACATCATGCATGAGTGGTCCCCAGTTTTTGGAGTGGAGATTTCCCTCTCAGACAATGGATATTGTATTATGTTTCTGCATGAAATTTATATAATGGAGAATGTTTTGGCATGTTTTTAATGTATGATGTGCTTGTATTTTCATTTTGCATGTATAGATGTAAGAGCATGTTAAATATCACAATTTTAAAGTGGATTTTTTTTTCTGTGCATGTTTTTTTTGCCTGATAGGCATGATTTTGTGGGCCTGATCAATATCATAAGAATGGAAATGTTGTTATTTATGTACTTCAATATCTATTTTTTTAAATTGAATTGAGCAAATGACATAAAAGATAGAGACATAGTTTGTCTTTTAAAAAGTAAAACCATTTTCCCTTTTGTTATCACATTGATAAATATGAACATTAACAAAACAAATTTTGGTTTGGCATCCATATACCCTTCAACTGAAACTAACAAATAAGAAAAAAAAATTATCAGTGTTATAAGTTCATTTTGTGAATTGTAATTTCATATTTGCTCAATTCAATTTGATTTATATTTGGACTAATTATTGCATCATGTGCCTGTTTGATCATTACATTCATGTATGTATGCATGTGCTGTTGCCACTAATGCCTTTTGTATCAAAGTTTTCTTCACTTTTACTTTTCTTCATCTGTTCTTTTTTCAACTCCTCCATTTAGTTCCAACAAAATACCCTCTTATCATTTTTCCTTGCCATAAGAAAACAAAATCACATGAAAATTATGGATAGAAATTATTTTCCAAGTTCCCTATTGAGGAATTGAAAGTAAGTGATGTTTAATAATCATTCAAAAATCTTGAGAAAAATTCAAAATTTAGTGATTCAAAACGCTTTTTTGAAATTGAAAGCAATATATCGGTTTTATCTATACCATAGAGCAGGCTTATATAAGACAATTGAGCCAGTAGTTTTGGGGTTTTTTGCTCTCACAAACTAATTTGAAACCACCTGACATCTGATTTCTTTTGATTAGATTTTGCACAATAATTCTTTTTACATAGACACACAGACACCCACCTCAAGCATCTAGTGCATGCACAGTAGACCTCACTTGTGCTGTTGTCGCACTTGAAAAGTAGTGACTTGATCTTAGGTTTATTAACTCAGTTGATTTTGTCTGCATGGATTAGACTAGATAACCACTAGTCTTTAACTTTTAACCTTATCCTCTTCAATAGTATAGAAGACCAATAATTGACAAAAAATGGAAGAGAAATAATATGGCAACTGGCAAAATACTCCCTTGAAGTTTCTTAAATAATTGAGATGATTTTTTTCAAGAAGTTAATGAAGTTCTGTGAGAAGTAGAGCCTCCAGTACCACATTTGTATAATTTGATTAAAAAGGGTTCTTATGAATATTATTATTTACTTAATGGGTTGAAGTTTGAAATTTCTCCTAATCCAAGTGAAATTAATAAGGTCTGCAAAATTACTGTGAAAATGATGTTTCAAACAGTTTTTAAATTTTTCAGTTATTCCACTATGCCCCTTAATTGTATAAGGGATAATTTCCGATCTATCTACATGAGACATTGATTGGGGTCTTCTCAAAGAATTTAGAGATGTGTAATTTAAAAAAAAAGGAATCTTAGGTCCTAAATTTATAAATCCTTTTCTGTGATATTCTGTTCCCATTTGATATAAAAAAAAGGGTGGCCCACAGACGATTGATGTTTTTTGAAGGGGGTGGGGATGTTCAAGCTTTCATGATTGAACTCTAACCCTTGAATGTTGCCTGTATGTGTTGTAACAGTGTTGTGTTGTAGACTTGTAGTTTTAGTACTGGTAGCAATATATGCACTATGTTGTAGAGAGAGCTAATCAATTAATTATGGCCTTGTGGACACTGGAATGTGAAAGTTTGACGGCTAATAGAGTTGGATAGCCTGTCTCAGGCTTGTCAGCATGAAGTTTATCAATTGTGAGTGGTGAACTGCATGTCAACCACACAGAAAAGATGCCTGGAATGCTTTACTTGCATGGAGGGTGCATGCAGATTGACTAGACTACATGAACTAGTTGCCTTGTTTGTATGAAAATATTAGATAATTCTGTTTCAGTAGTTAAGATATTTATATTGGCTTAATTTGTTCTTGATATTTACCTGTTTGCCTCAAATGTTTCTTTCTCCAATGGAACTAAGCATTGAACATCATTATTCTTGAAATGAAATGTGTTTAGGATGAGTTAAATAAATCAAGTTAATCATTTGATACTATTGAACCTGATAAAATATGGCACATTTTACCCCCTTCTCATATGCACCCATCTTAATGATGACATGTTTTCTCCATCTCCATACATGTGCTTTTACATTCAGATGTGTGACTGTATGTGTGTGTGTGTGTGCACTATGTAGATTATTTTCTCTTCTCACAAGTTAGAACGTTATTAGTTGATATGTTTTCTTTACATTTTTTCCATCATTTCTAATTTTATTTTTCTTGAATTGAGATAATTTGTTTGATTTCATTTGTTTTCATATTTGTTTCAAAATGATGTTGTGTAAACTGTTCACCCATGAGCACCCCTAATGAAATCCATTGAAGTTCTTTCATAGCATATTCTGAATTCAAATTTTTGTCCAGACATAACATTGGGTTTTTTTGGCGTGAAATAGTTTGGAATTTCACAATCATACCAACCACTCCATAATGTCATCATTCCAGTTGTATTTCAAACACACCTAACACATGCAGGCTTGCCAGGCCTTCCGTCTTCACTCCTGTTCACTGTCATTCATGTGTGGTGTCATAGTCAATGTTTGGATGAGAGAATTAATGACATTGTTACCTTGTGTTTTCACTTTGAAACCATGGAAATTTTGACAAATGTTTCTAGAGTTGGAATCTTTTTATCAGCTGGGTTATGAACGCCCTTGAGAATCATGCATTTTGTTTCTTTGAGGTGAGTACCTGATTGAAATGTGTTTATTTTGTATCTTTGCACCACATCTTTTTTTAATTTGCATGATGCACTTTGGAATTTAATCTTTAGCATCCAGTTCTTTCTTATGTTTGTTGAAATAATGGAAAACTACTGTCCTCAAAATGAAATTGGAAATACACACTGAATATCTTTTTGGTACCCTAAAGATCAATTTGGCCAATGGTTTCGGTTGTATAATTGTATGATGTAGGAAGCACAAAATAAAGAACCGTCGTGTCAACTTATTATTCTCACCAAAAAGTTGAAAAAAGTGGATGCTAAGTCTTTGTTTTCTCTATATGATCTCAATCTTAGTATTTGTCAATGAAGTAGCTTTTTTTGTGTCAATTTTGAAGACAGATGAAAGTTTTAGAATTTGTCCAAAAGTTAAAACCCAATTGAATGGAAAATCCTCTCTCTTTTCAAATGAATAAAATGTATATATCCTGTTGCAAAAAATAAATTTTAAAGTTCCCCAAAACTCTGATGATCAAGGAAACTAAATTAGTGACCAAAAACAGACATGGGAATAGAATTCACTATTTAAAAAAAAAGGAGATAAAAAGAAATCAGAAATCTGTCTTATTTCATAACAGCAGGACTGAATGATCGATATTCCTGTGGAATGAAATGAGCATACATGTATCACGCTACATTGACAAGTATGTAGACTGAATATTAAAGCTTTGTAATCTCTGCATAACTTTATTGACTCCTCAGGCAAATCTTCTGATGCTGAAATATATCTCTTGCAACTTCTTAATATTGGTTTTTAACAAAGAACCTGAAGAGGGAGATTTAACTTAATTTTAAGTATTAGTATCCAAATGGAAAATTTTCTTGCTTTGATTAGTCCATATACATTATTTACCACCTTGTGAAAGTGATAGCACACAGATTATGCAGATGTTGTTGAGCAGATACAAAGAAAATATATCTTGGTGGAATTCAGAAAGCAATAATGAGCAGGAAAGTCACTTTTGTAGATGGGCTATTGGACACTTAGTACTAAGTATTTTGAAATAGTTTGAACTTGAATACTAGTATTTCTTATTAGGGGCAAATAAATATGATGAATCTTTCTAACATTGTTAACATCCTAAATTTAAATTTCCTGCATATGTGCAATTATAATATCCCAATCTATTAAAGAGACTATATAACAACCCCCCCCCCCCTCCTCTCTGCCCTTGAGTTTGGCCCTGTCCTGTTAATCGCCCATCTATTCTAAAAACCTAAAAAAAATGAAAATATTACATATTTCAAAGTAATGCTGTGTCTAATATGGTATAATAGATACTGCATGGATCTCTTCTCTTATTAATACCCTTCCCCACTGCTTGACGTCCCTTCCCCACCGAATCCTCTATGCATGGATTGTGCATGGGCACCAACCCTCACAGGCATGCTCAATGTCGATGTATTCAACAACGCCCAGGCTGACAACTTACCCTGCCTTTACCGTGGAGTGCTGAAACCCCATGGTATGAAGTGGAAAGCAAATGAATGCACCACTTGCACTTGCAGGAATGCCACCACAACATGCCAGATTGACACCTGTAAGGTGCCCAAATGCCCCAACCCTAAAATGATTCCTGGAGAGTGTTGCCCCCGCTGTCCACTTGGTGAGTTTGGATTGACAAGCATGATCCTTGCCTGCATAGCCTGAAATCCTCACCACCCTTCCGAATGGACCTTGCACTCCTGGACCTTCCATTGACCCCTCTACTACCATCCTGCCTTCCTGTGTGAACAATCTCACCCTTAAATTCCTTGAACCTTCATATCCTTTCATCTTCTGCCACCTTTCTGCAAAATGGCATGTGGTTGCCAAAAGCCCTTCTGATGAACCATCCGTCAACCCGTTTACCACCATTCTGCATTTTTATGTGAACCATCTTTTCCTTCAATTCCTTGGACCTTCACATCCTTTCATCTTCTGCCACCTTCCTACACAATGGCCTATGATTGTCAGAAACCCTTCAGCTGAACCATCCATTGACCCGTTTACCACCATTGAGTATTCCTATGTGAACCATCTTTCCCTATCATTTTCCTTGGACTCTTGTATCCTTCAGTCTTCAGTTATCTTCCTACATTCTAGTTCATCGGTCTTCTATGTAAACCTTTATCAATTCTTTGTTATCTTCCTGTACACCACTCAGTTTCTTGTTCTGCATCTGTTCTTTTGTTCATGCCTTTTCAGTTTCCCCCAATTTCTGAGTTAATATTTTTTGGTCTTTTGCCTACAGCAGTACAGTCCTCTTTCTCTCCTTTAGTGTTAGCCCACATTTTAGTGGATTCCTTCCATCATTGAACAAAGTTGACAATTTTCTTCCTCCAATTCATTATTCAGTTCCTGTCAATTCTTGTCATTTGAATTGGAATTTTTTTTAAAGGAAGGTTCATGTATGCAAAAAGTCTGTTATCTGATTTGTCATTTCACAGTTTTATTGTGAATGTCATCTTCTTACATCATTTCTATCACACCAAGAAGTCAGATATATTCCTTGGTTATTTCATTTGTTATTTTTCCAGAGTTTTCCCATTTTTGTATTCTGCAATGTCAAGTTAATAATTGCTTTAGAAGCTTATCATCATTCTTCAGGTTTGCCTGATTCTCTCTTGTCCTTCCATCTCCCCTTTCCCTCTTCCCTTCATTTCCCACCTGTCATTACCTTTCCCCAACTTCCTTCCCTTAATTAAACTAATAAGGTTTGTATGATAATTGCATTTTGGAACTATTGGGATAATATTAGAAGACAGGTTGGAGAATAAGTTAGCTTGCTTAACTATCTGAAACATATACAGAAGAAAGAAATAATGTAGATTTAAATACATAATATGTCTGTGCCACAACCACAGATATAATGTCTACTTCTTTCATTTATATGATAGGAGTCTTTCATAGTTTGGAGGGTAACTTGGAGTATATAATGCAAGTCTGGTAGGATATAGTCTGTGTAGTGTAGGAGGGTAGTATAGGAGGGGTAGACATGGTACATGTAGAAGGGAGGGGTTAGATAGAGGGTAGTCACAGTAACAATAAGGCATGGATGTTGACTGAATGGACATAACTCCTATTTATTCTACAGCGGTGACAATCACAAATGTGGATGTGATGCTCAGCAATCCTGCCCCAATATCAGAGGGCCAGTTGAACAGAGTGCCCATCGATGTGAACTTAGACTTGCTTAAGAGAAAGACGCAAGATGTATTTGGCACTGGCCTTTGGAAACTCAATGTGTGGGGCTCGCTGCGGGCTGATGGAGCAGGGAAACAGCTCTCCTTTACAGAGCAGGCCCTGACAAGGAGTCAGGAAGTGACTCCCATTGAGCGGTCAGCTCCATTCTTCTTTCGCAATGTCCCCTATGAGCTGGACATGAGAGGGGTCAGTTGCTCAGAGATCAATTATGTTTGTGCCCGCATTAGAAAGGGGAACGATCCAGATCCTCAATTCACATTCAAAGGGAAACCCAATCAAGCTGCCACATTTTCAGACTGTGCACCCATCTCAGAGTGTTCAGGTGAGTAACCATATTAGCCATCTCTTTAAATATATAAGAAATATACAATGTGAGAATGGTTTCAGTCAGTGTGTGAATGAGAATTGTGGTTATATCATCCATTCCAGGCTCATTTCACTATGTTGACAGTTCATGTCAAACTTTAACCCAAGCTCATTTTCAGAGAGTTCACAAACTATATATAAAATCACAGGACATTTCCATTTGCCAGGAAAGGTACATTTACATGTATCATATCACGGTACATTCTCATGTCATAGGAGAAATTTAACCCATCATTTCAATGCACTCTCAACGTTGGAGTAGGATTCTTTTCAATTATCAAATGAAACTTGAACTTTGAAAATAATTTTGGTTTGGTAATGCTGATCTTTGCAACTTGGCATGTCTTCAGTACCTTGTATTCTTGAAGCAAAATATAAAAGTGATTCGAACCATAGCTAGAGTCCCAAATATATTCCATGAGCTAGTTACCATGCCTCATTATAGCAATATGTTAGTGCCTCTGTACTCTTGGGTTGCAGAGCGCAGGTTGTTGTTGTGAAGGATATCAATTGTCAATGGGCAGAATGAAACTTGTGTGATCAAGGCAGCCTTCATCATCAAACTCTCTCCTTGAAAAGAGGAAGTAGTTTATAACCCTCTTGTACATGTAGGTGAATAATTTAACTAAGTGTGTTGCGATCCAGAACTCCTCAGCATTCACCTTGATTGTCTGGTCATCTTGGATGTGGTTTTTAATAAAGGCTCAGAACTAGCACAATATAACTCATCACAAGTGTTGAAGAGCTCTGTATGAAGACCTTTTTTAGTGCTTTTATCAAAAGTAACTAGATTGATCACTGTATTGATGTTACAGGGGTTCAATTGCGAGGACTTACATGGGAAATTCAAGCCTCGAATGTGATTGCTGGTATTCCCAATCCCCTCAACGTCACTGCGGAGGTGAATTTTGTGGAAGGGGCTGGCGATGTATCTGGAGAGAATCTTTGGCGGCTCGGGATGTACGGGAGTCGCAACTCTGATGGATCTGGAACCAAATTCAATTATGTGAGACAGACTCTAAATCCGATGGAATCATCCTATTCATTGAGAAATGCTGGGGATATCAATTTCCGGTTTGCCAGGGCTGAATTTGATCTTGCTGCTATTGGATGTACAGAGTATAGCTACATGTGTGGAGAGTTCACTAAAGCGGACAATCCCAATCCAGACTTCAGTTTCTCAGTTTATCCATCTGGAGACACCAAGGTCACTTGCAAAGGTTGGCCTTGTAGAGCAGGTGAGAAATATTTTGAAATGTACCTGTACAGAATTTTCTATGTCTGATGCAAAGATAAAAATTTTGCTCTAAATGTATAGAAATGATAACACATCATTGAAACTTTTATAAAAGAAAACTTTGATTTGCATTGGCCATTTGAAATGTAGACTGCAAGATTGTCTGAAACTCTGTGTATTATATTTCATTTGCCTCTATTTCAGCTTGCAGTTTGAGAATCACTATTCTATTTGTAGATGCTAAATATTGAACAGGATGAATCTGCTGCAGTTGGATTGTACACTTATCCAGAATTTTTACTTACTTTTCAGTTGTGAACATTGAGGCTGTAAGTGTCATCCCTGTACGAGGCAGCTTAGTCGCTGGTCGAGCGGACAATCCTATTGAGATGAACGTCCAGGTGAATGGATCTGGTGTTGGTGTAGCAGGACGAGGCCTGTGGACCCTCTCTTCCTATGGAAGCCAGAATAGTAGAGGATCTGGAAGGAAGTACTCGCAGACCATGCAGATCCTGACCCAGGACCAACAGAACACCATGCTTGTTCCAGGCTCTCCAATGGGTCTTGGGAGGGTGTTCATGAACATTGACATGACCAACTTAGACTGCAATCAAGTCACCCATGTCTGTCTGACACTGGGCAAAGGTCTAAACCCCTCGACTGTCTTCAGTGTGGTTCCTGTTCCAAGCTCAAATGTCCTCACCAAATGCATACCTTACCAATGTGCAGGTAGGATTCTTCACACACCTTATAATAACTTTTTTATAAAATGAAGCTTTGGACACAGTTTTTCAGTTCAGCTATATTGAATTAGTGGAAGAGAGTTAAAGGAGAATTAACCCCTGAGTACAAATTTACTTATATTGAAAGGTGTAGTATATTCCTACTTATTGGCCTAAATCATTTTCCAATAAGATATCAGAAAAGGGTATAATAAAGATATTCCAACACCCGGTATCGTCTACTACTCATTTACATGGGGGCTGCCATTTTCTTGCTGATTTGGATTTGTACATGAACCATTGAGAAATGTTCCGGTCAGGAAGATATTTTGAATCCAAGACCTAAATTGATTTTCTTCATTACCTAAAATCCCATATGTGACGAAAAATATAAAGTGGGTGTTTACATGATTTATAAAAATTAAATCTTTATAATGATACTTTTAGATTGTCTGGTTTTGCTTAACAAAAATCTATTTTCTTGGGTTTGCCAAACAGAGCAGAACATAATATATGCAGCATGCATTCTGACTTTTCAAGTCCCATTATCCGAAAGCAGGTGAATGCATAGTTTGCCGCTATAGATGCTCAGGGAAGAAGCATCCATAAAATTTGAATTAATTTGCTCTGTCCATTGCGTCACAGTTTCTAGAAAATAGATTTATATTAAGCGAATATCGACTTTCAACAGAAATATATAAGGAAATCTTCAGTTTAAAAATAAATTCACATATCTATTCTATATTTTAAATCTCAAATGGGTTTTTAATTTTGAAAAAGGCAATTGGGCATTTGGATTAAGAAAATCTTCTTGTACACATAAAAAAAATGGCAGCCCCCATGTATTGCTAGCAGACGATACATATTGCTAGCAGATGATAAATTTTGCTCAGAAAATCTTGATTCGTATCGATCTTGTATATTTTGACGCGAAGCCATATAGTCTAACAAGTAGGAATAAATAACACCTTTGAACACTATCGTCTTTATTGTTTGAGGTTAATTCTCCTTTAAAATTCACCAATCATTTTCCCAACAGTAATAGGCTTTCTGAATGCTTATATGGTTGGATCTGTCACAATTGCCATTTATTAGCAATTCACTTTTATTTTGCTTGCAGTCTGAAAATTGATTTGAGACTCAAGTACTTTGTTTATATTTTATTTTTACAGTGGCAACTGCAAGGACATTATCTTGGGAATATGAAGCTCCTAGTGTGGTGTTGGGTCAGCAGAGTGAACTGACCATTGATACTGAGGTGTCATTTGTGGACAATGAGGCTACTGTTGTTGGGTCAAATCTTTGGCAGTTAGGAATATTTGGTAGTCGAAATCTCAATGGTAGAGGTCAAAGAATAGGAGAGAAAAGACAGATTCTCCGAGCAGACAAAGGATCTACGCCTCTTGACCCCAGGACAGCAGATGGGTTGCATCGACTCAACATCAACAACATCAGGACCACATTCGATATGAGTTCCATTGGATGTGGTGCTTTCCCATACCTGTGTTTGGAGTTTGGACAAGCTGACCGACCACGCCCTTCTTTTGAGTTTGCAACAGAGGATGGTACAGACTCGGTTGTCAACTGTAAGCTGCTGCAGTGTGCAAATGGTGAGCAAAAATGTACTTGTAGTTGATCTAATTTGGAACTGAATTGCCTTCTATGAATTTCCTTCAGATTATGTTGCTGATGTAACATTTTCCTCTTGTAACAGTATAAATCACAAGCTTATGGAAATTTCAAACCATTGTTTCTGTCTTTCTCTCTCATAGCACCTTTGTTCTTTGTTTTGATGTATACAGATGTCATGCTGAATGAATTGCATCTGTCTCTTGAGGATGGTAGGATTCTTGATGCAAGACCAGAGAATCCAATCACGTTGTCTCTGGAAGGAAGTCTTACTGGTCCAGGTGTCCAAGGGAGAAACTTGTGGACTGTCTCATTGTTTGGTAGTAGTGAGCCTGATGGTTTGGGTCCCCGTTTTGGACAACTTGACCAAATTTTGGATACACCTCAAAGGAACAAGCCCTATGTGCCAAATGAGCGCTTAGATTTTGGGAATATTGACCTAAACTTTGATATGACTACTTTTGAATGTGCTAGAATTAAATACATGTGTGTAGAATTTTCAAAAAATGATCAAACATCAGTGACGTTCACGCTGACAGCCGTCAGTGGGGATACTTGGATATCTTGTGTCCCCATTCCATGTGAAGGAGTTATTGCTTCAGATCTGAGATGGAACTACCAAGCTCCTGAAGGCATTACCCTTGGTGCTCCCATCCCAATCTTGCTGGATGCAGAAATTGACTTCAGTTCCGTGTCAGCTGATGTCATTGGTAGGAATCTGTGGGCCTTGACACTCTATGGCAGCACCATGGAGAGTGGACGAGGGGAAATCATTGGTATCTTGGAAGGAAACATCCTAGGCAATAAGGCAGCTAGCCGAAACCTTCTTGTTGGCGATGACTCTTTGATCTTCAGTAATGTGAGAAGTGAGAAAGATCTTAGCAGAATTGGATGTCTGCATGAGGGATATCTCTGCCTTACTTTTGGACGAGGAGCCAACCCCAAGCCACCTTTCAAGCTGCTTACAACAAGTGGAGGGGACTCGATAGTCAGCTGCAAGAAAGTGCCTTGCCCAAGAAGTGAGTACCCCAACAATTGAAAAGTTCAAACCTTGTTCATAAATGGATTTATTTGTCACTTTCTACATGAATTTGCATAGTGTCATAAAAATGAAGTGTTGTAGACTCTGTTTAATTGAAAATCATGATATTGGAAAGAATCATTCATATAATTCAAAGATTATATTATCCAACAGCATTATGAGGATGAAGGAAGGGAATAAAGTAATGGATGCTCTTCTCAGAGCTTTAGGGAACAATGAAAACCAGAGCAATTGAAAATCATGTAACAATTATGAGTGATGTGTGTACTACCTTGATATGTACTTTGTATTTTTTCAGATGTTGAACTGACAAATATTGACACTGGTTTTGTAAGCGGTTCTTTAATAGAAGGCACTCCCAGCAATGAGATTGTTCTTTCAATGACTGCGAACAGTGCGCCTAACTCAAATGGCATCAATGGCATAAGTCTGTGGTCAGTGAGTGCGTGGGGCAGCACAAACCCTGATGGAAGTGGGCAGCGCATCAACCCAGTTGAAGGGGAGGTCCTGAGTGGTGCACAGAGCAGTATCAACTTGACTCCAGGAGGCATGATAGACTTTGGAGAAGTGGCCATTGACTATAACATGGAAGATGTCACTTGCAGGGATATCAACTACATCTGCGTAGAGCTGGACAAGAACTCTGGGGCCAACGTAGAGTTCAACCTTGTTGCAGAGAGGGAGAACATGAGAAGGTGTGAACCAGTCTCCTGCTCTGGTGTTCTTGCAAGAACTTTGAGCTGGGATTTCCGGGCCAATGAGGTGCTGCCCAACCAGCGCAGCCAGATTACTGTCCAGGCAAGCGTTCGCTTTGATGAGAACAGCTCTCCACTCACTGGAAGACGACTATGGAGGATGTCGCTCTTTGGCAGTGACAGCCCTGATGGCGATGGCAGAATCTTTGATCCTATCCATAATATCCTTGATGCCCAGAATCAACGCAAGCCCCTCAACCCTCAGTTTCCCCTCACCTTCAATAATGTGCCCACTGAATACAACGTTGGTGCCATTGGATGTGGTGACTATCAGTATCTGTGCATGGAGTTTACCAGGGCTGATAACTCAGATCCTGCTTTTGTCTTTGATGTTGTGGGTGGAGGTAACAAACTTGTCAACTGCAAGCAGCTGCTTTGTAATTCAGGTAATTTGAGTAATTATTTCTTGTGTGATAGGATTTGTTTCTGTAATTATGATGAATATATTCTTTTACATCAAACATAACGATGCCATTCTAGTTATTATTCCTGGTATGTAAAAAGATGGTTGGGTGTGCTCAAAAAAGAGATGATTTAAAGTGTGGTTATTAGTTACCACCAACAAAGTGGTCCATTCTTAGCCCTCATTTTACCATTTTAGTATCTGGAAATATGGGCATTTACTAAACATTCTATTTACTCTTCCTAATTTTCCTGTATTTATAATTTTGTGCTGTTTATCTTCCTAATTCTCTTTAATGTAATCTGTTTTTACTTCATTGTTTCTTGCAGATGTTGTGCTTCAGGGTATGACAACCAATATTGTTGGTAGCCCTGTTGTCTCAGAAGGAATCAGGAATACTGTTGACATTGACACCTCTGTCTTTTCAAGCCCTGAATCTCGGCCTCTGGATAGTAGTGCTGGGTTGTGGCGTTTATCTGCCTACCTCACCCCTAGTCCAGACTCACCTCTCCAGTTCAATGTCCAGAACCAGGTGCTGACGCGACAACAGGCCAGTAGTGCCCTTAATCCTGGAAGCCCTATCGACTTTGGTCCCGTCACGGTAGATGTGGACCTCAGACAGACTACATGTGAACAGGCTGGTTATGTGTGCACAAGACTCAGCAAAGGTCAATCTCCAGGAGTAGATTTCAATCTGCAGATAGTACCAGACCCAAGTGCAGTCAGGTCATGTGAAAGAATCGAATGCCATGGTGAATATGATTTTCTTACCAAATCAAATTTCAGGTCAATAATGCTCTTGATATTATCAAATCTCAAAGGCGATGTCCAAATTTGAAATATATCATTATGCTGTACATCTATCTAGCTGCAGTATTGATCTCACTTTCTGAAATTTAAATTTCTTTACATTTTATCAATCGCAGGTGTTCATCTTCAAAATAACATTGACTGGACATTTAACGCTGAAGATTCGATACCAGGGCGGCAAACCCCATTATCCATCACAACCAACTTACTCCCTTTCCCAAACAGTCGTGACATCACAGGAGACAATCTTTGGGAGATGGGTCTTTATGGCAGTAAGAATCCTGATGGTTCGGGAGAAAAGTTCAACTACCAGGACCAAATCCTCAGTCCTGACCAGGCTGGCACATCCCTTGATGGTGACACCCCATTCTTCCTAGACAACATCGACACTACTTTTGATATTGGCTCTGTTGGATGCACAGACTTCCGATATCTGTGTGTAGATTTCAGGAAGGGCAGGAACCCCTCCACAGACTTCACCTTCCAAATAGGAGACACGGCGGAGGACACCATCACATCCTGTAAACGGATGGCCTGTGACTCTAGTAAGTACTAGAAAACAATGGTTCAGAGGATGAATTGTAATTTCATTTCTAGTAGGGTTCAGTCTTGAAATTTCATTTTGGCATTGTTAATTTACAAAATTACACAATTTTTATTAATATAGGTGTCCTCATGCATGTGAAAGAAAACTGAACAATTCCTTGCCTTTTTTTCTCAATTCTTCATAGATGCAATTGTGTCTGACCTTGTACCTACTGTGACTGGAGATGCTATTTTGATAGAGGGTAATCCACGCAATGGGATAGTAGTTGATTTGCGTGCAATCACAAGTCTAGACTCCACACCCATCCTCGGTGACCGTTTGTGGCAGGTGGATTCATTCTTGAGCCGTAACCCTGATGGCTCTGGTCGAGAACAGGCAGTAAGCTCTGGTATCCTCGACCCACTGCAGAGTGCATGGCCTCTGAGACCTGGTATAGACATTGACTACGGCCAAGTGCCAGTGAACCTGAATATGCAGGATGTGTCTTGCACTGAGGCACGCTATTTATGCTTCAGACTACGAAGGAATGCAGATGCAACGGTTAGCTTTAATCTTCAAGGCACTCCGGATGACTCTGTGCTCACAAGCTGTGTGGATATGACAGCTCAGTGTCAAGGTATGTTGAGTCTTTTTAAAAATCATTTCTCAGTTAATGTTATTCTTAATCTGATTACAGGGTAGTTGAAAGAAGCCCTTGTTTGAAGTGTAGACATTTTGTTGATATGTTGCATTGAAGTATCACATATTTTATTAGTCTCACAACAAAAGACTTTAAATACAGTAAATCAATTTCTTGATTTTATTTATGTTTTTTTCCTCTTATAGGTGTGATAGCCACTGGTATTGACTGGAGCTACGATGAGTCTGTGCCAAGGAGACTGTCCATTGCTGCTTCTGCAGAGGTTACATTGAACAGCCGTAACCTTGATGGGTCAGGCTTATGGACCATGGGCCTTTTTGGTAGCACTAATGCACGTGGAATGGGCAATCGTCTTGGCCACCAGCAGCAGATTTTGAATTTGTACAATCAGGGGCGAACTGTGATGCCACCCAGAATCACCTTCAGGAATATTGAAACCAGGTTTAACATGGAGCAGTTAGGTTGTAACAGCCAATATCAATACCTGTGTCTGGAGCTCTCCAAAGGAGCTGACCCAAATCCAGAGTTCTCCTTCAGGACTATAGATGGTGATGACTCTCTCATCTCCTGTAAACAGAGAGAATGTAGAGGTACGTTTGAGCTCAAGGTATTCTATATTATTCTTGAAAATAGTTACATACTAATTCTCCTAGGATTGGTACTTTCGTATTCATTGCTGCACATATTTTTATTTTGTGCACTGAACTGGAGAGTCAATATCCAATTGTCATGAGCAACTTTGAAGTGTCTTTGGGTTAATAGTGGAGTAATGACTGCTCATTCATCTGTGTAATCGCAAAAGTAACAGCAATTGACCAAAGGTGCTATTTTCTTTTTGTCAGCCGTCATCATTACGGACCAACAAACTACCCCATCCACCTTCAGGCTACGAGAGGGAGAACCAGTCAACGAAATCAACATGGCCACTGTAGTCTCTACATCCAGGGAAGGTGGTACTGTCACTGGGGATCAGCTGTGGCGCCTTGGCTTCTATGGAAGCACCAACCCTGATGGTTCAGGGGAGCTGGTTGGCTACCAAGAGCAAATCCTTCCTTTTTACCATGCTGACCATGACCTGAGGAATCCAGGAGACACCTTGGATTTCTCTGGCTTGAATGCAAACTTTGACATGACTGGTATCTCCTGCTCTGAGGTCCAGCACCTGTGTACAGTACTGTCCAAGAACCCTGATGCATCTGATGATTTCACTCTTAGCACACAGCCTAATAATGATGTTTTGACAAGCTGCTTCCAAGTCCCTCCTGGTGCTTGCACAGGTGAGATAATGTTATTTAATACTCTTTTTATTACAAGCAATTCTTTCTGGAACTTTACTAGTTAAAAATGTCAGTCATGTTTCCTTTGAATATTTTTACTCACATATTAATTATGTTATCTTCTTATAGATAGAGAGTAATGGGACTTGAATATTAGTTTCATTTCTTTGGTCCATTTCACTTTAGACAAAACTGCTAGAGAAATTTATTAGAAGGGCACTGCATTGGTGCCAAGCTTGTAGAAATCCTGCTATTGCTTAATTCTGTTCTTTGAATGACATGCTTTCATTTGTTATGTGTCCTTTACTAGGTGTCCTTGTGACAGACATGGATTGGTCATATACATCTAGCAAACCAAACCCCAGTCAAGCAGATGTTTTGAACATTGAAATGTTTGTGGATTCACTTGAAACTGCTTCCAGTATTCAAGGGAGGAGGATGTGGCGTGTGGGCATCTTCGCCAGCAAGCGCAGTGATGGAACAGGCCCACGGCAGAGCACCAACTACCAGATCCTGAATACCTACCAGGCTCGCAAGCCACTGGTTGCAGGACAGAGACTGATCATCGATAACATCGGCACCAGATTTGACCTGGATCAGATCAATTGTGATAATGGGTTCAGATTCCTCTGCCTGGAGTTTGCTAAGAGTATGAGACCACTCCCTGACTTTAAGTTCTCAACATTGACAGGAGAAACCACCATCATTCGATGCCAAGAACATGAATGTGATAGAGGTGAGCAATATATCTATTGATAGATTAAGATATTTGATTGCAGCTTATTATGTTAATTAGATTTAATGAACTAAAAGCCTTTGAAGGTGATCATCTTTTCATGTTAAAACTTTTGTGCTGTTCATGATAGCTAAATATATTTAAACTTTAAATTTTGAAACTTAATCTCATAGATTATTGTAGAACCATGGTTGAAAACTCATAGGAAGTGTTATTTACAGTCCATGTTTGAAATACAGTTAGCTGGTTCATAGTATAATAATTTCTTTGGTTATGCATTCTTAGGTGTGAAGCTCATGGATCTTGAGACAATCCCAGACAATAACTACCAGACGGTGGTGAGTCAGAAGAGGGAGAATATTCTTCAGTTTGATATGATGGCAGCACCTGCTCCAGACACTGCAATCCTTCGTGGGGTCAACTTATGGGAGCTTGCCCTGTGGGGCAGTGATAACCCCATCGGGGAAGGACCACGCCATAATGAACGTACAGCCTACAACCTAAACACCTACCAGAAGAGTGTCCCTGTCAACATTGGAGACGTGCTCCGTTATGGAACTGTGGAGACGAATTTCGACATGACAGGACTGACCTGTGATGATGTGCAGTACATCTGCGCTCGTCTTCAGAAGTCTAGCGAAGCTGTGCCAAACTTCCAGTTGTCTGGTGTGCCAAACAATAGAGTTCTCACTCAGTGCTTCAATGTCAGGTGTGCCGGTGAGTGAAAATTTTTGTGCATTTATTTGTATTACAAAGATATTGATAAGGCTGATAATTTTATGTCTTGTCAAGCACCATTCTAATCAAGTCAAGATGTTGAGATCATGAGCAAAATGTCTTTTATGTAAATTCTAGCAGACTGAACAGAGAATTGAAAGAAAACTCTCTTCACTGAAGTAAGGAATAATTACTTGGTGCTGATGTCTGTTGTGTATTAATTTTATCATCTGATATGTCATCTCAATGTACATGTATTTTAATTAAGTATAAATTTAATAGCGATTCAAGAAATAGACGTTCTATTTGTGTGATGTATTTGTAATTCTAAACAAATGTTATTTATTGTTCTTAATTATTTCATTTTTTGCCGACTGCAGGAGTGGTAGTGGATGATACACGCGTCTCGGTGTCTGGCAGCAGCCTGACGGATGGTAGTGATGAGGTCTTCTTCTCAGTTACCATGACCGCTGACGACCAGAGTGCAGATGCCAGGGATGAAAACATGTGGCAGTTGTCTGCTTACATGACCAGTACCCCTGATGGAAGTGGCAAGAGGGTTGTACTTGGAGAGGAAACACTTACTCCCAGGCAGTCCAGTCAAGCCCTCTTTTCCGGCTCCCGAACAGGCTTCTACGATCTGCGTACTCGCGTCAATCGAGACACCCTCGATTGCACGGCCAGCAACTACCTCTGCATCGAGGTGACCCGCGCACCAAACGCCCCTAGGTCATTCTCTTTCACAGGCTCGCGGTCAGACTCGCTCTCTTCTTGCGAGCGATTGGAATGTGCCAAAAAGCGTAAGTGGTGTTAAGGAGTGGTGTGGCACCAGAACCGCGAACCTGATACTCAGCCAAGGATCCAGCCCCAAATTCGAGCCGGACATTTCTTTTCTTCAGTTCACCTTGCATGACATTTCAGTTGATCAAATTTGCATGTTAGTTCAATAAGTAACATCCTTGATAGGTCAGCTCTTCTTCTGCCATATTTTATCCAGGTTCGAAGGAAAATTCTTGTCAGGTTGCATGCTAGTGTGTATTTTGCATGTTACAAGAATAGTGATGTCATTGTAAGTGCCATTTGGAGAAAGATAAGTTAGAGGCAACAGGGAAGATCAAGCATGTGTCTGCTTTTCTGGTGGAATAAGAAGTAAATAATAATCTTGTTCGGTTTTTTTTTTTCTCTCTCTCTCTCTCTCTCTCACTCTTTATCTTATGTGTTATCACCTCACACTGTATTCCTGATCATCAGCTGCCGGGCAGTATGTAAGTGCCAGTTGTTATTTTGAATTCTTATTCTTTAATTTCATGTATAGAAATATAAAATGAAGGCCAAATTGTGGTGTAAGAAAAATGAAAAGACTATGTACAGGGTAACTTCTTTCTAATACTTTCTGCTTGATGGTTACATGTAGCAGTATTATATTTTGTACCTAGTATAAATAGAAGTAAATGATGATGGATGTATATGTTGTTCCTTAATTGCCATATGAGGAACAAATTATTAGAGTTCTATGTTTTTGTGTTGTTTTTTAAAGAACACATTTTTTGTATAATTCACAGTTAAATCATTTACTAGTGTATTATTTGAATTTATTTTAATATTTCATGACAAGAATTTGGTAGCTCTTCAGAAAGCCTAAACTAGTCAAATAAATTTATGGGTATTCACAAATAAAGATTGTAATAGTATTGAAGCAATAATTTTCTTTTTTTACATCGCAGTCAGAAGGCCCCCGTGGAGACAAGGGACAGAAAGGAGAACCTGGTGAAGCCGATATAAATAGTGCTGTAAGTTGGCAACATTTACAAAAAATGTTTCACAAGAATGGATATATTTTTCTATTGAAATATATCCATTATTGTATTGCAGACAAACAAATAAATTACATGATGTGAAGAGAAATTCTATTCTTATGTAAAATTTACAGCATGATGGATACAAATTATGTTCCAAAATAATGAAATGCTTGTAATAAACAAACCATTATTTTCACTGAATGACCAAATTATGATTCCCGTTTCTTTCTCTGTTTCTTTTGATGCAGAATTTCCCCCCTGGTCTACCAGGACCAGTTGGACCCCCAGGACCCTCTGTAAGTCTGACTTCTTGTCTTTTCATTTGTAATATGCTATATCTTATTGTCTCTGATTACTTACATGTAGGATATCGTGTGTAGAATCAGTGTAATATCTTAGAGTACATATTCGAGAAATTAACTTGTGTGTAGATTTATTTTGCAAACTTAATTTTCACGGCTTTGCATTTTTTCATGATATAGTGAAGTATTATTAATAGTGAATGTTTTATTGGTGTTGAGGCAAGTTTTATTCGAGAAACACCTTTCATGTTCATATTTTCTTTTTTTCCTTTCCAGGGACCCTCCGGACCCTCTGGTAACAATGGACCCCCAGGACCCCCTGGACCCCGTGTAAGTTTCCTTTGCGGTTATCTCAAATTGCATGATCACATCTTTTGAAAAAATATTTGAAAAATACAATACCATTGTGTGCAACCTGTGGTGTAGGCTAAGACTTACAACTTCCAATCAATATCATAGTTTTAGATGTATTTAAGGACATCATGTTAAAAATGCATGCTCATGCTCTACAGGTAGCTCATCTGTACCCTTAACTCATTTATTTATCTAGTTTTAAAGATCTTCTTTATTGCATAGTAAAGTTTCAGGAATCGTGTTATATAATCATACCTTCTTGTTGGACCATGTAGGGAAACCCAGGTATGGATGGATTAACTGGTCTTCCTGGTATCCCTGGACCCCCTGGACCTCCAGGCAAGTCAGGATCATTGGTTGCATCAGCTCAGACTACCTCCTTCAACAAGGGACCCAGCCTTGCCGGATACCAGTACCCACAAGCACAAGCAGCTGTAAGTCCAAACCTCTTTGTACAAGCAGTGAAAAATACAAGTTGAAGTGCTATGCCACGTGATATGAAATACTACAATCAAAATTGCATGTTAGGTACTCAGTAGTGTTGATCTTGCCTTTGCTATATGTCGTACAAATTTACAATATGTGTTCATTGTTTTGTCTAGCTCTACATCAGACTGTTTTGTCAGGAAGAAACCAAGTTGCCCTCCAGTATTGACAGAGCATCTGACACGTCTATAATTATATTAACTGTCTTACAAGATATTTGACCTAAAAAAAAAAATCAGTCATAATCATATTATGATATCTAATAACATATGAACCTTTTTGTCCTTACATTAAACATGTAGCACAACCTTTTGTTCTGTAAAAAAAGAGCATTATCCAATCCCATTTCCCTCACTTTTTATATTGCAGGGCACCCCTGGACCACGTGGACCCCCAGGACCCCCCGGATCAAGGGTGAGTATAACCCCTCGCAAATTGTTCTAAGCATTATGTCTTGAAAAAGAACCAAACCATTTTACTTTTCTAAAAAGCTTAAAAAGTTTTATTCCTCTATGTACTCTTGAGGAAATGTGGGTAACACATGTTTTGCAAAGTTTGGTAAAAAATTAATTCAACTTAGGGAAAGTTGGACTTATGCGACTTCGAGTTATGCAAGATTAACTGTATATTGATAACTGCATTAACATTGATATACTAAAGATACACAAAAGCAATAAGTTGTCATCATATTTTGTCGTAGATAAGTAAGCGTTTGTGGATGATTTTTAGTAGATTTAAACAAAAACTGTCTATGAGATGCATTCTTCTGTAATTAATAAGAAACTTTTTTATGCTTGAAACTATATGACTTGAATATGTGTATCCTTTTCTTCACAGGGACCCCAAGGTTTGACTGGACCCGCTGGACCCTCAGGAGAGACTGGACCCCCTGTAAGTCTTTACTTTCTTCTTCCCTCTAGATTCTAAATTGTGTATTATCTACTTGTTTCTCAAATTCCACATGTATTTTATGGAAAGTACCATTGTAGTGTAATAAAACATTATTTGGATATCATTGAAGACTCATTATTGGAAATTTTGTTGGGATGTCCTTAAAGGTGCAGATTGTTGTTGTAAGGAGTATTATATTTATGTTGTTTTTCTGTCTCCCTTCCTCCTATCTCAGGGAAATTCTGGACCACCAGGACCCCCTGGACTTCCAGGACGCCCCGGATCTGATGTAAGTAACTTTAACAGATCTTTAAATGTAGTATACAAAACCCTAGATAGTAAAAAAGTTGGACAGTAAGTTCAGAGCTCAGTTCATAAACAATGAACTTGCTATAGCTATTTTTTTTCAAATAGTGGTTATCGAGATATCAATATTTTTTTAACGTTATTTCAAACCTACTGCTCTTAGACTACCCTACTGGTCTATTGCTAGTGACTTTGATATGTAGGCACTAATTCGAAATGTTGACTATGAACTTCCTAAAAGTATGATGATGTGAACCATACACCTATATCAGTTCATATGCTTTGATTACCATATGTATAATACAAACAAATTATTTGTTTTATCAGTGGCAATTTAGATTATTGTGTTGTTTTTTGTTGCCAATAATGTAAATATTTGATGATTTTGAATATGTGAAGTAAACAAGACCGTTTCTCTTTATTTTAGGGAGATGACGGATCCCCAGGATCTCCCGGACAACGTGGACCTGCTGGTACCCCTGTTAGTATTTTTTCTTCCTCTCCAAACACTGTATTTTACATGTATCTCTTCTATTTTCAAACCTTAAGTGAGCAACAACAAAAAAGGACACCCACATTGAATGGAACTTATTACTTAATTTTAACAAGTAGAAATAATAAAAAAATTTAACAGCTTTCAAGTGTAGTCTGTGCTATCATTTGTTAAACCCTGTACGAAAAATTTTGATTAATTTTAGTTCATATTTAGGCACTTGTGTAAAGACATGCAGCTGGAGTTGTAGAAGAAGTACTGGTAGTAGTTATGCATGTAGTAAACTCTCTTAGTTACATGTAGCATGTAATAGTAGAAGGCTAATTTAGCACAAGGTAAAATGAAAAAAATCACAAACGGAGCATTTGTCATTTAAACAAAGTGTCAAGTAAACTACTCATTTTGTATGAGCTTCTGGATATTGGCACAAGGAATCTCTAATATATAAATATGAATATTTTTTCTCATTACCAGGGTTCCCGTGGAACCCCTGGAATGCCCGGAGCCCCCGGAATGAAGGGACATCAGGTGAGTAACCATCATCTTTCCTTCTTCCGTTTAACTTTGATCATCAAGTCAATACTAAGCAGAATCTTTTGAATGAGAGAAGTGTTTCTCTCTGGTCCTGTGACCAGCTATCCACTTTCAGAACTCAACTCAAGACATACCTATTTCAGATTGCTTACAACTAGTCATATATTCTTGTCTTTCCCGGGTAGAATTATGAACAGACATTTTGGTAGTTTTTCAGTCTCAACAGCGCCTTTGATTAGGCAACTAGATATTGGCGCTTTTTAAATACCCTGATTGGATTGGATTGGATTGTATGAATTTAAGGATGGCAAATTGAACTGCATTGAACTATACTCAAGAAGTTGTTTTATGAATCTACGTAAAGATATGTGAAAGACAGTTGCAACATATTGGTAGGGCAGTACTTATTTCAATCAAGGTCTGCAGATGAAAGTTGCCTACGTGTATTTGATTTATGTTGTCATCATGCAAGTGGTAAAGAGGTCATTTTTGTCCGATTTACAGGGTCTGCCTGGACTCTCAGGAAGCAAGGGAGAGCGTGGAGAGACTGGAGAACGTGGAAGTGATGGATCCCCAGGAGCTGTTGGTGCTCCAGGACCTGCTGTAAGTACACGTACAGTCAAACCTGTTTGATCACCCACGTTAGTTTACAAGTAATGCAGATATTACGGTTGATTTTATGACTTGAAGATTTTCATCCTAAGTGAATTTTCTGATTCCCAATCATTGCAATATTTCTGACAAGTTGATATAGTTGACAATGCATTACTGCACTCGTGTGTTCGTGTACAAATTATGCAGAAATTACAATTCTTCATATTTTTCACCTTTATATATTAAGTGAATTTTCTGATTCTCACACTGAATCCATCCACACTACCCTTTTCCCTTCAGTGTTCTCAACCTACAGGTTGGAGTTTTTCATGCTTTCACTCTTGTGCATGACCAATCAAGCTGTCATCCTCGCTCCTGATATTAACCAATTGCGTTCTGTGCTCATTTCTCATTCCATATATCAGGGACCCTCTGGACAACCCGGTGAACGTGGCCGAACTGGACCTGCTGGACCCCAGGGAGACCGTGGAGCAGATGGAGCCACTGGATCCCAGGGACCTCCAGGATCCACTGGACCTGCTGGAGCCCCAGGAATGCCCGGAATTGCTGGAGCTAAGGTAAGAGAATGCAGCTTTGTCATTTCTTCTGTATCATCCCCTCTGTCTTTAGAATGAACTATATCTCAACATGAATTTATTTGGAAATTTCTTTAGCAGAATAGATATATTAATGAAAAACATTTCAAAAGGGAGTGGGCAATATAGCTTGTATATGATATTATTGGTTTGATGAAATAATATGTCATTAGGTTCATTGACATACATACAGAAATGACTTGATATTTTGACATTTGTCATCTTTACAGCACTGACTTATTAAAGAATCAATTTTCCAGAATGATCAAAGAAAGGTTTCTTATGAGTAAGAAAAATATCCATTTGAGCATGAATATTAAGGCTATAAATTCTTTGTTGCTATATAGGGAGATGCTGGCTCCCCAGGAGCTCGTGGATCACCTGGACTCCAAGGAGCCCGTGGAGAGCGTGGATCTGAGGGATCACAAGGACAAACTGGACCTCCAGTAAGTAGGATTCCTTACAAGTGTCTAGTGAAAGGATTCAGTGGTTACAACATAATTGATAGGGGCGAATGTTGATGTGAAAGGATTCAGTGGTTACAACATAATTGATAGGGCCGAATGTTGATGTGAAAGGATTCAGTGGTTACAACATAATTGATACAGGCAAATGTTGATGTGAAAGGATTCAGTGGTTACAACATAATCGATAGGGGCGAATGTTGATGTATTTCATGTATCCCTAATACTTGTCGTTTGCATGCAAACCATGGTTTAAATTCAAACTTACTTTGTGAATTCTGGCCAATAAGTGATAAATATGATTTATTTTACATTTGCTATTTCAGGTTTTTTTGCAACAACTACATTAGACGGATGCTATCGAAACCATATTGGACACATGAAGATTATATTCATTGAATTTGTAATACAGGAACATATTTCATAAACTTTGTTGAGCTTCCTAATCCTTATGTATTAAAGTAAGAGAATAAAATATTCTTCTCTTCTCCCTTCAGGGTGTCCCTGGACGTGATGGAGCTAATGGAGCTAAGGGATCAGTTGGACCCTCTGGTGCTCAGGGAACTCCAGGTTTCCCTGGAGCCCGTGGACCTCCAGTAAGTTGAAAGACATACCTAGCATTTCTATTCTCTCTTTGAGGGAGGGACGTTGCAGGGGAATAGGATCCCCTGATAAAACACTCTCACTCAAGCCCAAATTACATACATGTATATTTGTTTCAAAACAGTTGAATTTATGTTTGGATTGCTCCCTAAAGTTGCTTAATGAACAAAAAAAGAGACAGAGTTACACATCATTAGGGAAAGTTTATTTGATAAATCAGCAAATTCATTCTCTGTGATTTCATGAAGGAAAAGCAAATGAACAAAAATAATTGAAAAAAAAAATAAAATATACATTTGTTCAAGGATTTATTCCTTGAAATGCACTTGCGCTGATTACGGCTGCCGGAGCTAAAGCCAGGATAATAATATCCAAAACCCTTTGGAAGCGCATAGAGACTTTGTATCATAACGTATACAAGAACGGAGTATTATTATTATTATTATTTGACAAGATACAGAGAATATCAGTGATGTATTTTGTAGACAGGAGCTTTGTTTTTATTTTGCGAAGATTATACTTTCACGATCAAAATAGTTATTGAACAAAAAGTATTGTCATTTATTTTGTTGAACTTGTAAGGTCCCAGTGTTGGCCAAGACCTAAAATTATTTCATTATGTCATGGTTTTTGTTTAGGGACCCGCTGGTAGCCCAGGACCTGCTGGATCCAAGGGAGACCAAGGAAACCCAGGACAGCCTGGAGCTCAGGGAGAGTCTGGACCTACTGGACCTCGTGTAAGTTAATTTTTATTTTACATTTATTGATCAGATTTCTTAAGAATACCTCAATGCTTTGTGCTGGAAACTAAATTCAGAAGTAACTTTAATAAATTGACACTCAACATCCAAGAAACAAATAGAAATGAAAAATTTAAAGATTTTAAATCATATAAAAAAAATTTGATTTTTTTTTTTTGTAGTAGTATAAATACATACGAAATAGGTGCGTTCATACAGGGAGAAGACGACTCTTAAAATTCTATGCAAATGCTGTCTCTACATCTGTCTCCACAATCTTATATTGTTGTAGTGTTATTCTTATGTTACATACCTTGTTTTAGGAACATTTTTTGCTTGTAGCCTGTGATTCATCTCGCCTGAATCTAGATGTTAAGCAACAAACTGTATGTGATCATGATCCTCTTTCTTTTTTTATCACAGGGTGAGACTGGACCTTCAGGACCCCCAGGAGCACAGGGAGAAAGTGGAGAGAGGGTTAGTATCAACTATTTTTAGAATTATATGTACAATCATTCCTTCAAGCATTAAGTTTGTTAAGACAGTGTGCATAGGATAAATGATTAAAGTTGACATTCAGATTCAGAGAGAAGTTATTATTCTCAAGTTATCCAATTTCATCTTAACTTTTTAAATTTGATTTTCACACTTTGCCATGTACATTACTAAATCGTCATCCCGCTTTCATCTTGTAGGGACCCCGCGGAAGTGTTGGACCTGCAGGACCTCCAGGTGGTGTAGGAGAGCGTGTAAGTATTGAGTTGTGTAGTTCATATTTAGATATATAGGTTCATATATTATTATTATTATTATGTCTAATGAGATTTATAGAATTGTTACATTTTGTTGATTTTCATTGTCAGTGGGGATAATGTCATAAGAGACCCTTGAAAAAGTATGTTGTCAATTTTTCTCATTGTCAAGAGGATTTTGATTTGCATCTTGGCTGACAAAGAATCTATTTTGACTTGGATTACTTTGTACATGTCAAAAAAAAAGCAAAATGATGATAATTTTGACAATTATTATGCAATAATGTAGAAGAAAAAAAATTATATTAAGATACATGTGACTATGTTAGGATAATTATTTGTGATTGTTTAATTTATTTAATACTATTTGATTTTGTCTTTGACAGGGACCCATGGGACCTCCAGGTATGTCTGGAGCCCCAGGAGCACCAGGACCTAAGGGAGACCGTGGATTACCTGGCGAACGTGGATCTGCTGGAGCTAAGGGATCCGCTGGAGAGTCTGGCCGCCCTGGAGAGCCAGGTATGCCTGGACAGAGGGGACTTACTGGACCTCCAGGCAAGCAAGGACGTGATGGCAAACCCGGACCTGCTGGTGCCCCTGGAGAACCTGGAAACTCCGGACCCGCTGGAGCTAGTGGCCAGCGTGGTCTTCCCGGACTTGTTGGTCTGCCAGGACCTCAAGGACAGCGTGGAGAGCGTGGAGAGGATGGTGGTCAGGGAGCCCCTGGTGCTCCTGGTCTGACTGGTGAGCCTGGAAAGCGTGGAGAACCTGGTGTTGCTGGACCTCCTGGACCTCAGGGAGCTGCTGGAGAGAGGGGTAACCAGGGACCCCAGGGAGCTGCTGGCTCTATGGGACCCCCAGGACCTCCTGGAGCAGCTGGTGATGCTGGAGCACAAGGAGACACTGGAGCCCCAGGAGAATCTGGACCTCAGGGACCCCCAGGAGCCCGTGTAAGTAGACTGACTGGAATAACTTTCCTTGAAAGCTGAAGTAAATATGACTTCCATTAATTCTTCTTTTTCAGAGCAAAACATTGAAAGTTTTCCTTCTTTATGTACTGAAATCTATACTAATGAATAGAGCAAATAATTTGAGTTATAAGAGAAAAATAACTCCTTTATTATATATATACAATTCTTAGCAAAATGCTTAGCAAAGTTTTTGCTAATGAACAATTAGGAAATTTAACTAGTACCCAAGTATTCCGTCCATCTATAACTTGTAGGAGACAGGAAAGGATGTCCATACACAATGATTATTGAGCACTTCTAAATCTTAACATCCGTGGAATATTTAACTACGTTAATTCTTTGTTAATGAATATTGCAAATTTTAACGTTTTATTTTTCTAATTTCTTGCGCTAACAGGGAGAGCGTGGTGCCCCTGGTGAACGTGGACCACAAGGACTTACTGGACCTCAGGGACGACGTGGAATCAGTGGACGTGCTGGAAATGATGGTGCTACTGTAAGTTCGCCCTAAAGTTTCTTTGTCAGGAGTTAAAGATATATTGATTGGTTACAATTTCATAGGAAGTATATTTTCGATGAACTCCAGCAAATAGATTTATAACAGGGCTGCTGTATGAAATAAAGAAAATCTTGCAAATTTGTCCCATAAATCAGAACTTAGGAGAAATATCTTGATTACATTATTATGCCAAATATCCTCTTTGAAAACTTGAAAGTTATGAAAATCCATAAAAATTGGCATTGATATCTGAAATGTTTCTTTGCCATTACTTATTGCATCTTGTTTGTTTGATCTTCTTTACCACAGGGACCTCCAGGACAGAAGGGAGAGAGTGGACCCCCTGGTAATGTTGGACTTCAGGTAAGTTGATCTCCAGATTATCTCATAGGTTATATCTTATAGATTATATCCCATAGATAAACTCATAGATTATATCCCATAGATTATATATCTCATAGATTATATCTTATTGATTATATCCCATAGATTATCTCTTAGATTATATCCCATAGATTATATCCCATAGATTATCTCATAGATTATATCTTATTGATTATATCCCATAGATTATCTCTTAGATTATATCCCATAGATTATCTCATAGATTATATCCCATAGATTATATATCTCATAGATTATATCTTATTGATTATATCCCATAGATTATCTCTTAGATTATATCCCATAGATTATCTCATAGATTATATCCCATAGATTATATCTTATTGATTATATCCCATAGATTATCTCATAGAGTATCTCATAGATTATATCTCATAGATTATATCTTCTAGATTATATCTCATAGATTATATCTTATTGATTATATCCCATAGATTATCTCATAGATTATCTCATAGATTATATCTCATAGATTATATCTCATAGATTATATCCCATAGATTATCTCATAGATTATATCTCATAGATTATATTAGATTACAGTGTTATCATCTAGATGCCTTATTTTTGTAGATTATGTTATCAGTTCCATTGGTTCTTTGAGCTTAAATGAAATTTCAGGTTTTAATTTTCATTTAGATATCTTTTCAACCTGCCTGTTATTCTATTTATCTGATCTGTAATTTTTTATAATTCTGACTTGAAGGGCTTACCTGCAAATAAACTGTATTTATGGCCGATATGATTAACTGATACCCAATAAAAAAATTTCAACGTGTTTCCAACACTGTTAGAGATTGCCATTCATTAAAGTGCTTCCAAAATGGATGCCAAGATAAAATTTAACTTAATCGTGCATAAACATACATTGTTATTATATACACACATGTCAATAATAATTCATATTTGTCCTATTTCAGGGACCTCCTGGAGAACTTGGACCCTCTGGACCCCCAGGAGCTCGTGGACCACCTGTAAGTCTAAGCAAAATTCATAAGCCTAACAATTACTGCATACACTATTTATAAATGTTGCACATTTTCTTAATATATGCACTTGCCGGTCAGTGTTCTTGCAAATGTCTGCAAGAATGATGATGTTTGAAATACAGATTCAATCAAAAATTTACATGGCACAATAATGTGCATGGATCAATCTGTTTCAACAGTACCTGTCACTGCTCTTGGTTGTTAATACAAGCTAATGAAGTGAGTAGGATTACAAATCCCCGGGTCAACACAATCATTTTGTAAAAAATATGTAACCTGCAATATGACATGAATACCGGTAATGGAAAGGAAAGAAAAAGCCTATAGAAGGGCTGCGTAAACCCATGTTTGACTACCAACGTCTACAATAGCAGCATTCCCCTTGGGTTAGGCCAGACTAGTTACACTACATTAATGCGGGAATATGACAACTCTGGTGCCCGATTATATAATGACTGTTATCTTTTTGTCTCTCAGGGACCAAGCGGAAGCCCCGGACCTGATGGACCTGCTGGAGCTGAGGGAGATAGGGTGAGTAACAAATACCTTGGAAGAAACAGAACTGAATGAGGCAAATACGTTCTGACAAAGAGAAATATATCAGGGGCATTTTCACGATGTTGAATGGACTCCATGTTAGTACCTATACAGGTGCATCTTGTTATAATGAATTGAGAAGAAAGGGATACCTGGTCATGAAATAAAAAGCGTAGAATGCTGCCTCTCATGTACTGTATCCCAAGTTAGTATGCATTTTTCCTATTCATGATGAGTTCTAAGACATGTTCGAAGCTGAACTTAGTGGGAATTAGGACAGAATTATGGTTCAGTATGATCCTCTAGATTGGGATAAAGACAGTGATAAGGATGTAAACGGTAAATACAATCAAATCATACATGAAAAGAGATGCCAGTATTATGGGATGTGTATGAGAATAATGCCCAACCCATCTTTTCTTTGCTTCGTTCAGGGACCAGTTGGACCTATGGGACCCAGTGGACCTTCTGGACTACCTGGTGAAAGGGTGAGTGAAGACCTTATACAGTAGTCCCTCAGACAGGACTTTAGCTGTAGGTCAGTTATTTTCTTGCAGACATATAAACTTCTTTATTTGCATTCCAGGTGGAATTAGGTATCGACCGATAGCTGAAATACATTTGACTTATCAATCTAGATTCGATAGTGCCTCAAGTAGACTTTCAGCCGTAGGTTTCTGTGTTATTTTTTTAGCATCCAAGGTAATGTACACTAGATGTCAAGTAACCATAGCACATGATTCTGAATATGCGATGACCTAAGATTATGCCATGAAACCATGTAAAGAACTTAAAATACTGCACAATCTTCACTGTTACTATTAGTTTATTATTAGTTATCATTTCTAGATTTTTATATGCCTTTGCAGCGTTTGAATATCATTTTTTAATGGATTATTTTTTTTTTATCTTGATAGGGAGACAATGGAGAGCCTGGACCCGCTGGAGCACCTGGACAGAGGGGAGACCCTGTAAGTAGATTGCTTTTGGCAACAAAAACTTATCCAAATAGGCACTGATATCCTGCTTTTTCTTTCTTATATATAAACAATTTCAATGACAAGTGACAAGAGTCTAAAATCTTAAGATAACTTAAACCATTTACTGTTCTTTTCACCCTTCCCAAGCAATTTGTAAGAATTCAAATTGAAATTGTAACTGCTATGACATCTCGTATTATAAAAACGAAATGGGATATACACATCCATCTATGCTTGTTGTTTATTTTGCTTCTCGAACTTTTTTTTAGCTTGCATTTTAATAAGTTTTTTATTTTCACATCTCTTTCTAGGGAGATCAAGGACCTCAGGGATCTCCTGGATCACCTGGATTTGCTGGACCACCTGTAAGTAATCTCACTATAGTCCTAATCCTATGGGGATAAGCAAACCCTGTAGTTAGATCAATACTGTTGTATTTCATGTCATGTCTAGAATATTTTGATTTCAATTTAATAACAAAAATGTGTAAACTGCTACATATTTTCCTCAAAACACTTTTTGTTTAGTTGAATATTTACTTTATCCTGTTTACAACAGTGCCGAGACACCTCATGCTTGGGTCTAGGGGAAAACTGTCTTCAATTAGTTAAGATAGTTTAAAACATAAAGATATGTATACCAGTGTATTGTAGCCATTAAATGGTAAAATATTTTCGAAATGTTTGCGTATGAAAGCTAAACAAATTATTCTTTAGTACCTTATTAGCACAATTTCCACTTTCCTCATTTTCTCAGCACTGTAGAATTGATTTTATATTCTTATCGGTGTAAATATAAAATATTTCTCTGTCTTAATGATGAATTTTTAGGGCCGCCCTGGAAACCCTGGACCACAAGGAGAGCTTGGACCCAATGGAGCAAGGGGAGAGACTGGACCACCAGGACCATCTGGACCTACTGGAGACCCTGGCCCACAGGTAGTGTTTGGGAAATATTGTGTTTCCCCCAACAAGAATTACATGTATAATCCTGAAAACACACATCAAGACTTATAGCATAGTTCTTGGTAGAAGAAAATGTTTTAAAAAGAAGTTGTTTTCGAAGGCATCAAAGCAATATTTTACCGTTTCTAGGAATGAACTGCCACTATTATGAATTTTATATTCTTGCTAATTCTAATTATTGACATACATGTATAAGCATTTTACTTCACCATTTACTGTATCATCCCCTGGAGGTAGTCCCACGTAATCTAGCATTAATCATCTTGTTTGCCAGTTTAGAATGTCAATATCTTAATCTTGTGAAATTGCTCTTTGCTTGTAGGGACCACTTGGAGCCCCAGGAGCACAAGGAGAGCGTGGAGAGACTGGACCTCAGGGACAATCTGGACCCCCAGGACCTATTGGAAGCCTTGGAGCACCTGGAGCACAGGTACGTGATTTTGCAATATTTCTAAAATGATTATGTTCAAGGAAAGGGGAGGGGCAGTTTTGATAAGGTAGCGGCATTTGTCTTAAAGCAGCTCAGAGTGTGTAACTTTATTTCCTAGGCTTCTTTCAATTCAACCTGTACTTGGCTGGCATGTTCAGTGGTATAGATACAAAGGGTCATAAGAGTTTCCTGGCATACTGTCTCCTGCCCCCATTCACTTTGTTTAACTAGCATAAAACTGACTACCTTTGCATAAGGAGATTATTTGTAATTTTGTGTGTTTAGTTTTCAGAAAAGCAACAATTGACATCAGTTACCCCTTTTTCATTTCTGCATTTTTAAAGTGATAACTTTCGGATACCCACCATGTGTTGGTGTATTTTTACAAATCTATGCAATAAGCTGTTCTCTGTATAATTTTGTTTTACTTTCCTTGCTAGGGACCACCTGGACCTGCTGGACCTTCTGGTAATGCTGGTAGCCCTGGACAACCTGGTATCCGTGGAGAGCCTGGTCAGACTGGATCTCCTGGACAACCTGGTCTTGCCGGATCCACTGGACCCCCAGGAGACCGTGGAGACAAGGGAAATGATGGACAGACTGTAAGTTTACATTGCACTGATTTTTCCCTATTTTAAACATAAACACCATTTAGACAAAGGAAAGAAAACAAATAAAATGATTTTCAATATTGTATAATACTAAGACTGTTGAGTTGGAGGAAACAGACCAAAGAATCAGATTTTGAGTGATCTTCCTCATTTTATAAACAGTTTATTAAAACAAAGGAATTGACAGAGAGTAGTTCAGATTAAGAGTGATTTACTTGCAGGAAAGAAAGAACTATATAAAGAGCTATATTTGACCAACACTTTTCCTCAAGAAATGTTATTCATTTGTGCTCATTATAATTATGAATTTAGTTCCTAGAAGCATCTTGCGACTCTTTCCCAATTTAATTTGTAAAACCTTTGTCTCCTTCCTTGTAGGGACCTGCTGGACCCTCTGGACCCCCAGGACCCCCTGGACGCTCTGGAATCCTTGGTCTTGCTGGAGGTGTTGGACCCCGTGGAGCCCCTGGACCTTCAGGAGCACCTGTAAGTGGATAAATTGTATTCTCCTTTATCTTTATTCAAGAGAGCAATGGGCTGCAAAATGATGAATTTATTATTAGTTCCTTTTTTTTTTGGGGGGGGGGGGGTTTGACATAGACTTGCAATTTTCATGAGCCAAATTGCTCGCCCATGTATTTTTTTCCCATTTTTTTTCTGTGGTTTTGATATGTTTTAAAGATTTCTCAGGTTATTGCCTACAAATTCTTATCGAAAGAGGATGCCATGAATTAAAATATTCATGTTAACAATCAACGACACATAAAGGGTTAATTAAAAGATTTTGTACATGTAAGCTAAAGGTTTCTAATGCACTCTAACTGAAATTAGAGATGGAAACTGCGATGCTTGATATAGGAAATGAGCCACAATTGTAGATAAACAATGTTTTTAAAAATACATCCATCGGAAACCAGTCTAGTTATGACTGTGTTTTTCTTGGTCATTGTTCTGACAGGGTGAAGCAGGATCCCGTGGACCCGCTGGAAAGACTGGAGATAGAGGATCTCCTGGAGCTGTTGGACCCCCAGGAAACCCTGGACCCGCTGGAGAGAATGGCATGCCTGTAAGTAGTCAGAAACCTCCTTTCTGCCTTCCTAATTATCCTTGTGCATGTAGTCGACCTCAGGTCTCCACCTTTTCTTGTACTGCAAACCTGAAATGCCTTTTAGTTTATACATATGATCTCTGCCATGGGCACATGTAAAGTGTATTAGAGATGACTTCTTTGGTCAGGTACTGGAGGAACCTGCAGGAAAAGAATATTATGATAAAACATAGAAAATGTTAACTAAATCCACTATTCCATGTTGTCCATTGGTGATCTATCTTTATTTCTATGATCATATTCCCTACTTTTGTTCATCACTAGTATGCAAATAAGCAACATATATTGAAGCTATCTGAAAATCTTTATTATTGGATCCGTCGACCTTGTCCTTAAAGAAATCCATAGACAGACCTCCGAATAGATATTTTAAATTACATTTTGCTTCTTGTGTTGTTAGGTAATCTATCCTGAATCTATGTCTTTTCCGTTGTAGGGAAGTGATGGAAATGATGGAGCCCCTGGACCTCAAGGATCTCGTGGAGAGAAGGGAGACACTGGTGCTTCTGGAGCCAATGGATCACCCGGAGCACCAGGACCAATTGTAAGATTCCATTTCAGTTCAGTCTTACGAGTTTACTCATGTGGATACCACATGTCCAGAATGCTGTGGACTTGTGCTTGGGTCAAAGTTGGTTCAAAATGAAAGTTAACAAATTTCCTGCAATAACCAGGAAGGTATTTAACAGGTAATCTGTATTCAAATCGCCTAGTTCTCAGATCTGCTGTGCCAGGTAGGATGAAACTGGAGTACAGGGTTAATTTTCAGGCCAACTTTTTTTTGAAATCATTCATTGATTTAAGTTCAAAATGTGTTATACAATAACATCTGTGTTTAGACCACTTTCGGTACTGAAAAAGTTGACAGCGTGATGCAGGAGAGTTAAAACATGTGAATGATTCTGTCCACTATCATCCTAGCACACTTTCTCTAAAGGAAGCCACACATTTCCCAACCAGATATTTGTTTGTCTCTGTCCTTCAGGGTGCTCCTGGACCCGCTGGTGCAGCTGGACCTCGTGGTGAGACCGGATCTGTTGGTGCCTCAGGACCTCAGGGTCCCACTGGTGCCCGTGGCTCTACCGGACCTGCTGTAAGTTGGCCCTTGTTGTCTCTTTTCTTCTTATCCATTATTTTCCTCCCTCTGAAAATTCATTTAGCAAAGGAAATTGTATCAAACGCTAAGCGAAAATTCAAAAGGTATCATTTTTTCCACCAAAATATGTGTTTTGGAAATAGTGAAAAACAAATGAACAAGCATTATAAACATTATTTAATAATTTATTGTTTTTAAATTCTTAGTATGTATACACAGTGGACCTTATAAGAATAATATAATAACCTTAACAAAAAATTTGGGAAAGATTTGTTTGTGTGTGCTTACATTTACCCAATGTTGTCAATAAGAATTGGGACAAAACTAAGAACATTGTAGAGATTACAAGCTTTTTCTCGTTAATGATTGCAGGGACCTGCTGGACCCGCTGGACCTGCTGGTGAGCGTGGAGAGACTGGACCTGCTGGACACAAGGGACATACTGGAGTTCCTGGACTTCCTGGTCTTCAGGGAACCCCTGGACCCTTGGGAGAACCTGGTGCACCTGGAGAACAAGGACAACAGGGAACTAGGGTGAGTAGATACATATGATATATTCAGATATGATACATGTACACAATGTTTACAGCTATGAATTCATTGCAGTGATTTTTTGTTGGTCTCCAAATGTTCCCAATAAAATATACTTCTATCCATTCTAATATGGTACCTACTTCTGTGGTCTGTTGAGAAGTTCATTTATTGTTTTACTGGTTCGTCAATTGAACTATTTCACAAATCTGTCTGTTTTGCTTTGTAAATATTGGAAAACAGTCACAATAGCGTTTGCTCTGGATACTCCATACAGGGATTGCCTGGTGCCCGTGGATCCAATGGAAATGATGGACCTGCAGGACCCCGTGGATTTGATGGACCCGAAGGACCCCGTGGACCCCGTGGAGAGTCTGGATCATCTGGACCTCCAGGACCCCCAGGACCCCCTGGACCTCCTGGACCACCCGGCCAGGTCCAGTCCTCATACGGAGTCAGATACCCATCCTTCCAGTCTGGTGGCAAGGGACCTTCTCCTTATGGCTATGCTGTAAGTTTTTAAGTCATTTCAAGCTCTTCGTTAGAAAGTAAAAGTTCACAACTTAATTCCTTAATATATTTTTCCTTATTCAGGGTCAACCCCTGCATTTCCAAGTTGCTCATGTTGACTCGAATGCTTGCCCAGCCAGAGGCTTGCAGGTTGCATATATAGCAAAATGCAAAGTGGACTCGATCTATAGAGATGCTCCTATGAATATCAGGTTAATTTGATGTTTGGTAGCCAGGGGTTTGAGGAGAAACATCCATAGATTTAAAATACGTTAGTAAACTTGGTCTTTCCAAGAAGATGCTTGGTGGCATAGAAATATTTATATTTTAATTGTAACATTGATGATTCAAGATAGTATCCCATTAAATTTCATCTTTATGATGTCCCTCCATTGCTTCTTGACCTACAGTACAGAGATGACAGCAAGAATGATGCCACCAAGATCAACGATACCGAGCTAATGGGAGCCATCAGTACTCTAAGCAGACAGATTGAATTGATCAAGGCACCTCAAGGCAAGGCCAGGAACAACCCTGCCAGGTCATGCAAGGACATCTTCCTCAACAACGACAGGGCCGAGAGTGGTGAGTGGCCATCCCTTTTCTAGACTGGTTTTGATCTTCATATATACTGTAGACTATGTTGAGAATTGACCAGGTACCTTTCTGTTCCATGTAGGCTTGTGACTGTTGTGATTAAGCCCTGAAGGATAATTAGTAAGTCAAGTCTTGAGCTAATTTGAAATATCAATTCTTCCAAATTATGTGAGCTTTAGGCACATATGAATCTCATATTTTCAAATTGTATGTTTGTGCTTTTCGGTGATTTTGATTTCCGATAGGTTTTCTTTCATGTGTAGTTTGCTGGTCCAAACAACTCATCGACTGCATGATAGACAGAAGCCATATTCTCTCAAAATGCAATCAATTATTAACTAAAGATCTGATTTATTTAGACCACTGAGTAAAATAACTCCAATGAATTTTGTTTGTATTTGTAGGATTCTACTGGATCGATCCCAACCTTGGATGCCACGAGGACGCCATCCAGGTCTATTGTGAGGAAGAGACTGGTGCTACCTGCGTACCTCCAACAAACAATAGAGTACGTACTACCTCAATGCTTCAAAGAATCACATTACAGAAAACTCCATTCCCATGTAACAGTTCCACAAATATTTTCTGATGAGATGTTTCTACAAGGTGTTTTTATAGAAATGGGGTGATTTAACAAATTGAAAATGCTACTGAAGGAATTTTCTGGGTTAATGATGGTGTATTTAGCTCCAATCCAGCTAGTAGGAACTCTTCTTAAGATTTGAGCCAATCCATTTGCACTTTGTGTTTTATTGTTTTATATTGGATCTCTATTGTTAATAGAGGATGGGTTGTATTTGGTTGGTTAAAATAGTTTTGTTGTGTTCTCAATCATTTCTGTGTTGCTTAAATGCCTTCTCTTTGGTGAATACTCTACTAAAATATATCAATTCTCTTTGTCATGCAGGTCAGCAACATGACATGGTACATTGGCAAGACAAAGCGCGCCTTCTTCTCCAGCATGAATGGCGGAGAGAAGTTCGCTTACATCGAGGACCCCACCCAGATGACCTTCCTCCGTCTTCTCTCTACCAACGCCCGCCAGACTGTCACCTACTACTGCAAGAACGTCCAAGGCAACCCTATCTTCCTCTCAAGCTCTGATGTCGAACTGGTAGATGATCAAAACAGCAAATTCAACTACAGGATACTTGAGGATGGCTGCTCAGTAAGTCCCTTAGATTTGTTCACCAAGGTTTTTTGTACCGGTATTTACAACAAAAAAAAAGTCTTTTTTGAAGCAAATTGTGCTTGAAGCCAGTTTGATGAAAATAGATTAAAAGTGTGGTAAAGAAATATTCAGCCATTAACACTTTGTTTTTAATGGTACCAAAATTTATGTAGAAGTAGAGAAGTTTTGCATACACTCCTTTTTTTTTTTTATAGAAAACTCAGAATTATGTTTTATTTCAATGTTGTTTCTTATTTTGAAATAATGATTTATTTGCATCATCTTTGATAATGTTGATTGCCTCATGGTGTTTTTTCCTTGTTTTCTCTCCTTGTTTTCTCTCCATCTTGCAGAACTTATCATCAGAGTGGGGCAAGGCTGTCTACGAATATGAGACCAAGAAGACAACACGTCTGCCTATCGTTGATTTCGCCCCTGGTGAAGTTGGCAGTGAACGTCAGCAGTTTGGCCTGGAGATGGGACCTGTGTGCTTTTCATAAAAATCCTAGTTCTTAAACTAATTAAGTCGTAGCTAATTGACTGATGCCAGGATCGACTCCAACGCAGCTCTCCCCAAAAGACTCTTGACTCTTTCTCTCTCTCTATCGTGTCCCTTTTGTGCCAGTATTACGACGCTGTCCGTCAAGATCTGGTCTAGTTTTGTGTGAATATTACCAGGTCTCCAATCAATCCCGTAGTTACCATCTCACTTTTGTATATTCGAGGCTAGAGGAAAATGTGAAAGCATTTTTTGGACATGAGGAATAAGTGTGGATTGAGAAAAAAAAAAAATAAGCCTCTGTTATTTTAAGCTGCTGCGGAGTCCGAGCTGGCCCATTTTTTTATTGAAACTAAACAAAACAAGTCTCTCCACAATATTCTTGTTTAGAGATATGTTTAAAAATGTGCATTTGGTGCTTGATGTCAGTATTCCAAATTGAGGGTCTTGAAACAAAATCAATGTTGTTTTAATATCAGTGTGTTAATTTTCTTGTGCTTGGATGAATATAGAAGATTGATTGTTGTAAGTACAGATTAGTACAGGAACTAGCTAGACCTAATTATGTAGCTATAGTTGTGTCTAGTATCTATTTTTCTCTTCTATTTCTCAACCAGTTGTCAGCTGCCATAACTTGCCTTTTTATAGGAGGTCCTAGATAGATAGCTTTCTTTTTTATATGTTTATAAGCTTATTCAACCCTTTAGTGGGTAACACAAAGATCGTGCTATCACACCAATCAATCAATATGTATATTAGTGTTTTCACTGCATGTCCTTTTCACATGGTGCTCTTAAACTATAAATATTCTTTTTCAAAGTTTGTGAATAGTAGGGAAAGTTTTGGTTTTATCTTGTGATTCCTCAGGAATATTTTCAATCATGTCTTGCCAACATTTTTTTAATGAAACAGAAAATTAAAGTCCATGAACATATGACCGTGAAGAAACCTTATATTTTTATAGAAATTGTAAGGTGAGAAGTTTTTATTGCAAATTAAAAAAAGACCACATGTGTGCTACGGGAAATTTTACTGTGCTGAAATTCTCTTCTTTTTGTGTACAATTTTGATGTGTTGAATGATGTGGTACAAGTTTTTATGTTTGTGTGGAAGGAAGCGATGGTATTTGAAACAAGGATGTTTGCAAAATGATGTTCTTTTATGTCTTCAAATTTCAGAGTGGTTTGTTTTGTGCTCTAATTCCGGACGAACACATTGAATGAAAACAAAGCTGTTAAAAGCAAGTTTGCAAGCTTTACAAGAGCTCTGAAAAATTAATAAAGGAGATTTAGTTAAAACCAGTGAAATACAATAAAATATGAGAATATCTTGCCCCAAAACGAAAACTAAAAATCCAAGCTCCAGTGAAAATAAACAGAAATTTCACATAATATAATAATTTGTACATGCAATTCAATGAAAACACTTAAGGAATTTCAAATTTCAAATTGACTGAAATGGTACTGTCACTGTGAAGTAGTGCAGTCAACTTTCCTATTTGCTCCAACACACAAAATGACTAAAATGCTTAACTTTGTAGGATCTTTTCTTTTTGAGGACCTATAACAATGTGCTATCTACAATATATTTAGAGTACTGCCTCAAGGGAAAAGGCGCTCAGGAGAAAAACAGAATTTAATGATATTTTGGTGTATGATGAATGGGAGAGTTGACCATGAATACATCACAGTCTGTCTATTCACTAAATTGTCAATTGAGATTTGCATAGATGTAATGATCTCAATTTCAAACATTCATAACTTTATTATTCTTTGTCCGACTTTCTTTCAAACTTTTACCATCCTGTTTCCCTTCTTTTTCTGCTTTCAAACAAATCAGCTTTTTACAAAGCTTTAAAGTACAATTGCTAGAATTTTGCTTGTTATTTACATGTCTGTTCGCCCAAGTTTGTACTACCGTTAATGAATCTATACAGTATAGTGATCAGAGTAAGTTGTCTTTTTTGAGCCAGAAGGGTGTTAACTCATATACGTAAACACAGAGTTAACAACCTCCTGGCTCCAAACAGAGAAAGTGGTCTCTGGAAGGTTTTCCACTTTTTATTGCTAAGCCAGTCTACAGGATGATCTTATTATTTCCATCCATACATTAACAATTTAGAAGGCAATTTCAGTACATTACACATAGATAATTTTTAATAGTGAAAATACAACAAGAACATTAATATTGTTGAGATGATGATCATGATCATGATCATGATCATGATGATGGTGATGATGATGATGATGATGATGATGATGGTGATGGTGATGATGATGATGATGATGATGATTTTGATGATGGTGATGATAGCAAAATTGATGATAATGGTGATGATGTTACATGCAATACACACATTTACAATTTACATTGGAAGGCATTTTCTGTATATTACTCAGATAATTTTAAAAAAATGAAAATAAGACAAGAAAAATGATATTGCTGAGATGATGATGACGATGATGATGATAAGGGTGATGATGATCATAGTGTCGATGGTGATGAGGATGAAGGTGATCATGTTGTTGCTCATGCTGATGGTCATATCCGTAGTTACTTCCTTCAGTAGAAAAAAACAAAAACGGAAAGGAACTAGCGCTAGAAGAAAATGCCTTTTAACCAGATGTGTATGACGTAAGCGGACACCTACCCCCTGGACAACCACCCCCTGGATAACCACCCCTAGGATAATCACCCCCTAGGACAACAACCCCCAAGGACAAATGCCCCCTAGGGCTACAACCCTTTAGGGCAAGTACCCCCAGAAAACTACCCCCCAGACAACTACCCCTAAGGCAACCACCCTCTAGGACAACTACCGCCTGGACAACCACCCTCCAGGATGATTACCCCCAGCTAACTACCCCCTAGGGCAACCACCCGCTAGGAAAAGTACCCCCGGAAAAGTACCCCCAGACAACTACCCCCAGACAACTACCCCCAGACAACCACCCTCTAGGACAACTACCCCCTAGGACAATTCCCCCAGGAAAAATTACCCCCAATAAAATGATGATTACCCCGATGGGGGGGTAATCATCCTAGATGGTAATTGTCCCGGGGTAGTCGTCCTAGAGGGTGGTTGTCCTAGGGGGTAGTTTTCCTAGAGGGCGGTTATCTTAGGGGTGGTTGTCCAGGGGGTAGGTGTCCTAGAACCGTGTATGAATACAAAAACCTTTAACCACAGATGAAGGAAACCATGACATGTATATTTTTTTGAAATTTATACGTGTGTTTCACAAATCAATTAATCATGGTGAAGTTTAGATTCAGATTTTGGAAAACTCTCTCAAAGGAGATGAAAAATTATTCATATGAGGATGAATATGATGTTGATGAAGATGGTAACGTGAATGTTGATAAAGATGATAGTGATGATGTGGATCATGATAAATGGGAGAAGAGGGATGACGGTGAGAATTCCAGTTTAGACTTCAATGATGAAGATGAAGATGACTTGTCAGGGTCCGCGGAGCATATTTGAAAGTGGGGGGGGGGGGCTGATTTGATTTCACTTTAAATAATGAAAATTTCGCACCTTTTTTCGGAGATTTTATGAAATGTGTCTACTCAAAATGTGGGAGAGGGCTGCAGCGCCCAGCCCCCCCCCCCCTGATCCGTGGCCCATGCTTGTAAAGTGGCATGAGTTGCTATAATGGTATGAATGTCAATATGATTCTACGAAACACGTCCAACATAACGAATCGCTTTCTGGTAAGGGGCACATTCAACCGTGGCTGGACAGAGTACTGAATGTATATTCATATCTTTCGAAAATTCTATCGACAAACGCAACAGCCTAACTTCTGTTTGGTCCGAACACCCCCATGCCCCCAATCCGACATATTTGTCTTCCATAAAATATTGATACTAATTTATATAACCATTATTGCAAATGTGCGAAAGCAGAGAAGAAAATTTAAAACGCAGATTTGTGAAAGTTTTAATCAAATCAGAAAGATAATAATAAAGTTATAGATGTTCGGATACTAATGAAACTTTTTTTCACATTTGTCATTTTGTCAGTAGACTGTGACGTATTTGATTTTTTTATTATTATTTTTTTTTGGGGGGGGCGGGCGTGTAGGTGTGTAGTTTCTGTGAGCTCAAAGAGTTTATGTGGTGGAAGTCAGGCCCATGTGAACGATTTTTTTCACTGAGGTGCTGCAGCTGTGAGCAATTTTGTTTTTATTCAGTTGCTTATGTAGAAATTATGGCGAACGGGGCAAACAATGAAGTTGCGCCCCTACTCACTCCCTCCCTCAGCCTATCCACGTCATTTTTGTTGTTGTTGCTTTTTTAACCCCCAAAACGCAATTTCTTATGCACTTTACCCAGTAAAATTTGCAATTAATCACTGCAATCGGGGGTTTTCTATTCACTACCTTCGCAAAAGGGGGCAACATTGATGGAAACCATTAAGAAATAGTAAGGAATTTAGGAAGACAACCGAAAATTGAAATTTCTTTTAAATGTTGAACCTTTGCAAAAGCGATTTTCTACACTTAATCCTATACTGGGGCGCAATATTTAACAAGAGGATGATGAAATCCAGAGTGATTGCAATTTTCTTCATTTTCTCCTCATTTTCTTTCTCTGTTTTACGTTTTTAGCCCCCTTAAAGTGTCGTCCGGGGCACGTACGCCCCTGCCCCCGTAGATACTCCACTGATATCATTAGAATTGTTTTGCTAAGTCCTTGACAAAGCCAAAATTTTGACAGAGTGGGCAGGGGGTGGGGTGTGCAGATCATGAAATCAACTTGAAATCGCCATGATTTCTTTTAAAGAAAATCACCAATTTGAGTAAAAATCAAAGAAAAACATAAGAAAATTCGTTGTTGATTTTGTCGAAGCGACATAACAAAATCACCAAAAAATCGTTGTTTGAGACTTTGAGTTTTCTAATTTATTGGCTGAAAAACTCATGCAATTAAGAGTTTATTTATTTATTTTGCATAGGAACAAAGTTAAGGGCTATAAATCGATTTAAATCAAATAAATACGATCTATTTCTTTCAACCCTGCAATACACACAATTTGCATTATTGTAGTAGGACATAAGGAAGGAAATCCGTTGATAACGTGAGAAAATGTGTTGTTTGTGCGAGTGTGCTAAGAGCGAGAAGGGAACTGAAAATGTGAATATCATAAATTTGTTTCATACATGTTTTGTGTAAAAACATATGAGCAATGGTTATATATTAGGTGCATGTATGTTTGAATATTTTCTTTAGAGAAAATGGAAATTAATGATTTTGGGGGTCAAGGGCAGATGGGAGAGGAGCTCGCAAGATACGTCACGTAGTTGCCAGTTTGGATTTGATTGATTACAACTTCCAAAATTCATAATTCTCTTATTTCTTTTTGTATTTTGCTCAAACCTTCACTGATCTGTTTCTTTATTTTTTTCTGCTTTTATTAAAACCAACTTTTAATCAGGTTGGACTTTCACTGCATCGACCGGTATACAGTTTCGAGTTTGGGAAATGGATAAACGGTCTTCTATTCAATTATGTCATATTCAATTCTGTCATATGGTGAACCTTCGGAAATACTATCTTATATACTTATTATTTATTGGGGGACGCAATATTAAAAAAAAAAAGACAAAGAGATAAATAAAAATAGGGGAAAAAAGCAATGAGAGTACCATTTTTTCTTTTTTAACCTTCTTAAAATACTGTTTGTATAGCCAATAATGGAATGCGAAAATAAGAGATCATGGAGCCACAGAGCTTTTGAACCTAAGAAAAACTCCGTTCTAATGCAATTTACCCTATGGGTTTGGGGCGAATAATTAATAAAGCAAAAGTTTCTTCCGTTTCTCTCTTTTGCGTTTTTGCTTCCCTGCGGGCTGACTTTTTATGTAACGCCTGGGGCAAGTACCCCAATAGAAATCTGGGGTGCATCTTAAGCCTTCTACGGGGTGCTGCAGCACCACCATCATCCCCGGCTCCCAGGGGCCTGGTTGTAGTTAAAATATATTCTGGATGGCATGTTTAAGTTCCCCAATAAAAGAATCCAGCTTTACTATACCTAACAACAAAATATATTTTATTCATTTTGTGTATATTATTCAACACGAGCTATTTTTAAATACCCTCTAAAGTTGAATTCGACTAAAACCTTTTCCCCAAGTTTTCTCACCGTAGCCTATATCATGCATTAAAAAGCTAGTCTTTGCAAATGTAACTCAGACAATAAGACATGATGAATAAGTAAATTTTCGTATACCCCCCAAAAACCACAAAAAAAAAACCTGGCCTCTTGGCGTGAAATGAAAGGGCGAATAGAATATCCCCTGCTATGTTAGCCATGTCACAGATAATCCATCAATCGTTACCGCTTATCCTGCCAAGATTAAAATGGCAAAGCAGTTAATGAGAGGTTTTATTTCAATGTTGGTAGGGGATTCTTTAGCCAAGTATGTAAAGATTGTAAGCGTCATTGGATATGGGGCGTGGTACCCAGGTATAAACAAATCGCTCTCGCTAATGGGGTAGACGTAACGCTTATTATCCATCGATGGACACCGAATTGAAAGAACATCCTATATCATGGGGGATAGTTTGCGGTAATTTAAATTAAAACTTTGAACATCTATGCCCCCAATAATAATTATTCACCTGCTCCCCTATTTGTCGATTTTGAAAAAAGTAAAAATCTATCCCAGCTCCGGCTTGGCAATCGAGCAGTTGTCTAACTATACTGAAAACACTTTTTTTGTTTAAATCAGTTTTATCAGTTTATTAGTTTAGTAACTGACCAGCTTACAACTCGATTTCATATGTAGCAGACTGATCCAGCAGAAAAGAAAGGGCACTTTTATGCTCGGAAAATAACCAGGTTTCATATAGAAGTAGTAGAGACTTTTTCGTGAAACTAAGGAATTAAAATAAAGGTGATTTCCGTCACCTAACGTGTTGAACGTTAAAGTGAAAATTTATCTTTGCATTGCCAAATACCTCCGACACACTTATTTCCTAATATTCACAATTTTCTTGTACATGTTCATCTTGTACAGCCCATTCATTGCTCATTGTTGCTTTTGGTTCAGCTGTATGTAATTACGTATGATATAGTCTTCTTGTAAAATTGATTTAGGGTTAGGGTTAGGGTTGGGGCCAGGGTTGTTGGACAAATGGGCTGTAACCTGTGGCGTAATGAGCCCGAAATTCTGAGGGGGTTGAACATAGGCATACGGGCCAAATTACTGAATACTTGCCAGCGAGCGAAGCGAGCGAACCAAAAAGTTTCCACCCTTTTAAAATGAAAATCTATTTGTTTGTCATATATCCAGTAGGTATTTTTTCTTTGCTCTTTTTTTTTGGCGTGGAACTTTAGGGGGTGCAGCCCCAAGCCCCCTCCCCCACCCGTACGCCAGTGGCTGTAACCATTAAGATAATGATATTGATTTAATTAACTTTGTTCCTTTTCAAGATGTTCATCAACTAGTTTTACATTTGACATTACGTACAGAGTCTGTTTCAACCACTCCCTTTACGCAACCGCACCCGCCCGTCACAATTTTCCTCTCCTATTTTTTTGAGGGGTGGGGATGCTGGCTTTCATACTACGTCCCTGTTGATTTCTTTATAAAGAAGTTGAATTATCGCACGGCAGGGAATAAGATCGATGCCTGGCCCGATGACTGAATGTTCAACTTATCTTTATATAACCCGGTAGGGGTCTTCTTCTTTCATGATCGTGAAATTCGTCTTTGTTTTTATCGGGCAGTGATTTACCAGTTTGGAAACCGAAAGGCAAATAATCTCTACGAAGCCACGGGGCACATCATTTGGTCAAATTCCGGGACGTCTTTAGGTCTTTTGTAAGCATTTCCCCCTACTTTTGTCATAAATGAATTCCAGTCTATAATAATTTACTTTGACGAATTTTAGGCAATTAAATATTCGGAAACATATATATGTTTTTCTTTTTGGCAAATGTCGCATTTAATACATGTATTTGGTCAGCTACTCCACCAAGTTAGTCAGAAAGACCTCCTTTAGCCCCTTTTTATGGGGCTTCGCTGGCACAAGTAACATGAAACACCCATCAATAGTTTTTGTCGTTTAGTTTGAAAATTGTCGAGCGTTGTTGGCAAATCCCCCAAATTTTGTTATTGCTGGAAAATGTTAAAATTTGTTAACCTTTGTTATTTACCCTGGTCTGGACCGACGCCCCTTTAATATTCAAACTGTTCGAGCGACGCCCTTGTGAATCGTCGCCCTGCAGTTTAGGATGAATCATCTCGCAAGTAAATTTGCTAACGCAGGGAATGTTACGATGAATCGTAAAAACAAATGTTATCTTTGCTTTAAGTAAGATGAGGATTGTTCCAATATTCTGTTTGAACCCTGTATTAGGAATGTAGATGAAAGTAGATGAAATCAAGCTTTAATAGAAAACAGTTGAGTTTAGGACCTATATCAATACATGGCATAAATTAACATGGATATATTGGTCGAATGAACAAATGAAGTTTGATTGAATTGCATTATTCTTTACAATTATAATTATACAAAAAAAATGGCTCATATAAATTTTTGAGCATAATGTCTTTTTACTATCGTGGGTCTAATTATGGGAGGGGAGGGGGGGGGGGCCGGAATTTTGGGAACCTTATATTGAAGGAGCCATTTGCCATCCAAGCTCGAGAAAGAATATTTTGCATTTCGCAGCCTGCAAACTTTACAGTCTAGCGACACTCGTGCTATAGAATAATAATTATTTTACAGCACTTTTGATCACATGTGTCTAATCCAAGTATGATGTTGACATCTTTCTTTTTTTTGTAAATATTTTTTAAACATATGTATTGACAATTTTCTTTGGGAAGGGGAAGGGGGTACGAACCCATTTTCCAGGGAGAGACATCCCCTAAGTCGCAGACCTTGCAGACTGGAAATTCACAAACACAAAATAAAAATTCGCTTCATGTACACACAGTTTACAGATCTTCTACAATATCTTTAAATTAAACTAATTCATAAAAGTTAGAGTAGCAACAGAACGAAAAGATTTTCCATTCTGGAATTGCAAAACTGTGCAAATATGACGCACGATGGAGCCTTTATTTTTTTAAAATTTACTCTTTACATCCCCAATCAATTTTTTGTGACTTCGTGAACGGAATGTGAACTTAAAAAGTGGTGGTTCGTTTGCGAAGGGGTTGAGTTATCTTATTCTAATGTTCTTTCATACTAATTCCCTCTCCCTCTCTCCTTCCTTCCCTCCCTCCCTCCCCTTCCCTCTCTCTGTGTCATTTGATGGGGCAGGCATGGGGGGGGGGGGTGGTCAAGTGCCCCATGCATGGCCACAGGCGCTCTGCCACTGTCTAGGCTTAATCATATTTGCGGGAACATGATTTTGGTTTGAAGAAGAATAATAATCAAACACCGATATTCAAAGTTCGCATGCCCAGTTGTCTTAATTTGTTCATAAAGAAAACCACGGGATGCAGATTAACTCTGACTGCGATTTATTCTCCATGGTTGAGTTTTCTTTCATATATAATTTTGATCGCATTGGTGGATCATAACTTGTTTTATACTGAAGAGCAGGTGGATGTGTACGTGTGTGTATGTGCGCGTGCGTGTGAGTGTGTGTGTTTGTGTGTGTATGTGGGGGGGGGGGATTGTCCTCTTCGATTAAAAAATGTATCATTCTTTTTAACTAGGTATCCAAGACTTGCTGGTTGGGGAGGGGTTGCTTGATCCCCCCCACACACAAAAAGGAAGGGGAAAAAAGAGAAAAATAATAAGAAAAACAGTGGACAGTCTAACAAACAAACAAAAAAGAGAAGAAAAGAAAAAAAAGGGGGACAAATCTCGAAACAAACTATGTATAATGTGATGGCAGAGGGGTTTGGAGGTTGTAAAAAATTGTTGTAACTTTTGTTGTATCTTGCGGAAATAATACAGTGCTAATATTTCTGTAAGTTGGTGTTCGGAAAATTGTTTTAGTGGGATATTATCTATCTAGGGACCACCTTTATATCATTTTTGAAACGCCCATTTACCGACTCTTTAAAAATCAAAAAAAGATTTTAAATAGGTAGGTTAACCAATAGGAGCACTCCTTACTCCTTTGCGCGTATATCAATTTCGGGCGTACTTATTAAATTACACATTTTGTAATGCTCCATGCACTATTTTCGACTGCAAATAATAAACAAATTGGCTCACCCTCTTCTCAAACCAGGTCACATATTCATGTAAAATCATCGAATCCCACCTGTAATTTCTTTGAAACGTCTCCTTTATGAGATCTTGAATCACACACAGTCTTCATCAAGCTAATCAAGAATATACTGTATGATACTGAGCTGGAAAAACGACATCATGAGATACAACAGCTAGAGACTGCTGTAAGTTTTGTTGTAATTACCATGGAACATAAGATACAACAAAAGTTACAACAAAAGATACAACAATTTTCAGAATACCAATTTTGTTATAATGGTGAAGATACAGCAATATTAAGTAAGAGATTTAACAGTTTTTAGAATACCGCCCCTGGGCAATACAACCTTACGCTTTGTTGCCCCAAGTTATTATTTACCGTATGTGAAATTTATTTATTTAAAACTTATTGATTTTAAATTTATTGAAAAATTACGATAATAGCCTCCGTACTCCTTGCAGTCATATCAACATCTCATCCAAAGTCTGGGAAATTGCATAATGACGGTAAAAAGGGAACATTGCGACCTATGATAGCGCCTCATGACGTTTTCGACTTTCAAAAGACGCAAAGCGTCCGCAATTGCCGAATTGCTATCGATATCGTAATAACTGCGTGTGTGTGTGTGGGGCGTATGGCAAGCTTTTTTAACATTTAATCCTATTTCATGATATCAAGAAATCAATTCTTGATATCATGAATTAATTCTTGATATCAAGAATTCGATGTCTTGATATCAACAATTCAATTCTTGATATCAAGAATTCGATTTCTTGATATCAAGAATTTGATTTCTTGATATCAAGACTTGCCATGGTTAAGAACACAAAATGATTTCTTGATATCAAGAAATGAATTCTTGGTATCAAGAATTCGATTTCTTGATATCAAGAATTCGATTAATTGATATCAAGAAATGAATTCTTGATATGAAGAAATCATTTCTTGATATCAAGAAATGAATTCTTGATATGAATAAATGAATTCTTGATATCAAGAAATCGAATTCTTGATATCAAGAATTCATTTCTTGATATCAAGAAATCATTTCTTGATATCAAGAATTCATTTCTTGATATCAAGAAATCATTTCTTGATATCAAGAAATCATTTTGTGTTCTTAACCAATGGCAATTCTTGATATCAAGAATTGAATTCTTGATATCATGAAATAGGATTAAATGTTAAAAGGGCTTGCCATAGGGGCGTTTGTGTGTATGATACGTGTTATCTGTGAAGAAATGTTGCCTAGCATCAAAATTTCAATTTGTCTGGCTGGAAGTTGGCACGCAGAACCGGTTAAAGTTAGACCATGCGGTAATAAACTAAAATACGAAACTATTGTAATGCCATAAGTAATTCATTAATCATTAATGTTCAATGTTCAATGAGCTATATTTTTCTGTATATATAAATAATTATAAAATGATAATGATATGTCATTATGTGTGACTTACGTTCGCCATTGGCTGCAGCTGATGCCGGCAGGAGCTCGGCGGCTGATGAGGCCTGAGCCCATGGCAACATCCCCTGCAAGGCCGACGCGCGTTGCGTTGGCGTTTGATGGAGGTAGCGTTTGCCGTTGGATTTTATGGAAAATAGGCACCAAGGACTAAGGAGCACTACTACATTCCATGAATGTCCAACATTGATCGTTTGAATGTAACATTAGACTTAATTAAGTTAGAAGTTAGATTCTAAATAAGTCAAACTACATTGATTATCATAAACATAACCTACATTATATTCCACATACTAAGAATCTTGCTGTTAGTGCATTAGATTGGTCAAAAGGTTATCACGTGATAAAACGTAGTTTTCCCCATATCAATCGACCCAAGAAGAAAAGTTTGTGACCTCGACGGAATAGTACTTATATGTTTCGCTGATCTCTTCAGTCCATTACAGAGTCACAATGCGTTATCAATATTTGGGTACGCGCGAAATGAAAGTGTGTGACCACTACGAATAGTCAATTGAAAAGTGCGTGACCTTTACGAATAGCTCCATAGGCGTACTAAAATAAGCACGCATTGCCCAATCGCGCGCTTAAAATGATAAAACAATTGTGCGCACCCAGGTTGGGGTACGGTTTATGGGGGTTAATGGTTTATTCGGGCCTAAATCATATAAACGTCTTTTTCGAGAAGTAGAGAATAATTGTCTTTCTCGTACCAATTAAATTTTCAGATGCGGAATATAAAACAAATAATCACCTTTTGATTTCAGGCGATGAGACGTACTATCACTTCCTTGGCGATCTGAATGTATACGCTATCTTTCCTCAGCTTCGCTTCCGAAAGATAGCTACATCCAAATCGCCTCGGAAGTGATAGTTTGTCCCATCACCTTCACCAATGGTAATTATCTGCTTAATAACCTACAAGGCTACATGTGAACCCAGCCCTGGACACATAGACTTTCATTGCGACACCCCTCAATGTCACCAAAAACAATGTACAACATTAATTTAAAATGTATGTTAAACTTCCAATTTTACGTTATACTCACATGAAATCGATAGCTTGGATGGATTTGTTTGAAGTTCAATCCCGAGCAAGCCATTATGATTACATTAGGCAATGTCCACAGGGTATAAAATTTCAACTTTTGACTGCCAAAACCTGTCCATCGCGGTACCGCCTCGTGACAGCGCTGTGTATATTATGTTTCACTCAGAATGACGAGATTTGAGACGTATTGTATGTTGAGAGTGTCATGTTATTGCTTTTCACGATCTGCCTTCTGTGGTATCGATACTTGTGATCGGGATATATATCGGTAAATCATAATAGTCCCATAACATCTCCCTTCCTTATAAAAAACAAAAGAATAGTATTTTTTTCTTTTTTTTTCTTTTAGTTTTTTAATTTTGTTTGAGGCTTTCTATCATATTTCTCTCTTCCTTTCCCCTTTTGAAAGTCCAAAACACCAATTTTTTGAATTCCTGTATCCCAATCACATTACATTCTGTGATACCAAACATATTGAATAAAACGATGAGCATGTGAAAAAAAATGAACATAAGAGTCTTTTGTTCCTTTGTTGAGTCACTGAGTTCAATGTTCACAAGAGAATCATGAGTTGAACGTTCAATGTGCGCAAATTTGTCCTTCAAAATCCTTTCAAGTGTTTAAGTCCTTCACAAACGGATCTTCTATCGCGAAGAATAAATTGTGTCGCCAAATCAAAACACAGTCCATGGTAGCTTCCTGTCTCTCGAACGCAAATTATTATCATAAAACGCTGAACTATCAAACAGTATAACTGTCCTATATGCCAGACTTTGGCATCAAACTATCAAAATGAAAACGCGAGGGAAAATATCTTGGTTCCCATTAAAAGCCTATATACACTTCTTGTTTTGTGTTTAACAAGTCTATCAATTTGGTTTGTCCTACTTGCTAACAAACTGGTCATACTTAGCCGGCATCTGGATGCTTTTCCTGGTTCTAGTAGATCTGGTCGGCCAGTTGGACTGTTGCGTTGTTATGCGACCAGGGCTCATCGGCTTACTTCCTGGAGAGCTGCTTGCGGATATTTCTCCACGCGATTCAACGGGTCTTGCAGCTGCCTCGGCGTATGATGATTGCTGCCGCGTCTTTTCACCCAGTGGCTGAGATGTAGAAGCGTCTTCAGAGCTGTTTTGCACTGGTGGGCTCGCTGTCTCAGTGGTCTGTGGTTCTGGTACGAGCGGTTCTTCAGTTGATCTCAAGAACCTCCGATTCCTTCTTAACATCTGACCAGTTTCTGTATGGACCAAGTATGACCTTGGACCATGACCTTCTCCTTGCAGACTCCTCGGCCCCACTCCATACCATGACGCTTAGGTTGGATGCGGACCTGTTGCCCAATCTGTAGCTCGGGAAGTGGAGCTGCTGATTGGTCATAGTATTTCTTGGCCAGCTGCTTCTTGTGACTGATGTGTTGTGGTACTCCGCCTACTACGTGTGGTTTGAGGAGTGCTTCAGGGGTAGGCAGTAGAGTATTGGTTCTTCGTGCCATCATTTTCTGTGCTGGGCTGGCACCATTGTCATCTGGCGTATTTCTCCAATCCAGTATTGCTAACTGGACATCCTCTTCTTGCTTTGCAGCTTTCTTCAGGAGTGTCTTAGCTATCTTCACTCCAGATTCAGCTTTACCATTACTTTGTGCGTGCAATGGTGAAGATATGATATGCTCAACTTCCCAGTCTGCAACAAACTGAGCATATTCTCTGGCCACAAATTGGGGCCCATTGTCAGTAATCACCTTGTCTGGACGTCCATACCTGGCAAAGTGGCCTTTGGTGCATGCCACAATCGCTGCTGACCTTGTGTCGCATGTCACTTTGTCTATTTCCCAGAAGTCACTGTAGTGGTCGACAGTAATGAGGTAGTTCTCGTTCTGGAATGTGAAGAGGTCCTGCGACACAATACTCCAAGGTCGGTCTGGAATCTCATGCGATATCATCGGTTCTTTCTTTTGCTTTGCCTGAAAAGCATTGCAGGTGCTGCATTGTGTCACCTTCTCTCTCACCTCCGACTGCATGCCCGGCCAGAATAGGACATCTCGAGCTCGTCGAACACAGGCATCAACCCCTAGGTGGCTGCTGTGCACCCTGTTCAGCATCAGGGCTCTCATGGCGGTCGGTATGATAACTTTCATGCCCTTGTACAGAACACCATCCCGGAACTGGTAATAGCCTCTCACCACCACGGGCACCTCATCTCTCTGTTCAGGCCATCCATTCATCACAATGGATGTCAAGGTTTGTAGAGCTGGGTCTCTCAACGTCTCTTTCTGTATCTGTAGAGATGTGGCATCGCGTATCCTGACATAATCTGTCTGGTTGATCTGCTCGATCTCATCATAGATCCTGTCGGGGCTCCCTGTGTCAGGCAGGTAAGCTCTGCTCAACCAGTCTGCAATCAACATATCCTTCCCTGGACAGTATGTCAGATCGATGTCATACTTCTGCATTCTCAAGAGCATTCTCTGGAGGCGCTTGGGGGCACTGTGCAAAGCCTTGCTGAATATTGGCACCAAGGGTTTGTGGTCTGTCATAATGGTCACCTTCCTTCCCTGGATGAACTGATCAAACTTCTCTGCAGAGTACACAATGGCTAGGCACTCTTTTTCTATTTGAGCATAGTTCTGCTCAGTTTTCGTCAGGGCCCTTGATGCGAAGGAGACAGGCTGTCCATTCTGGAGCAATGCCGCTCCAAGCCCCTTCTCCGATGCATCGCACTGGATTGTCACCTCGTCCTTGAGATTGTAGTATTTCAAGACTGGAGCTTCTGTCAGAAGCCTTCTTAGCTCATTGAGGGTTTCCTCGTGGTCATCTCTCCATTCGAAGTGGATACCTTTGTCTGTCAGCCTTCTCAAAGGTTCAGCTACGTCTGCTAGTCTAGGCAGGAATCTGGACAGGTATGTTACACTTCCAAGTAGCCGTTGAACTCCCTTCTTGTCCGTAGGAGCTGGCATCTCCACTACAGCCTTCACCTTCTCAGGATCTGGTTTGAGAACATTACTCGTCAGTAGATGTCCCATGTATGGCACTTCACTCAGGCGTAGTCTCAGCTTCTTCTTGTTCAAAGTCAGCCCGACTTCTCTCGCCCTTGCCAAGAACTTCCGGAGATTCTTGTCGTGGTCTGCCAGGGCTTCTTTATGTGTAGCACCACTGCCGTATACTAAGAAGTCATCTGCCACAACATCAACACCACTCAAGCCTTCTATGACTTCATGTTGCCGTCTTTGAAACTCTTCAGGTGCAGTGCATATGCCAAAGGGCATACGAGTCCACCTATAACGACCGAATGGTGTTGCGAATGTTGTTAAGAAACTGCTTCTCTCTGTCAGCTTCACCTGCCAGAATCCGTCCTTCGCGTCTAGAACAGAGAACACCTTAGCTTCTGTTAGCTTTGGCAGGATATCATCCATCGTAGGCATGAGGTAGTGAGGTCTCTTTAGGGCTCTGTTCAGATCTCGTGGGTCAATACAGATTCTCAGCTTGCCCGGTTTCTTGACCAAGACTGTGTTACTGACCCAGTCTGTAGGTACAGACACCTTTTTCAATATGCCTCTTTGCTCTAACTCATCGAGCTTCAGCTTCAGTTCTCCTTTCAGAGGCACTGCCACCTTCCTGGCTAAGTTCTTTACTGAAGGGATGGATGAGTCGATCTCCATATCATAGTCACCTGGCAGGCATCCTAGACCATCAAAGACATCTGCGTAGTCATCGATGATTGCATGGTCTTCCATGAAGTTGGCTTCATCGGCACTATTGACTGTGATCAATCCCATATCGATGGATGTCTTGCTAGACAAGAGGGGCATGTGCTGCACACCAACAATCTTAAACGTAACACTATGTTGCTTGCTGCCATACCTGCAAGTGTACGTTTTCTCTCCTAGTACTGGAATGATGCTATGATTCAACAGTTTGATTCTGGACCTGCTCGGGGCGATGCAAGGTTGTCCTGTATTCTCCAGTTCACACACCTCCCTGTATGACAACACGTTGCAAGTTGAACCAGTATCTATCAGGCATTCAATTTGTCCTAGCTGCTGACCCTCTGTCACCACATCTAATGGTAGCGTCAGCTTCTTTCCACCATCATGGATATTCAAGGACCCTACCTCCTCTAGGGCTAATGCGTCTTCATCATCACTGCTCTCTAGTTGATGAACATATGAGGGCTTACCTCTCTGCGTTTTGGCATTGCAGACATTCTGGAAGTGGTTTGACTTGCCACACTTGCGACATGTTTTTCCATAAGCTGGACAGCTGTCCCGGCCTCTTGCATGGCTGCCACCACAGAATTTACAACTGTCTACCTCATCTTTCTGTGTTGAGGCATTCTTTCCAGATTTCTTTCTATCCTTGTATTTATTCCTGGTCTGCTTTTGCCTTCCACCAGTTTGTCCCTTCTTATGCTGGCTCTGCGTGAAGTGAACAGTTTCCTCACCTTTAACAATCCTTAGTTGCAGTTGAGATGACTCACTCACTTCAAGAGAAGATATGGCCTTCTTCAAGGTACAAACTGTATCCTGCTCTCTGAAGAGTCAAGCTTGGGCTTGCTTGTCCTTACACCCAAGAACCAGTCTGTCTCGTATCATCTCCTCTTCAAGTGCACCAAACTTGCACGCTCTGCTGAGTTGTCTCAGGCGCATCACATACTGATCCACACTCTCATTCTGTTGCTGACTTGCACTATGAAACACGTACCTGTCATACAGCACGTTTCTGGCTGGAGCAAAATGTTCTGCCAATTTCTCAATGATTTTCTGTGGCTTCTTTCTGTCCTCATCACTAAGTGGCAAAGTTGCCAATCTATCCTTGCAATCTTGACCCATTACTGATCTAAGGGTTGCCACTTGTACAATCTCTTGTTTCTTATCAAGCTCTGTAGCTATACGGTAGTCATTCCAAGACTCCTCAAAGGCTTTCCAATTTGCTTCCAAATTGCCCTTACAGCACATCGGCTGCGGTACCGGGATGCCGATTTGACACGACGCCATTTTCAATAGCTGGGACTGTATAATCAACGTACTGTACTCACAATTTCGAGGCACATTTTCAGCATTGCAAAATGATTTTCCTCCTTCCAGGTAGCAATTAAACTGTCAGCACAAGTCTCTTTCACGGGTTTTTCCCCATGAATCCCTCTCCTGACACCATGTTTCACTCAGAATGACGAGATTTGAGACGTATTGTATGTTGAGAGTGTCATGTTATTGCTTTTCACGATCTGCCTTCTGTGGTATCGATACTTGTGATCGGGATATATATCGGTAAATCATAATAGTCCCATAACATATTATGCACGGGTGTGACCTTTCAAAAAGCGTAATGCGATTACATTTTGCCATTTGACTGTAGGCAGATGACGCAATAAATCATCGTTTTTGGTAAGGTGTAAGTTGGTTAACTAAATTTAACTTAATGAATGCAATCAATCAACAGTTGAAGTTTTATTTAGTTTAATTTTTAGATGAAAAATATATGAAATATATATATTTCAGCGAAAAGCATGTAGTCGCACTTGGCAACACTAGAGATTGGGCAGGTCGTACAGAAAGCGACAGCAGTGTGTATAGTTACATGTGAACCTAGCCTCACACCGAACGCAGGCTTGATGTTTTATAAAATATGACATTGAACAACAATCAAGCCACACGGGAAAAAGCAGTCTCCTGTATGGAGAGACAAGTAAACAAAAAATATTAGTAGGAAAGATTCATCCATTTCTGCGTACGGTGAACCTTTGCTAAACTCTTCCTCTTTTTGACCACTTCAACAATCGTATCATGAGAAACATAAAAAAATAACAATTTATGGCGACATCGATGTGGATTTACTTATTTTTATGTGTTAGCATTACAAAGAGGGTGAGATTGGCACGGAATGTGCACTGTAGATGAACGGAGTAGACTACAAGGCAGTGCAACACTGAGCTGTTCCGACACAGCATGCTAAATTTAAATGTGTTAAAATCTTGGATCATCGCACGCATGGATGGTAGTACATATGCAAATTATGCATTTGATTTGATTTAAACATTCTTTTGGGTCAGTGTGTATGTAGAGGAAAGGAAAAAGAGGGAGAGAGAGAGAGAGAGAGAGAAAAAAGAAGAAAAGGAGGAGGAGTAGAGAGAGAGAGATAAGAAGAGAAGGAGGAGGAGTAGAGAGAGAGAGAAGGTGGAGAAAGATTGGTCTTTGATACGGGTATATGTAAATGCTAAAATGAAATACAAAACCAAGTAATTTAAGCATTCAAATAACCGCAAACTGAAAACAAATGCAGAGACACATGTCTCTAAGGGGCATTTTAATCAAATCAACAATTAAAAAAAAAAATGTGCCAACCCTGTATAAATCTGAAGTGAAGTTGAATCGTTGAAAAAATTATGACCAACAAATGTCAAAAAGACATATTTACAAGTCAATATTGATGCCCATGTAAAGTTTTGTTCAACCAAATTATGTGTCTTTATTAAAGCACGAAGCTATGCATTTGCAATAAATGAGAGCAAATCTTGATTTCGTGGCTGACTGAAGTGAACTTTAAAAAAGTTATTAGAAGGCCCATATGACACTGACATTGTTGATGTAGTGGACTATCAGTCTAGTGAACCCTAAAAAAATTGTCAGAAGGCCTGCGAGGGCTGTTGGTCTAGTGGCCTGTTGGTCTCTTGGGCTTTAGCAGGTCCACCTGTGCCAAACCTAGTCGTACGCCCTCTTTTATAGAGAAATGCATACACATGCAGATTTCTATTATTTGTTGTTACATTTTTCAAGGGAAAATGATCAGTGTATTTACATGTACTTTACCTTTACCTGAGACTATAATTTTATGAAATGTTAACATTTCTGTGTGTATCTTGTCCTTATTTTTTTATCCCTCATATCTATAGGCTTTTTACACTTGATTTATTTAACCCTATACTATCCGTATTAGCTGCAAATCAGTCATTATATCTATATTTCTTCCTTTTTCTTCCTTTTTCTTCCTTTTTCTTCCTTTCAATAAAATATATCATTAAATCTTCAACAAATATACTAACAAGGAAAATTCTCTAGATCTTTCAATGGATGAAGTATAAAGATTATCAGTAGGGATAAATGCATGATATTGGGGAACCTCTTGAAGCTTGCTCGATATATCCAGCTTTTAAAGCAAATTGATCAAAATACTTAATTCAGTGCTTGATAGTCACATCTCCCGAGATGCAGTGAAGTATGTATCTTCTGTTCATTTTGTTTGTCTCCCTAAATGAAATAATTGTAAGCCTACATAATTTGATGACATGTCGAGACTATTGTTTACCTAGATCAATATTTCCACCATTATGTTGTCAGTTTGTCATGCTCTCTCTTTCTGTAACTTTACTTCATATCTGTTTTCTCTCACTCTCATCATCTTGTAGCTCTCTCCCAGAGCTCTTGCTTTCTCCCCCCTCTATCACCCTACCTGTATCCCCTCTGACTCCTCATTTCATCAATCTCTCCACCTATATGTCTTTTACATAATACATAATCTCTCTGCTCCTCCTGTGGTTATACCAAATTTGAAGTCAGAAATGTTACTTGAAAAGATGTTTATTGGGGATGCTGCCTTCATGAGTTCTTCAGCTTGTGGAAATGAATGGATATCTCTGCAGCTGTTTGGTACAAAAGGGTGTGCCCTTATGTTTTGTAGAAATTTGATATCTTCCTATTTTTCTAATTCAATTTCTTCCTATTTTTCTAATTCAATTTCATTTGATTTTCTCCTGTTCAGCTTTGTCTTTCATTTTATTATCTTTTTCTGTTTTCTTTTTTGTTAATCCCCTTTTATTCTTTCTTAAAATCATGTATACACTTTATAAATTCTTTTTTTTTCCTTCTTCTGTTTATCCTTTTATCATTCTGCTTCTTTGCTTTTATCTCTGTTTTCTACTTTGTTTCATTTTCTGCCTTTTCTCCATTTAATTATCGATTTCATTTTTATTGTTGTACCTCTTCTTTCCTACATGTTTTGTTTCATTCGTCTTTTCAGTCTTCTTATCCATGTGTTTATTCTTTTTTTATATTTGACTTTTATTTATTTTCTGACATTATGATCACTTCCCTTTGAAATAAGTGTGTAACTGTGTATACAGTTCTGCCCAACCGTTTTGCTCAACAGTAAAATACAACAAAAATGGAATGTAAAAAAAGAATGACTATATATGGGATTTCAAATGAGTGATGATAAAGATTAAGAAACAAATTAGTGTATAGGAAGTTAGGAGAATTGGATGAAGGGGAAAAAAGATACTTTAGATTATCTCTAAATGCAGGTGAGAGGAAGAAGAAAGAAGAGTATACCAAAATTTATCTTTCAAGCCACTATAGTTATTGTAAAGTTATAGATGTTTCGATCAGTATTCTCTGACCATCTTCAGGAGAATAAAAAAACAGTTTCTTAAATTTTATATTAACATTGTGATGTAATTACATTTCTTGATCTTTCTCATGTCTGGGTCTATGCCGTAGAATATTCCATCTTTTGACAATAAACTTGTTTTCATGGTTGCCATTATGAACTTGAAATATTGATGCAAAGCACATGCTTCGTTGCAACTCCAGATTGCAAGTGTGCAGTTTCTGAAGATTACTTTGCTTGCAGTGCAAATTGATTTCATGGATTTCATTTAGATAAGTTATCTCGAGCAAGGCTTTCATGTCCATCACACATTTTTGACCCTGATGGAGTATATGGCTGGGAAGTTCTATGAGGTTCTGTTGAAGGCATTAAGATGCTTGATGATGCAAGCAATAATTCTTTATAGTGAAAACACTTATGTGCGCATGCCTGTAGACCAATGCAGGGGTATCCAAATTGTCCAGGCATCATTAAAATTAACATAATGAGTATGATTTGACCATGAAGCTACATTTGACTCAACACATTGGAACAAAGAAATGGAATAGAGAGTGATTAGCTCAAGAAAATTCAAATGAAGCTCTGAAAATATAAAAAGAAAAGGATTTGATAACTGCCATTGTCTCATTTTGTAATTTATGTAAAAAAATTCACATGAGCTCCCAAAAGAAAGGAGGGCCTAATTTTTACTCCAGCTCTACCCTTATAGTTTGGTCTACTGGCATTATTGATTTGTGCTGTGACTTTTAAACTTCCTCTGTAACATATAAGGGTTCGACTTCAAGGTTTGATTAGACTGCATTAACTTTATTGCAACAGCTTGGTAACATTCACATCACATCCTTTATATAATATACACTACCTTTGATATAAAAGGCCAATGTTTCAATGTCATCTATTGCAATTATCTGCATTATGTACCAGTTTTATGCAAGACCCAATTTTTCCGCACAGACTGCAACTATTTGTGCGCAGGATGGCTCTTTCAATGATATTCAAGGTAGGAAGGGGGAGTGGCTGGTTTATGACAGGCTGGTACTGTGGTTGTCCATCCAATAGACCGCTTCCCTTTTATTGTGAGGTTTCTTCCCCAAACAGCTGCTGAAGTGAGGTTAAATATTGCCTATTTTTGTCACAGATGTTTATGTCAAAAGTTTTCCCAAAAGAGATAGCAAAATTCTGCTGTGCAGTGCACTATGTCTTTTCCTGGTCCTTATCAGGACGTTATTTGTCAGAATTTCCGACCTAGAGTTCGAAGATTCAGTGAAATTGCTTACATTGCAAAGGCTTCAATCTCATGCTAATGTGGGATTCCAAAAAGTGTATATGAGTTGGATAATGAACCTCCCATGGATGTGCATGAATAACCACAACGGAAAAATGAAAATAGGATTGATGCCCCATTAAAAAGTACAATGCTGTTCTGTAGTCTTTCCTGATGTAGATTATCTTTTATCAGGTTTTTCTAATAATGTAAATTTAATTGATTTTTAAGTTCTACATAATTCATACATCTACACAGTTCATACATGTAGATATACAAGAAATCAATAATACTTAATATTTTGTTTTCATGTAACAGTTCTTTAAACTATGATGAACTCATTCTAATAAAATTCCAAAATATCACATTTTGACCTTATTTAACAATTATGCTATATCAGAGGGAACATAGTTTGTAATTAGAAACATATTCATTAATTACATGTACCTATTTTTACTCCATACTTTTCACTTATTGTGGCATAGTCTTTGTGCTGTCAAGAGGACAATTTTTATAGAGTGGTGTTCATTTCCTTTTCATACGTTATTTGTCACCAATTGTTATTTTCAAGGAAGTGGAATTTCCTGATGGTAGAGGTTGTTCTGTGCCATTGTGTCTGTGTGAGAATATTCGTTTCAGACAGCTTCACTATCTTTCATCCAGTGAAATATATAATTTTTTGGCTAAATATATGACATTTAAATTATTCCATTTTAATCAATTAGATTTAGGTGATTTGTATTGTATTGTAAATAAGAGATATCTCCATGACAGTAAATGCCCTGTGTGTGTCAAAATACTTATCATTGTGGGTAATTTTGTTGTACTTACAGACCTAAGAGGTGGTAGATAGGAGGAAATTGGATGGGTGTAGAGAGTTCAAGACCTGGGCTCTCTTCCCCAATACTTTGAGAGGCTGGGAGACAAATCATATGCGGCAAAGGTTAATACAGTTAGCCACGGGTTATCTGCACTGCTAGGAGAGCAGAGCCTGACTGGTAGTGGTAGGAAGTGTGCCCTACTCTCAGTGCACATGCTGCTGTCTGCTTCCCATGCAGAGCTGGGTTGGGGCGGTCCCTGCTGAGGGAAGGCATCCTATTGGCTGGCAGGGTGACCGCCAGTGTCATCCATCCCATAATAGGGGGATAAAACCCTCCCAGTGATAACGGTGTAGAGCCAGGAGCAAGCTCGCTGAGAAAAGTTTATCAGCACCACTCTTCAAACTAACTGTAGTCCTGATTGCTCGCTCACTGGTCCGCCACAAAGATTGTACACCATGTATAGCTTTGTGGACCAGATTCGCCAGCATAGGCAGACACTGTTATTAATATTTGCAGCAATAACGGCTTTTGCAGTAGTATGTCAGGGACAAGGTAGGACAATTATTTTCTAAATTTATTACTAATTCAACCATATAAACATGCTTTACTTTAAGACTGATATGTACTATATTCATGATATTTCAATTTTATCTTGGCAGTTCTCATGCATGATGGTATTGAGTAGGGTTAGGTTCTTTCGGAGTGTGCACTTTAATAATGAAATTATGAGCTGAAGCTTGCTTGTGTGTCCATGCTCTCTCATATTTAAGAAGTGTAAATATATAAGCTTTAGCCATACAAATATGTATTATGTAAAATCACCTTAATAGTGATATGTAAAGTTATTGTAACCATGGTAACACAGCAGTATAATCTCAATGGTGGACTGCCTTATTTCAATGTTACTTACTACGATGATGATGATGGTCATGATGGTGGTATTGATAATGATATTTATCTCATAACAAATATATAATGTCAATTAATAACTTCATTCTAAAAATCATATAATACTTACAAAAATTAACTTCTCACTAGAAGTGCACATGACCAGTGATGACCTGCAAAATTAGCCTCAATGTTACTTACATACAACCAATGACAACCAACCAGTTATCTGAATGTGTAGAATAGTCCATACTTCATATAGTAGTAGTCTCTCATGTCTTTTGGTTCAAAATAAGTGACCGAAAGTGTATGCATAAACCCATAATAGGATAAGCTTTGATAAACTTATTATGGCCGTGTTATGTTTAGGAAAATATTGACATATTGTTCTGGTAATTAATCGTACAAATGAATCAACTTTGTTTCTGGGTATGGGGAACTTTGTCCCTGGTGAAAGTTAATATGGAATAGAGATATATTGGCTGTCTGAAATGAATCAGAAATATTCTAATAATGTATGTCTCATCCATGTACGTCATATAAAATTTGCCACCAAAACAGTATATTCTGGCATGAGTTTAATAGGTTGAACAGTATGCACATGATCTTGTCGTTTCCAGGGGTCAAACACAACAGGTGCCGTATATTGCTCTTTCGAGTTGTTCAGAAAGTCTCCTACTGTTACAAATACATGTATGGAGGAAGAAAGGAATTTCTCTTCTTTTTCCTTTAGTTTCATAACCAGCCACCAGGAGACATGGTAAATGTAGCTTTTGTTCAGATGTTTGTGAAAATGGGTAGGCCTACACATGCTATAGGAAGATTATTAAATTGTTATGATGAAGACAAATAAAAAGTACAAGTTGAGGTTGTGAAATTTGAATGAAACAATTTGTTGTTATATCATGACTTGATAATAACTAAATTATTAGTTTTTTAAGTCATACACTGTTACATGTTTCAAACAACATAATCAATGATAATACAATTTTCTCTTAACCCTTTGGGAAATTCAAACATATCTACAGTGTAGGTGTAGGCCTACATTATAAAATCTCTTTAAAGCATTGCAATTAACCAGAAAAGGGACTTTCTTAAATATGTTGTGGGGAAAACAATTATAAAATAGAAATACATGTACAAAGAGGAGTGGGGCTTGACCCTTCTCTCGCAATTATGAAATGTTTCTGTAGGAGTTTAGTTATGTCTGTATCCCAGCAGTCCAAGGTTATGTGGGTGAACTCCAGAGTTGTCAACTCAGCAGTTAGTCTGAGGGGTTGGCGGCCACTGGCCCAGCTAAGCCCCACCTCCCTAGGATAAGGATCAAATCCGCTCGCTTGCCAACATGACATCTATACCACGACCAGACAGTGGAAGAGGTGCAAACGTGGCAATTCTCATTGCAGCCCTCCATTGTTGGCACATCGTCCTTGCACTGCCTGTACCTTTCCATGACCTGGGAGCATGGTTGTAATTACTGGAAGAGACTCTCCTTTGCTTCAGTCCATCATCAGTTCTTAGGGATTTTGAAGATTTGTTGAAGCAACATCCTAAATGAAGTTACCATCAGTCTTCATTCTTTTCTCAAAATATTAAATGCTGTCATGCAAAATTCAGTTGATACCCTTAGAAGTCTTTTCAAATGTCCCTCTGATCCTTCATCATTCTTTTGTAAAGGTACTAATTAAATCTTTATTATGATGTTAAATAAAAAGTGTTCAACCTGGCTTGATTACAAAGAAAAAGTACAAATATGATTTGGAGATATACACTTTGTGTCTATGATTTTAGAGATGCACATTGAAAATAAAAGGCAAAAGGGATAATGCGTCTTGTTCACTGAATGCACTGATTGATAATATTTGGCTGAAAACTTTGTGAAAACTTTCTGAATACATTTTAAGACATTTTTGAACATTGAAAAAATACTTCAACATATAAATTTTTTTAACTAGTACCTTTAATTGGAATGATTTTCTGTCAGTAAACACTAACCAGCTAGGCATACTTCCTCTTATGTCATGAATTTCTTTTGGAACTCTGGTAATAACGATGTAGATTTGCATGAGCATGCATGCTGATTAGACAGGCATACAAGTAAGCTTCAAATCAACCAAATACAACTTTGTCAGCAAAAAAGTTTTGGCTTGTTTGCTGATTATTGTACAAAAGAACACAAAACTCCTGCATATTAAAAAATGAGAAATTGCAAAAGAGGACAACCATATCATGCTGCAAATTCATTAGCGTGATATATTTGTAAGCTTGTAGCTCATGAGATACGCATCTCTTGAGTTATTGATGACCGTTATGGTTGATTTGTAAGATCATTTCATGCATGGGGACTGTTCAAGATTTTTTATCATTTTAACTTTGCATTTGATAAATGTAGATCTGACGTATTTCATTGCATTTACAGATCTGAATGGAATTTGACTTTATTCATGTAACTGAACTTAAAATCATTTCCTCTTGTATTTCAGAGTTAGTGAGCCTGCATGCTTATGTGTTATTTATTTGTATGTTTAACCCCCATTATATAATCATGTTTGAAATCACTCATCAATGTGCATGCAACATTCATCATGCATGTTACATGTATTCTTCCATGTATTCTTCCATCTGATATTTTAATTCATCCAATGAAGCTCCAAAAATTTTGGGGAGTAGATGCACTGTTGTCTTCAATATATTCCCATGCCTGCCAAGTTTATATTTGATATTACTATAAGTTATATTTGAAGACTTCAGTTCTGTATTGTTTTGTCACATTTATAAAATTACAATTGCAGCAGTCTCAAAAAAAATATTTCCAGAGAAAAATAATATACATGTATGACAAAAATTAAGCGAAATGTATTATGTATACATGCAAATAAAAATGTTTATACTCTTGAAAAATAACACTTCAACAGCTGATTTGGATCACGAGTAGGGTATATAATATTTCTTTATTTAACTTTGGGTGTAGTTTCTACTACACTTTACTTCTAAGACTAAAAAGTTGCAAATAAGAGGATGCTTGAAGCATTGCATGCATATATGTTTATATTATCCCTAAAAGTAATAGTTGTGAAGTTGTGGTGCATGTTGTGAAGAATAGAAAAGTGCATTCTTAACAATTTGCATGATTGCATGCATTTCTGTGACCCTCTCACCACTACCACCACCACCACCACCACCACACCTCCATCACAGTTTTAGAATGACATGCTACTGGAACCTATTTAGATAATGGTCATGCAGTAGTGGACGCAGTTTCCTGAAAGGTGGAAAGGGTTCGGTTTGTGACATTCAAGCATGATATAGCTGAAGCTGAGTGAGTATGGCATTCACGATTTCATCTCTGGTGAAAACAAGTATAATACAAAACATTTGTGTAAAGTTTGGATATTAATTCATCTGAATTGTTTCTTTTTTTTAATGTATTAATATCATTGCATTTATTGTATATTTCTATGGATTGCGTAGTTGCTTTTGCATTTGATATGTGTAATTTACATTATGACGTTTAGTGAATTCAGTAACTCCATGTACTCATAATTCATTTTTTCCCCTCAGATTAGATGAATATATACAATACATGCATGGATACATGCAGTTCTACATGATCTGTGATCACACATATTGATTTCACTGGAGTTTAGCTTGCAAAGTATCCAGACAATGGACATACATGTAGTTTTTCTGATTTGTATGAATTCAGGTTATCATAAGTATATAATTTTAAATTTAGTAGGGTTTAGTGAGACAGCATGGACACCAGCAAGACTGAAGTTTGAATATTGGAAAAAAATATAAGAAAGTATTGTGTTTCTACACTATTGCCATCTGACTAACTGTATATATGTTTGAAAATATCTATAATATTGGCTTTCTTTATGAGAGTCATGATCACATTATGTTATTTTTTTGCAGGATGGTAAGTTGGGGATGCTTATTTTTAATGAGATTTTTTATTCTTAAAAAAGTAGATTTAAAGTTCAAATTAAAAAAAAAAAAAAAAACCTGTAGAAAATTTGAGAGTTGCGTCCTATATAGAAATAAATAGCTGATGTTAAACAATTGTGGTTGATTGTTAATATGGGATAAGACAGGTTTGAATTTATAACCAAACATAGGTAAATGACATATGCAATTTTTAAAGAAAAACAAAATGATAATGATAAACAATACTGATGATGCGACATCTAATGATCGTTATATATATAAATACAGAAAATAACTGTAATGATGATAATAACTATTGCAACAGCCAAGATGTTCTTACATGTACTATTGGAAAGAGGCTACCAACATTGCAACTCTTATTTACATTGGCAATATTTATGTGGACTCTCTTCCAGAATCATCGTTTTCACTCAGTATTAGCTCTGGAGAACCCTTACTACCATGCGTGTACCGAGGTATCCCCTACCTCCACGGAGAGTCCTGGAGTGTTGATGAATGTACGACCTGTGAATGCGACAATGCCACCACGACCTGTGTGATCGAAAGTTGTCAGCCTGCATTCTGTACTGAACCCATAAAACCGGACGGAGAATGTTGCTTCTTGTGTCCTTTCAGTAAGTATCTCTTCCAACGTGCTCCAAGACTAAAAAGATGACATGAACACAGCCGTAGGCCATAATAATGGAAGTATCTTCTTTTGTTACACAAATTATAATGGTGAAAGTTGACAGTGCTTAACCAGTTTATAACTGAATTCTGTCATTCCCATAGGCTTAATAGCCACAGTAGGCAAGGGGTTAACTGCAGGGTTTAGAAATAAAACAAGTTCTGCGCTTGTCATAAATCTAGGATTCACACATTTTTTTTTCATGGGAGATATAAACAAGCCTTACTTTTGCCAAAATATCTTAAGAAATTTCTCTTTTAATTTCAGTGTTGTGACTTTGAGATATGTTTCATATTTAAGTGACATTTTTGAGTAAATCAGTCTGTACTTTCCATTTAAAAGATGGAACAGATAAAACCCCTTCCTCCCAAAAAAATCCAGTTGTTGAGTTATGCACATAATGTCCTCTTGCAGATGTGAAGGTAAAGAAGGTAGCACCAGTGATCACCAGTACGGGCAGTATATCAGAGGGCCGAGAGAACCGTTTGAGGCTCCGGGTACCCATCAAGTTCCAGGAAGCCCAAGATACAACAGGTGTCCAAGGAGAAGGTCTATGGAGACTCAGTGCCTGGGCATCACCCAATGCAGATGGCAGGGGACAAAGGTATTAAAAGTTAACAGGGGATTTTTAAAGGCTGGACACACTAGATGCAGAATTTTGATGCATGAATGATCGCTTTACATGTATATGGCTGAATCTATTGCAGTTATCTAATTAAAAACAAGAAAATACACAAGGTATGCATGCATCAAGAGTGTTCTGCCATTTCTATTCCATAAATTTAGACCAGCCAAATGAGAGCATTCTGAGTAGGATCACTGATGATAAGAGTGCCATATGCACCAGAAAGTCTTCTGCTGGACTTTCTCTTGAAAGAAGTCCAGTGGCATTGTTCAGCGATACTAAGAAGCGCAGTGTAAATGAAATGAGAAAAACCATTCAATGTATTTTTAGTATAAAGGTAAACAAAGCTTCCTGTTGGAATGTTTGTTTTGCTTGATCTAGACAAGATTACTTTAAGTTGGGGTTGTGAGTATGGTCTTGTCTAGTGATCTACTGTTACATTGTTAGTGATAATTCTATATTTCTTTTAAAAATGAAGTTTCGGTCAGTGCAAGGAAACAGCTTTTACATGTAGTATTGAATATACACAAGTGTTCAGCTGCTAAAAATGTGCTAAAAGAGTTTTCCTTTTTTCTTTTCCAGCGGTATTAAAGCTCAAAATAAAAAGCTTTTCTTTGGAGACTGTTATCACAGAAATGTTTTCTGTTAAAGCATTTCTCTGGGGTTTTTTCCTTATGAAGTATATAATACTGCTCATCCAATATTAGTATAACGGGCTAAATTGATGTGATGATTCTTGCAGTGGTGTTAATTTTGTGATGAAGTTTGAAAGTAAGCGGAATGTTTTGCCTCTACTCTTTTCCTGCCGTTGTAGATTTGGCTACCAGAGTCAGACCCTTGATGAGGCCCAACAGGCTCAGCACTATAAGAAGAAGGACTCATTTCAATTCCAGGATGTGGACTTCCGACTCACTGACCCATTAGCCCAGTGCACAGACATGATGTACATCTGTACTCGATTGGACCGTGGAGACAGCCCCAGGACCAAGGGAGGTCTAGACTACGAGTTCTCTGGCTTTCCTGATGACAATGCACTGACTGGCTGTACAACCGCTCCAGAATGCAAAGGTAAAGGGGAGGAGCAATGTGGATATCATGAGAAGGGAATAACAATAGTAACTGTAACAGAAATGACACTGGATTTTTTTTTTCAAATTGAGTGTTTGTAAAGGCTTGTACATGTATCTTTCAGTCACAAATGATTTGAGAAGATGCAATATTACAAGGGAAAATGAAGACAGACATGTTGCAAAAGATAGTTCAATAAAAGAGATGACCTTACGTTAAATTTGGCATCAGTGCAGTTTAGATGCAGCAATGCTTTCATTTCAATCCATTTCAATGGTGGGCCAGAGTGTGCTAAAGTCATTAGTAGTGCCCTATGCTTTATTGCCGTGCTAAGGTTAGCAAATTATATTTGACAACGTTGATGGCTGCAAGACATTCCAATACCAAAGCATGGGAGAGGGCCCCTCTGTTTGTGTTATGAGTACAAGTCAGTACAAAAATATGCTGAGGAATGGGGATGGGGGCCCTCTTCATATGGTATCATTATGATACCCAAATTGATTTTTGGGTGAAATTTATTAATTACAAAATAATAAAGACAATTTTTCTGACATCCTAGTAAAAGTATGACCGGTACTACATGTTTATTTAGACTGACTAACTTCTTTTTGATGGACAGAAGAGTATTATAAAAGAAAAGCACCTTTACTATAACCAAGTAACATTTGGTAAAATGGGCGATAGTGCTTACATGTACATTAGCTTATGATGCAGTGTCATTTCTGTTTTAGCAGTTACATTCTCTGTTGTCATAGAAAAGTCTTTTACATGAAATATCATATGTTAATACTTAATTCATGTTTTTTAATGAATTTCTTGTTTAACACATCATGTGTGTGTTTTATGTTCAATGAGAAGAATAATCAAAATCATTGTCAAAAATATTTGTTGTGCTCTTTAGCCAACTTGTCCAAAAAATCATTCTTTTCTGTTATAGTACCATTCCTAGTCATCAGTTCATATTTAATATTGATGCATAATTCATCAAGTGCAGTCACTTTGTTTGTTGTTTCATGTCTGAAGTAAAGTTTCTTTGTTACATTTTGTCGTTTTCTATCATACTTTCACCTGTACATTGTTGATTAATTGTTACAGAAACATTTTGTCTTCATTAATCATTTTTAGCAAAGAACATTCTAATCTTAATAGGAAAATATCTTATACATACACAAAGTATTTGTGAGTTGCTTTCATGTGTTGTGTGATCAAGAAAGCTTTTTGTTTATGGTGTGAAAAAGTGGATATTATACATCATGTTGTGCCAAGGTTTTCATTTGTGTCAAATAACGTGTAATGTACATGCCATTTCTTTCACTACTTGTTCTCTTCATAGATATGTCATACACATGTATCTGTTTATCACACATGCTGTTTTCACTTCATGTACCTGTGCTTCGGCCTGCCGTTCATTGCGCTGCGATATTCATAGAGATGGTCTGGTCCTAAGACACCGATGACTACAACTGGAAATATGTTACAGAGTGTACATACATAACAGAGTGCAAACAACATTTGTAACACTGCTTACAAGACCTAAAACAACTTAATAATATAAGGAGTGCTGTAACAGAATTTTCTCTGTACAAGAGGGAACCACAAGATGAACTTAACCCTAAAAAGGGCCGGGGGGGGGGGGGGACTGATTCCAACCCCCTCTGGACATTCGCGGCGTTATTTTCGAGGATAATGCCGCAAGACTTTATTGCCTACAGTCTTACAGATCTTTTGATACCAAATTGGTAAAATATCGACCCACGGGTACCGTGCAGCATCAAAAATCCCTGCGCGCATCGAAAATGGTCATTTCTCTATGTGTATTGTACACCATGCAGAATTGTCAATTCGCGAATATGTAAATAATCGATTGGTGATAATTCAAAAACCATTTGAGATATTGATATAAAACCTATTATTATTTATTCTTTATATGATATCTGTGTGCCAAGTTGCAGAAATTTTCGTCACTCCTTGGGTAGATTCAACCCCCCCCCCCCCCCAGCTGAGAGAGCACCAAAATAACCCGGCCTTTTTAGGGTTAAAGAATCAAACCGATAACTTTGCAATTCTCTTCGTAACATTATACAATTTATTTGAAAACTGAGTCCAACAGAGATCCCATGAACAAATTTGTTCCTTCAATAGCCCAATGGGTATATTTCATCCGTGTATATCAAATTTCAATATGGATGTGTGAATTAGTTTTCCTGCATCTACCTCATTTGGATTTGGCCTTCAATGGTCTGAATTTATTATTAGAAATTGTCTATACTTCATTAATAATTGTATTGATCTCTGAAATTAGGGTTCTCTTTGTTAATGATATACTGAATGAATAATGCTGCAAATTATTAATTAAACTTACCCAAACATGGCTTAAATTTAAAGAAAAATATTTAAATTGAATTTAAATATATATATTAACAAAGCACCCTGCTAAAGTATAATGCCGTGTTATCAAATCTGCTGTAATGCTGATGTATAATATCGGAATTCTAACGCAGTCTCTATAATGATCTGCTGTGATACAAAAGTATAATGCCAGACCTGTCACACGGAGTTGCCAACGATCGGGTATAACTGGCATTGATAATGAAGGTTGCTGCAATTAAACAATGCTCTAATCGCTGAATAATGGAGAATTGAGCGCTCAGTCCCGCTGGAGTAAGGAGCTCATCTGGAAACTCGAACGAGGAGTAGGTGGGTTGATTTTGTTCCTGATTGCTCTTTTTGAACAAAAATTATGATTGTATGAGCACCTTGACATGGAACTGCACAACTTCTAAAAAAATGTATGGTATGTGGCATTAGCTTGTTGATAATACCCTGGCATGTCTGCATCTTGCTATTCTTTTTCCCAGGTGGAATTTGCAAAGCACAGAATATTTATCCTGAACTATATTCCGTTGCACGACTTCCGATTGCACTTTCTGATCGACCAAATTTATCTCTCTTGCATTAGAATAAAGCTATGACAATATCCTTAGAATGTATCATCTTCTTTCTGTAACACCCTTTGCTTTGAAATTCTTTCTGAAATACTGGAAATGCATCATGCTTTCTTGCTGAAGCATGGTTAATAAATTGCTTAATTAATGGAAATAGTTAGAACTGAATACTTTATTACAAAAAAAAGAGAAGTAAGATATACAAAAGAAAATGGAGAATGGAGGCCCCTTTCAGAGATATTAACCTTAATCATTATTCTAAACTTTAAAACCAGGGTTGACACGAATAGGAGTTTGAGCCCCCAAATTTTCTCTCCACCCCCAAAATGCTGAAATTTAAACACGATCCCCATGCAAACACATCCTAAAAAATTCAATTAGGACCCCATTTTGAGGAAAAAAATTAATTGTGGAGCCCTGGTTATAGTACATGTATGAAATATTTTCACTTATTCTGCGAAGTATGTTTTTAGGGACTTTTTGAACCAACTATCATTGATGTCTTCCAGGAATTCTGGTCAATCCAGTTTTGCTCTTTAACATTCACCATATGACAGTAAAGTAACTCTAAAGAGAATATTTTCTAAAGCATTATTAGCTGATTACAGATAACAAAATTATTCCAAGAAGAGTTCAAATAAAATTTGCTTACTGTTTGATTTTGAAAATCCGAACTAAACGCAGTGATACCTGCTTATATATATACTCTGCTTTTATCTAATAATCTACTCAAATAAAGATGAGCATGGCAATTACAGTGTCTTGAACCTGTGCATTTAGAGCTCCTGCTGACCTGTTATTATATTTCTGTATCTTCATTCATCTGATTGTTGATTCATTCCATATGGTTGTGACTGAAAATTCATATTCTCTTCCATATCATCTTAACACTTTGTTTTCATTCATGCCTCATCATCATTTGCTTCATGTTTGCATGGGAAATAAAGCACAGAATCGTGAGTAAGTATACAGGTGTAAAAGTGGGGCTTGAGCTGTGAAATCATCAATTGGCTTCCCTTAGTGGTAATGACGGTTAGTGACAAGCATGTTGACAGACAGCACTGCACTGTCTTTAAAGACAGGTTTAGGTCTATTTGTTAATCTAAATCCATCCGTTCCCATTTACTTTACAATGCTGGAGATGCAAAATACTCATCACTCATTTCTGCAACAATTAATTCTTTGAAGGAAAAAAAATTCCATGTGGATAAACAAAGCAGATGCACAGTATGGAGGGAAACATAAGCTTACCTATAAAATATGAAATGTAAGGGAGGATACAATTGAAATGGAATAACATAGGAGATGCCCTGCCTTTTTTAAAGGTCACAAATTGATGAAGTTCAACTAGAATGGGAACAAAAAATTGGTTGATTCCATACTCAAGCTTCATAATATGAATAATGTATGATGAATAATACTAACATAATTTTAATTTTCTAGTGTAGCACTTTTTAGTACATGTATATGTTTCCAGTTTCCTTTTAATTGGCCAAAGAAATGTTTTATCTTTATTGCATTTTAAAAATGAACAAAATATTTTAGTATGAGAGATATATACAGGGGAAACTTGATATAATGAGGTCGTCGGGACCGAAGGATTTTCCTCGTTATAGCCGTTATCTTGTTATATCAGAACATACATAAAAATGCACATATGGGACTAGATTTTACATTTACATGAATAATGAATGTACCTAGTTCTTCTGTCGCCGCTTATGTACTCATTTGAAAGCTATGAAGGCATTAATGATATGTTAATTCTTGAATTGGCTAATAAAATTTCGGATCATTTCGGAAAATGCGTTAAAAGCATTATTTTCAGATGCTAAGTTACCAACCAAGAGTCAAGTCCATCACACTTCCGCATTGAATGTCGGGACTGCGCCTGCACTGTCAGCATAGCGCATACTCATGGTATGAAAAAACCCTCATTCAACACACTTCAAGGGCCGGTCTCTCTGCGCTGTGATATGAATAACAAGACGCTCCCTGCGCTGTAATACGGATAAAAACATGCTGCCTGCGCTGTGTGTGTGAAACAAATGAAAAGACGCTGCCTGTGCTCTGTGTGTGATACGAATAAAAAGACGCACCCTGCTTTGCTACTATATGCTCCTGTGTGTGCAGATTCTTCAGCTGAATGATATTTGTCCATTAGAGGCGCAGTGAAATTTGCTCGCTCGTTATAATGGGAATGATTACCCATCTTTTTCTTTGTTTTAGAGGCACGAGATTTAGCTCGTTATAGCAGATATCTTGTTATAGCTGACCTTGCTATAAAGGTTTGTACCGCCATAGAATTACACGCAAGTAAATTTGGGACCGTGACAATGTTCATTATAGCCGTTACCTCATTATAGCCGATCTCGTTATGTCGAGTTTCCCCTGTATTTCATAAAACTGGGTTAATTGCCAAGTTGAAAGTTTTAAAGATTTTTATCTTGAGGAGAGCTTGATGAATAGGTTAGGGTTCAGTATAAACTTGTGTTGGACAATTGCTGAACAGAGTGTACTAAAAGTAGCATAAGAAATTAGATCAGTACTTTAAACTGATGTTAGGAACGTGTCCTGTTAAACCCTTTTATTGAACAGTCTGGTATAAATATGTAGAGGAGTGGTGAATTCATTCTTATTCACCAATCTCTTAAACCTAAATAAAATACCTGATCATTTGAAAAAATATCATTCAAGTAGTTATCCAAAATTTGATTTTGAAAGAATTAAGTTTTGGAATGAATACTTTTTTGGCACCTTCCTTGTAACTTCTGTGATGCAGAAAGTGCTATTGCTAGTTTTTAGTTCGGACGCATATCTAGATATTCTTTTTTTGTGTACAAGTAGGTATTAGGGTATGATAATTTTATGGTCTCAATTCTAATTCATCCTTTGTAACTTCACACAGGTGTACAAGCCAGAGGCTTGAGCTGGCGTTACACTGCAGATAACATCATTGCTGGTATGGAGAATGAACTGGCAATCACCGCCACTGTCCTGTTTACGCCTACCACTGCTGGCGTTTCGGGCAATAACCTTTGGAGGCTCGGCCTGTATGGCAGCAAGAACGAGGATGGAAGTGGAGAGAAATTCAACTACAATGAGCAGACCCTGAACAGCATTGAGGTCTCAAAGACCTTGCCGGAAGGTGGCCCTCTGGAGTTTCAGGAGGCCACAGCTATGTTTGATGTAGCTGCTATCGGATGTGGTCCATTCTCTTATGCTTGCATGGATTTCACAAGGAATGTCGATGCTGATCCATTCTTCTCCTTCTCCGTGCTCCCTGAGGGTGATACCATCACGCTTTGTCAGGAAAGCCCTTGTAGAGCAGGTAACTTCTTCCTTCGTACAGATTTTAGTATGCTTATGAAAGAATGATAAAGTAGACAGACAAAGGCATTTACATCACACTTTTCTGCATTTTCAGGTTTTCATATGGGTGTGAAGGTATTCAGTATAGACCTCTATTTGATGGGGTTCAAGACTTCTAGGGCCCTCTGATCTTCTTGTTCTACTCCTTTATTCTGTCCCAGAGTTGCCCCACAATGCAGCAGTGATGATGTTCTCCTCATTCTGTGACTTAATATTTATTTATTATTACAGCAAGATAAGCCAACAGCCCAATTTGAGTTTTATTTTTTCACCTTTAATTAAAAGAAAATTATGAATTTGCTTTCTAATATAAAAATTGTTGATAGGCATGGACCTAATAGGATCGAGGGCAAATTAAGCTTGCAATTAAACATAACCCCAAATTCGAGCAGTTACTTTGTGAAGAAATGTAGCATGTATTTTCCCCTTTTCCTTTTTAATGGTACCCTTATGAAAAGTATTGTGGAGATCCCTGGTGATTTGAAATCATTTGATCTTCCAGCACAATGGTATATCCATTCAACAATCCCTTTTCTCATGAATTTCTTCTTAGATCTGCAAATCCTGCAGGTGCAGGACACTGTCCTGAGTGGTACAGTCATAGATGGCCGCGCATCTAATCCCTATTCAATGGATGTGGCCATTAGTGGCGCAGGAGTAGGTGTTGCAGGAAGTGGCCTCTGGAAGATGAACGCCTTTGGAAGCTCCAATCCTAATGGCGGAGGACAACGCTACAGTGAGAGATCTCAGGTATGATATATATATATATGGCAAACATTAAATTTACCAATAGATATATTATTCATTGACAAAATAGAAGCTAATTATTGGTAAAATTATAGTCAAGTTTCACTTGCTTTAATAGAAGAGAAAAGAAAAGAAAAATAATTACAACCTCATGCTTTTTTTTATATACCAAAATAGATTTTTGTTGATAAAGGTATATGTGTATATTTGTACTATTTCTTGAATGTATCCATTTCGTCAAGAATGTTATTTCCTTGTAAAGAGGAGGAAAATGTTATGTTGTGAATTCTATTTCACTAACCATGCCAATAATTAATGACCTTCTCTTATGGTTCTCTCCCTTGTATTCTTGCTTTTCTTTACTGTCTACTTCAATTTCTTTGTGTCTTCATTCCATGCTGTCATTTGCATTTCATTTACACTTCATTATTGTCATATTTGTGTATGCGGTCTTGTTTTTCGTTTTCATCATACTTCATTTCACTAACTTCATTTTTCTTTTTCTTGACCATTACCATGATTTATCGTTTTAACATGCATTCTTCCTTTATGTCATCTTCATTGTTTCTATCTTCTAATGTATTAACACTTTTATATGCATTCATTTTCTGTTATTTTATTTCCTCTTTGTTTTATGCTATTGTCTCATGATTTTTTTGTCATTTCCTAACAATTACCATATGCACCATTTTTCAACTATCCTCTTCTATTCCATCAATAAACATTTCCATATATTGTATGTTATAATTGTGATACCATTTGAATGGCAATTTTGTTTATTTTCTGTATTTCATTTTCATCCAACTTTCATTTCATATCATGCATCTTTCATATTGTTCCATGCATTTGTATGTTTTTTTCCGTCATTTCATTATCATCCATCTTTTATTTCATTATTTGTTATCTTGCATCTTTCATACTGTTCCTTGCTTATTACATGGCTGTTATCCCACCGTCCTCCTCTCTCTCTCTCGCCTCTATGCATTCTACCAACTGTTTCCAATTGCGCAGGTTCTCACAAGCAATCAGCAAGACCAAACCTTCCGAGTCACTGAAGGCATGCTATTCAGCAATGTCGATTTTGATCTTAGCATGCGAGGCCTGACTTGTGCTGAAGTGCAGTTCATCTGTGTGGAGTTTGCCAAGGGAGATGACCCAAACACAGTCTTCAACCTTGTTCCCGTACCCGATGAAAGTATTATGATAAGCTGTTCTCCAGCTGAATGTGAAGGTTCGAAAAGAATAACATCTTTCCTAAAGTTTCATTCCCTCATGAAAAATGGTGTATAAAAATTAAGTGAATTGTGCAATTTTTGTGAAACTTAGATGCAGTTAATATTACGTGGAAAGACACTTCCCTTGTGTTTTCTCAGGAAATATAGTTACAAAACCAATACCTATTATTATTATTATTATTATAAATTTTCTGTAAGATTTTCTATGTGCAATATGCAATAGTTTATCTTAAAAGTGACAGATACACGGTAGTATATATGGTACTACTTAGTAGTTAAATTTATTTAGCGATTAATCCAATTAATTAGCGATTCCTTGAAGAATGGGTCAAAAAATTGATTTGCCAAAAAAATTTATAAATTTGTTTGTGTACAAATTCCCCTTCTTTATATTTGTTTCTGATAATTTATCAGTGTCTATGAGGCATTATTAATTATGTTGGGTTGTAATAATGTTAAAGTCTATATCTTTATGATTATATAATTACTGGTGGCCAAGTTGTTCAGATTTCATCCCCTGTTACTAAATCACTGTATCATGTTTATGACCCATCTTGTTTGAAATTGAGGTACCATGCAATTTGTAAAAATCATTTCATTCTTGTGTTTGTATGTACATATTGTTCTTCTTTAATATTCATTGTGTTGTGTTGAAATTTTTGTGAACAAAAAAATTGGATGTTCTCATTTCATTGTGCCTATTTCATTCCGTCTCTCATTCAATTTGTGTGAGTTCAGTTGTTTCATGAAGTTGTGGTTGTGCATGCTGTTATTTTCATTGGATTATTTTGACATTGATGTGTGAGGTATGATTTAAGCTGAAATGAATTTTGTCAATTCATTGATGGAAATTGACCATGCATTCTATGGAGTCTTGCTTCATTCCAGGTAGGTACATTCAATTATTCATATAAAAGTGACTATAGTTGTAATGTTTTTTTTTAACCAATTAAGAATAGAGTCATTTTTATTGTATAGATTTCAGGGATATCTTAGAATTAGTAGGAATCATTTTATCAATTTTCTTTGAAACATTTAGAAGGAATATCTCTCAAAACACATAAAATGACAACCCCTGTAGTATTTTGTAGTGGATAAATTCATTCCTTTTTGTGTTGTGGAATTCATAATATAAATTTTGAAAAACTGAATAACTTCTGTAAATTTCTATTGAAGATTGACCAAATTCATATTTTATTAATTGCAGATCTGGTTGAATAATCAAAGTATGTCACTCACAATAGATACTCCTAAATTTTCATCTGAATTCTTCCAGTGAATCTTCAATCAATTTGACAGTTTTCTCTTTATTTTTCAATTTTTAGAGAAAGGAGAGATTGATTTCTAGTATTTCTGATAAATTTCTATTGAAGATTGACCAAATTCATATTTTATTAATTGCAGATCTGGTTGAATAATCAAGGTATGCCACTCAGAATAGATACTCCTAAATTTTAATCTGAATTCTTCCAGTGAATCTTCAATCAATTTGACAGTTTTCTCTTTATTTTTCAATTTTTAGAGAAAGGAGAGATTGATTTCTAGTATTTCTGATAATGAGTTGCATTATTTTCTTTTGTCCTTCCCAAATGATGTCATGGGTGCCACTCCCTCAAATAGAAGTTACTGTGACTAACTATCAAGCATTAGGTCATACAAATTGAAAAAAAATCTTCAATAATGTTAAAATAAGAATGAATGTGTAATAGAGTTTAACTTCAACCTAATAACATCTTTCTCCTTTTTCTAACAGATGATGCTGTTGTGGTGATGCATCTATAATTATAGTTATAGTACTAAATGAAGTGACTAGTAACAGTACTGCCTCTCAAAATAATAACCTCAACTTTTAAATGATTCATGGAACAGGGATGATAAGTTGGAAGTCAAAACTTTTCACTCTCCTCTAGAAATTAGTTATGCTTTACTTGTAGTCAATTAGCATCTTATGTAGTACTGTTGCAGACATTTTGAAAGGAAGGGAAGGAGGGGATGGTGATTAGATCAAAGGTAATTTTAAAAATCTTATCCACAACTTAGAAGAAAAAAAGGCGGTCAAATAAATGTCCTCCTGAAGAAATATCCCGTTAAGAAAAAGTTGTTTTAAAGTTTTGTGGGAGTCTATTTCGAATGAACACAGGGATGCCAAATCTTCTCAGGGCAAAAACTTTATATTTTCTATGAAAATTTGATTAAAAGGCTGCTTTCATTCTAGACAAAATATTAAGAATATAATAAAAAAAGTAGTCAACTGTGTCTCAGGCTTTCAAATTATTTGTTTATGAAACTTGTTGTATGTCTATGTTTGGCTATGTTGTGTGATTAATGTTTTTGTGTCATGAGTGCATATTGACCATTGATAAAAGTGTTGACTCATTGTCATTACATGTACATCCATAGTACATAAGCTTCAATGGAAACATACCTGTTCATTTTGTCACCAGTGTGTCATGCACATCTCATCGAAATAAGCGTATGCTGCGTACTTCATGGGGCTTTTAATAAACTTTAAAAATGGACATGATTTTAAACAGTTTGATGAAGCAACACTCAAAGACTCTCAATAGTTTAGGCATAAGTGAATATTCCATAATGGTCACATCTTCTGGAAATCAACCTGCCAATGGGAACACGGAAGAAACGATGATTGTGCTGTCCATCAAACTTGACTCTCAGGAGGTGGGTTTTGATGCCATATTTATAAGCATCTCTGCCTGAGGCCTAGCAAGTGAATGAACCAACTCTCTTTAACTTACTTTCTTTGCAAATGACAGCTTTGATAATATCTCCTTATGCTGTTAGCATGGGATGCTTTCTTTTGGGTCCCTTAAAGCTAATTGAGATAATATCAAGTTAATTAACAATAAATTGATCCTCATTAACCTATTTTCTTTGTGAATGATGGCTTAAATAATGTCTTATACTGGAATGGGAATGCAATTAAAAAACCAAATCTTTTTTAGTTATGTATTGATATAGTTAAATGCACTGACTAACAAGCTTGCGAATGCTTTTTTCTGGGTTCTTTTAATAGTCTCTATATATGTAATTTCTTGCTAATCGATACTCCTGTACATGAAACCTCTTTCTAAATCTTAAAATAATGTTATAATTCCTTGGTATAACTGTACTTTTACACAATGTTCTCTCTCCTTCCTTCTTTTTTTCATTGGCAAATGCATATTTAAAACAAAAAAAAATACCCTCACCCAGGCTGGGCTGGTTCTATTGTATTCATTGCACATTTCAATTTGACCCTTTTCTTGCCTTTTTACATATTTTGGGACCCTTATCAAGCAATTTTTGGGCATTGTAGTGGGATTTACATGTATATGTCTGAGAATTGCATTGTTGCAATGTATAGAAAGAGATGAAAGTAAATCAGGCAAAATAACAATTACCTTGTAAATAATGCTAGTAGTTTGCATGTTTGTGTACATGTACATGGATAGTGTATGTATGCTAATACACATTTTTAAAGAATTGTTATAGATATTGATGTTGGTTTAAAAAAAACCACCAAGGAATCTTATGCATTTGTACCAAAATCTGGGAAAAGTAGCAAAGGAAAGAGACATATTTTAAATCGACAAGTATGAGTTAATCCCATGGGATGCATTGAGTTTGCATGGCAACGCATTTTTTCTCATTTCCACTTTCATCCTTATTCACCCACATCCTTCTCAAACTGAATTGAGATGAACTACAGATGTTTCTTGTGTCGTGTGAATGCTGAAATCTAAATTTGTGAAATACATCTGTCTATCATTTGAGATAGCTGAAATATGACCAGCAAAATATGCCTCCCATTCCATTATTGTGTAAAAGCATTCTCTTGATTCTAGGGGAATCTGTAGTTCATACCTCTGCATGCATATACTCCAAATATCCTTCCTTTCAAATATCGATATCGATGATATGATGAATGTAGTTGTGTGTCTTATCATTTCATATTTCAGAATTTCATACTGTTTGCATGCCTGTACATCGATATCTTGTTAAAAGCCACCAGGGATAGTGAACTTCTTTTAGTTATGTGTGCAATTTTACATTAGAAGTATTTTTACAATTAGATCTTTGATGGGATGTGGAATATGTATGGGGATATAGTTTATTAACAATAATATAACAGAAGTAAATAATATAGTTTATTATAAACAAGAATTTAGCAGAATTAAGCAGAAGAAAATTAGAATGTTTTGTTAATTGATAAAATTCAGACTTATGAACAGGAAAGTTAATATTTAAAGTATCAGAGAGATAGCTGCAAGAAAGGTTTTGAAATAGGCATTTTTGAAAGCATACATGTACATGAAATGTAGAAAAGGAACAAATCATGGTAGATTTATCATTACAAAGTAGGTAAATTATAGAGTACGTAAAATATAAGCTGTGACTCTCCATTTCTCTGTGCTAATATTCAAACTGTTTTCCAACAGGTGTGATTGCCAGAGGTTTGAGTTGGCGTTATTCTGCATCCGGCATCATTGCTGGTATGGAGAATGAGCTTGACATTACGGCCTCAGTTCTGTTCACTTCAACATCTCCTGCTGTAACCGGGTCCAATCTATGGAGGCTTGGACTCTTTGGAAGCAAAAATGCTGATGGTAGTGGAACAAAATTTAACTACAACACCCAGACTCTTAATGGTGTAGAGGTCTCAAAGAACTTGGCAGCTGGTGGTCCTCTGGAGTTTACTGAGGCCACTGCTCTGTTTGATGTAGCTGCCATTGGATGTGGTCCGTTCACATACGCCTGCATGGAATTTGCCAAGAATGAGGATGCAAACCCAGATTTCTTCTTCTCCGTGCTCCCAGAGGGCGATATCATCACGCTTTGTCAGGAGAGCCCTTGTAGAGCTGGTAAATTGAAAAAAAAAGATTTTATGGGGTGTTGCAAGAAAGTTGCAATCAATTGCAAATCCCCCATTTGCAATCGATTGCAAATATGTACATGTATTTTAAATGGAACTTGCAATCAATTGCAAGACTTGCAACTGATTTGGGGGATTTGCAATTGATTGCAACTTTCTTGCAACACCCCCTTAGTGTGCTAATGAAAGAATGATAAAGCAGACAACAGAGTTTACAATTTTTCATTTTGCTGTATTTTATTTGAGTTGGATAACCTCATTTGTGTTGATTAAATTTGCATTGTATTTCTTTTATTTAGTGAAATCAATGTATACTCTTTAATCTTCATGATTTTATGCTTTCCACACCACTATATTGGTTTATAATGGTTTATGGTCTAATAAATATTTATAAACTTAAAGGAGAATTAACCTCAAACAATAAAGACGATAGTGTTCAAAGGTGTTATTTATTCCTACTTGTTAGACTATATGGCTTCGCGTCAAAATATACGAGATCGATACGAATCAAGATTTTCTGAGCAAAATTTATCATCTGCTAGCAATATGTATCGTCTGCTAGCAATACATGGGGGCTGCCATTTTTTTTATGTGTACAAGAAGATTTTCTTAATCCAAATGCCCAATTGCCTTTTTCAAAATTAAAAACCCATTTGAGATTTAAAATATAGAATAGATATGTCAATTTATTTTTAAACTGAAGATTTCCTTATATATTTCTGTTGAAAATCGATATTCGCTTAATATAAATCTATTTTCTAGATACTGTGACGCAATGGACGGAGCAAATTAATTCAAATTTTATGGATGCTTCTTCCCTGAGCATCTATAGCGGCAAACTATGCATTCACCTGCTTTCGGATAATGGGACTTGAAAAGTCAGAATGCATGCTGCATATATTATGTTCTGCTCTGTTTGGCAAACCCAAGAAAATAGATTTTTGTTAAGCAAAACCAGACAATTTAAAAGTATCATTATAAAGATTTAATTTTTATAAATCATGTAAACACCCACTTTATATTTTTCGTCACATATGGGATTTTAGGTAATGAAGAAAATCAATTTAGGTCTTGGATTCAAAATATCTTCCTGACCGGAACATTTCTCAATGGTTCATGTACAAATCCAAATCAGCAAGAAAATGGCAGCCCCCATGTAAATGAGTAGTAGACGATACCGGGTGTTGGAATATCTTTATTATACCCTTTTCTGATATCTTATTGGAAAATGATTTAGGCCAATAAGTAGGAATATACTACACCTTTCAATATAAGTAAATTTGTACTCAGGGGTTAATTCTCCTTTAATTTGTACAGTACATGAATTTAATTGACATTAACATAATTTGTTTTTCCTACATTGTTTTTAGGCAGCAGAATGTTGAGCAGCATCAATTACAATGCTTTGTTTTCTCACCTTTCTCCCTTTTCAGACCTGCAAATTATAAACGTAGGCAACCGTGTTCTGACAGGAGCTGTCCTTAACGAGCGTTACTCCAACCCTTTCTCCATGGAGGTTGCTATCCGTGGTCAGGGAGTGGGCGTGGCAGGAGAAGGCTTGTGGGCCATGAGTGCATTTGGGAGCTCCAGTATGGATGGTAGTGGACAGCGCTTCAGTGAGAGAAATCAGGTTAGTTCAACTTCTATCTTCATTTTCCTCGTAGTATTGAATTTATGTGACTGTACAGGTATATGATTAATCAAAATAAATGGTTAGTAGCCCTCTGTCTCAATACCAAAATAAGTGCATTCAATATAATTTATCCCCCCTAAATATGGTGATTACATTTCACACTGAGTACAAAGATGTGAAACAAAAAGCATTTGAGAAACTTGCAGAAAGAGCATTATTTTAGTGGTACATGTATTTCTCCTTCTTCCATATCAATGGTTTTGAGATGAGGGTTACTGTGATAATTAAAAAAAAATACTTTCAACTTTCAAATGTTTATGTATGTTTGAGTTGACAAACAATGATTACTATTGATTATGAGATGTATTCAGTGTTTTCACTATTGTGATTGGAATGTCCCTTGTATTTTTTCATTTCTATTTCCCTCAAATGATTTGATTTTTTTGCACCTAATGTCTCTCTTTCTTGATCTTTGTACTAATATTTGAATGTTTATTTGGAAATAATGTGATGACTGATGAATCTATTGATATATGCTTATTACTTCTGTTGTTCACATAGTATATTTTGATATTTGACATGATTTATGATGTTTTTTATATGGACAAAATGACTTATGATATTTTGTATTATTTTTCTTTTCCTTCTCAAACCTTTCTGTCTCATCTTTGTTTTCTCCTTTATCATTCCATGTCATCATTGTCTGTTCATTATACTACTTCTTCTTGTACACTCATATTATGTTGCTTTTCTTTTGTACTTTTGTTTCATCATGTTACACATGTCATATTCATTATGATTGTCTTGCCATTGATGTTTCATTTTTGTCATTGTATCTGTTTTTCATTTACATTTTCCATCATGTCCATATTCTTTTTTCATTTCGTTTTTTTTCCATGAACAATCTGCACACATTGCACATTTGTTTTATCATTTATTGTATTATCTGTTCCATTCCTCATGTCTATATATGATTTTTGTCATTACCTTGTCCATGATTCATGTTCTCATGTTCGTCTGGGTTCCAATGGAATTCCGTCACACGTTTCCATCACCATGGCAACTGCCTCTTCCATCCATCCATCTTCTCATCTCCTCTCCTACCTACTTCCTCCTTCCGTTCCAAACTGCAGGTGCTCACTGGAGAGCAGCAAGACAGGACTATGCGTATCAATGAAGACATGCTCTATGCCAGTGTAGATTTTGACCTTAACATGAGGGGGCTGACTTGCATACAAGTCCAATATGTGTGTGTGGAATTTCGAAAAGGGGGATTCCCCACCACCAATTTCAACCTTATCCCTGTACCTGACCCCAGTGTCCTAGTCAGTTGTTCCCCTGCGGAATGTGAAGGTTTGTTATATTATAGAAGAAGGGAAAAAAAAGAGGAAGAGGAAGAATATCATATTTGTTCAAAGGAAAAGTGCTTGCCAGTAGATCCCCTCAAGAGATGAATTTGTCTTACTACTTCCAAATCTTGAAAAATTTCAAGTAAATGTTAAACATTTGGTAAAAAAATTTTGCAAGCAGGTTCGGAACTCGATTCCTTACCAAATAGAGTACGCATCCGAAACTTGCTACAAGTGGTCAACCATCCAAAATTGCACCCCTTTTGAACTAGTTTGCCTGATAAGTTGAGGAATAAAGCATAAGTTTAAACTTTGCATATATATTTTACATAATGCTACTTGTATTCATTTTGATTCGAGCTCTAAATATTTATTTTGATATTTGACAGTCACAGTCATAAATTTTAGGATCACCCCATTCATTTCGAATTCATATAATGTTGCTTTTATTGCCATGATAATGTATATTTGACATTTGTTGTTATATTTTAATGATGATGTATATTTCATTTCTACTCCAAATTTTAACATTGCAGTTATTGTTTCATAATTTGTTGTTTTCCCCTGCTCTATTTTTATTCCCCTATTTTGTATGTTTAATATCTTTGAAATGCTATGTTTTATAATCTATGAATTGTATCTCATTCACCATATATAAAACCTCATTGCCATTATTGGGTATATTTTGCTGGTGGCCAAGTTTTTATCATGGGTGTTTTCACCTTCTTTTCACTTGTTATTTCTTGCTTGTCATTGATTTCCATCTATTTCATGTCTCTCGATTTGATGAAATGCTGTGACATCTCATGTTAACTCTCGATTGTGTCATTATTTCTTGTTGTTTTATAATGTTGTGTGATATCTCTTTCCAACGTTCTCTGTCATTTCATGATGCATTTCATTTCTATTATGTATGGAATACTATTGATTTTTGCGCAATTATCAACACCTTTCTGAGATTTTGCTCTTTTTTGAAGGCTTGCGCATTCATGTAGTTTCCTGAAATGCAATGTTGCGAATAAACGATCGATCTCGAGTGGCTACTGTCTGAGGTAAGTTCACCAGTTTTATTTATTTTCAAAACTGTTTTTGTTATCAGATTAGTTGTTTTGTTGAATACATGTATAAACTATTTTGATTTACCGCTGAAAATGAAGGGTAGTTTAGAATGAAAATTTAAACTTTTCCTGCTGCTTTTACAACTTGACACAGTTCAGTGAATCACCTTTTTAAATGCCCATAGCTGAAATCTATTTGAAATTTCTTCTCCATTTTAAATGCACATAAAAATATCCTTTGAAAAGGCAATATAATGTTGTATTGAGGGCATAGCAAGTAAAAGTGGTAACACCTGACCAACAGTCACTTGCCAGGGAATCTGTCTGAAGATCATATTAATGAATATTTAGCAATCTTAGTACCAAAATTCATCAAATGAAACAATATTGTTACTGGTCACTTTTGACTGCATTGGGTTTTGCAGTTCTTGTTAATACATGTTACTACACTCAGTAGAATATTAATCATATTGGTTTCAATGTAAGAGTTTCAATATCAGCATATTGTTGAAAATGCTGCGTGAAAGGGTCCATTCCATGTTGCCTTATGAATTCAAGGCGTTGGGAACTTTGAGTGTAAAGGTAGTCAAGCAAGGAGGGATTGTCATAGCGGACAAGTATTTTATATGTAACCCTGTAGCCACTGATTATGGAATTCATGTATACTGGTATAACTGATTAAAATGATGTACCTGAAATATAATTAAAATAAAACATTTCTTTTTAAGTCTTTTCAATGCAGAAAAAAACCCCACATGCATTAGTGGCTTTTATCTTTCAAATCTTATGCATATTTTGATGCCAAGTTTTTGAATATCAGGTGTAATGTTGCAAAGTCACATTCACATATACGTATAAACCTTTTATAAACTCATCTCGGCACAAATTTATAGTGTTTGTGTACAATATGAATAGGAAACTGACTTTCCTTACTCTATGTATATCAGTTATAATTCCTAAATTCATTGTAACTTTTCATCTGGTTTGTCTTAATGTCATTCAGATGAAAGCCTTAATCCACCCCCCTAGACGTTTCTCGCGATATGTCCACAACGCGCAAAGGTGTCGCTGTTTCATGACTTTTTTCTTTCGAATCTCCCGCATCTTTTGAGACCAAATTCGCGATGTCCGGGCATGCGGTTCCGAAGTTACTCAACATTTCGTACTTGCACGTCAGACCAAAAATTGCTCAAAAACGTGATTTCATGTATAATTTCAATACAAAATGTGTTTTCGGCCAAAATTTAGAAATCTATGAATATTTTTACATTTGCTGATTAAAATTAATTTATTTTATGCTGTTTATGTTCGTGAAAGTGTCCCTGACAAATTTCATCCCAAAAACTATAAAAGACAAAAGGTAAAAAAACCAAAGAAATACATAAGAAATTTTAAATACAATAAAATACATAAATCAATTTTGATACCAAATTTTTTTCAAGTATATTTGCTAAAAATACTGGAAAGAGTGTCTAGACCAAAAATTAACTTTTTTGAGCTTTTTTTAATGATTTAGAGCAAAATTTTGATTTCATGCATAAATTTGCCAAATTGCCAAAATATCCTGGCCCTTTTAGGGTTAAACTGTAAAACTCCTAAAACAAAGAAATGAATAATGATTAATTTAAAAACCAAAAAATATGTAAGGATTAAACAAAAAAATGTAACAGATTAAAAAAGAATACAGAAGAATTAAAATGGAATTAAAAATAATCTGCTTCAGGCTTTAATTTCATTCAAAATCATTTTACCAAAAAGAATTCTCATAAAAAGCCTTAAAAAAAATATGTATTAACATAACTATTCATGACTATAAACATAATGTGCGAAAAATTAAAACATTTAATTAATGCAGTTGATGAAACCAGCAATTTTGTACCAAAATGAGAATATAGGTTCTTTACATAATTTTGGAAGTCTGTGCAACATTTAGTGGCAATCATTACTCCATGGCTGAGTTTTTGTGGTCCTCAAAACCCTTTAAAGGAGAATTATCCCCACGAGACTTTTATCATTGACCTAAAACAGAATTCTAAACAGTTTCTGATAAAGTAAAAACATCGTATATTCGAGAATCGAGAGGATGGGAATTGTCGATTGAATCCTCCGATTTTTATTGTTCTCGAGAGTAAAGCAGCGTCGCCATGTTCCCGGTGCGATCGGGCTGTGTGACGTAGGGCATGGAGTTGGCCGTAGCGCATTGTAATTGGCTCGCAATAGTTCACCAACATTATTTTAAAAAGAGTTTATTATTATTAATAATAACATAAATTACGCAAGAGTTTCATAATTAAATTAAATAAATCAATTTATATTATCTACGTAACTATCACATTTGAAAAACATTTATTAGAGTAAAATAATCATCGTAAGTAAAACGTGTTCCAGGACACACTAGCTTGATTATACGATTCGCCCAGGCATAAGCTTAGCCCGCAGATCTACGTGATAATTGGCCTCCGTGAAATGATCACTGCAGATCACATCATTTTTCCGATCAAGTTTGAAGTCTTTTCCTTGGAATTTTTCCATGTTCAATATGGTCACCCAACGCTTGAACAATTGCTGACATTTCTGCGGGTCTGGGAACCGATGGAATGATTTCCCTATCGTTTTCTTGGAACAGTTACAACAGCCGAACGCTTGACAATACACCATGTTTACCGTGTGTATATGCAGCGCGCGCTTCATGCAAGCTAGCTACTAGCTAGTGAGTTCTCCATCCCCTACGTCATCACGCGCAAGGTTTTATGGGAAATTTAGAGAAAATGGACGCCGCCAGTAGGAGTAGACATCGTAAAAAGTGGTCTCTATTTTCTGCTCTTACAACGGCATCAGTTGGTCTAAAACGGTGATTTTTATATCAAATTAAATGTTATTTTATTCACTATGACCCTATTTACATTTAAAAGCCTGGGGATAATTCTCCTTTAAAAGCCCAGTATTTTGGAGATTAAGTTAGTCCACATCTTATTTTTCACACCCTTCATTTGGATATGCCTGCAACATGTATGTCTCATAAAGTACAGGGTATCTTGGAATGTAAAGACATAACCATGTTGCATTGTGTATATGTTGTATACAGGTCTAGTAATTTTTTCTTTAATTAGACTATGGTTGGGTGAATTCTAGTTGTTGCCAAGCAGTTTTATGCATGACATTTAAATTCTGAGGATTATGACCACATCAATGTATTTCCCATGATCTTCAATCAACAAGGATTTCAGTATTACTGCCTGGAATATGTGATACTGTAAAGGTCACAAAATTTTGTAGAAAGTAAATGGACATTTTGTCATATTTATTGTTCAATATCTTGGGGGAAAGTGTAATACATTTCTAAGGGGTTAGTTATCTCAAATGTGGGAACTGAATTAGGTGCAGGGACACTCATTGTAATTTTACATGTGGAGGTTTTTAGTTGTTTTGTATCTAAAGGGTCAAAGGCCGAGTCAAGTCAATGCAAGTATCTTTAATAGAGGAAATACATATTCACTTCTATTCTGGTCATCCAGGGAATAAGTACAACCTCCAGGATGCAAGTTAAGAATCAATTTTGTAAGGGTTTGACAGGGAATCATAAAAAAAGGGCTGCAGAACCGGAATTGTAAATAAATGTAGTGGCTGTTCACTTATTTTTGTTTTGTTTTTTGCCTCTACATTTGTCATCAATTTGCCACCCGTTAAAGTTCATAAGAAACGTGACAACTTTGCAGAATTGTGTGTAATTGCTATTCACCAACTGACATACATGTACATGTAACGGAAATGGAATAGGTACATTTGTATATTAAGGATGCTTGCAATACATGTACACAGGCTTTAGATATATTTTATTATGAAGGAACAGGTATGATATGCTGTATTGTATCTTTGTTCTTGTATTAACACTTTTTCTTTTAATTGCAGGTCCTTGGAGATATATGCTGAGCATCATCAAGTGAAGGATCACACTTTATTTCCGAGACGGTTACCATAATTTTACTCACAAAGCAAACTGCTTCACTTAAACTTACAAAAGCTTTTATTAAAACTAATGAAGGCAAGAAAACTGGAAAAAGTGCCCAAGCCGTGAACACAACCACAAAGGATCCAGCGTTGCATGTTGTTATGGACTGACTTACTTGCCTCACAATGGGGACCCATCCAGCTATTCCAATTAAGAAATTCCTTGGGTTACAAATGTAATAGGAGCCAGATGGTATCCACCCATTAAATGTAACTTCTCGGTCCAACATTCTGATTGTTTCTGGAAATTCAATAAAAAGGAGGAAAGAGAGAAAACCCCCCCCCAGAAAAAGGCAGACATGTTCCAGGAACATTTAAGTGAATTTTGTCTTTGGATTCTGACCCATAGGAGTTTTTGTAGCACTGCTTTGTTTCTTTCTGTTTTAGGACAAGAAATCGATTAAAATTTAGAAGAAAAAAAAAATCATGGTATAATGAGAAAAAATATTTCTTGTTCTATCAAGTTTTTGAATGGTTTAAAAACTGAATGGAATTTATTCACCTTTTTCATGAAAATCATGCGAAATAGAAGAATACAATAAACAAATTTCTTACTGAAATACTAAAGACAATTCCTCAAGCACAGAAACGTCAATTGCTGTTAAAGATAAATTTTCATATGGTCAAGCTTCGCGTTTGAAATATAATTCTGTTACTATAGTCAAAATAGTGACCTCACAAAGTATTCAAAATTACCGAAAGTTAATTTCATTTTTCTAAAAGTCAAGTCGAATCAATTCAAGAAGAAATTTATTGTCAAACAGGATGAGAGGTTTCGTTACATCTTTCAAAGAAACATATTTAACCGTTCTTTTGAGCTAATGTTTGAATGTTTGAAGATTTTCTACAACATACACATACATGTACATGTATTTGGAAAAATATTTGCTTTAAACCAGAAATTTTCATCAATTATAATGATTGAGCAGAGATGACAAAAATGATGTGGTTTAATGTAATCACTTTAAAAAAAAAAACCCCAAAACTTCCTGAATTAGAATAAAAGATGAAATGTACTAGGCCTAAATAGATATACATATTCTGTAAGGGAAAGTGTGAAGGTAGAACATATTTTGTATTGGTAACTTTGTTGATTAAATAAATAATTTTTTCATTCAGTGTCTGAGTAAGTTTGATTCATTTTAGGTGACCTGTTTTTTGTTATCCATCCTTTTTCTTCTTCTTTTTCCAAATTCCTTTTATGTGTTTTCATTTATTCTATTCTATTCATCATTTAAGAGAGAGAATGTTATGTGTGTATTTTAATGTGAGATGTGTAAAGATAAGAAATACAATACCAGTTTTACTGATGGCAACTCATACACTCATTCAATTTCTTTAGACAATCATTCAGTGACCTATACATTACACTTTATATCTACACATTGTGTTAAATTCTACACAATAGTTTTACAACATATCTTTAAAAAAATAATTTGTTTATGTTGACAGATGTAATAAGAAAATGGTCAGAATGCAAAGTATATACTTTTCATTGACTTGAATACCAACAAATAATTCAGAACCTTCTTGAGGCTCATCAAGTCTTTAGAAAATCAAATATGGAGCATTCTGTTTTCTAGTTCTTGTACCCTTCAAGTGATACATCAAAAAGAATCCTGTCCGAACACTCTGAAACTATTCTCTATTGTGAAGCTAATTATCTAGCTATTTTCTTCAATCCTAACAGGAGTATTTGCTGAGGATCTTGACTGGACCCTGGAGCCTGTTGAGCCCGTCTTCCCCGGAGAAGAGAGCTCTGTCAGCATTGACAGCACTGTAACTTTCCGTGATGGCAACCGCGAGCTGGTCGGCAGCGGCCTCTGGCGTCAGGGTCTCTTTGGCAGCAGGAACAGGGATGGTAGCGGGGAGCGCTTCAACTACAAGCGCCAGACCCTTGACAGGCCCCAGGCCGGTACCACACTGATCGCTGATAGCCCTCTTGAAGTCCAGGATGCAGTCACTGACTTTGAGATTGGAACTGTTGGATGCAACGACTTCAACTACGTCTGTCTTGAATTTACTGGAGGAGACAACCCAAACCCTGATTTCTTCTTCCGAGTAGTAGATGCCATAGATAACAGTGCTGAGGCTAACACACTAGTCAAGTGTAAAGAGCAAGAGTGTCTTTCAAGTGAGTCCATGAACTTAGTTTTTCAACTGTCTTTTATGCAAGATGTAACTTTCTAGTTGTATGCTTACCTGCCTCCTGGAATTTTCATTTTGATTATGAGGTCACTTAATTGCTACAGCTGCTAAAGTGAAGGCATGCAGTGGGATGTTTTGACATCCATTGGTATGAAGCATTGTGCCCCCGGAGTAAAGTGAACGTTCTTTACAAAGAATGTGATATTTGACACTCTTTTTTTATCAGAAAGAAAATGGCTAATGCCTTCAAACCATGAATTCATTTTCCTCATTATCAATTTCTTTTTAAAAAGTGTAAAAGGGAAATTCCAAATTACTCTTTTAATGGATAGATATCCTTGCATTAATATGAATTTTCTGCACCAAGAGGCTCTAGCCTAATATATTCACACAGTGTGGCAGTAACTATATGCAATGCACAAAGGCAAATGCAGTATTTGCATCTTACACTAAATATCTTGAGTTCATGAAGAAATTAAGTCAACACATTCTATTTTATGTTTTGAAAGGATTTTCGTTTGGGTTCTTTGTGACTTGAATAGTACTGTGATAACATAAATGATTGACTTTTATCATTTTGTTTAAAGTTACTCTGGATATGCAAAATTTGCATATCTATTAAATGTATTCAAGGGATTTCACATTATTTTGAACATCACTACCGGTATATCAAAATCAAATACAATTTTAAATTGTCACCGTTTATTGTATGCATTATGTTTTAAATCAGCAAATTTAATACAAAATAATTAATTCCTTTTATATGTTTTGTTTTATAATTCAAACTACAAACTTAATAAATATATCTATTAAAAGAAAACGTAAGTTGATCATGGCTTTTTCCAATATTTATTTAATTCTGTGTTCAGGGGCCATCTTCACTGACTTAAATGCCGATCTTGGTAACCAGATCATCTATGAAAACAAGAGGAACCCACTGAGTGTCGACCTCACTGGTGTCACTCATGATGACTCCACCAATGTTCGAGGAGATCAGCTGTGGAAAGTAGGTGTTTATGGCAGCCGTAGAGCCGATGGCTCTGGACCCAAGGCTGGTCTGAATGAGCAGATCCTGGATCCCACTGAAGCATCAACTACTCTCCTGGATGATGAGAACCTCAATATGAACAACGTCAACTTCGATTTTGACATGACGGGCATTCGCTGTGAAGATGCTCAGTATGTCTGTTTTGATCTGGATAAGAACAACAGGGCTAGTGTGAACTACATCTTTGAGGCTCGTCCTGATGAATCAGTGATCACCGAGTGTATCGACATGAGAGACCGTTGCAAAGGTGAGTGCTACATTGTATCTCTTGGAGACTACGTAGAAATAGAGAAATGGTCTTTCCTGTTTTTGTCATGATGCAAATGCTAAAACAAATTGTCTAAATTTTTTATTAATGAGCTGTTTGAACTTGATTTCTTTTTTCAGTGTTCTTGTTTTTCATAGACGATATGTTGAAGTTCTAGTATCTTGTGCTCAATTACTTGTGTACAAGCAAATTGGTTCTCCAATTGTTATAATTGTTTCATCATCCATTTTCAAATTCCATTTTTTTTCTGTATCTTTATTAGGTGTCACTGCTATTGACATTGATTGGAGTGCAGATGTTGGTGATGCTCCATTTGGTCAACCATCTCCTCTTACCCTCACTGCCGACATCAACTTTGACCCCGAGAGTCCCGATGTCAATGGTCAAGGCCTGTGGCAGCTTGGTGTGTTTGCTGCTACCAGACCCAATGGTGACGGTCCTCGCAGGGATGAGATCACCCAGACCCTGGACCCCTTCAATGAGGCCAAACCCCTTGAGGAAGGTGGACCTCTGGAATTTGATAACATTGTGACCAACTTCCCAATCGATGAACTGGGCTGTGATGACTACCGCTACCTCTGCGTGGAATTCAAAAAGGGAGTCAACCCTACCCCCGGATTCAAATTTGAGACTCAAGGAGCAGGAGAAACCATTGTTTCTTGCAAGGAGCAACCCTGTAGAGGTAACTTTCATAGAGAGCGAGGATTTCCCTCCCTCCCTCTCTCTCTCTCTCTCATTGTATCTAATGACTATCATCTTTGTCATCATCATAATCTGTCCTTTATTCACCTGATTGTTAAACGTCATCATCATTATCACCGTCATTTTCTCACCCTTGTTGAGTACTTGGCCACCAGCATAGTTTGCCCCTAGGCAAAGATGTTGGTGAAAACAGATCAGTCATTCTAAGTAGGGATATGCTAGGGCAAGCAAATAACCACTTCCTCCCTTACAGGTTTAGATAACTAAGGCAAGCATAAAGTAGATCAGGAAGAGGTGTTGTGCTCTTACCACATGGAAAACACAATGATACTGGAGCAAGATGCTGGCAGTGGAGAAACAAGAGTGGTATTTGGTCATGTCTGCAGAAAGGAAACTCCATGATTATTTTTTATTTGCATGGTCAATTCTTCCTTTCTGTCTGAACTCTCTTGTTCTCCAGCCAAGCATGAACTTGACTCTGCAACTGTCTTTTACTATTACTCAAACTTCTGATTTAACAAAGTCTGGAATGTTACTCATATTGCCACTTGTCTTTCATATCTGATGATTTCTTCAATGAATACAAACTTGAAATTTCTACCTTTCAAAGTCTTGGATATCCTTTCCAAAAAACCTTTTGCTACCATGAGCCTTATTTCTTCTACTCAAATCCAAATCTGATCTAAGAGCATGATTGACTCGTTCGTTTCCTTCTTCTTTAGAAGAACTTGTTTTGGGGCTATATTTTTTAGACTCGGAATAAATGGCACTCTACATGATCTTACTAAAATACCTCTCTTTACTGCATGGCTAGTTAGATGGCATGAAGAGAAAATTTGGGGAAAAATTGGGAAAGTTATGAAATTTCTATCTTGCATGTGTTGCAGGATTTCACAGTCTGTATGGATGTGAAATCAAAATTGCATGTGCAAATCAAATCTTTTCCTATTATCACAGGTGTTGAGGTTTCTGATCTAACATCTACTCCTACCGAGAACCTCGCTGATCTGATACTCTATGAAGGCAAGGACACCAACCCCATCCAGTACAACTCAGTAGCATCAACAACTCCTGACTCTGGTACTGTACGTGGTGTGGATCTGTGGACCCTTAGCCAGTGGGGTAGTGAGCGTGCCAATGGCAATGGACCCCAGCAAAACTACCAGGAGCAGGTCCTCTCAGGCTATCATGCTGCCCTCCCTGTCATGGCTGCTGGTGATACTCTTGACTTTGTGCCACTCGCCACCAATTTTGATATGACAGACCTGCGTTGTCCTCAGGTTAAGTACATCTGTAATGAGCTCAGCAAGGACCCAAGATCCAGACCTGAGTTTGAGTTTACTGCTGTTCCTGATGAATCTGTACTTAGGAGTTGCTTTGAGGTACCTGATGGAGCCTGCAAAGGTAAGTATCCTATTTTCTTCTTCACTGATGAACCATTAAGAATATCATTAAAATCATGTGTCTAACAGCTCACCAAAAACTACACCTTCCTTTAATACAGTTGTTTAAAATTCTTTTGAATTCTTATCTTGAGACATTAATTTCATCTTTTTATGTTCAGGTGTTGTTTTTACCGACTTGGATTGGGATATGAGCCATGGGCCAGTTAGTGCTGACAGACCCGATGATGTGCGCTTCAACGTTGATGTCAGCACCCTGCCCGAGAGTGGTGCAGCCAATGGAGATGGCCTGTGGCGTATCGGTGTCTTTGGAGCCCAGAACCCACAGGGAACTGGACCTCGTCTGGATTACAAACGACAGATCTTGACCCGTAGCCAGTCCTCCACCCCAGCTGAAGGTGAAGGCATGCCCCTTGAGCTGAACAGACTAGAGACCGAGTTCGACCTATCTCAGCTTGGCTGTGATTCTGAATACCGCTGGCTCTGTCTTGAGTTTGCCAAGGGTCTACGTGCTAGCCCCGATTTTGAGTTTGAGATCAATGGTGGTGGTGATGTTATCATCAGCTGTAAGGAGCAGCCATGCCGAAGACGTAAGTCAAATTTATTCTTTGGAGATTGTTTCCTTTTCATTCACTTGTTTTTCCATTGGATTTTCCCCTGAGTTTTCCTAGAATTAGTATTCAACAAATTGAAACATAAAATCTATTTTAGATTTGATAGATGTATGAGCTTTTTTATTAAGATTTTCATTTTTAATGATATAAGTCCCCCTATTTAATTGGATATAAAAATCCTCTATACTGGACAATGTTATGTAATATTCTCTTGTAAATTAAACTGTGTTCTTGTGAAATAATATGATAAAGCGCTTATTATAATAAAATTTTAATGTGTACTCTGTTACATATTCCTACTTTCCTTTTTAGCTGTAATGATCAATGATGTTGTGACTGATCCGATTGGCAATGTTCGTGTGAATGAGGGTACCCGCAACAACCGCATCTTGTATGATATGACAGCCATAACCGACGCATCCAGCGGTAAGGCCCAAGGTAGGAACTTGTGGGAGCTTTCTACTTTCGGAAGCAGCTTCCCAGATGGCCGTGGTCAGCGATTCAACCCCCAGACTGCATACACCTTTACCCAATACCAGAAGGACAAGTCTGCCTTCCCTGGCGAGAACATCCGTTATGGAGCTGTGGACACCAACATGGATATGACAGGCTTGACTTGCAATGAGGTTCGGTACTTCTGTTCTGAGCTGCGCAAAGGACAGTATCCCAGTCCCGACTTTGAAATGATCGCCAATCCTTCAGAAGATGTATTGACCGATTGCTTTGAGCTGAACTGCGAAGGTACAGTACACATCTGTGACAATTAACATACACCTTGACCTTGTTACGTGTGAATTTGTCTTTAATTTGCTTCTGTAGGCAATAGATTTGCCCATTATTCAGCTACTTTTTTATGGTTAAGAAATTTATGTTGTAATATTTTTTATTGATAAATATTGTGGACAGATATTTTTGGTTAATTAACAAGAAATGATTTAGCATTGAATTACATGTATATGTATATTCAATTTAGAAAAGTGAAAGAAAAATTTAATGTTGCCTTTTGACTTCCTTTTTCCCATCATTCTCCATGGATTTGTACTTTTGCAAGGAAATTCCACGTTCTAGTGAAGAGGGGGCACCCATGTACATGTAGATGTTTATTGTCATAATACAGATAAAAGAATATTTGAATTGAGCAAAATAAATAATCATTTTATCATGTTGTAGGAGTTTTGATTGACAACACCCGACTATCTCTCAACTCTGACCCTGAACTGTCCGATGGACCCAATGACCTCTCCTTCGATTTCACCGTTAACTCCAATCCAACTGGAGGAGATGCAAATGGTAACAACCTCTGGCGTCTGGAGACTTTCACTTCCAACAACAATGATGGCTCTGGCCGACGTGACATCCTGCGTACCCAAACTCTGGATCCTGCCGATGCCAGCCACGATCTTGATGCCGGAAACACTATGGTCTTCCGTAACCTAGAGGCTCTTGTTGACTCTGCTGATGTTAACTGCGAAGAAGACTACTTTCTCTGTGCTGAGCTCTCCAAGCATGTAGCTGCTTCCTCAGATTTCTCAATGAGAGCCACTAGAGAGAATGCTCTTATTAGTTGTAGAACTGTTCGTTGTGCCAAGGCTGGTAAGTCAACAGCTAACGCACCCTCTTGAAAAACAGTGGAACATCTTGATCTAAGGAAATCCAATTTATTTACAATGAAATGTATAAGCATTTTGATAGTGAAATGATTTAAAACAAATTTCTAATCTATACGTTCTTGTGCTGTGGAAAGTGTGTGGATTTCAAATTGCCATAATTTTCATAGTACATAGTGTGTATTTATACAAACAGCAGATCATACCCAAAAAGTGATCTGCCCTCAAATTTATAAGCCATTAAGAGATAAACATGACCCCCCCGAAATAGTCAGTATGGAGCACTGCATATATTTGTATTATTTTTTAAAGTAAGTCAACATAATGTAACACCAACAGATCCCTTTAAATGTTGCTGCATCATTAACTCAGAGGGGTATGTTTTATGTATTTGTTTTCAAACAATTTTAAGAGTTGTAATTGAGGATTACTGTGTGACTTACATTCATTTGATTTACGGATGAAGTATGAACTTGACTTATTTCCTACTTCAGTCATTTGTAGTGAAGCTAGAGTGAGGATAGAAAGATGGAAGTGTTCATGTGAAGTACTTAATATTACTGGCATTATTCAACTTTCTGATTAATGGAGATTTGTCATACTTTTTCTCCCTTTCTAATATTACGCATGAGACCTTGTGCATGACTCCTTCCTGTGTTTGTCTGTTCTGTGGTCTGTGAAGTTGTCTGTCACCTAGATTAATCTAAATCAACCTTGCATGTTTGAGAAGCCCTGTTTTTGTCCTCGTAACTTGATATGAGAATGGTTTACTTTTCAGATATCTGAATCTGTGGGGGAGAGTAAGTATGGTGATTAATATGAGCCTTCGACCTTCTTCAGAAATGATATTAAAAGGATGCTTTCTTCTAATTGCTTGGTGTTTATTCTAATTGTTTTATTTTTAAAAGAATAGGAATCTAATTTGCATGTGAAATAAGAGGGCATCAATGCTTAATGTCTAGTTCCCACATGAGGTAGTAAACTACCGACACATGCTCCCGCAGCAAAATTAATACAACTTAATTTGTGTGTGAATCGCAGTGTTCACATACATGTACAAGGAGCAAACAAAATTCTGATGCCTTCCGTACAATGCAGCGCTATTACATTTTTGTTGCGGGGGAATTTGCGAGGTGGTTTACTGCCTCATTTTGGAACGAGCTTAACATATTTACTCTATGCATTTCTAATTGTTATTATTTTGTCTTTGCTTTCCTGTCTCTGCATCTGTGTCCTGACCTACTTCTACAGCACCTCCTCCAGTAAGTAAACAGTGAAAGGGAAGATAGTTGGGTCTCTTAAGCACCAGAACGACATAAGCACAATATCTCTTCACAGAGATTTGATGCCCTTCTGATTCTCAAGAGATATTTTAGCAAAACAGAAAAATCATGCATTAATTCTAATAGATGCTTAGAATTCTGATACTACAGTTGAAGAAAAGTCTGTATTCTTAAAATTATATTGAATGCATACCCTGCATATGATGTTGTTTTTGCTCTGTTAACCCGATGCAGACTGAGTCAAGAATACTCTTATCAAAAATGCAATCAAATTTGAAAAATTATATCTAAATAGCTTAAATACCTATGTGTCCACAAGAATAAACAAATACGTTACACCTCCAACAATCACCTTTTTATTTAACTGAAAAAATTATTACCAAAATATTTTTGTCCCACAGAATACATGTAGTTTATCTCATTAAGAATATCAATAAATGTTCAATATTATTTTCTGTTATTAATTTTTGGTGTGGTTGAAAATTTAAGTACTTTTGTGACTTATCCTTTTATCAGGTACAAGGCCGACCTGGACCTAAGGGAGCCAAGGGAGAACCAATGGACATCCCAGTAAGTTTTTCTCCTTCTTTGTGCTGGAATGAAAGTAAATGAAATTGAAATTTTGAAAAAATGCCATTCAACTCTTTGGAACATCTGCAGCAGTGTGCTTATTATGCTGTGAAATTAAATTGAAAGTTGCCTGTTCTTACTCGATGGCAAATTATTGAATCAGAATGTACTTCAACCTATGAGAAATTTTAGAATTCTACAAAAGTCACCTAAAGATTATGAAATGAAACAGATTGTCATCTGTTTTCATTTGAAGATGGATTTTTTAGGTTATCCTGTATCTGTTAAGGACATAAAATGTACAATTGAGTTTCATTCTCATTAATGATTATCTTGTCTACTACAGCCTGGTATGGTTGGACCACCTGGAAGACCTGGACTAGCTGGACCCCCTGTAAGTTCTTCCCACCTTTTCCTCTTATTTTTTTTACATTTCTCTGTTAGGACTTGACACAGACAGGTGTCAGAGGGCAAATATCCTCTAAAATTCTGAAATAGCTCCATGTATATACAACTGTTTCATGAAGAGAAACAGATCACCTTGCTTTAAAAATTGTTCAGCCCTTGCATAACAACTGCTGAGTGTGAATTTTGTAGAATTTTTGTACAAGCAGGTTATAATTCCACTTTCTTCAACTCCATTTTATATTTGACTTTTATCAAGCTAAATTACGTCCCTCAAGTCCACAGTTTCCTTTAGAATGTCCAGTCTAGAACATAATTGCTAACATTATTTTCCAGTTTATACCTTTGGCAATCTTGTAGGTCATAAGCACAAATGTTATGCCATATTTTTGATGTCATCTAGGGATACCATGGACGCCGTGGACCTAATGGACTCTCTGGACCTGCTGGAGGAAGGGTAAGAAGTGCTCATATGTATCTTGACTGACCTTTATAGTTCACTTCTTGTCCAATAATTAATTAAACCTGAATCGGGTGGGAACTGATCACCAACTTAACTTTTAATACCCGTAATCCTGAAATTCAGATATGCTATACTAAGCTCTTTGACAAGTTCTGCACAATCCTCAACTAGTAATTGGTATTTGGGGCTAAAAGCCTTAACTTATGAAATTCAACACTGGTCGATTAACAGCAACATTTGATACAGTGGAACACTGATTGTAACATGAAAATGCAAAACAGGGTTTGGATTTAAAATCATGTCTCTTAAAAATGGATGAGGCTTGTAATTGTGTTCTGTATAACCAGAACTTTTGCAGCATGAAACTTCTGTGATTTAGTGATGGTCATTTTCACAGCAAGAAACTTCACAAATTGTAAATATGCCTTGTTTTGATTCAAACTGATTTTGATATTTTGCAGTATGAATCTTGCTTGAATCTCAACCACTCACGAAATATGTGATTTTTCATTTTTTTCTGGTTATACCAGCAACCATTATAAACTTGGAATATCTATATTCATTATTTCTTATTCTTTTTGGATGACAGGGAGAAGATGGACGTGATGGAAACTCTGGTTCACGTGGAGTCCCTGGACCTCCTGGACCCCCTGGCCCTCCTGGTGAGGTATGTATCATGCCCCTGAAAATCCTATTAGCCAATCACACTTGTAGGATGAGACTGCATTTTGGTTACATTTTAGAGGGAAGTTTGTTGTCGTCCTTTGCGTAATCCACACAGTAGATCTGCATTTTCATGTGTATTTTAGTTGATCTGTGTCCGCTTTGCCTGTTCACATGTGGGTTCTCCTGGGGAATTTGACGCCATTTGGGTATATACCTTATAACAGGTAATCACCTAGAGTGGACTTCACTTTTAATGACAGCCACTTCTTAGGTAATGCATTGTGCCCTCCTCCTACTACAGTGTTAGGAAAGGTCATCGTAAATCTCCCCCAGCTCGATTGTTCATTAGTGATTTTAAAAAAAGTGCCTTTCTGTGAGCAAGCAAGTCTTATTCAAGAATATTTGAAGACAAACCACTCTTTGTTGTTTGTTCTGCACTAATGTCTACTTAAATTTTCGAGATTTGTAAATATCTCTTCATTTTCTTCAGGTGACTGCTGCTGCCAATTTCCAGTCTAAAGGACCTGCTTACAGAGCTCCTGTTTACAACCCCACACCTGTAAGTATGAGCAATGTCAAAATTATGTGTTTTAAAAGAAAGTACAGGCAGATGAATGCCTTACTTTCCTGGTCTTCGTCATTTTTAATATCTTGCAGAACAAATTTGTTTTGTGTCATTTCATTAAAATTCAAATATTTCCAGGAAGAACTAGATAGTCTATTAATATAATTAATAATTCGAAATGTTTTTTTTTTTTTCATTGAAATATTTTTCTTCAATTTCGTACTGTCCTTTTCATTTGGAAGTGACTTTATGCTGTAAACCAATGAAGGTACACACTACCTTTGATTATTAAAGTTTCTTAGCAAACACTTCATGTTATACAGTGATGATATTTTACCCTTAATTGCACCTCTCTTTTATTGTTACCTTCTGTTCAATAGGGACGTCCTGGATCTGCTGGTTACAGTGGACACCGTGGAGCACGAGTAAGTTTTTTAAAACATTTTCTTGATGTCCTCGAGTTATTGACATATCTGTTACTGCATGGTAAATCATACCAAACATGAGATTGATGGAAGCTTTCTACTAAAGTACAAAGCTTTTGTAACTTTAGACTGCCATTGTACACGTGCATAAGTGAAAGAAAAGCAGAAGAAGCTCAAATACTTGTTAAGGCTTGTATTTTTTACTTTAACATGTATTAAATTTGTTCACATAACAAAGAGAAACATTGTAGATAATGGAAAGTGAAAAATTATTTTTAACATTTATGGTCACACTGTACATTTTGCTTTTGAAGGGCAATCCAACCTTGGTAATAAGATGATTTGTGTGAAAGCAGAAAAATAAGAAAAACAGGATGGTGAAAGTTTGAAAGAAATCGGACAAGAACTAAGAAAGTTATGGATGTTTGAAATATGAAATCACTACATAATCTCAAATTGGCAATTTGTGAAAGAAAAAGATCCTCTTGAGTAATACATTTTGAAAAAAGTGACATTTTAGTCATTTTGTGTGGTGGAGCGAATGGGGGAGTTGTCCACAGCTACATCACAGTGACACTACCTATTCGGCCAATTTGAAATTCCCATATGTATAGTGATTACAACCTTCAAAAATCCATAACTTTCTTATTGCTTTCTTTTTGCTTTTCTGATTTTTCCTCTTTCATTCAAAGCCTTGCTATTAAGGTTGGGTTTCCCTTTAAAAAGAATGATTCAAAGCCAACAACCATAAGCTTACCAATAACGTACTTGGTATCTGTCGTCATGTGAAATGTTTGTGAACAATTTTGTAAATTTTGTTTTTCTCAGGGACCACAAGGATTGACTGGACCCGCAGGACCCCCTGGACCTCCAGGACCTATGGTAAGTATTCTTTGTTATTAAACCCACGGTCCTTCCCTCACAGTATGGGTGAACTGATCACCATTTTACCTATTCACTGCCATGCATTTCACTGTACATGTACCATTGGGTACTGGTTAATTCTCGCTACCTCAAATATGCAATTTTCGACGTAGAGGGCAATATTATGCATGGAAATGGTCCGCATTTTCGTTAACTTCACTTCCGGTCCGTATTGAAATACTACGGCTTATGAATAAAGTGCTAAAATGCTTAATTTTTGGATCGCATGACATAAACCACTCAAATTTTGAAAATGCAACCAATTGTCTCAATAAATCATGATGGTATCTTTTCAAACATGTCGGTTAAACTCAAACTCGAGGATTTTTGTAATACCTGTGTACATTTTCAATGCAAAAAGACAAACACTTGTCGACCCAATCAGGATATTGCATGACAAACGCCATCTGTTGGCGAAATTGCGTATTTGGGGTAGCGAGAATTGGGAACTGGTTATTGGTTGACAGGGATGCCAGTCTAAAAGAGACACTGGCCTTTTGCAATTTAAGATATAATTGTATTTAACTTTTCATTTGCCATGAGTGCCAATTGGCACAAATTTCAGGTGAGTCACGAGTGCCGATCGGCACAAATATTCAATCACCAAATAAAAGGATTTGCACAGAGCATTACAAAATCTGTGCATAATAAGCTTTTTCCAGGTCTTTATTGGTTTCATGATAATACCTATATTAATGTACATGTTTGTCATAATTTTGTACTGGAAGTTTTTAAATAAACTTAAAGGACATTGGAAAACTACCCCTTGAGAAATATAACGTGGCACAGGGAGATTATTAAAGTTAAAAAAAACATGATCGCCATATGTTTGGGTAGATGTAATAAGAACAGTAAGTAGCTTCTTAGTGGACGAACAGAGATTTCTAACAGGTATTCATATATATAGGGGTAATAATATCATAGAGGTAAGTTGGAGATATATGAATTTGTGATATGTTATTCACTTTCAACTTCTCCTTTGTTAAGTATTTCACTTTAAGAGGCAAAAACTTCTCTGTCGCATAGAATTTTACTATCTTGCTTTTTATCAACTACAGGCTTTAAAATATATTTGCTTTTCTTTTTCAATAGGGAATGGCTGGATCCCGTGGATCACGTGGAGAGGAAGGAGAAGATGGCAACGATGTAAGTATTTTGTTGAAACATGCATGTACAGTCAAAGCTGTATGTAAAGACTGCTCAAAGATGAAAAAGTGGTTTATAGGCACATAGTATCCATTTACGCTTTACTTTTAAATACAGCTTACAAAGTGAAACCAAAAATAAGGAAGAATAGAAATTGGCTCTAAGAGACAGGTTAATTTTCTATACAGATGGTTGCTAAAGCAGGTTTTACTGTAGTAAAGTAATTTAATAAGAAGTAAATGTGAAGATTAACTTACTGAGAAAAATATGAGTCTCTAGAATATGGTGGATTTTCCATGCAGATGGTTGTTTATGCAGGTTTCACTAGGCAATTTGATAGGGAAGTAAATGTCTACATGTATATTAACTTTCTGATAAAAACTTCTTACTACTGAGTTAGGGTCTACGACATTGCTGAATTTACTTCAAAGACAATTTTCAAATGGAAAAGTAGTATAAATGAAAGGAACATTTTTAAATTGATATTTATGTCAGAACTTACAACATAATTGATTTATCTAACAACAACAAAAATGTTCTTTTGTTCTTTTTTCTCTTTCTTTAGGGACAAAATGGAAGGCCCGGTGAAATTGGACTCCAAGGAATCAGTGGAAGACCAGTAAGTATTTCTCTCTCTCTCATTTTTATTTTTTATTTTTTAAAGGAGGTCTTTATCTTAGTTGCATAGTTCCTACAAAAACATCAATTGTACTCTGATTAATTGAAGTCCTTGTTTTTGTAAGAAAAATCTTTGTCCGTTATAGATATTACTACGTCATTGATTATGATTCCTGGTTAGCAATTGAAAATGTGCATATAAAGGATATATACATTATTGCCTACCGTGATGATTGTTACTGAATTGCATAATAACATGCAAATGATAGGTGGAGGCTCATGGCATTTAAAGTCTTTAAGTAGTTCTAAAGCAGATACTACTCGCATACTGCCCAAATAAGCCCCAAAATGCAAGTAACAACCTGAATATGTTTTTTCAAATATTTTTCAATTAAAAAGACATTGGATAGCATATGTTACATTTTGTTTGAAGAATGTAAACAAAATATTTATTTTTCATTATATACTTTCATGATAGTCTAAAAAAGTGTTTAAGGTTTAGATAATGTTCTCCTTACAAATATCAATGGTCTGTTATTTTTGTCTTTTTTTCTGAGGATTCAATAGATTTTTATATTCATAATCAAACAATGACAGATTCATTGTGGAAAGTTTCTGATCTCCTTTTTTTGTACAGGGTTTGTCTGGCATGCGAGGAATGAATGGTGCACAAGGACACAAAGGATGGTCTGTAAGTAAACAATATTATCAAACCATTTTTGTAAAGCATCCAATTACTGTATATACATGTACATACTTTCGACATGGATTTTTTTTGCATTTTTTAGTGGCCAGGTGCTAGGTCATACAAATCTTTGGCAAGACTTTTAGGTTGCCAAAAACAAGTTATTAAAGATTAAAGATTAAAGATTAAATTTAAATTTGTTTGAGTGAACAAATCATATTGAGATGTCAAGTATCTGTAAATACAGGAATGAAGACAAAACAATTCGCTGATATATTCCAGAAATTCCATAGACTAACTGAAAAGGAACAATATCTGTAAAGCTTCTTTTGTTACAAATAACAAAAAAAAATTAAATAAAATACAGACCACAAGTTCATCATCATTATCCATAGTGATCTGTCAAACTGTAGGTTAAGTGACCCTATCATCTTCTCAAACAATTGTCTCTCCAGGTGTTTTGATCTTGAACCAATTGATTCACTTTAACATACCCCATTCCACCACAATTTGCAATAAGATGATCGAGGATATCTTAGCACATTTTGTAACAAATTTTGCTGTTCTTCCACAGGGTCGCCATGGAGCTCCCGGAGCACATGGAGAAAGAGGAGCTACTGGAGAAAGTGGTAACATGGGCTCCCCTGGATCCATGGGAGCAGTAGGAAACCCTGTAAGTAACAAGTGTTATTATTTTTGTGTGTGACAACACTAGGAAAAACCTATCAAACACACTTTCAAATACACTTTCAAGGCTAGAAGGCTGAGGTACATTACATGTTTGAAGGCACCTGTAGGAAGATTGAATTGAAATTGTGTTTATTTATTCAAATGCCACTTTTCAGCTGATGACCACATCACTTATAATATTTTCTGGGATATGCAAGCGTTCCAGGATAAGGACAATTTGATTTTTTATCAATAATTTGATTTGATTTGATTTGCATAAGTTGCTTTTTTCTTTTAATCAGGGATCTCGTGGACCAAGCGGATCTCGTGGACCATCCGGATCTAAGGGACCAAGTGTAAGTTTATCTCTCAAATGTTTCACTAATGAAGTAATTAATAGCTATGTTAACACATGTAACAGCTATCATTACCACATGAAGAAAAAAAAATAAAAATAGTTACCTCGTTTTTCACATTAATCAGTTTCCCCTCAAGAAAAAACTTTTGTGATGAAACAAACCCATGTATCATGGCAGTCTATCAAATTGACGGCATTGTCTTTGAATTATCTTGTGAAGATGTTGACTGCTGGTTTTAACATTAATGTCTTGAAAACTATCAAATGAAGATGTTATTAGCCTATAAATTTATTTAAGAGGCCTGAAGGGGAAAAAAATATACCTCAATGAAGCAAGCTAGTGATCATTATATAACTTTCTTTTTGGGTACACGTTAGTTCTTATTCACCTGGATCAATTATTTGTTATGAGTGAAACAATTTATATGATTATTTATGTTTTCCATTGCTGAGGAAATGCACAAGTGCAGAATTTTGTTTTACCTTTAAAACCTTTTTTGATCCTTACATGGAGGTTTAATCTTTAAGTCTATGCTGTAATGGTGGGTGGTACATAAATAATTCAAATTCAGTGAGGGGATGATATTTCACACAGGATTTCAATATAAATAAGATAAATGAAAAATACATGAATGGTTAATTCGTGTTATTGCCGAATGCTTTGTCCATGAGACTTATAGCATCAGAATAAAAGTGATTTGTAACCACTTATTTTGTCTTCTTGCAGGGAGATTCAGGAGCCAAAGGCTCTACTGGAGAACAAGGACCAACTGTAAGTTTGCTGATTTCAACCATTAAAACAGGCCATTTTGATAGATTATTATTTCCTTGAAATACATATATATATATTTAAATGTGTTTTTTTGGTACCAAGAGGCCTTAAAATATCTTCAGGAACACATTATGGAGGTTAATTATATTGTACAAATATTTTACTAGTAAGAATATCTCAATGGATAAACAACTGAATCCTGGCTTCTCTTTTGCTTTTGGCTAAGTATTGTGTTGGTTGTAAAGATTAAATGATCATTTTTCTTGGCCAGGTTTCAATGATCTTGACGATTCAAGTATTGTTTACCAAAATATTTATTTTCCTTCCTCCCCTGGTACACTTACAAAATCCTTGATCACTTTCTTCCTGAATATCTGAATGCCACCATGAAAATGTAAATGCCATCTCGTATCTTAGCCCCAAAACTGACTAATGTAAACTTATTATTTATCCCTTGAGTTATACTTATGCCCATAATAATTCAGTGGGGTCCAGTTGGTATGTTGGTATTTTGTATTTTGTGCACCTACAAACATTTTTATATTTTGATCATTGTTTTGTTATCATTATTTCAGGGCAACATGGGACCCATCGGACCTTCTGGACTACCTGGACTAAATGGAGCAACGGTAAGAGAAAGAATATTCTATCTTCCTTTGGTAGAAGGCAGTGTGCAGCAAAACCATTTTGTAAACATTCAGTCTTCTAATGTCATGTATCTGAATGATGCCATCCAAGTTGAACATACAGTATATACATGTGTATGGAACTTTAGATTTTGGAGTATTTTTAGATGTTGAAAATATGTATTTATGCAATGTTAAGTATACACATCATCCAAAGTTGAAAGTATTGTTGAACATGTATTTGTTATGCAATTCTAGTTTTCAGTATTTTACAATATTTAGTATACTGTTCATATCCGCACTCTTATGGTGAGTCCTTTGTTAGTCCCTCCCTGTCCTGGGCCTTCATCATTACATTGTACACTGTCAGAGTCCTTGTACAGTCATTAAACATATATTTGTAATTCTAATTTTGTTGAATTCCTACATTAAATGTTGTAGGGAGAGACTGGTCTGACTGGAGGCCAAGGATCAACTGGACCAATCGGTCTTGTAGGAGAGTCTGGTGCTCGTGGCAAACCTGGTTCTGCTGGTGCCCCTGTAAGTATCTTTCTCCTGCCAACACTTTCTCTTTTCTCAATGAAGATTTTACATGATTGAAGCCTAAGGTCGAGACTTCATAAAGACCCCCCCCTCCTCTGTTATATTTT